>OY728125.1:832416475-833649408 GCA_963277665.1 Viscum album | reverse complement strand
ATTTTAACTACGAAAATTTTAACTACGGAAATTTTGATTACAAAAATTTTGAATATGAAAATATTTTTAGTTTAACCGATAAGAAAATGTACTCCCCCTATGAAAATAAGTTTCTTACTATAAGGACATATGTTTCAAAAAGAAGTTAATAAGAAATATTACATTATAGTTATCATTCCTAACTTCTGTTTAATGTATTCAAATCTATCGGTGGGTAAAGATTTTTTGAAAATATCAACAGGTTGATCTTGATTCATGATAAATTGAAGAATTATATCTCCATTTTGTGTGTGATCCCTAAGAAAGTGATGCCTAATATTTATGTGTTTTTCATGAGAGTTATGTGAAGGGTTTTTACTTAAGGCAATGGAAATAGTATTATGAAACAAAATTTGTGTTTTTGTAAAACTCATACCATAATTTTTGAGTGTTTTTTGCATCTACAACACTTGAGCACAACAACTTCCAGCTGCTATATATTTAGATTCAATAGTGGAAAGTGGTACTGAGTGTTGTTTTCTTCATGACCAAGAAACTAATGAATCTTCTAAGAAATGACAAGTTCTGGATATAATTTTCCTATCCATTCTACATCCACTAAATTCAGCATCTGAAAAAGTTTTTAAAATAAAATCATTTCCAAAAGTATAAAAGATTCATAGATCTATGGTCCCGTTTAAGTAGAAAAAAAATCCTTTTCACAGCCTTTAAATGAGATTCCTTAGGATTGGATTGATATCTTTCACATAAGAATACTAAAAACATTAATTCTGGACAACTAGCTGTCAAGTAAAGTAGAGTTCCAATCATACCTCTAAAAATTGTTTGATCTACTGGTTTCCCAACTTCATCAAGATCAAGTGAATTTGAGGAACCAATGGGTGTACTTATACTCGTAGTGTTTTCATATCCATACTTTTTAAGAAGATATTTAATATAATTATGTTGGGATATATATATTCTTTCTGGTTTTTGAGAAATTTGAAAACCATGGAAAAATGTTAACTCACACATCATACTCATTTTAATCTCATATTTCATTAGATCCGCAAAAAAAATCAGTTAAAGATTACTGAGTTGAACCAAATATAATTTCATCAACATGAATTTGAAAAATCAAAACATTTTTATTATCTTTCTTTATAAAAATGGTTAGATCATAATTTCCCTTAAAATAATTATTTTGAATCAAAAACACTGTAATTCTATCATACCAAGCTCGAGGGGCTTTCTTAAGTCCATACAAAGCTTTGTTATGTTTGAAAACATGTTCAGGAAGTTTTTTATCTTCAAAACCAGGAGGTTGTTCAATAAAAACGTCCTCTTGAACAAAACCATTAAGGAAAGCACATTTAACATTCATTTGAAAAAGTTTAAAATTGAAGAATGCTACCATGGAAAGTAGAATATGAACAGATTCTTGTCTAGCTACTGGAGCATAGGTGTCTTCATAGTCTATTCCTTCTTGTTGATTATAGACTTTAGCAACCAATCTTTCTTTATTTCTTAGTATGATTCCATTTTAATCACATTTATTTCTAAAGACCCATTTTACTCCAATAACAGAAGTTTCCTTAGGTCTTTCAACCAAGGTCCATACTTTATTCCTTTCGAATTCATTTAGCTTATCTTGCGTAGCTTTTATCCAATCATCATCACCTAAAGCTTCATCAGTGCTTTTTGGTTCTAATTGGGAAAGGAATGCTAGATGTTCTACTTCATTTATTAAAGAACTTCTAGTATTTATAGGTTGATATACATCATCAATGATACTATCCTTGGGATGATTCCTAAGAAACAACTGATTTGGGTTTTGCAAAACCTGTTCATCAACATAGGGTAGGAAATCTTTTAGGGTAAATGTTTCAGAAATAACTTCTTGAACATTTTCATTATCAGAAAGATCGTCTAACAAGGGTTGATAATAAGTTTTTTAAAACTCATCTGATGATATAGGTTGAGGTTTTTTTTAAACAAAAGGATCAGTTTCATCAAATTTGACATGTGCTGTTTCTTCAATAGTACAAGTATTTTTATCGAAAACTCTATAATCCATAGAAGTTGTGGAGTAACCTAGGAAAATTCCTTCATCATATTTTGGTGCGAATTTGTGTAGATTATCTTTATTATTCAGAATTAATACCTTACAACTAAAAACCATGAAGTACGAAATTCTAGTTTTTCTAACATTCCATAACTCATAAGACGTTTTATTAAGAAAAGGTCTAATCAAAACACAATTTATAGTATCACAAGAAGTACTTACATCTTCAACCTAAAAATGTTTGGCTACCAATTATTCACTTAACATGGTTCTTGTTATCTCTTGAAGAATTCAATTTCTTTTATCAACATCACCATTTTGTTGAGGGGTTCTTGGTGCTGAGAAGTTTTGAGTAATGCCTTTTCTACTACAAAAAGTTTCAAAATCAGAATTTTGAAATTCGACTCTATGATCACTATGAATAGTTATCAAAGGAAGGTTTTTCTCATTTTTAACATGGGCTCTAAATGTTTTGAAATAAGAAAAATATTCATATTTATTTTCTAGAAAAAAGACCCACATAAATCTAGAGTAATCATCAACAAAAACAAATACATAATATTAGCCTCCAATGCTTCCGGTTTGTGTTGGAAAAAAAAGATCCATATGCACTAACTGTAATGCATCTGTAGCTGAGAGTTCACCGACTGATTTAAAACATGATTTATCTTTCTTGAAATATTGACAAGCATCATAAACTTTTAAAGAATCAAATCTATTCTATGATAGTTCCTTAACTAGTCTTCTCTTAGAGAGTTTGCATAGGTTTCTATGATTAGAGTGTCCTAACCTTCTTTTCCCCAACCTAGAATGATCTTCCATTGCACTAATTCAAGGTAGATCTTGGCTCTTAAGGTATTATATTTTTAGTGTGTAAACATTTTCTTTCCTATTGGAAGAAAGAATAAACTCTTCTTAGAATTGTGTACTAAACACTTTTCATTCCTAAAATTAATAAGGTAACCTTAATCACATAATTACATTATTCTAATGAGGTTGTTCTTAAGACCCTTAACAAATAAAACATTTTAAATAAAAGTTTTTCCAAGAAGGAAAATGTTACTTATACCAATAATTTCTCTCTTAGCATTATCTATGAAAGTTACTTTTCCTCATTTTGTTTTGATAATATTTTAAGAGAATTTTTTGTTACCAGTCATATGCCGGGAACATCCACTATCCATGTACCATGTATTTCTGTTGGTACTATCTGTATTTTCCAAAATATAAGAGTGTTATACTTTTGGAACCCAAAAGTTCTTGGATCCAGAAACTTCAGAAAGGAAAATTTTAGGAATCCACATTTTCTTTGGAAAATAAGCTTTATGAAAACCTAAAGACTGAGATTTGTTTAAGGAAATTTTTTTCCCAATGCCCACCACACTAAAACTTAGTGCAGAATAGATCACTTTGAGGAATAAAATAATTGTTTAAAAAAATCGGTTTTCAACTAGTATAACCAAAACTAGAATTATTCCTTAGAGGTCTAATTTGGGAATACAACTTATCAAAATTTTCCTTACCTAAGGTAAAGTTTGACGAACACTTCCTCAAGGAAAATATTTTTGACATTAGTCTAATAACTAAGTTCTTATCCATAAAAGCATCAGTTTTAGCACTAGAGTTAGGCTCTAAAACATTTTTCTTAGAAAATAATTTTTCAAGATCATTAAAATTTTTATCCTTCTCAGAATTAACTTCCTCAAGGTTTCTTGAAATATTTTTAAAATCAAGGGTTTTATTATCAAGATATTTACAAAGATTGGATATTTCCTTCATAATATTAGAAATCCTAGAATTTTCCTTATCATTCTTTTTCTTTTCTTTAGAATTTTCATTCCCAAGAATCTTAGCAAACCTAGAAACTTATTCATTGTTAGGTAAAGTATTAACTTTATCATAAGAAGATTCTTCATCCGATGATTCATAATATTTACTATCACTATAATTAGAATTCAAGGATAAATTGGTTACAGATTCAGTATTTTGTACCTTATCTGCTAAACAATTATTCTCAATAGGTAACTTGGATATTAGACCAAGATTCTTCTGTCTAGAAGATTCATAATCTGAGGATTCATCAGAAGAGTCTCCACCCCTGGAACTCCATGTGTCATTATCTTTAAAAAACATTCTTAGCTTTATCTTTTTAGTAATTCTTTCTATTCATCTCAGAATGTTTTTCCTTTCTATCTTTTCTCTTAAGCATAGGATAATCTGGCCTTATATGTCCAACTCTTTTGCATTCATAACAAGTGACTTTAGAGTATTTATTATTCTTTATTTATTGCTTCTTATATCTATACTAAAAGTATTTCTTCCCAACTATCGTGTTCATCCTTCAAGAAAGATTAGCTATTTCATTCTTAGAATTTTCACTTTCACTTGATTCAGATAAAACACTGACCTTCTTAGAATTAGATCTTGTCACTCTCTTAAAAGTCTTGGATTTCATATGATTTGAAGTATTTGTAAAAGAAATACTTCCATTCCCATTATTCTTCTTAACATTGTCAGCATCTCTTTTCATTATAGTCTCTTGTTAAAGAATAATTCCAAAAATCTCATCAATAGTAATCTATGAGACATTCTTATTATCATCAATAGCTGTTCTCTTTTATTCCCACTCATTAGGCATGATATCTATAATCTTGTCCACAAGTTCCTCATCATTAAAACCTTTTTCACCCATGGATTGTAAGATTTTGAAAATAGACATGAATCTCAGTTGTACCATACATATAGGTTCTCTATAAGGAAATAAAAAACCATGGTACTCAGCTCTAAGCATAGCTCTTCTAGTTTTAATAACTTTTGAAGTTCCAAAATGAGTTACTTCAAGCTTCTTCCAAATAAAATTTGTAGCTTTACAAGAGGAAATATGGCTATATATATTCCTGGTCATGGAACACAACAAAGTATTTCATACCTTATAGTTTAGTTGATATTTGGACTTTTCTTGATTAGTAAAAGTTCTGACTTCCTTATCCAGAATCTGGTAATCTTTAGTAAGCATAAAAAGTTGTCCACTCCAGTATTAATGAAAAAAGTCATCATAAATTCTCTCAATATTCATAATCATTCCCATAAAAAATAGGTGGTCTAGTAGGGTTAATAATATCAATCGAACCAACATTTATTTCTTCCATATCAAAGAAAAAAACTTTCCACACAAACTAGTCAGTAATAAATGTTTGTAAACATGAATAAAAACATCCTACGAAATAAAAATATAGAACAATGAAAACTTGAGCAAGAAAACTTATATGGGAATATAATTATTTTAAAGACCTGCTCTGATACCAATTTTAGGATCTAAATGATGAATGTCGATGCTCAATATACAAGAGGGGGGGGGGGTGAATTGTATACTTTTAAAAATTCCTTTGGAACTTTTAAAGATGGTTATGTTTAACAAAGTTAAACAAGGTAAATTCACAAGATCTCTTAGTTCTAGAAACTTTCTTTATTTAGGAAATGTGGTTCTAGAAATGAAAACTAAGAAAATTTTACAAAGATAAAGATTCTACCTTAATGCATATAGAATCTTACTAATTATATTACAAGTACAAGGAAGTATAAGATAGTTATACTTTCCTTATCAATCAAAATGCTACAGAAAACAAACTTGAAACAATACAAGTAACAAGTAAGAAATATTTTAACCCAAATAGTAGTGTATCCAACAACCTTGGATAAAGGTCCCTTGATTTATACTTTTAATAAATTATGTCTTACCCACACCAAGGTAAGCCCTCGATATGAAAATTGGAGTCTTTCTTGCTCTCCCCGCAAGTCCTCGAACTTCATGGTAGTTGGCACCTCTATCTTCCTATCCCCAGAAGCCCTTGAATGTACTCAGCAACATTCGAAGTTGCATGACGCTATTCTGAATATTATGTTCAGTACGCAAAAATTATAAAATTATCTCTCTCTAGAAATCACCTCAACAACATGTAATATCAAGATTGATCAACGTTATTGAACTCATTAAAATGAGCTCCTATTTATAGTTATATATTCAATGGTCGTCTCCCTCCTCCAACTATCATATTATTCCTTGAATTTTAGAGGGACATATACACGTGTTACTCCAACAATGGTTAGTTAGTAACTGAAAGAATGAAATTATTTTATAACTCAAACAAGAGTAAGTAAGAAATGATTTCTCAAAAAAATTCAATTTTTTTAGAGTCTAATAAAGTTAACCTTCGGAGTCTATGTTACAAAGATATACAGATTCTATTTTTAAAGAAATTCAGAATAGGAATTCTTTAGAATTTAGAGTCGGAATACTGAGGAAGTTGGAGTCTAAATTCTAATAAATTTGGAGGAATTCAGAGTCCAAATTCAGAGGAATTCAGAGTACAAATTATGAGGAATTAAGAGTCTAAATTATAAGGAATTCAGAGTCTGAATTATGAGGAATTCAGAGTCTGAATTTCAGAGAATTCAGATTCTGAATTTCAGAGAATTGGGATTCTGAATTTTTGATAATTCAGATTCTGAATTTCATAGAATTCAGATTCTAAATTTCAGAGAATTCAGATTCTGAATTTCAAAAAATTTGGAACCTAAATTTGGATCCAAAAAACAGAATACTCTATATCTAAGTATTTATAGAATTCTATGGTTTTAGATGTGAAACCGAATTTTACACTTAGGAATAAAAAGATTTATATTTAGAGAGAATAAAAATATGAACAATGAAAACAATGTGAGGATAAATTTCTTTAAGGAAGGAAAATTTTCCTAATCAAGACGATACTTATAGAAAAAGTAATTTTCCTTAAGATAGAGTGTCTGTGATTTTCAAAACATAAAGCAATGGAAAAGTCATAAGGAAACCTTATTGACTCAACATAAACCATTAGACCATTTATAAACATTAAAAACATATGAAGAAATTAATATGAAGTGGTACTTTTAACATTGATATGTAGTAAATACATTCTTTTGATAATAATCTCATTTCATACATTTTTTATAATGAAAATATTAACATTAAAATCTGTAACAAACATAAAAATAGATAAAGGAAACACAGAACATCATTATACTTGAAACTATAATAAATGTAATAACCATTAAATATACTTCCATATATGTCACTCTACAAATTGAATATCCATATGGTTGACTTATATACCCTATTCAATGGAGGGATATCATGGACCCACCCTCATTGGTTTATATCTGAACCAACCATCATTGGTTTATTATGGAACCACCCATAAAATGTACAAGTATCATTATATAATCATAAAACATAAAAGATTTAAATTTTCATCATTTCGATCATAAAATTTAATTTCCAACCATAATAAAATAATTCAATATATTAAAATAATCAATCGCTTTTTAAAAAATATTTTCAATAAAGAAATGACCAAAATTCAAAGAGGGGTTACATTATATTCTAAAAACATGGAGGCTTGTAATGTAATAAAATATAAAAATACATATAAAATTTCCATTATAGTCCTTTTATATCCATATTGATAAATATTTCATATAATATCAGTAATATTGGCATGTGTAAAAGATTACCTATTTAAATGTCCAAAGCGTCCCATACCACTTTGAACATTTAAATCATAATCCTCATAAAATACTAACATTTAAAAAATTATTAAATAACATGACAAGAAATAAATATATATATATATAGAATCTCAATGGTACTTTATATACACCATATAAAATAATAAAGGTATATATAATCATGAAATGTACTAATTAAAGTATGTTGAGATGAAATCCCCAACCATGGGTCTGAATTGTAATGGGTGTCTTTATATTCTTAATAATAAGCTCATATTAATTATATACATCCTTGAGAACCTATTTTATGCTTATTTTTTACTTTTACTTCACTTATTAGAGTTTTCTATATAACTACTTAAGCAATTATTTTTACACTGGGCCTTTTAACCATATTCGGTTTACATGCCAAAATGACTTTGGTAAGTTAGTTATGGTCAAAGGGGTAATTATATGAACATATAAAAGATAATAATAATGAAATATTTATAATATATATTCATCAATTAATCTTTTAAAACAAACTATAAAATATGTTTATGAAAATTCAACCGATGTTACAACCATGGAGATGGTAGGTTGTACGTATCCATGATGAACGTTCTCATTTTTCAATGATTTTTATAGAAATATTGTAAGTAAATATTTATCATTGTACAATAGTCAATATATCTGATATACCACATTACCTAATCATATATACTTATATATTGAATTTTGTTGATGTAAAATAATTCACATTGCTTTAAGGAGGTGGTATTCCACACATCCATGAATGACGTTGTCATGTTTTCATTGTGTGGAAAAGTGTTAAAAAATGATGTGTTATATTTACATATAGGTAATTATGTCATTAATATCACATATAAGTTTTTTTGTTTCAAATATATTTAATTAAACCCATCCTTAATATGTTTCATACAGTGTGTGAACATATCACACTACTTTTGAGGAGGTAGTAGTCCACACTTTCACAAATGATATTAACGTATTTACACAAAATATAATATATAATGATATGTGTTATAAAAGAATTACAGAAGCATAAATACATAATAAATATCTTATATATCCTATATAAATACAGTTTCTATCATAATTTGAAACCATGAAAGGTGGTAATGGAAAAATGGAAATCATCATTTCAGGAGGTGGTAGTTCGCTGTACACAAGACGGTAAGTTTCTTATCCCTTAGATGGATGTGTGAGTAACTATAGGCTGAAAAATATAATAAAAATATTCTAGTATATTTAAGGTATGTATTTTATTATTCATGAATGGTATAATAATATTTGAGGAAGTTGAGAATGAAAATAAAATAAAAGAGCTTGAGGAAGGATGTTATGTCTTATCACAATATCTTTTTTTATTTCACCCAAATGGCTTCCTTGGATGGATTTCATACAAAGTTGAGGTGTCTAGGATGATTGGTGATCTTTTTAGGACTTATTTGGTCTGATCTTGTTCAAGCCAATGGTCATTGAGTGGTCTGAGAAATTTGGTGGGATGATTTCCTTTTTATAGTGGAGGAGTAGTGGCACTCTTGTAAATTTTTAAAAGGGAATCCCACCCACATTTTTCCCAAGTCATATGGATCCAATAATGGATAAAATTAAATAAAAGGGATGATATGGTCGAAATATTTCAATAAAATTGATTCGGGAAAATTTTCTAGGTTATTTGGGCCCTTAGGTTTAATGTTTAATCCCCTTTAAGATAATTTTAATTTTAATCATTGTAATATATTTTAATCATTTTCACTGATATTTTCGGTCTGAAACGAAGTTTAACATATTTGAAAATATAATTTATCCAAATTCAAAACATGAAATCAAATTTTCCAAATTCCATTCCCTGAAGTGGATGAATTTAATTTAAATCTAACCTCATAGGTAAGATGTTACAATAGATTTTTAATTTAAAAACGTTCAAAGTTTTTCTAAACTTTTATTTTTAATTTCAAAGTGAAATTGATTAAAATAAACTAAATTGGTTTAATTAATAAAAAAATAATCAAATTAAACTATAATACTATATAAAAATATAATTTATCCTTATAAATAAATTAGACAAAAAAAGTAGTTTTGAAATAAAATTCATTATTTTTTAATATTCATTAAAAATGAATCTTCAAAGAAAACCAAATTCACACTAACCTATGTTTTACAAATACAATTAAAAAAATTAAGATTATTTTGACATATAAAATAAATAATTTTCCAAAATTGGATTTAAAAATTGTTCTCCATTAAAAATTTGTAAAAATGCATTTAAAAAATTTAGAGCTTTTTATGCTTAAAATTGGATTTATTATTAATTTAAGCCTGCACAATTTATTGGATTAATTTAAAAACATTTAATAAAAAAGTGTAAACAAGTTAAATTTATTTATGTTTATTCCTGAGGACACATCATCTCGATGATAACAACCAGCTAAAATCATAATGCTAATAATATATTATTTTCTGGTATAACACAGTCTTGTATGAAGCATATGATTTCAGAGATATTCATTGTGGAATATAGGGTACAATATATAACATAGAATCCCTTTTAGTGTAATTTTACTATACAATTATAATATATTAAAAAATATGTAAAAGTATTATTCTATAATTATCTTGGATGTAACATTAGAAGTAAAAATTGTGCACTGGTTACACTCTCTACAAGATTACATAATTTTTTTTCCAAAATTATAAAGCAAACATATCATTAAATTGATAGTTCCCAGGAATAAAAAAACTAAATTCAATGATTTTAGCCTCATGATATTGTTCTATTTATAGTAAACTTATAAAAAAGATAATATATCAGTTTTAAATAATAAATAGAAACCAATCTAATCTTTCTGAAAATATATTTTTATAATTAAAATAACTTTCTAAAACGTAATAAATATTCTCAATTTATTCATCACATAAAAAATAACCATATAAATTTAAATTTACTATTTTTTCTTAATATTAAGACATATATATATATATATATCTTATTATTAAATATATTTTATAAGAAAAAACCATGAGACCATGATACTTATATGTGAAATTTAGAATATTTCAAATAAAATCTAAAAAATTTATACTTAATAATCTGTGTAATCTAACCATTTATGTAATAAATACACTAGATAAGAGTACTATTAAATGATCTTTCATGTATTAAATATATTATTAAATATTCTCATTATTTTTAGTATTTATATGATTCATATTCATATTATATAGAATTTGAAATTGTAAAGTGACATGTATATATGATTTAGGTAATTGTAATGTGGGATTTAAAATATAGAACTTATTTATATGTATTTATAAAATATTATACGTTTCTTATATAGTTTCATATAGTACTCTATAATTTTTTTTATAATCCATTGAAATCATTTGAAATCTCGAGAACCATTTCAAAAATCTCAAATTCATACGTGAACATTTTCAAAAAAAATCCAATGAATCTAAAATGGTAATTATATTAAATATAACTAGACTTTAATAATTCTTTTCATTAACAATCACACCATTTGGGTTTTAATAAACTCGGATATATTATATAAATTTCTTGGTAACTGTGAATGATAAATCATCTTAGCACAATAATACATGAAAAATAATTTTTTTTAAAATTATTCACTTAATGAAAGATAATTTATATCTAATGAAATTTTTATCTCATGAACATGATTTTATACCACTTAATAAACAAAAATATAATCCCCTATTAATAAATATAAAAACATATATATTCTTCAAAAATAATTTATCATGAGTCATATATATAACATTCCCTTTAATAAAATATATTATAATGAATGATACGGCACATCCAATATCATTTATGTAATATAGAGTGTTTTAAAATGAAATTTTATTTATAATAGTTAAAATATATTCAATATCATGTTATTTTAAAAAAATTATCTTCCGCAATGGGTATCATTATAAACTCAATACTCACATCCCTATTTTTATATTTTTCAATGATAAAGTGATATTTTATATTGATTCCTTTATAACTAGTTTCTGGAAATATATTACTTGAAATATCAGTAAAAATTAATTATGAGAAAAAATTCTCAATTAATTTTCAATATAATCTATCATATGATATTGAAAATATTTTAAAAGAATATTATTTATAAAATTCTATGTAATAACAAGAAAAGTATCCTATGTAGTACTAAGAGTCAATGAATTATATTTCATGTTGGTCCAACATAAACCAATTCATTCCAGTATAGTTCCATATCTCAATATTTTCATACAAAATTCCATGAGTCATAACAAATTTTATGTATCTATAAATTTCATTAGTTTCCTTTATAAGTAATTATATGGGATCACATTGAATTTTAGCACAAGATTGTAATTTATATATAATTTCCAGTGTTTTTTCGTGAGATACATAAGGGATATGATCAATTTTTCTGAATTCTTTTTTATTTAAAGTATTCAATAAAACATCGTTACTCAACAAGATATGATATTTCATCAGTTTTGATACATCATTATTATCATAAATTTAAATTTAATAAAATATTATAGGAATATTTTTCTTGAAATAAGATAATAAATTTATCATTCTATATAAGTTATAATACTAGAATAAATCTTCTCTCTTCCAGCATAATAATATATAAAGACAATTCATATAGATATCTCACAAGAATATTCCACAATTCCTTCATGTAAAAAATTATTTAGGGGACATTTTTTCATATCTTATACATGTATGTTATTTTCAACCATCCATTGATGAAATAAAAATCATTGAAAAAATTATAAAATGATGAATACTAGGTTGTGTGGTATTTATTATACCATAAAAGTTAGTTCATCAACATTCAAAAATTTATATTTTTATTTTCATATAAAAATACAATAGTTTATTGAATTAAAAAATTCCACAAATATTTATATTTAGTAATGATTATTTCACATATATTTCATAATCATTACATTTTTGAGGTTCCATAATGGAGATGATCATTATGTTATATTCATGTCTTGATTGAGGATTAAACGTTTCTATTTAATTAAATCCCTCGCCATTATAATATCTATTACATAGAAATATTGATTTATATACTGAAATATCAAATTTAACATTGAAATGTAAGAACTCAAATCTTCATTTCAAGTATGGATCTAGAATTCAGATGTTTTTGGTAAAAAGAATGTTTTTGAAAATTTCAGGAGTACATGCCGTGTACATATAAGAATATGCCGTGTACTTGGTTGTTGTGGGTAGTCGTGTACTGGCTATGTAACGGCTGAGTACATGGCCGTGTGGGGTGACCTAGAGACAGCCTAAATCAGGGGCCATAAAAGGTATATACACACTGTGTATCTTTAAAGAACATGTAGTGTAGTTTTTTTAATTATTATATCAGACTGGGGTTGCGTATTGTTTACAAAAACAACTTCTTCTTAACTCGTATCCTCTAAGAGAGATTAGGAGAGACGATTCTACTCTGAGCCCCCGATCGGCTGTTTATTATCCAAATAAAATATCGTTAATTACGTTGGAATCACCTCAGTGAGTTCTTCCTTCTTATATAGCCTCTCCCCCTAATTTCCATTCTCTTATGAGATATTGGAGGTTGAGTGTTTTATAAATATTTTTAGATATATCGTTTTCTAGGTTGATTCAAAGGCTGAGGTTCAACTATATAAATTGTACGACGTCGAGGTAGGTGGTTTGTGCTTTTTTGTAGATGTCTTTGAATTATATGTGAAAAAAGTTCCCATTACCCTAGATTAGGGTATTGCGTGTTTATGGAATTTAACCATATTAATGTATGATATAATTTTTTTTCTTGAGTAGGGGTGTTTTATATTGAATATGGTTATTACCCTGCTATGGATGTGTTAGTCCATGTTGATTGATATAGGTCGTTAGGTCTAGAACTGCCTGTTTGGATGTGTTTGTTTTCCATTCCTAGTTCTATTAGGATGAAGTTGATATTATATGACATGCCTGTTATATGCATTCTAGTTGTTTATCCAAGTAGTATTTGAGATTTACTTCGGCTGTAGAATATCATCTGTGCCCGATTATATTACACAGGGCTGTGAGAACCCTGTGTAGTTAGACCACAAGGGGAATGGACGCTAAGGGCTTCCCAAAAGTGTCTATTATACTTTTCACATTTCAAGACCATAGTGGGGATGGACATGAGTGATCACTCAGAGTGTCTGTAGTTCCACGTTGCGAAGCCACATGGGGAATTGAATGTTGAGTGCTTCCTCAGAGAGTCTTTAGTTTACCGTTAGGAGACCACATTAGGAATTAACATTGAGTTCTTCCTCAGAGAGTATATATCAATGTTGAACCAGAGGTGTTAGTCTGTGATAACTTTCCCAAAGGGTTTCTTGTGAATGATTAGATTAATATTTAATAAATGTAAAAGAATGTAGTTTTAACTGATAGGATTGTTTTCTTTTGAGTACATCCTTGTTTATTACTTCCTTTTTCATATTTCCTTATATATATATATATATACGTATATATATTCACTGAAAGTTAGGCATAGATATTTGGGTCGTTTCCTACTAGGATTCATATCACACATTGTTTGGGTTATTTTTTTGGGCACAAATAGGTTATATTGTTGTAGGTATAGATAAGGGAAAGCACCCTTCTAATTTTGGTGCTTGATTTCTTGGAGCTAGAGAGCATGAGACCAAGCTGAGGATTGCGATGCTGTTGGAGTTGTTTACTTTTTTTCCTTAAACATTGGTTTAGTAATGTATTAAAATATTGTGATTTGTTTGGATGCTTTCCTAGATACTTGTGACAAGCATAATCATTTATATGTGTATGTTGCAATTGTTATTTACTTTTAGTCTTCCACTATTTACTTATTGTGTGGTATTACTACTTTTACTGTTGTATATTATTGTTATTCTAATGTGTTACTCTTCTAATGAGTACCTATTTTCCCCATAGTGACACCCAAGGTACTCGTTGCTAGTCGAGAGCCTTCGGTGTTCACAGAAATGCACTTGAGGCTATATAACCAACCCGGTACGGGGCACCATTGGGTGGTACCCAGAACCATGATGTTACAAAGTGGTATCAGAGGAATTCTTTCTTCTTTGACTTACTGTTTGGAGCCTATAGACATGGATAGGAAGGAATATGTACTAGGTAATAAGCTATGCCCAGGAGTAGCTAACCTGTGTATAGGGAAAAGCTAATTTACCTTTATTACAATTTTACTGGTTTTGCAATTATTACAGTTGATTTGATTTCACCATTGGGTGATTCAGATGTTTTTTTCATTATCATTGACATTATTGAGGTTCTATTTCTATTGCAACCAGATGAGATGAGGGTATTCCATCTCATGCATTATATAGGAACTTATTATAGATCACATGTCATGCATTATTGTCATTCCATTTAGGGTGAATTTATGATTGCATGTTGTTGTGATATATTTTATGCTAGGTTATAATGTTGTTTTGATAGATGATGTGATATAATATCTGCTATTTGATAGGGTATTTCTAATATGTAATGTTTCTTATGGATGAACTCCAATCTTGGGTCCCTAAGGTGTAGGTGCCCTCATGGATTATAATTTGGTGGATTATGTGATTTATTGCACTATTATTCCTTGTAATATACATTAATAAGATGAAAATATTTGTTTCACGGGGAGAATGGGCCCCCAAGGATCAGAATCTGGCACATTAATGTTCATTTCAGTGTTTTTATAAGGTTCTAGAGTAGTTTTTGAGGCTTATAGTCATGAAAAACCTAGAATAAACAGTGTGTCTTGATAAATATAGGACATGGATCATTTTGTTCGGCAGGGAAGAAATTTTCATAAGTACACACCATGTACTTTTTGTACACACCATGTAGTCTTTAACCGTATGATTTACTATGCGAGAAGAAACATGGAGTTGGGAAATCTTTTGTGGAACACGATGAGTGCCTGACATACACACCATGTTATAGAGATCATGTATATGTCCATGTGACTAACAACACAAGTCATTGAAATCATTCTAGTACACACCGTGTCAGGAATATAAACACTATGTAGTGTAAACTGTGTCTCCGACCATGTGACTAACGACACGGGTGGTTGAAACTTAAGTGGTACATGCCGTGTTTATGGTAAACTAGCAGTGTAGTTTGTTCTAGAAGAACCGTGTGATTTAGTCATGTAGAGAAGATTAGGTAGGGGGAGAGGTTCAAGTACATGTCGTTTCCATGGAGAACACACCATTGGTATGGGATGACACATGACCAATTTTAGAATAAGTACACACCCATATAAAGGATTAAGTAAACATGTTGTGTATGGGTCATACACGCTATGTATCCCTATTTGAAAAACTGGAATGCTTTATTTATCCTATTACCTTCATTAAATTCTATGTTTTAGTACTTATTAATCTTGAACTAAGGTTTGTGCTTGACCTTGTCGAGTCATGACACCAAGACGTCTTCCGGTTGTATGCTAGATACAGGGCAACGATCAGACACCAGACACGGTAGACCAGGGACTACCAGCATATCCTTTTGTCATGCATGTCTTGGCACCAACCATCATTATGGATATAGGTGTATATGCATAGATCCAAGAATGTTTAATGAGGTTTATATAGACCTTTAGGGGAGTACCACATCTTGCCCCACCTATGGAAGAGTTGACTCAAGTTTTTCAGTAGCAGCATCCTCCTACTTTCTCTGGGGATGGAGGACCTCAGGATAAAAGTCATGGTTAGAATCCATGCTGCCTATCTTCAATCATCTAGATATTCCTCCAGAGATGAGGGTGAATCTCTCTACGTACATGATTCGGGATTCCACCAAGATATTGTGGGATGTGACATCACAAGTTGGGCACCAGCAAGGTATGGCTTTGGATGAGTTCCAATGTGTCTTCTATGATTACTTCTACCTAGAGACTCTGAGGGCCGACTGAGCCTAAGAGTTCATGAGTTTGGAGTAGGGTACTCTTTCATTCATGGATTATTCTTCTCTATTCACAGAGCTACAACGCTTCACACCCAGTCCATGGGTGATGAGTAATTCATGTTGAGGAAGTTTTAGGATGGATCAGACATGACATCCAATATCAGGTGAATATCTTAAGGTTAAATTCCCTAACATCTATATTAAAACAGACACTAATCACAGAGCATAACATGAAGGATTATGGGGCTGTGAGCTAGGGAATCTTGGCATCCAGAGTTGTTCCCCCTCCAATATAAGAACATGAAGCGTCGTAGGGAGTCTATGTGCAAAGATCTGAGTAGACAGAATACTCTTTTAGATAGCTTGGTGTTATACTACGAGTGTGGGAAGAGTGGGAATATGAGGCCACATTGTCTAAGAGACCCAGTTTGGTGCTGATCTTGTGGAAATATGGGTCATCTTTAGAATTTCTATCATATTTTATCACTATTATCTGGTGTTAGGTGTTCTGTTTTGACTCCTCGTACCAGAGTAGGACCACCCATCCCACATCAAACTGAGGGCTAGAGCTCTACAGACCGTTCAGGCCGAGGTGGAGGTCATGGACATAATGGCCAGACACCGGGTTTTGGATAGCCAAAAGGTGAATCAACTCAGAGACCTCAAACATCTTCATAGGGCTGTGGTGCAGGCCATGATTTTGCGCTAGAGAAGAACCAATAGGAACAAGATCCCATACCTTCTACAGTTAAGGGTATGATTCTAGTTGCTTCAGTTTTTTCTTTAGCACTTTTTGATATAGGGGATTCCCATAGTTTCATATCTATTGATGTTGTGGAGAGCCTAGGGATTTTTATCTTTACTTCTACTAAAATATTGACACTGGACATGCTATTGGGGACTAGAATGGATAGTGTACGTTAGTGAAAAGAGTGACCTCTTGAGGATGGTGGGTATCACTTAATAGGGGACCTTTATGTCTTAGAGATGACATGCTATGAAATCATTCTCAGAATGGACTAGTTGGTTCCCTTCCCGATTGTTTTTGACTACTATCTCCACTGGGTGAGGTTCACGTCACCATAAGAGAGTTTGTTTCTACATAAGGAAAAATGGGATGTCTAGGCGAGCAGAGCGGGACCCGAGAATCATGGGTTGGGAGGAGTCACAACCCAGATTGATAGATTGTATCTTGATGACTAGGGGACTTAAAAGATGTACTTTCTTCTAGTGGTGGATCATTTTAGGGATGTATTTCTTGAGGAATTTTTAGGTTTTCCTCTGGGCGAGAAGTAGATTTTTCTATTGATCTTGTACCAGGAGTGGTATCGATGTCCATTCGTCCTTATAGGATGGCTACACCAGAGTTATAGGTGCTCAAGAAGCAGTTAGAGTAGTTATATGCAAAGGTTTTCATCTGACCCAGTACTTCTCCTTAGGGTTTTCTTGTCCTATTTGCGAAGAAGGAAGATGGTACCCTCAGACTTTGTGTGTATTATTGAAATCTAAATCATCTAACGGTCAAGAAATGATATCCCTTGCAGAGGATTAATGATCTGTTTGATCAGCTTCCTGGAGACTGAGTATTCTTGAAGGTTTAATTGAGATTTTGTTATCGTCATTTGTGTGTTAGACCATCAGATATACCTCTTATAGCCTTTCAGAGCAGGTATGATCTATATGAGTATATGGTTATGCTGTTCTGTCTCATGAATGCACCTACAGTTTTTATGGCACTGATGATTTGAGAGTTCCATCCATACTTGTATTCCTATGTTGTGGTTTTTGTGGATGATATCTTGGTGTAATCTCACACTCAACATGACCATGCTACCCCTTTTGAGAAAGTTTTGAGTACACTAAGAGTGCATCAGTTATATTCTAAGATCTCAAAATTCTACTTTTAGATGGACTAGATTCACTTCTTGGGTCATGTTATCTCAGAGATAGGAGTATCAGTAGACCCAGATAAATGAGAGAATTAGTTTCTTCAGAGCATCCAAAGAACATTTTTGAGGTGCAGAGTTTTCTTGGAATGGGTGGTTACTATTGGCATTTCGTACAAGACTTCATGCTTAGAAGTGCCACTGACCGGCCTTACTATAAAGGGTGTGAAGTACCTATGGAAAGATTCTTGTGATTCATCCATTTCAGAGATGAAATTGAGATTTACTTCAGCACCTATACTAGTTTTTCCAGAGCCAAGCAAGATTTATATTGTGTACTATGATGCATCATGTATCAGGTTGGAAGTAGTGCTTATGCATGGGGAAGGCGTCGTTTCATATGAGTCTCGGTAGTTGAGACCACATGAGAAGAAATACATGACACACGTTCTTGAGTTAGTAGCATTTGTTCATACCTTATGTTGTTGGAGACATTATCTACTGGGAGATCATTTTGTGGATTTCACCGACCACAAAATTCTCATGTATATTTTCACTCATCGTGATATGAATGTGAGGCAAAAAAGTTGGGTTGAGTACCTTCATTCTTTTGATTTTGAGCTTTCCTATATGCCATGAAAAGAAAATGTAGTGGATGATGCGTTGAAAAATAGGAATCAGATACATGCAGTTCAAGAGGCCAATAGTGAGTGGAAACTTATGGCTCAATTATCTAAGATGGATTTGGAGGTTCATGATAGATAGGGGTAGACGTTCCTTTCTTATATAGCTATTACCTATACTCTACTTCATCGAGTGTGAATGAGGCAGCTATCAGATGCTGAAGGCCTAGTTCTAAGGGAGAGTGTCAGGATAAGACCCTATTCCTGGATGAACTATAGGCAAGGATGAGATATTACGTTTTCATGGGTGTGTATGGGTGTCAGCAGACATTCGTGAGGATCTGATGTAGGATTTTCATTCTTCAGTTTGGGCAGTTCATCTTGGTGTCACCAAGATGTATCGATATATACACAGTTATTATTGGTTGATGGGTATGAAGAGATATGTTGAAGGTTTTATCATCAGATGATCCACCTATCATAAGGTGAAGGAGAAACATCAATGAACAACAAAGATTTTGCAGTAGTTACCCATTCCTAATTGGAATTGGAATGATATCATGGTGGAGTTCGTGATAGGATTACCGAGGTTTCCTCAAGAGAAAAATGCAGTTTGGGTTGTCATTGACAGACTCACGAAGGTTTCACACTTCTTACCGATTAAGGAAACCATTAGTGTTGATGATATGAGAATTTTGTACATCTGGGAGATTGTACGTCTATATGGAGTTCCTCTCTCCATCATTTCAGACAAGGACACCCATTTTACTTCTCGGGTCTTGTAGGGACTACAACAAGATTTGGGCACACAGGTACATTTTAGTACAACTTACCATCCCCAGAAGGCTAGTCATAGTGTACGATTCAAGTACTTGAGGACATTGTTCAAGCATGTTCCCATGATTTTGGAGGTTCTTGGGAGAAGCACCTACCTCTGGTGGAGTTTTCCTACAACAATAGTTTTTAATAATCTATTCTGATGGAACCTTATGAGGCATCATACGATAGGCCATGCTGATCACCACTATGTTGTCTAGAAGCAAGATAGTCATCTATGCTAAGACCTCATCTTTTCCATGAAACCATAGAGAAGATAGATTTTATTTGAAAGAGGATAGAAAATTCATAATCATGAAACAAGTCTTATTCTAATCTAAGGAGATGACCTCTAGTGTTTGAGGTCGGGTATTAGGTTTTCCTACGGGTCACACTGAGGTTGGGACATAAGAGGATTAGGAGACATGGAAAGCTTTCACTGAGATACATCGGGCCGTATGATGTTTTGGATAGATTTGGGATTGTTTCTTATCATTTGTATTTATATTAGAGGTACTGGGCTATGCACAATGTCTTTCACATTTCTTAGCTACAACATTACTACTCTGACCCATCTCATGTTTTTCAACATGGGGAGGTTGAGTTAGAGGTGGACACATCATTCAAGGAGCATCCTATCTGGATTCTTCATCGCAGCAAGAAGGTTCTCTATTTATGGTATGTTCTTCTGGTATGCGTGCTATGGTAGCATGGGTGAGTACAATATGAGACTTGGGAGTGGGAGGCTGATGTGAGATCGCAGTGGCTGGAGTTGTTCAAGGATTCCTCTTCTATGCCACATTGTTAAGGAAATTTTTGGACGAATTTCATTAAGGGGGGGAAGTTTTTAAGAACCCATATATTCATTTTATATATGGATCATGAATTTGGGTGTTTTTTAAAAAAAATAATGTTTTTGGAAATTTTAGGAATACATTGCGTGTACTCGGTTTCCATGAGTAGCTGTGTATTGGTTGTGTAACGGCCGAGTACATGGCCGTGTGGGGTGACCTAGAGACCACCTAAAGTAGGGATAGAAAAAAGAGTACACAAACTGTGTATCTTTAAAGAACACGTTTTGTAGTTTTTTAATTGTTATATAGGACCGAGAACACATCTTGTTTACATAAATGAAATCTTCTGAACCCGTCTCATCTAGGAGCTGTCGGGAGATAAAATTATTCTCTGAGCCCCCAATCAGTCGTTCGTTCTCCAAATCAATCACCATCGATTACGTTGAAATCAACTTGGTGATTTCCTCCATCTTATAAATCCACTCCTCCTGATTTCCCTTCTATCGTGAGATATTGGAGGTTGAGAATTTTTGTTGTTTATGTAGATCTATGAAGTTCTAGGTCGATTCAAAGGATAAAGTTCAACTATATCGATCATACAACGTCGAGGTAGGTTGTTTGGGTCTTTACATATATTTCTTTGAATTATATGTGAAAAAAGAGCTCAATACCCTAGCTTAGGGTATTGCGTGTTTAGGTAATTTAACCCTATTAGTGCCTAATTTGTTTTGTTTTCTTATGTTGGGGTTCTTGATATTGAATAGGGTTATTAATTTTCTATAGAGGTGTTTTCTCATGTTGATTGATATTGTCCATTGGGTCTAGAACTGCCTGCTAAGATATGTTTGTTTTCCATTCCTAGTGATATTAGGATGGAGTTGATATTATATGACATGCTTGTAATATTAATTGTAGTTTTTTAGCCAAGTAGTATTGGAGATTTACTTCAGCAACAAGATATCTTCTGTGCATGATTATATTATAGAAGGCTATGAGAACTTGGGGTGGTTAGACCATAGGGGGAATGAATACCGAGGGCTTCCCCAGAGTGTGTGTTATACTTTTCATGTTGTGAGACAATAGGGGGGATGGGATTGAGTGCCCCCTCAGAGTATCTGTAGTTCCACATTGTGAGACTAAAGGGGGAATAAAGCATTGAGTTCTTTCTCAGAGAGTCTTTATTTTACCGTCACGATATCACATGGGGAATTGATGGTGAGTTCTTCCTCCGAGAGTCTTCGTCTAAGTTGAACTAGAGGGGTTAGTCTACGAGAACTTTCCGAGAGGGTTTCTTATGAATGATTATTGAATATTTAATAAATGTAAATGAATGTAGTTTGAAACTGTATGATTGTTCACTTTTGAGTACATCCTTGTTTATTACTACATTTTTCATAATGCCTGGTATATATATATTCACTAAGAGTTAGGCATAGACCATTGGGTGGTTGCCTAATGGGATTCGTCTCACACCCTATTTGGGTCATGCTTTTGGGGCCAAATAGATTATATTACTGCATGTGTATATAAGGAAAAGATCCCTTATACTTTAGGTACTAGATTTCTGTTGAGGTACAGAGCATGGGACCAAGATGAGGCTTGCGATTTAGTTGTATTTTCTTACTTGTTTTCCTTGTAGTTTGTCTTAGTACTATATTCCGACATTGTGACTTGTTTGGATTTTTTCCTAGAAACTTGTGACATGCATCATCATTTATATATATATGCTATAATTATTTACTTTTAGTCTTCCATTGTTTACTTATTGTATGGTATTAATGCTTCTTCAATTTTATATTTTTATTATTCCACTGTATTACTCTTCAAATGAGGGCATAGTTTCACCCCTATCATACCCAAGGCCCTCACTTCTAGTTGGCATCCTCTGGCATTCAGGGAAATGTACCTGAGGCCATGTGACCAACCAGTTATGGGACACCTTTGGGCTATACCCGGAACATAGATGTTACATGAAACGACATCATTAATGAATTTTTCATTACATTTATTCATTGAATATTATCCAATAAAGGATTCACCTCAATCATATATAGCTCCACATTCCTAAAATTTTTCCACTACATGAATTCAACTACCTTATCAAGGTAGTGTCTCTCATCATGTTAAATCATTCCTTTTTTATTAAATATCCCCCTTATTATTATATTAATCAAATCCCCATTATTCCCATTGTTATTTTTAGGATCAATATTTCTTTAACATTAAAATTTAATAGGCTTTTCTAAATAATCACTAATGAATTTTTATTCATTTCCTATTTTTATTACACATACATAATTAGAATTTGGAATGTTGACATTATAATATTTTTATAATATGTCCTCAAATATGATTGTGAAATTATGTTAATTTAAAACTATCAATACAATATATGATTTCTGATTTTGTGAAAACTCTTTTTTTTATGAAATTATATCCACCTCATTTTAAAATATAACCATTGAAAAATCAATATTCAACACATTTATCATATTTTCATAAATCTAAATTTGTTATTTATATCATTCATGGACTTCCATAAAATTAAAAGTGCCACATTAATGTTTTCCAATTACACTATATCCTAGTGACCATCATATATCAACCTGGTACCGTGATTTATTCATTTCAATTAAGTTTAATAGTTGAAATATATTACTTCAAAAATAAGTTTGAGTGTTTTAGATAGGCCGCATTATATTTTACTATTCAATAAGTTATTTATAAATTACCTATATATATCATTTATTTATTGTGTCTTTAGGGTACTAAACTCATGTTTTTATATATTTATAAAGGTAAATGAGTCAAATAAGTTTTCACTATATTTTCTCCCATCAAATATTCTTCGTTTTTGATAGATAGTCTCTATCCCATTCCATCATATCTTCTAAAAATATGGAACTCTTACAAAAAAGTATACATAATATTTTGAAAATATAGTAATTATATTGAAATATTTCATATCGTAATGAAACAATGACCACCTTTCATTTAATGAAGTCACATTTTTAATAATAGAATTTGATGAATTAATTATCGTGTCCATTTAATGTGTATCTCAGCTATTTATGACAAACATATAACATGTCTCATTTATTTTAATTCTTGTTGGAAATATATATTACTTAGTTAGAATGAGAATATTTCCTAATTATTCTTCAATGAAATTCATTTTACCAAATCTATTCAAATAATTCTCAATTATTCAACTCTAGAGCTTCTTCTCATCCTTTTAACATAAATAACATGACTCACATATGTGGAAAATAAGAAATTGATTTCTCCTACCCATTTTTAAAATAGTGATAAAACATCCAACCATAATATAACATAAATACAAATTTATTTCTTTAAAAAATAAGATAAAAAATATCCCACACCATTTGATAAAACATGAAATACTATATCGTAGCCCATCCATATGTAACCCCTTTTAACATCAAATTCTTAGCCTCAATATCATAAGTGAATACTCCATATATATTCAATTAAAAAAATATTAATGGTAACTAACCCAAAATCATGAAATTTTAAATACATAAAAATTATTGTATCTCTAGAAATGGCAGAGTAGAAACCACTATCAAGAAACCACAACATTTCCTTTTTTATTTCATTTTGATAGATCCCCAAAAGATAAAATTCCCACATTTTATTTTTCCAAGAGAGTAGTCAAATCCCATATTAGGATAAAATTGTACTCAAATTAATGTCATAATTTATAAAATATAATTTACAACCTATTAATATCTTTTAAATAGATCTCTTAGACATTAAAATTTCTATTGGGTGTAATGATTCTAATTCCTTTAATTAACATCTTAATTGGGCTCGATGTTATCTTGAATCATTATTGAGTGACTCCCAATCAATACATGGAATAATTTTTGATATAAATATAAACTATTAACAAAATCATATTCCCTATAAACACAGTATTTACTGCATTATAAATAACATGAAAATATTAATATTCCAATGTAATATAAATTCTATCATGATAATTTAAGTTGGCTTTTATATGTAAATTGATATTAGTTTTTCCTTCTTCTTAAGGAATTGTTCCTCATAATATTAACCTAATACTAATTTGATGTAATAAAGAGTTTCCCACAATTTATCATAAAAAAATCATTCCCACAAAACATAATAACCTTATCAATTAATTTAAATTTATTAAATAACATTATTTATAGTAATAGATTTTACTCTTCTCATTTAGATAAAAACCTCATCCATTTTGTATGAATCAAACATTTATTAAAAAGTTTTATTGTAATAATTTGTGTTCTTTCATTAGGTTTTTTAATATTTTTGTCTCATTTATTGTGATTTTCCTATTTCATTTCAATGTCTTTGGAATTTTTAATATTGATAATAAATTTTCCCCAATTATTTATTTTTAATATTCACCTGAATGAGTTTTTCAATAAATTCATTATCCCAATGAATAAACCTACCATCACATTAGCTAAATATCTTATAATCCTTTTTGAGATGAATGGTTTAATTGATGAGACTATAATTTTGATTTTTAAAACCCTAATGTTTGACTTTTGATATACGATCACTATAAAATTCTTCACTCGATCCCTAATTAATGATATATCTTTATTTTCAACATGAGAATTGATTTTATAAGTGATTTGGTCATCATTACCTCTCATAAATCATAATTTTTTTTATGATTATTCATTATACTCAAAACGTAATAAATACATCAACTTTCTTCTTAGAGGTTTCTTCTTCCCATGAAATTAATTCTGTAGTTTTTTTATATTTGGGAAAATTTTTCCTTTCTCATCATAATAATTATAAAAAATATTTTTGGTTGAATATAATTGAGTAATGTATTACTAAACCATTATTAAAAAAATAATCAAATTTTATGTTATTATCATTCATATCCATTTCTAAAATTAAATAAAAAGTGAAACATGTTGTTTTTAAATATCCATAATTTTTATAAAAAACATTATTTTCATTTTGGATTTAATCAATATTATAATTATTTTTAATCCTTCATACTATCTGTACTGAAATTTATCTCTCTAGTAATATATTATTGTTTCGAGTAAGATCATTCCAAATCTCATTGCGATGACAGTTACTATACAACTCATCAGAAAAAAAGTTTATTTGAATTTTTATCTTTAATTAAGGTTATAATATAATCAAATATATTAAGATGAATCCTAAATATTTATTTATAAATATTTTTAATATTGCTTAAAATATTCTCTACATCCTTTAATACCATTATCCTAGTAATCAATTTTTTAGATAAGGATATGATAGTATAATACCTTGATATTACATAAACTAAATATACATTTTTTTAGGATACATAATGAGAGAATAATTATCCATAGGCGTGAAAATAGTAATAAGAGAATCCAAAAATTATTGGTCTATTTAGAGAATATTAAGAACCACCATATTCGTCCATCTAAGGTAAATCAAGAAATTAAATGTGTGCATGTATATATTGTTGATAGAATTAGTAATATCAAAATTTATTTAGTAGTGAATGGATCTATAAGACTAATAATTGATTTAAATGATTGTATGTCAGAATACAATATTATATAATTTGTAACATTAAGAATGTTAATTTTCAATGATAACGTGATCTATATAGTAACATTTGAATTTACCAAAAAACAGTGCCTAGTTGATGAAGTGGATTTCTTGGTCCTCATAGAGTAAACATTTTGGACCCATGTAATTTTTGTAGCTATGGGACTATAGTTGTCTCTAGATAAGATGGTGTTTTGTTTCATTGGTTGTGTGGGTTATGAGTTTTCTAAAAATCAAAATAAGGCATATATATCTGTGAATTTTTTTTGTAGATTTAGTTAAAAAACCATTGTATACCCTTGTATAATCCCCATAGTGACCTATTATATTTTTATTCAAATTAACTATCATTCACTATCTCTAATAACATAATACCAAAACAAACTACCTTGAACATGTAATTTTATATTGATTAGATAAGTTTCTAAACCATGGAATTCCATATCCATGTATAAGAAGGTTATCAAGGATCTCTAATAACTCTTATATAAACCCACTTCTCCCACACGTATTGTCATTTAAGAAGGTTTAGGCAGCCTGTGGATGAAAAAAAGTGAATGAAGGAAAATGAATATAGTGAAAAAGATCAATGAAACCCTCCTACTCATAATGCAATGGAACACTTCTGGAGAAAATATTTAGAATATAATTAATAATGAACAATAAAATTAATTAATATTGTAATTGGAAGATTCTCCATATATTTAACACTATGGGTCAATTTTTTTCTATCCCTGGATAGGGATTATAGAAATTAAAGAAAATTAAACACCCTTTTGTTAAGTACTTAACTCTTTCATTGATTATAAATAACACCATATTTTATAATGTGTATCTTATCATTTATGGGAACAAAACTGTTACTAGGGAACATGTGTGTGTTAAAAAGTCTTCCTCTTCTATGTGAGCACCATGGGGTTCAACTTCATCTTTTATTTATTCCTCTTTCATTATAATTTTCTAAAGTTTCATTTTCTACTAATCAATTAATATAATGGATTCCATGTTTCTTGGTTCTGGGTTTAGGTGTCTATAATCATGAATCTTTTAAATCTTCTTAATTATAAAGAAAAATCCCCTAATCATTCCCACCAACTACAATTTTATTGGAATATTATGGAAGCTTGGTGGAGTTATTTTACAATTTGAGTATTCCAGACCAATCAGAATGAATTTTTGTTTACTTCCCAATTATATTGGGAATTTTAGATATTAATTTATGAGTTTAAAATTTGGGAAATTAACTATTTAATTTTATTTTTTATTCATTATTATAGCTAAGGTCACACCTTTTCAATATTTATTCATATTCAGATTCCCATATGGGTAATATTTCAGATGAAAACTCTCTTACAAAATATATTTTGTAAAGGATTCAGTTATAAATTTTCTCTTCATACCCATAAGATTTAATATAATTCTTGGTGTCATATTCATATCTTTTTATATGAATCCTCTCTTAAATGTATTTCATATTTAGGTTCTTCATACATGGCTCTTATATATGGGGCGTTTTATAAAAAATTATAAAAAAATATGTTAATGGTGTTTCCAAAAACGTATCTAACATGTACTCTATTTTATGGAATTAATTTTTGAGTGTTTTATTTTATGAGATGCTTGTATATCTAAGTGCGGTGTATTATATGTGTAAATATTTCATAAAAGGTTTTCCTTTCATATAAACCGTCAACACACATCCATGAGACTTACAACACTATCCATTTTTACACATATTTTAATATGCATCTGTTGAACAGTCATGTATAGATAACATATTGACAGATTACTGAAGGGAACATGCCCTAGATTCAGTGATTCATACATGAACATCACCCCATGGATATTTTCACCCTCATAATAATACTCTATAAAAATAATCATAATTTAGGATTTTTCTTGATAATTAAGATTTGATTTAAAACAAATAATGATCGTATATACAATCCCATTGATAGTTACAAATCAAAACCTAAAAATCCATGCATGGAATTTTAATTAAAATTATAAAAAATTGGGATCTAATTCCATTTAATAAATAAAATTCAAATTCACATAATTTCTTTGATTAATATATTTATTTAAAATTATTGAAAACCAAAGATGAAAATACATGAAAATTATGAAAAAGAAATTAAAAATTAATTACATTATCGGTGGTGGTGGTAAAGTTATATTTACCATATTTTGAAAATTTTGTAAATTAATACCTTTTGTTATGATATAATAATGACCATCTCTTAATATAAAAAGTCATTATCACCCCAATAAAAAACATTAACATCAAGAAATATCATCTGATATTTTATAGTTTTCTTGCATTACATGGGTTACTATATCATTTTTTATTTGATGGAAACCATGACACATGAGATACACACATATGATAATGTTTACACATATAGGGGAGTTTTCATCCTTAACTAAAAAAACATTTCCCAATAGTTTTTGTTTCAATGATATATTATTATACAATATCATATCACCTTTTTATGGAGTTAAAAACTAATCTGGAACGATATTCATTAAAATTCACTATATTTCATCATTAATGGCATTTCATTGTCACATACCTACAAAAATAAACATGAATACGACCATTATTTTCAGTATAATTGATGTCAAAAATAATGAACAACAATAGTAATAATTCGGTCTTAGAGTCTAATTTTATTAATCAACTTATTCCCCCTTTATAAATCCTATGGATAATGAAATGGATGGTTTTAATTCTATATATTGAGAAATAAACCAGTTATTTTTTCATATGATCATTAATCGAATTATGATTAATTATCCTTCGATAGTAATGTTTTTTACATTCCATAATGACTGGAAAATTATTATCTCAATTAAACACAATTAATCTTTTTTTAAAAATATTTATTTAAATATCTATAGTTTTTTAAAATAAATACTCAATAAAAAAATTCATTCCAAAATATTTATGTTTCATAAATATAATAGATAGGTAGTATGTGGTCAATATTAAATAGAAAATAAAATCATGCACCTGAGATATATTTAATTAAAAAATGATATTATATATTTTAACATTCTTTTATGTAAATTTAAAATTAATAATTTATGATATTTTTTCCTTCATATTATTGTTACACTATATTGTAGTATTAACTCATATTCTTTGAAGTCTTTAGTAAATTATTAAATAATCTCGATATTATTATTGTGTATATTTCATATTACTCACATAGAGAAGATTAAATGTTTGATATAGTCTTATTTTAATCCAAAATAAAACAAGAACAAGTTTAAAATATCCTATTTTACCTAATAATAATAACGATCTTGAAAGTTTACACGTAAAAAGACAAAATAAATCAAGATATAATTTATTACTATATATAAACACTTCTATACTTCATCAAACATCTTAAAACATCTCCAATTCACTCAATAACATTAACTATGAATTTAAATGGTTAAAATATATATTTAATGATGAATACAATCTTTATTAAACAATTATGATTTTTAAATGAAATAATGTAACACTAACAATGAATTAATATATGATTACTATATAAAAATTTCATCTATCTTCTGAGTAAAACTTTTATGGAGACTTTAGTTTAATCAAAATATCAAATATTGGGAAGGTATTGAGATAAAATGGAAGAAATATAATCAAATATGGCCTGAATAAATTTAATGTGGTTCTAATTATTTTTTTAAAAACATGTTATACAATAATATTCTATTAAAACTGTAAATAAAAATAAACCATATAAAATATGGGTATTAAAAAATATTTAGAATTAGTATTATTGGGAAATTACATCATGAACTAGTTAATATATTATTATATAAAAAATGAAATTTTTATTCATTGTCATTATAAATGATAAAGCAGGTTAGAAAATTATTGTGTGTTTTTTAAATATGGTCCCGTTATCTCTCCCAAATAATTAAATTATAAATTTTTTACAACATATAATGATAGTGAGGGTGATAACATGTAATGATCATGAATTCAGAGTAAAGAAATAATTCAATTTACCGAATGAAATTTATATATTTTTATATTTAATATTTTTTACTTTTCCTTTATCATAATATTGAATTTTTAGGTTAGTTATTTTCATAAAGTTTTTTATAGTGTGGTTACATTGTTATTTTAATCATGGATATTTATTCATTTAATTTTATAAAATCAATGTACTTATATAAGGTGGAATAGTTATTTCAAAGTGTCTCAAATATAAAAGGGAAGATCCAAAAACAATCAAGATATTCCTTAAAATAATTCCTGAAAATAATTCCTTGAAACAAATAATAATGTATTTACTAACCACCACAAAATTTAAAATTTTAATGTTTTTATGGTCTAAAATACCTTATTAAGGTACACATAATAAGAGAATGGAAACATGTAAGGACCCGACCCCAGTTTCCCAGAGTCCATGCCTTATTTAATTACATTGTCATATAAAAAAGGAATTTTCATCCCAAAGGACCGAGTAGTTTAGTATTATTGGAAACAAGTTACATACATAAGTTCAACATTACAACATGAAAACAAAAACAACATAGAAACTACTTTGGAAACATCCATAACTCCTAGGTTATTTCAGCATGTCATTTATAATAGAACTATTAATGTCTTAAGAAAAAGGAACATAAGTAAGGGGTAAGATCAAATGATCATTAAGGGTATTCAATACAATAGATGATATATAAATATTAGGCATTTTGAACAACTAAAATCTTATTCCTTTAACAAATAATAAACTTGAACACATTATGGCAGGAATAAGAGCTGAGTAAATAATGCCATAATAAAAACATAATCATGGGTATTATACTAATTGAATAACCACATGAACCATTAATAATATTTTCATAATGAGGGAATGCATAATGTGGGACATCTTTACCATACCGTTAAGGCCTCATGCCATGACCATATATAATCATTTTGTAAAGGCCTTGTGCCAAGACTGTAGTTTGTCTCATGAGACATACCGATGAACCAAGGGGATATAGTGGGACCCAACCAACACATACTATGTAAAATTAATTCCTAATATTAATTGGGTAAAACATAAAATAAATATACATTCATATTGAAACTAATATATGAAATGTAAATATTTTTCCCCAATCATTAAGCATAAACACAAACCATTCAGAGTAAATTGGTGAATGGTTTTAAGATAGCACATCCACATACATAATAATCATAAACCATTAAATTAAATATGATAGATTATACCATGAAATATTAATCCAAATAATACATAATAATCCACAATAGTGGTGAAATATATGAATATACTCTTATGAAATCTTCGAGTAATTTTTGAGATAAATACTATTTTACTTTCAAAAGAATAGTTCATTTGAAAAAATATTTCTATAAAACCAGAAGTGAAGAAAGATAGTATTTTAATAATAAAATGAGTTATTTTATAAAGATAAATTTTTCCAAGAACATATTATAGAGTTCCCTTGACAATAGGTAAGAATTTGAGAAATTGCCTTGAATCATTCTTGTATTTCTGAAACAATTTTGAAAGTTCCTTTTAATATGTGTAACCATCCATAAAATAAGGAAGGATTCTTGTTGGTGTAAATATATATAATACTCACACAAAATTTATTTGGAGTAAATAATAATACATAATAATATCATTGAAGAAATTAGACAATGAAAGTAACCCTAATGAAAATGGAAGTTCTGGTGGAAAAACCCTTACCTTTAATACGAATGTGTTCCAATCTTAAACTTAAGGTTCTATAATATGAAATTAGAATTATTAATAAATTATTTCATAACCTATTATACATGATTTTAGTTTATTATAATTATTTTTAGTTCAATTATTTCCTTATTGGTAAGTTATTATATTTAATTTTGTCGTTATGGAGTGTTCGTTTTCTGGATTTTCATAATCGGTTCCCTTGATTTTAAGGAATGGAGTTCTTGTGGATTGGATGTAAATCACGAGAACTGAAATTAATAATTTTTATGAAAATACATAAGTGTAAATGGTCATTTATATCATTTGGTTATATGGTAATAGGAAAAATAATTAGATGAATTATTAATGGCTTTCACTTAAATTATTTTAGCTAAGTTTTGATTATTAGGATCTAGTTTTGTCATATGATTTAATAATATGTATGTATACTGGTTCACGAATATTAATTAGGTAATAATACATATATTATAGCCTGTTTAAACCATAAAAATGGTTTCATGACTAGTAATAAAGGAGAAATTGAAGAACGATACTTCGTTATCCACAAAGATTATAAACTGAAACCTCATGGACGTTGATTTCTTTTATGAAATAAAAGGGAGAGAGTAAGAATATTAATGATGGTTATTGCATTCACGTGATATAATTCCAGTATATAGATGATAATGATGTAATAATATCCATTTGGATATAGTATTTGGGGAGAAGATAACAAAATAAGATAAATTTAAATAAAACTAAATGAAAAAGAATTATGCTTTACCTCTTGAAATAACCTCCTTGAGAACCTCCTTAAGGGAAGGGGTTTTGGTCTTTTGGAAGGACTAAGAGCTTCTTGGATGTAAGGAGTGACTGGGGAAATGTATTTGGTTAGAAAATTGAGTATCTTCAAGGCTTAGAGGAGTTAGGATAAGAGGGAGTGAGGGGGGGGGGGTATAGTAGAGGAGAGAAGTGAATTTTGAATATTTTATTAATTATTTTATTAATTCCCTCAAGACAACCAATAGTGTTGGTTAATGTGACCCCTAAATGTAATAAGTGCATATGTGTTCGAACTAAGTGGTATTACATCACTTATGATGTCATAAATAGTGTATTTAACTGATAAATTGTATATATGGTATTTTACCATATTTCACTATTCATAAAAAATTCAAGAATTTTAGAAAAATCTCAAAAATTCACCACCACCATTTTTCGATGTGTAGAATTAAAAAATGAAATTATTTTTCAAAAATTATTTTTTAAATATTATCAATTTAATTTCTAAATAAAATCATAGTTAATTTGAAAAATAACAATTTTAAAGGTATAAATAGTTATATATCACATTGAAAAATTGATTAAGATCTCATTATCTTATTACCTTAATAAAATAAAATAATTTAATTATTTACTATTCATAAGGGTCATATTACTATTCATATTACAATGAATAAGGGTATGTTACTATTCATTAAAAAAACAAGTTGGTTCTATTAGACTCCAAATAAAATACTGAACACAACTGTATATAACCATTTTTTGAAACTGAAAACACAGAAGCCTCAAATTTAAGTCTAATGGATAGGTTATAACTTTCTCCTATAATGTTTTGATTTACATTGACATAGTGCTTCATTAAAAATAGGTTATCTAATGAATATAAAGTATTTAATAGGAACATACCATAAAAATGTTTGGGGTGTTACATTATTCCCTCCTTCAAAAATTTTATCATCAAAATTTTATGTATAAAGCCCTCTAAAAGCATGTTGGTGGTTTTTCTTCATGACATATTTAGGTTCCCACGTTGCTTCCTCCATCTTATGGTTCCTATAAAGAACCTTTACCAGGCGAGTCATCCGATTTCTAAATACTTGTTCTCTTGTATCAAGAATTTCAATAGGCTATTTACAAAAATAATGATCAGAATCAAGTTTCCATTCATCGTAGGTGAGTACATGTGTTGGGTCTGGCATGTATTTCCATAACATTGATATGTGGAACACATTGTAAACTTTTTAGAGACTTGGCGGCAATTCCAAATGGTAAGCTACGACTCCAATTCGATCCATAATTTCCAAAGGTCCGATGTACTTGGGACTTAATTTTTCCTTTCACATCGAATCGTATAATACCCTACCATGGAGATACCTTTAAGAAAACATAATCACTTTATTGAAATTCCAAATCCTTCCTTCGGTTATCATCTTAGCTCTTTTTCCTACATTAAGCTGTTTTGATATGGGTTTGTATAATCTTTACCATTTCTGTTGTTTCCTCAAAATTTTCGGGGCCAATGAGGTTTCTTTCACAAACATCATCCCAGTAAGGTTGTGTACAACATCTCTTTCCATATAATGCTTCATATGGTGCCATCTGAATACATTAATGGAATCTATTTTAATAGGTAAATTCTACAATAAGTAAATAACAATCAAATATACCTTGAAATTCAAGTGAAAGAGATCTCAACATGCCTTCCAATGTTTGAATAATTTTTTCTGATTGTCCCTCAGTTTGTGAGTGATAGGCAATGTTCAAACAAAGATTAGTATCTAGGGCATTTTGAATAATTTTCCATAATTGTGATTTAAAACTCGGATCACGATCATAAACAATTGATAAGGGTATACCATGAAGTCTTACAACTTCATTAATATATAGTCATTCTAAACATTCAAGTGGTAAATATTCTCATATAGCAAGAAAATGTGCAAATTTTTTAAGACTATCAACAATGACCCATATCACATCATTCATTACTGGAGTCTTTCGTAGACCGAGGAAAAGTCCATCCTAATATCATCCTATTTTAACATAGGTATAGGAAGGGGTGGCATGAATCCTCTGGGATGTTGTCTTATAACATTCACATGTTAAAAAACCAAACATCTCGACACATAATAAAAAATATCCTTCTTTATGTTTTCCCACTAAAAATGTTCCCTTAGATCTCTATACATATTTGTTCTACAAGGGTGTATAGAGAAATTAGAGAAATGAGCATCATCAAATAGTTCCCTCTTTAGCTCAATAATAGTGGGAAAACATATCCTCTTTCTGAATTTCGAAATGCCATCTTCATATATGAAGTCAATCATCTTCTCACCATTTAAAGCTTTAATTTTTTTTGAAACTCATTATCATCAGCCTAAGAAATTTTTATCCTTTCTGGTAAATAATGTTTTTCAACCATTTGAAAAATTTGTGATATGTTACCTTCCTTGATAATTCCCATATCCAACATTACTAGATCCCTGAACATATGATCCCTTTCAACTCTCATCTTGTTCAGAATTATGTGGTCCTTTCTACTCAAAGCATCTTCCACCTTATTTTCCTTCCCCAGGTGGTAGTGTATTGTGAAATCAAAATCCTTGAGTATATCAATCCATAACCTCCGTCTCATATTAATTTATTTCTATGAGAAGATATATTTCAAAATCTTATGATCTGTATATTTATCACATTTTCACCATAAAGGTAAGTTATCCAAATCTCCAGAGAAAATATTACCAATTCTAACTCAATATAATGGGTTGGATAGTTTTTTTTCATGAATTTTTAGCTTCCTAGATTCATGGGAAATCACTCTATAATTCTTCATAAGGACACAAACAAGTCCTTCCAATGATGCATCACTATATATCACAAATCAATCATTCTCTGATGGTAGAGTCAAGATTTGAGAATTCACTAATCATCTCTTTAATTATTTAAAACATTCTTCACATTCATTTTTCCATACAAACATAAACCCTTTTCATGTGAGCTTGGTCATTGGGTTGGATAGACTGGTGACGTTATAAAAAAGATATCGATAATGACCTTCTAAAACAATAAAACTACGTACCTCAGTTTCGTTCGCTAGAGTAGGCCATCCAGGAATAGCCTTTGTATTCATAAGATCAATAGATATTCCATCCTTAGAGACAATGTGGCCTAGAAAGGAAACCGATTGGAGGAAAAAATCACACTTTTTGAACTTCCCATATAATTCATTTCATCTAAAAGTCTTTAGAATAATGCGCAAGTGATTTTCATGATCATCATAGCTTTTAGTTTATACCAAGATATCATCAATAAACACCACCACAAAGTCATCTAGATATTACTTGAAAACTCTATTCATTATATCCATGAAAAAAGATGGTTCATTAGTCAGTCTAGAAGACATTACATTAAAATCGTAATTCCCATACATGGTTTGAAATGCTGTTTTTAGAATTTCTTCATTCCTCACAAGCAACTGAGGTTTTCTAGACCAATGATCATTCATCGAAAATTATTTGCCTCTATGAATTTTATCAAATAAGTCATCAATTCAAGGTAGGGGATACCTTTTCTTTATTGTTATAACATTTATCTCCCTCTAGTCAATGCAAACCTCATAGACCCATCTTTCTTCTTAACTAAATGAACAGGGGTGCCCCATGGAAAACACTAGGGTGAATAAATACTTTATCACCCAATTACTATAGTTGTTTCTTCAGTATTACTAACTCCAAAGTTTCCATTCTATAAGGGGTCTTTGATATGGGACTTGAACCAGGAATTAAGTCAATATAAAACTCAATCTATTGCTCTGAAGGATGTCCAGGTAAATCCTCTGGAAGTACATCAACATATTCTTGATCAATAGGTACATCTTCTATTTGAACATTATTTTTTATCACCCATAGTTATTGAATTACATTACTCCCCAAACATTTGAATTCAGTAGATCAACTGGGGGTTGATCTAGATGAGAATCAGGTGGTGATGTTTCTTCCCTAAAGATAAAGGATTCCACATCACCCTCGAAAATTGTAACCTCCTTCTTGAAATAATTTTTCGCATCATGGTCTGAAATCCAATCCATACCAAGGATTATATCAAATTCAACCACGGGTAGGACAACAAAATCAAAAGATAATGCATGTTCATATTCAATAATGAGTACTTCCTGACACAAATTTGTTTTAATGATACTTCCCTTAAGAGTTTTCACTAATAACTCCATTATTAAATCAAATTGGAAATATATTATTTTCATGGAAAACTAGGATGATATGAAAGAATGCGACAATCTAGAATCAAATAAAGTATTGGATAAGTTTGATGAAATGATTAATGTACCTACCACCACTTCTTTAGGAACATCAACCTCTGCAGTTGTGACCACATATGTTTTTCCTTGCTCCCTTTCCCTTATTTGGGGAACATTTCCCCAAATCTTAGGATATTCATGTGCATAATTTCGCATCTCCCTGCAATTGTAACATTTAATATCGGTAGCTTCTTTCTTCCCCTTACAATCCCAATATAGGTGGCCTTTTTCTCCACACTTCTAACAGACTCACATTCCCTTCAATCATGTTCCAAGGTGTTTCTTCCCACAATTACTGTAGGATGGATGTTCAACTCTCCACTTCTTCCCCATTTCCTTATTTAAATTTCTAAAGATTTTGGTAGCCCTCTTATTCTCTTATTTTCCTATAAAGTCATAAGACTTCGATATTTCTTTTTATATCTTGATAGCACTTGAGACTATATCTTCATATGATGAGAAACTTTTAGAGACTATAACCCTTCAAAGGAATGGTTTTAAACCATCAAGGAATTGATTAATTTTGCTCCTTGGATTATTTATGTAGTCTGAAGCATGCCTTGCCTAACTTGTAAAGTTTTCTTCATACTTCGAAAAAATTTCACCCTCCTTCTACCTCAGATTAAAAAATTGCCTCTCCATTTCTGCTCACTGTTCACAAGGGAAATATTTTTGTAGGAATATTACCTTAAAACCCCTCCATACCATCTCTTCTATTTCTTCCTTATACTTTTTGTTTTAGATTAACAACCACCACTAATCCACATCTACCGTTAGAAGATAAAATTCCATGACAACCTTATCTCTTTAGTTATATCCCAAAGAAAGAAATATCTTCTCAAGGGAACATATCCACTAATTTTCTACAAATAGGATTGTAGTCCCATTGAATGACGGAGGTTGTAGTCACATAAAGTGATCTAACATATCTCATTGATGTGGTGGATCTAGATTCTCTATACAAGTAAGGTTATTATTAATAACCTGAGTAAGTTGTCACAATATAGTTATAAGTTGTTCAGCACTAGTCACAACACTAGATCCAACATCATTATCTTGTATCGGTGGGAAATCCCTACATGGGATACACATGTTTATGAGGTTTCCATTCCTTCCACTAGGTGCCATTTCTAAATAATGGAATACACTATATTAGGGTATCAGTAATAATATATAATCTCAATGTAGAAAAAAAATACTTTGTATAAATTGAAATTCTATACATAGTTAATCTCTTAATCATAAACATGTTATATATAAGGAAAAATTATCATTTTAATCCTTAATAATGGATTGTAAAGAAAATTTGAATTATTCAAAGCATATCCCCTAGGAGTGTCAATATCAAGAGTGAAGTGAGACCCATTTCATGTACCAGGATACCCTGATTCATGCCTAAAACTCCTTTTCAGAGTTTTCACTTCTAGGTACATATATGCCAGAGCCACCTCTACCTATTTGTATCCAGATAGAGATGTATTTTCTAGAAGGATCCAAATAATCTATTCCTTACCAAAATTCCAGTACATTCTTGTATGTTTGTCCCCAAATACCACCTTAGGGATTTGTTCCCTAATATGCATTTCCTAATCAAGTTTTAAATGTTTTTACTAAACTTCCTTTGATACCAACTGTAAGGACCCGAACATAGCTTCCCAGAGTTGGTGCCTTATTTAATTACATTAGAATATAAAAAAGGAATATGCATCCTGAAGGACCAAGTATTTTAGTATTATTGGAAACATGATACATACATAATCTCAACATTACAACAAGAAACGAAAAACAACATAGAAACTCCTTTGACAACATCCATAACTCCAAGGTTATTTCAGCATGTCATTCATAATAAAATTATTCATATCCTGATAAAATGTAACATAAGAAAGGGGTGAGATCAAATGACTAGTAAGGGTAAGAAGTACAGTACAATATATATAAACATTAGGCATGTTGAATAACTAAAAACATATTCCTTTAACAAATAATAATCTTGAACACATTATGACAGGAATAAGAGATGAGTAAATAATTCCATAATAAAACATAATCATGGGTATTCTACTATTTGAATAAACAAATCAACCGTCAGTACTATTTTCAAAATGAGGGAATTCATAATGTGGGAAATCTTCACCATACCATTAAGGCCTCGAGCCAAGAACATAAATAATCATTTAGTCAATGCCTTTAGCTAAGACCGTAGTTTGTCTCATGAGACCTACCGATGCACCAATGGGATATTTAGGGGACCACCTGACACTTAAAATGTCCAATGAATTCATCATATGAATGGTGAAAAACATAAACAACATATATATTAATATTTAAACAAATATATGAAATGTAAATAACATTCCACAAAAATTAATCATAAACACCAACCATTCTGAGTAAATTGGTGAATGGTTTTAAGATAGAACATCTACATCCAAAATAATCATAAACCATTAAATTAAATATGGTAGATTATACCATGAAATATTAATCCTAATAATACATAAGAATAAACAATATTATTTAAATAGATGAAGATACTCTTGTAAAATTTTGAGTAATTATTGAGATAAATACTCTTTTACTTTTAAAAGAAGAGTTCTTTTTGAAAATTATTTGTATAAATCTATAAGTGATGTAAGATAGTATTTTCATAATAAATTGATTTATTTTATAATGATAAAGGATTCCAAAAAATATTATAGAGTGCCCTTGAAAATAGTTAAGAATTTGAGAAATTACCTTGAATCGAGCTTGTATTTCAGAAACAATTTTGAAAGTTCCTTTTAATACGTGTAACAATCCAAAAAATAAGGAAGGATTATGATTGGTCTACATATATATAATACTCACATATAATTTATTAGGAGTACATAATAATACATAATAATTTCATTGAGGTAGTTATACAATGAAAGTAAACTGAATGATAATGGAAGTTCGAGTGGAAAATCCCTTACCTTAAATCTGAATGTGTTCCGCTCTTGAACATAAGGTCCTAGAATATGAAATTAGAATTGTTAATAACTTATTTCAGAACCTATTATACAATATTTTACTTTATCATAATTCTGTTTAGTTCATTTAGGTCCTTATTGATATGATATTATATTAAATTTCATCATTCCAGAGAATTCATTTTCTTGATTTTCATAATCAGTTCACTTGATTTTAAGGAATGGAGTTCAGGTGGAATGGATGTAAATCTACAAAATTGAAATTACATATTATTTATGAACATAAAAATGATTTAATGGTAATTTTTATCATTTTGTTACATGTAAAGAGGATGAATCCTTATATTAATTATTAATGACATTCACTTAGATTATTTTAGCAGTATTTTGATTATTAGGAACTAGTTTTGTCATATCATTTAATAATATGTACGTATACTAGTTCCTGAATCTTAATTAGGTTATAATACACATATTATAGTCTTTTTTAACCATAAAAATAGTTTCCATACCATTAATAAAGGATAAATTGGTGAATGAAACTTTTTCATCCATGAATGTTATAATATGAACCACATGGACATTGTTTTCATTTATAAAAAAAGGGAGAGAGTAAAAATATTGACGGTGGTTAGGGTTCTAACTACCAAAAACCACGACCTTCTCCTCAGCCAGAGCATCTGATACTATTACAACTCCCCACCTGACTAGGTGAAAAAAAATCACTCCTAATAGTGGAGCTGAAGTGGATCCTTTTGCACTCAAATATGGTGGAAAGGTCCTACAAAAGCACTGAAGATGACCCCTACGACTGTAATCTCGACACTCTATAGAGTCTCTATCATATTGTGTCTTCTTATTCCCTGGTCCTCCATACTGATGGAACACCACTGATAAATCGAACTGGATACTCTGGCTGCCACTACCCTGACGAAAAACCTCAATGGAAAGTTTCATGCAACCAGAAGAACTACTGGCCTGCTACGACACTGATCCTTCAAACCCAGTACTCGTGTCATCCCTCAGGTAACGATCACTGATAAGGGCCTAATAAACTATTACAGAAAAGGTAGAATGGAAAAATACATTCACTTGGGTTCATATAGAATAATGGAGCACATCCTCAAAAATATTACCATGCAAGATCTCATTATCAGCTAGAAGTCGTGCAAAGCACTGTAAATCAGTGAAATGTGATGAATACTCCATAACTGATATAGAACCCTACTCAAAATGCATGAAATCTCTGGCTCTGTCATCTTGAAGTTTCTGAGGAAAGTACTAATCATAGAAAGTAGTATGGAACTCAACCCATAACAAGACCTGATGACGACCGACCTGGGTAACGACATCCTACGAACACTTGGATGAATCTAGAAGCATGTATGTATCTTGTTTTACAATCCAATATATATGTGTTTCAAGATGCTCAAATATAGACAACATGGCCTCTATCCAAGACACAACAACCTGAGAACCACCATCCCTTGAAAAATAGGAGGATGCTGCCGTTGGAACTCACGAGTCAGATCAGCCATCGTAGGTGCAACCCATGGAGCACCTTGCATGGATTGCATCAGATGCAGGAAACTATCAAGAACCTGAGAATCAGTGCTTAGATTAGGTAAAATAAGATGTTCTTTAATTGGAACTCTTTTAAGCAAGACTGGCGGCTCAGGGCCCACCCTATCTTGAGCATGGTCGTCACCACCCTCATGGAAAATGACACGAGGACGTTGTGGTTGAATTGGTAAATAATTTCCAAGAACAAACCTAAAAAAAATTATAGGAGAATAAAATAGCGTCTTGAGCAGAAACTGAATACAAGAAAACTCACTAGCCAAGGAATTTACCCAAACAACTTGCTTAGACAGCCAGGTACTTGTAAGTGCTAAAGTATAAGATTAATATCATTTTTTAGTTAATTCCCAGGTTTAATCCTTTACCTTTCACAGACATGACAAGGTGGGAAAAGGATGTGAAACCAATTCATTTTTTATTCCAGGATTCACTTTATAATGGATAGTCATTTCTGATGAATCAATTCCTACACACCCATCACTAGAAACAACACCCATTTTTAGACTATAATGGCTTGACTTGGTAAATTACACATCCCAAACCATGAGGTCCCATTAAACTCATGAATGGAGTCTAGAAATCACTCAATCAAAGCCACAGTAATACATGTAGTAGTAACTATCACACCATCAATCAATAATCACAAGCCTATCAAGCAATGGAAATGAGCAAAATGCACCTATATGGCATGACAATATGTGTGACATGTGAATTATAGGTGCCTATATTGATGCATATAGAAATTATATTTTCCTTCATATCATCAAGATAAGGATAAAATAATACCCTCAAATGGAGTAAAAATAAATAACACCACACAACATTTGCGTCACCCAATGTTGAAATAATATGAACTATAATAGAAAAAATAGAACAACAATTGCATCTTGTGTGACTTGGATTTTACTCCAAACATGGGTTCATGACACCCAAGCATGAATTATGAACAAGTCCCAATAATTCCTATTCTCCAATATATTTTCTCTAAATAGTAATGCAAGAAAATAAACCCCTCTGATACCACTTTGTGATGACCCGGACCTGGATTCCACTTAATGGGTTCCCTGATCCCGATAGTCCACATGGCCCCAAGCGCAACTTCTCGAACACCAGAGGCTGCCGACTAGAAGCAAGGCCCAAGCGTGTATCTGTGAGAATATTATGCCCTCATTAGAAGAGTATATCTCAATGGATGGAATATAAAATAATAGTAAATAGAAGAATAAGTATAAATAAATAGAGGAATCAATTTGATGCAATAGATAAACGATAATAATAATAACTGTATCAACTGAACAAAGGTGACGTAATGTCATTTTTCTAGAAAACTGGAAAACATGGATAGAAGATAATAGGCATATCATGTTTCACAAGGTATAGAAAACAATGACTACTCTATGCATCCTAAGATCTAACTCGGTCATCTCCTATCAAGTTCCATCCTAATCCTCAATAAATCAAGTGTTGTAAGCTCTATGGATCCCTTTGTCAATACCCACAACCATGTAATCTACTCAAGGTAATAACTAATGCTAGGAGAGGGTGGGGGATAAACCTCAGTGGGCCACCACCAACGGTGTCTATAACGCCCATCCCGTGTAATGGAATATAGTAGTGAGTAGGCATGAATATATAATGTAAAGCAACCATTACAATATAACTAAAAACCCAAGAACCTACTTTATCCCTCAACGGGTTTCTGAACATATAACTAGTTAATTTTTATTAGGTAATAACCTTTTACTGTTAATAGGTCACTTGAGGTAGAGCTATCACTGAAATCACCTCATGATAGTATAAGTAGTGAAGGTCCTAAGACATGAAAAGGCAACCTAAAAACAATATCTATTGAGGGATTTCCAAGGTAATAACAAAGGTAATGTAAATCTCATGGAATTCTAACTCAGTAGTATCTGAGTCTAGATAAGGGGTAAGAGTGTAATCCAAGGAGTGTAATATAGAGCATTTCACAATAAGGAACCTATCAAGTTCAAGGTGATCGACCTTGGTAAAGCAGGGTTATTCAAGGATATAGCCCTATGGGCTTTCACCATGGAACCTACAAGTCAATTCTGGATCCAAGGAGTGTATCTGATGTATCCTGTAATAATGAAACGGACCCTACGGTAGTATACCAGGCATCTAAGGAACAAACAAGAAACAAAGTCTAGGTGGGTATCAACATAAGCCAACCACATCCTTGAATCAGAATGGGGTTCCCAAGACCTAAGGTATTATACTCTCAGAATCCAAAGTGTGCTCGAGTCATTCCATTCATATTTGACATTGTAATCAGGTAGTAATTAAATTGGTTAGCGTATTTCCTTCCATTAGTGTGGATAAGTAAATTAGAGATGAAACCATTTATTTATTGGACAAAGGCATGTCTTTCATTAGTGTGGATAGGCTAAGTAGCATTGTAACTATTTAATCAAGTCTTTATTAACCATTAAGGAATATTCAATTATTGTGGTTCACTCCGCTACCTTCCATCAACATGGAAAGTGGTACTACAAATATGTTACCTTTATTCAAACTCATTTGATAAGTCCAAGTTATGTACTTAGTATACTTTCAATTTCATATTTCCCATTTCACATTCAATAATCAATTTGAAAGCACTTACCATAGGTGGGTAAAGTTGTGAGAATACATGGTACAATTCATTATGAAATTCTCACATAAACAAGTTATTTATTATAAGAAGACTCACCTTTAGAAAGGTTAAGAAAGGGCACACCTGAATAGTGGCTCAAACGTGCCGAAACACCAAGAACCAATTATGGAATAACCTTTGACATGGGGTGAATTGAGTTGTTGGTGTAACCACTAGCAACTAATAACATGTTTGGAAAGATCATAACAATACTATTCTATCATGTATAATCATGTCACGTAAATTTAAGAAACAACTTCTAAAAAACTAGTGGGCCCCACACGAACATTCCAAAGTCAACAAAATTTATGAATAAGTTATAGATCACCCACCTTAGGGTTGTACTATCATTCTCTTCTAGTATCAAACCTTGATTTTCCTTGGATTAGAGTAGATCTATGAAGAGGTGAAAAATTCTCACATGACAATAACTAGGTTGAGACCAAAAGAGAATAGTAATGAATAAAGAGGAATAAAGTACTTACTGTTGCACATCTAATGTAATGAACAGAATCTCAATCAGATATCGGATGATGGAGATCTCCAGATTCCATGTTTAGATCTTCAAAAAGCCCCAAATTTTGAGATAAATAGGTCAATCCTGCATAAACATGGATTTTGGAGGAAGAGGGGGATTAAAAGATCATTTAAGAAAAAACTGGAAAAAATTCCGAAAAAAATAGCATGCCCACGTTTTTTCAAACCATGCGCAACCCATACATGGGAACTTGGGGAAAAAGGGTCACCTACACGGTTAGGCCGCACGACCATTTGCCACCCATGTGAGGTGGCTCTATTTGAAAAAACACCATCTACATGGTTTTCCAAACTATGTAGAATTCCACACGATTTACTCCAAAGAATGCGTGGAGTCTATTTCCTAAAAAAAGATGGGTTTTAGGCTTTGAACAAGCCCCGAAAACCATTGGAACCTTTAATAACTCATTAGGAATCAATAATAGGTCCAATGTAAAGATTTATAAAAAATATCAAGGGATTAATACCTATGTTAAAAATAGGGTTCTTACAATGATATAATGGCATGTACATATTTCATATGGATTACCAAATAACGAGGTTTCTAAGTATGAGAACAATGGTGGAATGTGAAGATAAGGATATAGAAGAAAAGAATAAATATTTATAGAGGGTGATAGAGGTAATTGTTCAAAAAAATTAATTATTAATGGATTGTTAAGGACCTCAAACCATAAATAAAATAGTGGTGAATGATGTATTTGATATCATTAGAAATGATGGTAATAAGATAAATCTTTATTTCAGGATCCTTTTATTTTCCTAAGTTTGAGATATTATTTTACTGTCTAAAAATATAATGATATAAAATTACTTGATATATATATTTCAAAAGAAACATTTCATACATTAATTTTTATTGAAAATTTTCTAATTACTCACTTAATACAATAAATTAACAACCAAAAATTAATTTTTTATTCCTGAAGTACTAAAATTCACTTTTAATGGATCATAATATCTATAAATGTGGGAAAATTCATTCCATTTGACTTTAAATATTATTCAAAACAAATATGGTAGGTATAAGTTATAGTAAATTAATTTCTTAACCTCAAAGTTAATGTAACTAGTTCATCATTAATATTTATTTTTCAAATCATTCAACTAAAAAATTTGGTACTAAATAGGTCATCAAGTGGGGAAGTAGTAGCCACTAAAAACATATCGCCCTTTGATCACGGGTTCAAGTCCAACAACCTTTTTTAATTTGATCATCTATCACTCAGTTTTAAAATTATACTTTTTCTAATATATATTAATATAATTCCTATAACATTATCAAAAAAATGGTAGAAATCCTTGAAATAAAATTAATCATTAAATAACCTTTTTACTGAAATTTTAATTCAACATAATTTTTTATTTCATTTATACTTATATTAATTGACTATTATTACAATATAATTAATGATAATATTTACCATAAAGGATATAAAATATTATTAAACTTATTTATATATAATCTAATGGATTATTCCTCAAATAAAATTTTCCCTATAACAGATACTTACCATAAATTCCTCCCAAAATAATCTTAATCATGTGGCCTTCCTAACACTAAAATTCATAAATGGGGTTTTTAAGACATTGAACTAATGATAAAAATTAAACCCATAACCATGATGGTGTTCATAAATCATACGTTATTGAGGACATATATTGTTCAAATATTTAAAATAGTCCTTAGTTTTTTTATGATCCTTATAAAAAAACATCATTAGAAAAAATAATTTTAAATTTAATTATTGAATCCCAATACATAAATAAATTGTCTATTTCATATCAACATTGGTCCTTCCTTGGTCTATAGAATACCCTAGTTCATTCATTATTATTATCTATTCAAATATTTCATGGAGGTTTGTAATGAAAATGTAAATTATCCTAATAATATCCTCCATGAGTGTCAAACTAGGTGTGTATTAAGGATTTATGTTGTGCACCAAGTGATGATATGGTTAATACCAATATTATCTTTTTAGATCGATTAATCCAAGGTTAATCTATTCTAGAACTGCATCCAATAATAGTACCCATACAGAGATGAATTTAAAGGAAAAAAAATAATTTCTACATTACTAAAACTTTACTATGTTAGTCTATTATTATCCTTAAAGTCTATCATATAGTCATGTTCCTTAATATTTGACTTTCCTAAATCTAGATTTGAAAGTTGCTGTTAAACATCCTCACATACCAACTCTAATGACCCCAACCCCAGTATCCTTGATCCAGTGATTGATTTTCTACATTGGTATAAAATATGAAAAATCATATCATAAAGGGACAAATATCTTGAGGTCTTATTAAAATAAATACATACATAAATCTTATATTACAAATGAATACAAAAATTACAACATAATGTTTCTTTTTAGAATGAATTTATTTCATATTGCATATCATTGCATATCAAACATAGTACACTTCATAGATTCTTAAGAAACAAAAAAAATATGGGTGATTGAAAATGCTTTATAAAGGTAAAGTATGACAGAATGAATCATACATTAATAAGAATAATAAATATTACATGTTAAATTGATGAACACACATACCATTATATAGCTTTACTATATGAATAGATAAGGAATAATCAATAAGGAATGGTAAATAACTCAAAAAATATGAGATTTAATCAGTAAAACAAAAAGGAAATGAATCCAGGGATAATATAATAGTGAAAATATAGTGGATAATAATAACATAACTCTTTATAAAGGAAATGATTAATTATTGGATTCTATGATCATGTATCATGATTCCTCGACCATCAATATCATTCGTATGATAGTTTAAACTATAGGTAGAAAACCCATTTAAGGATATCTCAACTTAATTATATAATGAGACCTACCAATGCATCAAGGAAGTATATTAGACTTGGACCCACCCATCACTGTATGATGAAAGAATTACTCATATATTAAATAATGGATTTAATTAATGAATCAATATAACTTAACATAAAATATCTATATTTAGTAAAATATACCGATTTAACAATATTTCCCCAATTAATGAAATAATATTAAATATAATCACAATATGTATAAATGAGATATGGTTTTAGAAAAAATAATATCCATGAAAAATAATATGATATTTAGGTGAAAATTAATTTCTAATTATCATAGTAATGATAATATTTCAAGGGGAAGTTAATAACTACAAAACGAGACATGGAAGAGAATGTTAATAGTAATAATAAACCATGAAGAGGAATAATAATGATGGAATAAATATATAACAATTTTATTGAGAATAAATGTCTATTATCATTTATTAATATAAATACCAAAAAAATATCAAGGAAAAAGTTCTTGAGGAAAATATCATTTTCTTTAAAAAAATGGAAATAAATTTCACTGAAAATCACTTTTAAAAAAAATTTACTTAAAGATATGCTTTTAAACATACAAAGAAACCTTTAAAAAATTATGTTCATGATAGTGGATAATTTTATAAATTATTGTAAAGTTAAAAAGAATATTCCTTTTTCTATGTCAAATTGTTAGGAATATGGCTTGTTTCGAAAATAACAAGATGATTCCTTTCACATTTTCTATAAAATATAAATTGGAAATGTTTTGAAAAATAAATAAGATTCCTTTGAATTTTTTTTTAAAATAATATATTTGTTAAAATTAATTACATAAATAATATTTAAATTTTTTTAAAAAAATTAACAAATCATATTGGATGAAAACATATTTCTGAACATAGAGATAAATAATGTCGGATTTTGTCAAAAATATTTTCTAAAAGAACATGAGTACCAAAGAGTGAAAAAATAGAACCATTACTTAAAAATGTCTTGAATAACTATAGGATAAGTAAATAAAATGGTTTATTAGGAAATTATGGAAATTATTTTCATCATCTAATATTTACGAGTAAATAATATCTATTTGAATTAGATTGTAAAATAAACCCATAGAATGATCAAAACATTTATGTGAGAATTAACCAATGAATTTATTTTGTGTTTAAACTATAAAACCATAAAAAATTGTAAATACAACAATAGATAATACTATTTAATTTTACACATAACCCTTGAATATCAAAGGTGACAAAGAAATAATATAACCCAATACATATAAATTGGGTTATAAAATTCTTTACCACATGGGAAATTTTAATTCAAATACTCTATGATGAAATAATTAAAATTAAAGAATAAAATAAAATGAATAATGATGTATTCAATATATAATATGTCAAATGGACTCTATATACACTGTATAAATGAAATTTGGTTAATAACATTACCATGTGCTTTAAAGAAATAAAATTGAGATGAAATCTATTACATCATGATTAATTTTGTTTGAAAATTATTTAACCTTATTTATAGTGGTTTTAAACATGTTATTAACTTATACCAGAGCAATATTAATATTTAAATATCATATATTCTCTTTTTATAACATCTTATCACATATTTGTAAATAAAATTTCATTATTTTCATTGTTTCTGGTGTCAATTGTCTTATTTTCACATGCATGTTTCATCATGGAAGATCCATTTCATGTGAATATTATATATTTATATCATCTCTAGAGTAATAATCATTACATAATTTTCATATTTTTACATTAATTATATTTTTAAAATCATTCATGGATAAAGGTTATGAAAAATAATGTATGTTGCGATCATGGAGACGGTAGGTTGCATGCATGAGTACCATATCCACTTTTCAATAATCATTATAAATAGAAGTAATGTAATATATATTTATCCCATAATGATCAGAGAATTATATATATAATATAATACATGTGGTTAGGTGATGAAAATAGAGTCACATCACTCTATGAAGGTCACAGTCCACACATACACAAATGATGTAAACATCTTTAAGTGAGGGAAAATGTATTAAAGAAAAAAGTATATTTTATTCATCAATAATGAAATGTATTTCATTAATATCATAATGATGTAATTTATATAAAATATATTTATTTACTTTAATTTTATCACCTTCCATTCTAACCATTAGTGAATGACGAATCACATCACTTCGTGAGGTGGTAGTGCGTCGTACCCACGAGCAACATTATCATAACCCATTTGAAATGGAAGGTAAAATGTTATACATGATATAATGACTAACATGGTATAATTATGTTATAAATATCATATATATAATTTATATACATCATCATACTCGAACGTGAATGGTGGTAACAGAATAACAAATGACATCAGTGGCATTAGTCCGCTGTACACACAAACAATCATTTCATAACCCATTTGATAGAAGCAAAGATGGTTGTAGTTAATTCCCTTATTATAAAAACATAAAATTATATAGAATAAATTGAGGGTATTATATTAACATGATTTAATGATAATTGATATAGGTGGATAAGAAAATCAAATAAATACTCTTGTTGTAAAATATTACCTCTTCTTTGGATATGCTCCTTAGGTTTCTACTAAATAATTTCTAGGATGGATTTATTCCATATAAATTATTCTTGGAATATGGTATGGGAATTTAAATGATATTTAGGGATGTAATTACCGTACCAAATTTATTTTAACATGTGAAGTGGGGAGTAGAGTTGATGGCCTTTTAAATATGGGTGAGAGGAAGCACTTGGTATTTTTTAGAATAATTGTGTGATACAACGTTTTTAATATGTAAAAAGAGTCAAAAATGGAATATTTTATAACCTTAGAGGTTTTACGGTTGATATATTTCAATAAATTAGTTTTTATACATCTTTATAAATCATTTGTACCCTTATCTTATTAGTTTAACCATAGGTTAATCCAATTTACCTTAATTGCGGTAATTAATTTTAAATTTATTAACTATTAATTTTGGTCAAATATTAAGTTTGTAATATTAAAAAATATATATTATTATTATTCAAAATATTTCATCCATTATTATTAATTTAATTCACATATTCATAAAATTTTAATTTAAAATTAAACCATCAGAAGTGATGAGAAATAAGGTATTTTAATGTGAAAATTTTGAAAAGTTTATAAATATTATATATATAAATTCAATATAACTTTGATTCCAGTTAATAAATTGAATAACTTAATATAAAATTTAAATAATTTTTCTATAAAACCAATTAAAATTATAATTTATCATTATGAATTATTTAAATGAAAGGTGATTTTCAATTAAAATTCTATTTTTTTCACTACTACCCACAAAATGAAATATTTCAGAAAAACACACAAAACTCACTGTATTATAGTTTCGATTGTAACACCCCAAGATTTCATAGTACATTATTTTTTTAAAGTAATGCAATAACTTGCACTACACACAACACTGAGTTCAAGAGCCCCATGACTTACCAAACTAGTCGTTCAAAAGCAGTTATGAATAATATTAACAGAATTTTGAATTTTATATAATCCTTATAATTATAGAATCCATATTATGATTTTCTTAGACATAATGTAAGAACAAATTCATTTTTTTCATATAAAATAATTATTTTTAAAAAAAATTCAATTTTACCACCTTTTAATGGAGAACCCTTTTTAAATCCAATATTTGAAACTTTTATATATTAAATTTGACAAAATAAAATTCTTCTTCAGAATAGAGACATAGGAATTTAGTTTAAATAATTTTTTTGTGCTTTCTGATAACTTTCATATTTGGGTGAATAGTGAAAAATACTATATTTTAACTGAAAACAACTTTTTAAAAAAATATAATTTATAGTGTTGAGTTATAAATTATAATGGTTTGGACATATAATTTGATTATTTTTTACCATTTAATCCAATGATGGTAATTATAAGTAATTTCACATTGAAATTGGACATAAACATGTGTTAATCTTTTGATAGTTATTATTTCTTAAAAATACTCTTTTTGGTTTTGACTATGTGAATTAAATTTAAATTAAATTATGAAACTTATATATTTTTAAATTGTTAAAATAGAACTAATTTTTGAATTCAGAATATAAAAATTAGCTTAGGGTGAATTTTTGGTATTTTTCTGAAAACTTTCAATTTTTAATGAATAGTGGAAAACACTGAGTTATAATTTAAAACCGAAATTTTATTTAAATAATTATTTCTTTTATTTAAATTTATTTTAGGTAAAAATAGATCTATAATACCTATATAAGTTAAATGTAATTAATTAGAGTTAGATTATAATAATTTTAGATATAAAAAAATTTTATTGAACTTTTTACCGTCTTTTACCCACCTCCTAGGAGCATCTGCAAATTTACATAAAACATAATTTTACCGCTTCTGTGAGTTGAATTTCAAAAATTAGATAGACATGGTTGATATTAGTAAGTAAAATGTGGTTCAATAAGATGAAAATAATTTTTGGTGAATAGTAATTTTTTACTTTTATTTACCATGGTTAAAAGTAAATAGGGAAATTTAGGGTACAAATGATATTATTATTACCCAAACACATGTATTAATTCAATTGGATAATTTTAATTTTACCAAAAACAATATTAGGAATAAAATATTATCCTTTAGGTCCACTTTTATTAGATTAGGACATTTATAATTATTTAATTCAAAGAAGAGTTAAAAGAGTTAAAATCAATGTTTAATAACTAAAGAATTTTTAAAATAGAGTTACACATTAGATAAATTCGACTATAAATATTCATTAGAAATATAAAACTATTTCCTACATAATTTTATTTTATTTATATTTTTTAGACATTAAATAATTTAATTTATTTATGAGACAATGATGATGGAGTAATTATCGAATTAATGAAAGATTAAAATGATTGACATTATAAATATCCAAATAAATGTAATTTGAGACTTTTTATATATTACGCTAATTTTAATGGTTAATATGACATATTATTGTTATTTATATGAATTTTTTTTAAGTAATAATGCTTTTATGGATTTAGAAAAAACAAAATACTAAATAGTCTCAAATTAGACATAGAAGAATTTATAAAAAAAATATTATATTATTAATTAATATTCCATTCCTAAAAATCTAAGGATCGGCCAAAAGACTTATATAATGATATTTGTATCATTACGTAACCACTTGAGGTTCTCTTGGAGGTATATATTATGTTTATTAACCATATAATATAAAAATACAAAGAGACACGATAAATGTCAAACTATTTAACTAAGAGTTAAATCTAAAAGATAAAGTTAATATAGTGAACCAAAACTGTCTAAAACCTATTGGTTGAGTGGTTTTCTACCCATAACCACCTTAACCTGTAAATAATACATTTTGGAGCAATTATTAACTGAAAATAATTTTATTATAATATCATATTTCTAGCTTTTCCTAAGGTTCCCCTCACCCCTCTTATAAAAGGCCACCCCCCCTTCTCTCTAATTCACACCTTCAATGCCATCTGGATTGGCAAACCCCTGCCCAAATACCCCTTCAACTGTCCTCCCTTCATCCTATAGGCCTTTTGTTAGTCATAAAGCCAACCTAAGGAGCCCTTTTGATCAAATCAAATTGAATAACCCGAAGAAGACGTAAATATTTCATCACCTCTTTCTAGTTTATTTCTTCTTCCACATCCTATTTCTTTGTTGTTACCATTATAAAATAATAAATCCAGTATCTTCTATATACTGTGATGTTATTATAAATATGGTAAAATCATATTTATTGTTCAATACTTCCTTTGAATGAAATGTCACCATACGTGCGTATGTACGAATTACCTTCTCCACACCGTGGTGGAATTGTTATTCAATACATTATTATTTGGATGGGTATAATAATGATGTGTAATTGATATAAATAATAAATATAACATGATAATGATTCTTTATATATTATATACCATCCAATTATATATTATTTTAATATCAAAAGAATTACATTGTCGCTCGTGTGTACGTACGGATTACCGTCTCCACGAACATGATGAGATTCAATCCCCATCGTATCCATTCAAGATTAATTTTCATTAGATGATTAATTTTTTTTAATACTTAATATCATTCTTAATATTAATTAGATACATCATATCCATAACCAACATTACTTATGTAACAAACCATATAAAGTAAAATGAATCATTTAACACCCGAAATGACGACAATACTAAGATATTATTAACAAGGAATGTTAAAAGATCATATATGATATCATATTAATGTATATGATTCTTGTATAAATTAATAACAATTATTTAACCATTATACTGGAGTTTAACCTACCCTAGACCAAGTAAAAGTTCAACTTAAGGGTTAATTCTTCAATCTCATTGTTAATCGAGATTGTTTATGGGTAAGTTTTTACTTGGATATCCATGTCCATGTTTCATAAAAGAGTTTTCAATGGGATTACTTTAAGGGACTCTATTACTAAAAAATCATATTAAATGGTTTAAAAATTTATTCTTCTAAATCATTCTCATAAATGTCCATGTTTTCAAAATGGGTTTTTAAGGATTTATTTATATGGACATGAATGGTTTTAAAATGTTAATTCCATTCAAAAGTTTCAATCTGGTATGGGACCCTTTGATTCAAAAATTTCATTAAATGTATTCCTTTATAAATTTTGTGACTTTTAAATGTTTTCATGAAAAAGGAATATTTCCCTCAAAGAGTTTTACAAATAATTTTCAACTATGTGAACATATTTTGATGGATTTTAAACTTGTTTGAAGTTGATTTATTATGATAAAAATCTTCCATATTGTATTGATGGTTTTGTGATATGTTTGACTGTGGATGTGTTATTTTTATACCATTCACAGTTTATGGTTAAAGTATTGACATTTCATATTCTAGTTCTAATATGAATGTTTATGTTATGTTTCAACCTTTTCATATGAGGAATGTATCAGAAATAGTAAGTGACGGGTGGAGCCCTCTATAGCTCCTTGATGCATCAGTAGGTCTCATTAGACAACTAGACGTGGAATTGGATGAGCCCTTTCCCAATTTGATATATGGTTTTGGATTAGGCCTTAATCATTTTTAGACATCTTGGTTGAGGCCTTGAAAAAATTTTTCAGAATTTCTGGCATTATACATTCCCTCATTATGAAAATAATATTAATGGTTCATGTGGTCATTTGACTAGTAGAATACCCATGGTTACATTATATTATAGAATTATTTACTCAAATCATATTCCTTCCATAAAAGTATTCATGTTTATTTTTGGTAAAGGCATGTGGTTTCAACCATGCTTAATATTTATGTTATCTTCCATTGTATTGTTTACCCTTACTGAGTGTTTGAGCTCACCCATTTCTTATGTTTCATTTTCCAGGTATGGGAAGAAGTTACTTACGAGTGACTTGCAGGCATAATCTAGGAGGCTTGGATATTTCTAATGGAATAAACTCATGTTGTATTTCTTTTCATGTTGTAAAGTTTAACTTATGTATGAATCTTGTTTCCAATAATACTAAACTGATTGGTCTTTCAAGACATGATTTCCTTATGATCATGTCAATGTATTAAAATAATGAACTAACTCTGGGCTTCTGGGGTCAGGGCATTACAGTTGGTATCAGAGGATGTTTAGTACAAACCATGGAAAATAGATTTAGATAAACTCTGATTAGAGCACATAGCCCTAAGATAGACTTTGACGATTAGTATAGAATAACTTCCTAGAATTTTAGTATTGTAGAGATTTTTTGAGTTTTCTAAGAAATACATCCCTATCTAGATACGAGAAGGTAGAGGTGGATCTTGCATATATGTACCTAGGGGTAAAACCCAAAAACACTGCTTTGAGCTAGACTCGAACGAGAACTGGTGCACGACAACAGGACTTACTGCACTATGGGTTACGACACTCCTAGGGGATATGCTTAGGATAATTCTCATTTTCATTACAAATCATTATGAAAGATTTATGAGTATATACCTCCTCAAAGAAAATATTTTTATAATTATGGATTATATCCATAAACTGTTCAATTTACGTTAGGTATTTTAAGAGTTTGGAATTATTCATTGTAATTTATAAACTGGCCTGGTGTATGCCATTGTATAGAAATGGCACCCAATAAAAGAAATGTGAACTCCAGAAATACGTATGATCTTAAGAGTAAGTAGGATCATATATTTGACAGTATTAATCCAACATTTAGAAGGGAAATAGTCTCCCATGTGTTCTCAACATATGAAGAAATTGTATCATGTGTTAATAAGATAAGTAAATAATTCTCTGAGTCCTATGGATTTGAAAGGAAGAAAGAGAAGAAAAGGATGGAAGAGAGAAAGATGGATAAAGGGAAGAGGGAATAGAAGAATTTTCCCATATGTGATAACTTTGGAAAGAATCAACTTGGTAAATGCCTGAAGGGAATGGGAGTTTGTTATAAGTGTGGAGAAACAGAAAACCATGTATGTGATTGAAAGGGTAATAAAAAAGTTTCAAATGAAAAATGCTTCATCTTCAAGGAGTTGGGACACTATGAGAATCAATGTCTAAATCATCAGAGTATATCCCAAAAGCTGCTACTGGATAATAATAAAGTTATGATACTATCAAAGATGAAGAGGAATGATTAGATTTCTTACATTGTTATTAAATTATTGTGTCATTTGAGTATTGTTTTAATGATGTACATGTTATAAGAATTATAGAGTATATAAGGATTGTACTGCAGTTCTATTTCATTGAGGACTGGAGATTGTGTAGAACCAAGAAAAGTGACTCAATAACAGGTTAAATTTTTAAAAAATATATGATTGAGATAAAGATAAACAATAATATGGTTCTGATACCGAGGTAGTAATTTTGGAATAATACATGATTGATTTGGATAAATTATATTGAATATTTTTTACTAACTTGAAACTGATTAATTATTTGTATATTCCATCATTGTTGATTTTACAACATTTTTGGACAAAAGGTGTATATCCCGTATTCTGTAAGGAATAAGGGAGCAAGAATGTAATCAATAAGGTTTATGGAAATTCCGGATGTTGTAGTGTTTTAAAAGAATATACGATGAAGGTGTTCACATGTTATTACATGGAAAAAAGGATCATCATTTTTTTAACCTTCCATATAAATTTTGTATTATGAGTTTGGAAAGAATTATTTTGGATAATTCTAGTTTGAGATTATTTTTGGATTTCCATAAAAGGATAACCCGGAGGTCGGGCAGCAACCCGTCGCTTCTGGTAAGGCCACGAGACTTTAACCCGAAACTGAAGGGCGATGAGGGTGTATCACCTACCACTGGCCCACATGATGTCCTGGATTGAATAATGTTGTTTTTTTTAAAAAATATCTGGTAGATTAATTATAAATTCATTTTTTTGGAAACCTATACAAATTGGATAAATAGAATCTTTTTTAGAGTTAAAGATGGGTTTATGGTAGAAATTAGTTAAAGGATTGAACTCTTATGTTAAGTATATATTTTCTTCTTCTCTTATTCTATGAAGAAATTAATTCTTAAACATTAGTTAAGGGATCTTAAAACTAAAAATGTGTTATCCCAATACATTATTTTTGTTGAACCAATGATAATTTTAAATCATCATAGATTGATGGCTTTGAGGCCCTCAATTCTATAATTGTTTGTGACTGATGACCTTAATCACTCCCTATAAATATTTACATTTTCCTCCAATTTTGTGTCTCTAATTTCCACCAATGTTCTCCTAATAGAGATTATAATTTAGTGGTGACTTCTTCATTCCCTTTTTGCTCTTATTAAGACTAAATTTTATTAACCCAATTTCCGATGTGGGTTTTCCCACAAAGGTATTTTCTATTTTCAACCTTTTATTTTCAAAGAGAAATTTCAAATTGAGAGGACACAATTTATTGAAGGAGGGAAGAATGTAACACCCCAATATTTAATAGTACGTTATTTCTTCAAAGTAATTCAATAACTTTCTCTACACACATCACTAAGTTCAAGCGCACCATGACTTACCAAACTAGCCGTTGAAAAGCAGTTATGAATAGTATTAATTTAATTTTAAACTTTATATAATCCTTATAATTTTATAATCCATATTATGATTTTCTTATACATAATGTAAGAACAAATTCATTTTTTTTCAGATAAAAGAATTATTTTTCAAAAAATAAAATTTTACCGCCTTTTAATGGTGAAACCTTTTTAAATTAAATATTTAATACTTTCATATATTCAATTTGACAAAATAAAATTCTTCTTCCGAATCGGGACATATGAATTTAGTTTCAATAAATTTTTGGTGTTTTTATGATAACTTTTATATTTGGGTAAATAGTGAAAAATACTCTATTTTAACTGAAAATAACTTTTTTAATAAAAATAATTTATAGTGTTAAATTATAAATTTTAATGTTTTGGAAGTATAATTCGATTATATTTTTACCATTTAATCCAACGAAGGTCATTTTAAGTAATTTCAATTTGAAATTGGACATAAACAATTTTGATAGTTACTATTTCTTAAAAATACGCTTTTCGATTTTGACAACGTGAATTATTTTTAAATTAATTAATGCAACTTCTATGTTTTGAAATTGGTAAAATAGAATTCATTTTTGAATTAATATTATCAAAAATAGCCTAGGGTAATTTTTTGGTATTTTTCTGAAAACATACAATTTTTGATGAATTGTGAAAAACACAGAGTTATAGTTTAAAAATGAATTTTTATTTAAATAATTATTTATTTTATTTAAATTTATTTTAGGTCAAAATAGATACATAATACCTATATAAGTTCAATTTAATTCATTCGAGTTAGTTTATAATAATTTTAGATATATAAAAATTTTATTGAACTTCTTAGCGTCTTTTACACATCTCCTAGGAGCATTTGTAAATTTACACAAAACATAATTTTACCGCTTCTCTAAGTTGAATTTCAAAAATCCTAGATAAATTTTTGATACCAGTAAATAAAATTTGGTTCAATAAAATGAAAGAAATTTTTGGTGAATAGTAAATTTTTACTTTTATTTGCCACTGTTAAAAGTAAATAGAGTAATTTAGGGTAAAAATGATATTATTATTATCCTAACACACGTCCTAATTCTATTGGATAAGTGTAATTTGACCAAAAACACCCTTATGAATGAAATATTATCCTTCAGGTCCACTTTTATTAGATTAGGACATTTATTATTATTTAATTCAAAGAAGAGTTAAAAGAGTTAAAATCAATGTTTAATAACTAAAACATTTTAAATATAAGGTTACGCATAAGATAAATTCAACTGTAAATATTCATTAGAAATATAAAAATATTTCATACATAATGGTATTTTATTTATATTTTTTATGCATTATATAATTTAATTTATTTATGACACAACGATGATGCAATAATTACCTAATTAATGAGAGATTAAAATAATTGAAATTATAAATATACAAATAAATGTAATTTGAGAATTCTTTTAAATTACACTAATTTTATATATTAATATGACATATCAGGGTTAGTTAGATTTGTTTCTAAGTAATAATACTGTTATAAATTTAGAAAAAACAAAATACCAAATTGCGTCAAAATTGACATAAAAGAGTTTTTAAAACAAATATTATTATTAATTAATATTCTATTCCTTAAAATATAAGGTTCGGATAAAAGAATTATATAATGATTTTTTTATCATTAATGATACAATTGGGGTTCTCTTATAAGTATATAGTAAGTTTAATAACCATATAATATAAAAATACAAAGAGACATGGTAAATGTCAAACTATTTAACTAAGAGTTAAATCTAAAAGATAAAGTTAATATTGTGACCCAAAACTATCTAAAACCTATTGGTTGAGTGGTTTTCGACCCATCCCCACCTTAGACCTTAAATAATCTATTTTGGAGCCATTATAAACTGAAAATTGGTTTATTATAAAATAATATTTCTAGCTTTTCCTAAGGTGCTTCTCACCCCTCTTATAAAAGCGCACTCCCCATTCTCTCTAATTCACACCTTCAAAGCCATTTGGATCTACCAAAACCTACCCAAATACCCTCTAAACTGTACTATCTTCATCATATAGGTCTTACTTTATTTGTAATGCCAACCTATGGAGCCCTTTTGATCAAATCAAAAGGAAGAACCCGAAGAAGTGGTAAATATTTCATCACCTCTTTCAAGTTCATTTTTTCTTCCACATCCTATTCCTTTGTTGTTTCCATTATAAAATAATAACTCCATCATATTATATATACTGTGATGTTATTATAAATATGGTACAACCATATTCATTATTCTATCCATCCTTTGAATGACATGTCACCATACGTGCGAACGTACGACTTACCATCTCCTCATCGTGGTGTAATTGTTATTCAATACATTATTATTTGGATGGGTATAATAATGATGTGTAATTGATGTAAATAATAAATATAACATGATAATGATTATTTATATATGATATACCATTCAATTATATATTATTTTCATATTAAAAGAATGATATTGTCGCTCGTGTGTACGTACAGATTTCCGTCTTCATAAACGTTATGAGATTCATTCCCTATCTTATCCATTCAAGAAAAATTTTCATTAGATGATAAAAAATAATTTTTAAAGATTTAATATCAATCTGAATATGAATAAGATACATCCAATCCTTAACAAACATTACTTTCGTAACAAAACATATAAAGTAAAACGAATCAGTTCACACCCGAAATGATGATAATACTAAGATATTATTAACAAAGAAATGATAAAAGATCATATATGATATCATATTAATGTATATGATTCTTGTATAAATTAATGAAAATTATTTCACCATTATACAAGAGGTTAACCTACCATCGACCAAGGAAAATTACAAGGTAATGGTTAATTTCTCAATCTCATTATTATTCAAGATTGTTTGTTTGTAAGTTTTTACTGGGACATATTTATTATCCATGTCCATGTTTCACAAAAGAGTTTTCAATGGGATTATTTTAAGGGACCCTATTAATAAAACCTCATATTAAATGTTTTAAAAATTTATTCTTCTAAATCATTCTCATTAATGTCTATAATTTCAAAATGGGCTTTTAAGGATATATTTTTATGGACATGAATGTTTTAAAAATGTTAATTCCATTCAAAAGTTTCAAAGTGGTATGGGACACTTTGATTCAAAAATGTCTTTAAATGTCTTCCTTTCTAAATTGTGTGACTTTTAAATGTTTTCATGAAAAAGGTACATTTCTCTAAAAAAGTTTTACAAATCATTTTCATATATGTCAACATCCTTTGATGGCTGTAAAACTTGTTTGAAGTTGATTTATTATGATACAAATCTTCCATATTGTATTGATGGTTTTGTGATATGTTTGACTGTGGATGTGTTATTTTTATACCATTCACGTTTTATGGTTAAAGTATTGAAATTTTGTATACTATTTCTAATATGAATGTTTATGTTATGTTTCAACATTTTCATATGAGGAATGTATCAGACATAGTAAGTGACAGGTGGATCCTGCTACAGCTCCTCGATGCATCGGTATGTCTCATGAGACAACTTGATGTTGAATTGTCTGAGGCCTTTCCCAGGTTGATATATGGTTTTGGATGAGGCCTTAATCATTTTTAGATGTCCTGGTCGAGGCTTTGATGGGATGTTTCGGAATTTCTATAATTATACATTCCCTCATTATGAAAATAATATTGATGGTTCATGTGGTCATTCGACTAGTAGAATATCAATGATTTTGTTTTGTTATGGGTTTATTTACTCATCTGATTTTCCTTCAATAAAAGTATTCATGTTTATTATTGGTAACGATATGTGGTTTCAATTATTCACCATGATTAATATTTAAGTTATCTTCCATTGTATTGCTTACCCTTATTGAGCATTTGAGCTCACCCCTTTCTTATGTTTCCTTTTCCCAGGATATGATAAAGTTATTTATGAGTGACTTGCAGGCATAAGATTGGAGGCTTGGATGTTTCTAATGGAATAAATTCATGTTATATTTATTTTCAATTTGTAAATTTGAACTTATGTATGAATCCTGTTTCCAATAATACTTAACTGATCGGTCTTTTAAGACATTATTTCCTTGTGATCATGCTAATGTATTAAAATAATGCACCAACTCTCAGCTTTTGGGGTCGGGGCATTACATCAATATTCTTATTTAAAAAATTTTGTTTGTTGTTTCATATAAATCCACTTAATTTTTAAAATCTAATTTGAAAATATGTGATCAAACACAATTAAACATCCTTTTAGAAAAAAATACACTTTTTAAGAAATAATTTAATATTATTTTAAATGATTATTATTATATTTATCATCAACAGAAAACTAATAGTCGTGTGTAAAAAATGTATTTTAATAATTTAGTTACTCTTAATAATACTCATCATTCCAACAAGTAGGTAATATCAATCATACTAAATGAAAATATTTATAGTATACAGTTGTTTGGTAGAACTCAGTATCGTGTGTAATGTTAGATTTCGAAGAAGGACATTATTTCAACTAATGAAAGACAAGATCATTATTTCATGTAACACAATATGAACCAAATATTTCATGTAATACAAGATAAAATAATTTTTTCATGTAATACACACTATCAATTACAATGCAAATTTAAAATATTTGGGTGTTACATATTTTAACTTTAGTTGATGAACATTTTAAACCATATATATGTTATTTTAAATCAATTCATGGGTTCTAATTTCTATTATTATATTATTATTTAGATTCATTTTCAATAATATTTGACATATTTACAATTTTTTAAAATGATTCCTCTTATTTTATTTGAACAATACATTTTTTGTCTTGTTTACCAAAAGTTTTAAAGGAATATTTCTTTTAACATTTACCACAAGAATGGATATTCCTTACCTCTTGAATATTATTTTGTTTGTTTATTATATACCAGTTTCTATGTTTATTCTGAAATAAAATATTATTCCTAAAATTAATGAAATTTTCTATTTTAATGATATGGATGGAATGTATAATTCCCCTTGTTATCAAAGAAATGTTAAAAATCTATATTAAAGATATTTTTCTTCTATCTCATCATTCATTAATAATTTCATTGCTTTACTCAGAGGATTATTTAATGATAATATAAATTATTTTTCTCTTAATGACTCAGGAATATGTGATGAAAAAATGTTTAGAAATTATATTTCATTTACATGGGTTATGCAATGATGAACTGATTACTTTTTTGATATTGTGGCACCCATGTGTAAGGATTTAATTATATGAAGAGTGGATATCTTTAATCACTCAAATTAATTGTATAATTATTGATAAATCATGAATAAATATATACTGTAATGGAGTGTGACTCATGTTTAACATGGGACTCTATCAACTATAATAGTCTTGGGAGTGGACCCTGGCTACAGAAATGGTGGAATGTGTAGTGAACCCGTTTTACTGTGTGTATTTGACTACTATGATAGTATTAGATGTAAAATATTAAAGAAAATGATTTTATATATTTATTATTATTAAAATATCTATATGAGATGATCTTATGATTGTGATATCTCTCATATCTTATGATTTATTAATGATGATTGACCACCTGTATGACTCATGTTGTTTGATACTCTAAAGTATTATTCCCTAATTATTGACATATGATATGTGACTGAATGATAACTTAAATCATACATTATGATCATGATCTTAAACACTTCTGAATATCTTAGGTTTTCATTTTTCTATAGGCTTATATCCCTCATGTTTTCCTATACTGAGCATCTAAGATCACCCTTTCCTAAGTATCCGTTTTCCGTATGTTATGAAAATTAGTTTTATCTAGGATATCTATACGAATAATATTATGAGTTAGGATATTTTTGGGATATATTTAGGATCATTATTTATAATTATTTGAGATATTAAGGATTATTTCCTTTTATTATGTGTTGAGTTGATCTTTTTCTATATTATAGAATAATAGACTAAAATAAATAGCAAGATACTATAATGAAATTAAATTATCTAGGATGCCCATTATAGAAAAAATAATATAGGAATATATATATATATAACTACATATTGAATTCATATATTTATAATTCCTTTATAATGTTTATAGGACAATATTGGAATAAGTTTTTGAATTTTCAATAACCAAATTAAATTAATATGTATTTCTTGGATTTTACTAAAACAATTAGGTGAATATAAAATATATTTATTTTCCAAAAAAAATATAATATTTAAAATACATGAATGAATTAAATTTTATAGAAACTCTATTTATATAAGAATATATATTTAGTAAAAACTAAATATAAAATAATTGACTCATAAATCTTGTGTTTATAATTTTTGAAATGTAATTATAATTTGACACTAATTTTTTATGCACTTATTATAAAAATAGGCATAATGATTTTTTTGAAGTTAAATATAAAAAATTACATCATATTTGATTTAAACATATCAATATTAGAAAAAGAGTAAAATTTATTTATATCATTAAAAATCATTAGTAATATTAGTGTTGGTTACCTTGATAATGATAAAATAGTTTTTTAAAAGAGTTGTTTTACTAAAAACATGAAATTTTTATTTAAATAATTTATTTTATGAATATAATATTATTTTTAAGACTTTATAAAACATATTAATTAGAAATTATTTGGTAACCAATCCTAAATTATATTATGAATCCATAATGGCCAAAATAAAATCATCCAATACAAAAAGTTTCACTACACATTTATTATTTTAATTTAAATGATACATTTACAACATTTGAAAGTTTAACAAGGTTGAATATAAGATAAACATAGATCAATGAAATAGAAGTTGGAAATATGGGTAACAGTTTTTAATAAAATATAAAATAACTAAGTTCAAAACTATTTACCTAGTTTAAAAATAAAAGAGTAAAATGAAAAATAGTAATGTTATAAACACAATTTCATGTTTAATTTTTTTTGTATTGACTTTGAAGATTCACTATCTACACAAAGACAACAAAAATAAATTAATTTTAATATTTTGATCCATCGACCCATAAATTGCGCATTGTTATCATAGATGTGTAAAGCATGTTCTAAAAAGGTCATTTTTCGTCACTAATAAAAGTAAATCACTTACACACTTACATGGAAATAAATACCATTCTAAAATAACTTGAAACTATACCCAAAATAACTCTCCAATAACTCCTATACCCATCCATAATTCTTTTCCCCCTTGATGATACATTAAGGCCTTAAATTCAAGGAGTTTTCTAAAAGAACACCAAGTCTCGAATATATGTATTATATCTTTCTTAAATTTTTCTTCATAATATTTATCTCCCAAATCAATTATATAAAAAAATATAGTGAAATAATTATATTTATTATATTTATATGTTATTATATTAATGTAATAAACATTATTTATTTCTCTCTATCTAAGAAGAAACAATATCATCGTTAGTTCATTGTGCAGAATACATGCTCTATTAAGAGATGCCTTCAGGTTATCCTCAACATCATTATGGATGATCAAAATGGATGAAATGGATGAATAAATACTTTATATATAATATTAATATGAATATAAAATGTAAAACTATGATACATTTTATTTCTGTCTCATTCATTGGGAAATGATAACATTAATCATGTGTATGTGCAAACTATTACCTCAGTGAGAAATGATTAATTTTTTTCCTCACCAACTATCATGGTATAAATTAAAAATATATTGAATATAAAATTAATATTTACATGAGAAATTTATTATTATAGATACTATGATCTAAATTTATAAATTATTTATACCATGCTCAATATAGATAATGATTAATAAAAAATTGACCGAATAACGTCAAATATCAAACATTGCCAATAAAATAATATTACAAATAAAAAATTAATATAATTATAGTACATTATAATAATAAATATGTTTGGATAAGGATATTATGTAAATATTTAATAAAATTAAATTGGTTGTTGAAGATATTAACCATGTTCATAGGAAAAATCTAGAACATGAGTTAAGAGCTCTTCCATACCCCTTCAGGACATGTTAGTTACATGTTCTCTTTCATTTTCGACCCTTTTATTAAATATCTATCCCAAGTAACACTTTTTTTATTGTATATATGTTCATTAAATTTATACTTATTTAAAAATATCTCATAATATTTTGGTCATACAGGTTATATCTCCCATTAATGGTCCTTCATGTAAGTAATCCCGGATTAAGGGAACCTTCCTATTTCATGTCTCATGTCGAGAATCACCCCTAAAAATGTTTTTAAACCATGAAAATGCTTAAAAAACCCTAATTATTTTTAGATAATACTATTTGTTAAATTATTGTTTTATAAAAAATATTATGGTCATTCCTTCTTTAAAATTCCCTTGAGTATTTTCATAAATGATCCACCAATGTTTTAAATTTTTATTCTTTATTCTAAATAACCTTCTCATGATCTTTTTTAAAGTGTAATTCCTTATTAAAGATATATGTGCATTTTTAAATTATGAAATTCTGAAATAAACAAACTATTTATCCTCTTGGGGATTCAAATGATTGTTACCTTTTTTATACATTGAAATCATAATTATGAAACCCACTTCCATCTAATTAGATTGATAATGATTATGATTTATGTAGGGTATATTTTACACATATATAATCTGTATATATGATTTTAATTAACGTGATGAGTTTCCCAGGATTTTTATATCCCTTCATAACATTGGTTAAATATTTATATCTAATGAGATGTCCTAAAATTTATTAAAGAGTAATCCTAATCCAAAATGGGAAATTGTTCTCATAGTTTATTGGAGTTGGGATTGAACCCAATCAACCATGGGACATTATCCACTTTTTAGTGATTTCCTTAGGATCAAACATTGAATTATAATTAATATATTAGGTTATATTGTTTTCATATATTTAGGATCATATTAATACATTTTATAACTCGTGTCTCTGTACTTATGATCAAAACATATATGATATCATTTTATTCAACATAACACTCTTCTAGCGGTTTTTTCATTATTTATTCCCTTATATGGATTTTAGGATCACCTTTTATTTTTTTTATTTCTAAATGATATCATATATAGTTTAAATATATCAATGGAAGTTAGTAGAACTATATAGAGTCCAAAAAAAGTTGTTGTTTTATGTTCATATTAAAGTATTTTATATCTAATATCCAAAATACACTATATTCATAGATTATTCAATTGTATTTTTTTATGAAAATATGATATGAATTTTGAATTTTTTTGTTTAAGGAATTGGAATCCACTGTGGAATAAAATAATTTTCAAGTTAATTTCTTAGATATAGTTAATATAGCCTTAGTGAAAAAAACTTGGGAGATGTTGATTTGGTAAACATATGTAAATTAGATCATCAAAAAGTTTTGATAATGTGGATATTTTATGGTATTCATTTATATAAATTCACGTTTGGATATAAAAAGTTGACGTGGTTTTATAAAAGAGTCAGCTAGGGGTAATAACCCTAAAAAGAGTTTTTTGAGTACACCCCGACCATCATTCTAGGGATTTGGGTGGTCCATTACCAGATAACTGGTCTGACACTCTGGGGGATATTCTATAGTCAACATAAATTCACTTCATAAACCATTATAACGGAATTGAAAATTAATTATGTAACTTAATTGGTTTAGATAACCTAACTGTAAGATAACCTTGGATTACCTAGATTATGTATTAGAAATTTTTATTTTTCATTCTTAAAATCATGTATGTGTTACTTCATCTATGTTTACATTACAATTTTTATACATGTATTATTAAATTTATTCCCATCCATAACTACCCATATTTTAGAATCCAACAGGATTTAGGAAAAAATTGTTTTAACGATATGTGAAATAGATAATATCATGACTAGACTATGAATTGAATAACAAGATTATAGTTAGTGTTAAAGGATCCATAAGAATACTTGAGAAAAATGACTCATTTTTCAATATTAACATGAATTGACTAGAGCATACATTAATAAATCATGTGGTGGTTGCAAGTTATATGGGTCAGAGACCCCAAAAATAGAGTGTATCTTATGTTCCCATGATTTTTAAACAATGGACTATCTCAATTGATACAATATTCTATATCATTCAATGTTATGAGAAATATAAGGTAATATTGGTTTTTTTACAACCTTGAGGTGGAAGATTATTAGTGGTAGTTCGAAATCAGAAATACGAAGCCTTTTGAAGATATGGTATCAATGGTTTTAGAAGAATTTTAGAGTTTATTTATCAATAAATACTTCCCCTTCACTATTTATCATAAAATTTAGAGGCAGTTCCTTAAACATAAAAAAGGAAGATGAATATATTGGATCTTATGAGCTAAACATCACAAGTCATGAAACGATACACCTATGGTTTCATTATTAAAACTAATTTTATAATCTTCTTTTTATCTGAATATTCCCAAGACCAAAAATATATTTTAAAATTAGAAGGTTTGAAATCTATAATGATTTTTTATAATTTTTCCTTAAGTTTGAGATAGAAATTTGTGATACATACTGGTTTCATAGTATTGGAGGTAATGAGTTGCTAATGGAGAATAACTCTAGTAGATCACCAAATAATACTCATACCAGAAATAAAATTAAACATACCAAATTTTAATAGTATATAAATAATATTCTTTGAAATTATATCATGGGGGCCATAATAAGTTTCATTTGTGGAGAGGTGGGCCGTCATGAAAACCCATAAAAAATTGATATTAATAAACCCAATAATTTGATTGAAAAAATGCAGATAATTCATTATCCCACTATCTATTATTTAATCTAAAAGGGAATTAGTAACTAGTAACATTAATTCACTAAGCCTATATTTTTTCAACATAACCAATGAAAACCCCCCATAGGAAAAGGAAGTAAGGTTGGCATTATCCTATTACTACTTCTGTGGGGGATCTAGGAAATGATATAGTGATAGGTATATTATTTACTAATTCTGGAATATTGAACACATGATTTGATTCTTGATCAATTCACTCTTACGTATCATGAAATTATACTATAACTAGTAAACCACTACTTAAAAACATATGGATTCATATAACACCCAGAGTTTTTTTAGACCTTTTTTTCTTTCTCTAGAATAAAATAAATTTTCCTTGATATCCTGCATTGCACTAAGTCAATAATTATTTTCACATGGAACGAGATGTGATTATGTCACATGACATACTATATCGTATTATGTTACATGCAACACCAACGTGGTGTATGTTATATGCTACACTGACTTGGTGCATGTTACTCGCAAAACTGAGTTTCTACAAAACATCTATTTTTTGTTACAATTATTTAAATGAGAAAATTATAAATGATCCCCTATATTTATTAATATTAATATAAATAAATACAATTAAAATATTTTTTACAATTTTTTATATTAGTAAAACATATTGACAATGAAAGATACAATCATTGGAAAAGTCCTTATATGATTAAAAACAATATTTTCTCAAATGAACTACTTTTAATATACTTCTACGAAAAATAAAACAATTTAATTTTTTTTGAATCATTTATAATTGAAATTTTATAAAATAATATCCATTTTTTAATTTATAATTTCTATTTTATCTTACAGTGAATGTTTTGGAATATTTGGACAAACATCATTTTTGAATGAATATTGAAAAATACCAAATTTTAATTCAAAAATGATTTTTCATTTAATTTATTTATAAGGATAAATTATTTTTAAAATTAATTTAAAAGAATAATCAGATCATATTTTTATCAATTAATCTAATTTAGTTCATTGGCATCAATTTCACATTATATTTTAATATAAAAATATAGCAAACTTTTGATCATTTTTACATTGAAACTATGCGGTGTTTTCCTGTCAGCAGCTTTAAATTTAATTTAATTCCAACAAGTTATGTGATTTTCATTTCTCAAAATTTATTCCATATTATTAATCAGAATAATTTATAATTTATAATAATTTCATCTTACCTTTTGGCCAAAATGTTTTGTGAAATTAATTAAAATTAATTACAACAATTAACGAAACAATAAGATTAATAAGGGACTAAACATTAATCTTAAGTTCCAAAAGGACATATAAACTTTTACAAAGCCGATGGATGTACATATTGAGACCCTAACATATAAGTTTTTAATTGTTTTCATTATTGTATCCATATGACACGGGAAAACATGTTTGGAATTCCGTTTCTCAAAAATTACAACAGTGTCACTCCTCCTCCACTATGAAAAGTCCTCCTCTCCTCCCACTACCAAACACCTATCAAAAATAAATTTCTCAACAAATATAATCCCAAATAGATCATAAAAATCCCTCACTTCATCATATAAGTCTCCACTTGGTCTGAAATAAATCCATGGAAGCCCTTTGGTGCCAACCAACAACAGTTACCCGAATACGAGGTAACATTCTTCCTCAAGTTATTTAATTTTATTTAAATTCCCCACATAATGAAATATTATTATTAAATTATTATATAAAAAACATTATCCTATATATTATAGTATTTTTTACTCTAATTTTTCAACCTAAACTTACACACACATCAATCTAATGGGTAACAAACATACTATTTTTTTGTACAGTGAACTACCACCTCACGAAACGATGATTGTTCATTATTCCTTTGCCGGATATCATGGTAGATGTTATGATGGAAAAAATGTTTATATATAGTATATATTATATATATTATATATTTAATCATATTTAATCCTTTTAAAACACATAACTTTTTTTACTTTCCACTTGGTGTAAATACGATCATTTCGTTTGAGGGAGTGCATACTACCACTCTCTCAAAGCGATGTGATTCATTCACACACTATATTAAATGTATTAAGGATGGGATATGTGTAATTATATGATATATGGGATATATTAATTCTACTCAAATAATGATATATATACATATATCGATACTTACATGTTATTTTTTATTTCCTTCAATACGATAAAAAAACTGAAACAACATTCATGTGTACGTATAACTTACCATCTCCATGAAAGGTGTATACCATTTCATAATTCTATATACTATAGATTGTTAAAATAAATTTATAATAAATATAAATTATATTTATATCATGTTTTAAATTCTTTAAATCATTCTTTAAGTATAAGTAACAAAGAGATGAAAAATTAAGACAGATACTAAGAACAAATAGGATATTACCTGAAGTGAAACAATAACATAGAATTTTTAACAATAAGGTAATATAATGTCATAATAAAACCATATATTGTATTAGATATAAGAATATTCTTAATTAAAAGTCTTATAATAAACATACATATATTAAACAGGAATACTATTTGAGTATGAAGATATTCAAGTCATAACGTAAAATGATTTTATATCACCTTTTTATTTCTATGAGATACAAGCCTTATTCACCACTCACATATTTTGTGTGGTGCATTTAATTCCCATTAATGTGATATATATTATAATTAAATTTATGGGTATTTAAATATCCATTATATTACCTTTATTTTATGGTGTTTATGTTTTAATAGTTACCCAAGTTGTAAGATAGTTTTGTCGAAATTTTCTTTCTTCGAGACTCCTAATTTTTTATAAACTTAAATAATTTTTCGAGGTATATATATTTAAATATTACTTGTTATATCATGAATTTACATATTTTCATGATATTCTAATATTCATATAACTTCCATTTCTTTCATGGGGAGTATGATCCCATGCTTCCAAGTATTAAGAGTTTATTGAAACAATCACATCACTTTTCGAGATTGTTAATGATTGTGATTACATTTATGAATTATTATGATTCACTTATTAAGAAAATTCATGAGTTTCCTTATCAAATATTTAATCATGATATTTCCATGTATTGGTACAATTTTTTCTTATATTTGGTACTTAATATAATTAAGTAATTTTTTTAAGAAAAATCTGACCGTATCTCTCTCTTCAGTTGGAAGTATATTTTATTTCAAAAATCACATTTCCAAAAATGTTTTCAAATTTTTTTTCAAAATATCCATGAAAAAAGTATTCAATAAAAACGTTTTTTAAATTTTTTTATTCTTTTAAAAGCTTCCTTTATATGTTTTTAAATCTATTTTAAAATATAATGTTTTTCAAAAAACTTTATGTTCAAAAAACCATTATTCAATACATAAAGGATATTTTTTCTCAAGAAATGTTTTTAAATTATATATGAAAATTATTTCCATATAATATGGCATCCATTTGTGTTACTCATTAATTTATAGGAAAATTATTCAATATTTCCATTCATATTTTTTTAATCAATGGTTTATGTTTTAATGGCATGATGATTACGAAACTTGTTTCTCTTTGAAAAGTTAAATGCTTTTGAAACCTGCTTCCTTTAACAGGTTATGCTTTTGATGAAATTATTATGAAACCTATATCTTTTTCTATAAGTTAATATATTTTTACATGTTTATGATACCCATTTAATTAAATTGGTTATTATAAAATTTTTAATGATATTATAGAACATGTTTGTATGATTTCATTATGAAATGGTTGGGATATATATATACCTCTAATGGATTGGGTAATGATTTATTTCTCAATATATATATACTAAGATGGTCATAATAGTGAACTTGGACTACTAATATTGTTATGGGAGTGAACCATGACAACCAATATGGTATGAAGAGTAAACTCATGCTACTAAGATGGCCATGGGAGTGAACCATGACTACCAATATGGTATGGTGAGTAAACATGTACTACAAAGACTGGCTTTCCAGTTATACCTTGAATACTATGGAAATAATATTATATGCTTATGTGTCGACCATAATTCCATGTTTTATTCCTTTTGTAGGATTTCTTGGATTATGTTATTTATTTCATTTTTATTAATGTCATATGAAATTCCATGATTTATTCCATTATTCAAGTATATGATCTTTGAAATATTGGGTATAATCTTATATTTTCATTATCATGTTCCCGTACCCTTATTCTCATGAATATGCTTACATATCTCCCTTTATTACCCTTATTGGGCATCAGAAATCACCCATTTTAATGTTTCCCTCCCCGGTTTATAAAGATATTTAGTATGTTTGATGTGTCTATGAAAGGTGATAGTCATTTCTATATACAAAAAATGGATTCTAGATAATAAGGGTGAAATTAAAAAAGAACCTAGTGGTAGATAATGTATCTCACTTATATTTCAGTTTTTATGTTTCCATGTTTCTAAATACACTATACTAGTGTGGTATTTGGGATTCAATTTGTATAATGTTATAAGTATTTAGATAAGTAATGTACTTCTAATATAGGAAAATAAATGGTTGTTATAGTAGGTATTAGAGAAAAGATTTGGTTAACCTCTAGAATATAAGATGAGAAAACCTTAGTGAGAACTCTAAGGACATGTGTAAGGATAAGTCTAAGGATAAAGAAAAATATAAAACAATGTCCTAGAATTTTGGTAAAGTATAGAGTGAGTTGTTTCCTATAAATAAATCCATGTCTAGAAATTACAAGTTGAAGTGACTCTAGAATTACTATACCTAGGTGTAACAACTCCAACAAGATGCTTCAGGTCTGACTCGTGGAAATCTAGTACACATAAACAGGCCTTGCTATACACCATTCTTGATATTCCTAGGGGAAATGCTTTGGGAATTCACAAAATCTTTAAAAACCATCAAGAAGGATTTAAATTTAATTCATATATGAATAACCAAATATTAATATAAGGTTTCATTGATTAAATATGGTTTCATAATTTAGATGTCTTATAAGTGAATTTTCTGGATTATATGGTTTGTCAACATGATAATTTTTTCTTACACTTTTTTTTCTTTTTTAGTCAATAGTTAGAACGTGAAAGATCTTTGTTAATGATGATTGAGATGGAAAGTGGAATGATTTACCTCCTAAAAAAATGAATGATATGGTAAATGTAATGGAAAATGTCATTTCTATGCTCATAAATCTTTCTGAATCTATGAATCATGGTGGAAATAAAAATAAGTGAAGGAGGGAACAACATTTTGTTGAGTCATTCATAAGGAAATGTATGTATTCTTTCGTAGGGTCTTCAAATACACTTGTTTTTGAAAATTTAATCAGTACTATTGAAAATATATTCTCTATTATATATTGTTTAGAGCATGAGAAATTCATTATATGAGATTATAGGTTAGAAGGAGAAGTAGAATAGTCTTGGAACCTAATCAACAATATGAGGTAGTGAGATGAGATTGAATCCATGAATTGGGATGAGTTCATGATTTTTTTTTCAATAATTACATTCCTTAAATTCTTCGTACAATGATGGGTAAATATTTCCTTGACATGAAGTAAAGGGACAATAAATCTATTTGTACCAATGATGCTAACTTTATGATACTTGTGAGGTAAACTTTAAGAATTATCATCCAACCTAAAATTAATGTTTATAGGTTCTTTGGTGGCTTAAATCTATGACTCAGAAGGGAATTGGACATAAGAGTCTTTAGTATATATGAATACACTATGCATTGTGGAATCAAGGATTAAATGGAGGTTTCAGTCATGTATCAATCTCATGGTATTGAGAAGAAATGGAAGATGGAGTTTAAAGGAAAATCTAAAAACCATGAATAGAAGAAAATGATATTTCCTTTATGCTCTAAGTGTGGGAATAAGAATAGATGAAATTTATTTAAGGTGTATAATAAATGATTAATGTTTATAAGGGATGGCCATCAGGCATTTTATTTCAAAGGTGATAGGAAGAAGATTGAAAATGGTGTAAAGTGATAAAAAACAACAGAGAATGAACCTCCCACATTTTAGTGCTACAACTATAAGGGGAATGGGAATTTCTCTAACCACTACCCAAACCCAAGGCCTGGTGATGATGAAAAACATCAAAAATCTCTTAAGTTGAGGGACACGAGGAAATCTAATACAATCTCTATATCTGACGAGGGGTGCGATAACTATGTGATGAAAGGTACACTTACTATCCACTCTAGAATTTCTAATGTAATATTTGATTCTATATCTACCCACTCGTTAATATATAAAGAATTTTATAAGGGTGTTAATACTCCACCAAAATGATTATATTTTGAATTATTTTTGAAAACACACTAATGGTATGATGATTTAATCCCAATTCTATGATTCCACTTTGATTGAAGTTTGTAGGAATGTTTACCCTAGAAATCATTGACATGGATTGGATTTCTATGCATACATCCCATATCAAATATTGAGGAAGGGAAGTTACATCTGATATTTTAAACCCTCTTATGATCGTCTATCAATGTGATAATATGTATGAACTTACTCTGGAGATTAAATCTAGTGTATGGGTCTTAATTTCCATTCAAAAGAGTTTTTTATCTCAAATGGTTGGGGAGAAAGTTAGCATCGACGATATTCTTATTGTTCAAGAATTTTGTATGTCTTTCCGAAAGTGTTTTCAAGCCTTCCACAAAAACATGATGTTTAGTTCTCAATAGAACTCGTACCTGATTCCACATCAAGATTAAAATCTCATTTTAAAATTTTCATGATTGAGTTAGAGAAATTGGGTAAGAAACTCAATGAAAACCATGATAAGATATTCATTTGGCCTAGTGTGTCACCTTGGGGTGAACCTGTTCTCTTTGTAAAAAACAATGATAGTTCAATGTTACTCTATATTGATTATCAGAAATTAACTAATATCATGATCAAGAACAAATATCCTCTTCCCCTTATTGATGACTTGTTTGATCGATTACGTGGATCTCAATATTTTTCCAAGATTGTCCTTCATTCTGGATATCATCAATCGAGGTCAAGAAGGAGGATATACCCAATATGGAATTACGTAAAAGGTATGGACACATTGAATATATAGTGATCCATTTTTTTCTGACTAATTTCATTACTATCTTCATGGATTTTATGAATAGAGTATTTAGAGATTACCTCAATAAGTTTGTGGTAGAATTTATGGAAGATATTTGTAGATGCTGAAAAATGATGAAGGGCTGATGAAGATTTGGGTGCGACGAAGAGAACCCATATTTGGACTCGGGGATCCATTCCGGGGGGGGGGGGGGTGGAGGGGTCACACGAAAAAAATTTCCTTGGCGAGAAAAAAACTACCCATGTAAAAAACTCTGGGATTCGTGAGAGTTTCTAGCACGAGCATGAAAATTTGCGCACCCCGCCTCATGCGGTTGAATTTTTGCGATGTCGACACCGACAGGCAATATTTCACTCCTACCTGTTTTTATGTGGATCTACGACCCCGAGCGCATATAAATAGAAGCTCACCCCTTTGAATGTTGGGCAGAAGAATCTGAACCGTCTCTCCGGCACGAGATTCAGCTCTCATGTGCGAAAGAGAAGGCACTCAGGTACTGAATTTTTCACACCAGGTCACCTGGGGGTCATCCTTTGCATGACACCTCCCAGGATTAACCCTCGTATAAATCCCATCGATTCCCGACTCCCACGCGCAATTCCTTCCAATTGCGCATAATCGTTTATTCTGCACACAATTCCTCCCGAATTGTGTGCCCTGGTTTCCGTGCCGCCCCAGCCTTTTCACCCAGATGGGCCGATTGTGCGTCTCCTCGGCCTTTTTCATACCCACCATCCGATTGAGTGTCGTCCTTCCCTTTTTCATGAACACTGGCCTATTGCGCGCCGGACCGACCACTTTTTCGAGGAATCATTCCTTTTGAACGCAAGCCTCCCCCCCCTGTGTGCCCATAATGTACCTCTTCCGAGCATCATTTTTGGGTGCCTCCTACGCCCAAAACACCTTTCCCATTCACTCCTTTCTCATACGACCCTCTAGGATCGTACGGAGTAACTTCAAAGTCCCTTGGATGATACTACCCATTGTGTTGCTTCACCTCATGTTTCATCACATAGGAATGCTAACGGATATTGCTTCTTCGCATAGCCATGATAACGTGGACCCCTCAATGGTTCGCTCCATAACACCCCCTCACAATGGAATTTCTAATGCTTCCCTCCCTCAAGGGCGGGAGGGTATCAGTTAAGTACGTCTTTGGGGTGTGGAGTGAACCCACCTCGTCTGAGCTGCAGGATGTTAAAATGCCATGCACCATCTTCCATAGCACATGATGTTAAACTATGACTTCCCCCCATGAATCCTACTTGGGGAAAGGGCAGCCACCTTGGTTTAATCCCCTAGACATTCTTTCATGAGGTAGCACAGTTGCTCCTCCTTTCTTTTCGGGTGCCCAAGGCCAGCAAAGGGCATGATGGGGAACAGTGCCCCTCTATTCTTCAGTGCCAAATCCCTCTCCCACTTGGCTTTATTTCCAACGAGCCTCCATCCTGTAGTAAGTCCCAAACTCTTCGGGCTGCTAACCATGCATAAGCCCCTGTTTCCTCTTTGGACCGCTAACTGCATATAAGCCCCACTCCACATTCCATGGACACACCTTTCATGACATGATCGTTAGGTCTCTACTACCTCTTGTTTCTCACACCAAGCATGACTCACATGGGATTAGAGTAAGAATCGACCATCAAATCCTATTTGGGCAGCCTATAGTGTAAGCCCCACACCCTCCCATGAACTACAAGTTCTTCGATCCTTGCCAAGGCAGGGTATGTAGGAAGCCTCCACGAGGTTCAATCCCACCACCCCAGTTGTTCTGACCTCCTTCACGTCGGTTCACCCACACCTTGTGCAGCCTAGAGTGTATGCCCCACACCCATCCACGAACTATGGGAACTTTTATCCTTACTAAGGCAAGGTACGTAGGAAGCCTCCATGAGGTTCAAGCCCAACAACAATTGGTCCCGACCATCTTCATGTGCACCAAGTCCCCATTCCAAACTACGAGGTCTTTGATCCATGATAAGGTAATGTATGTAGGAAGCCCCCATGAGGTTCAAGCCGAAAAACCATCGGTTCTGAACATTTTCACGTCAGTTCACCAATCCATTATGAACTACATGGACATTGATCTTTTCCAAGTAATGGTACGTAAGAAGCCTCCCTAAGGTCCAAGCCCAACATCCATTGGTTCCAACCATTTTCACATCAGTTCGCCAACCCATTCTGAACTATGTGGACTTTTATCTTTTCGAAGGAATGGTACATTGGAAGCCTCCCTGAGGTTCAAGCCCAACATCCATTGGTTCTGACCATCTTCACATCAGTTCGCCAACCCATTCTGAACTACATGGACATTAATCATTTCCAAGGTAAGGTACGTAGGAATCCTCCCTGAGGTTCAAGCCCACCATCCATTGGTCCTGACCATCTACACGTCGGCTCACCAACCCAACACCAATTGGTTCCCACCCCCTTTACGTCGGTTCCCACCATTACCGAATTATGTGGAATTTGATCCTTGCCAAGGAAAGGTACATAGGATGCCTCCCTGTGGTTCAAGCCCAACACCCATTGGTCCCGACCACCTCCACATCGGTCCACCCTCATCACGCATGACATTATAGTGTATACCCCCTTTTGTCCCACATGACACTAAACTGTCCCCCATCTAGTGGTAATCCAATATAAGCCCCATCCAGCGACAAACCATTATGAACCTCTACACAACAGTAAGTCATTTTGAACCTCAAACAACAGTGATTCAGTGCGATCCCCATTCAGTGGTAAGCCGTTGTCAACTGCATTCTGCGGTAAGTCATTTTCAAACCTAATCGACAAAAAGATATCATGATCCCCAATCAATGGCAATCCATTGTAGTCCCCTTTGTTGGGACCCACATATCTGGTTAGCCCTCGAGCATCAGACCAACCTCGGGCTGCTAACAATGAATAAGCCCCATTATATCATTAGGTCACTATTTTCTATGCACACCATAATCCTGTACCCCATCCTGAACTACGTAGACTTTGAATCCCTTCCATGTGGATATGTTGGAGGTCTCTTCGAGGCTCAAGCCCCACATCACTATCGCCCTTGGGTCGACTCCATTTCATTCTCCATCAACATCAATTAATCGTCTATCATCCATCCTGATTCTTACATGGGCCACCACATCCCGATGAGATCATGCCAATTCACATCTTCACTGCTCCTAGTGGTAACCAGGTAACTAACCATGTGTTAGCCCTGACATCAGTATTCCATCATGGGGTTGAACCCATCTGATCTTCCCTATTCAGTGTTCTGATCAGTCCAATCTGTTTCTGCTGGACGTTAAAATTGCAGCATACCCTTTGTTAAACATGGGAAGCTGAGGAAAACCTCAGATACATTCCTATGTCATATAATTCCCCACATTCAATGTGGGATTCCTCTAGATTTTGTGCCCTTGAGAAGCCCTATAATAAGGGGAAGAAACCCAGACACACCAGTGTTCTAGCTCCCAGACATGCCAGGGATTCCCAATGTGACAACTCCCCTGACTGAAGTTTGCTACCCTGAATGGACCCCTTGGAATGTCCTGACAGAAGAAGTGTAATTAACTTGTGTCCATGAAGATATGGCACCAAGAAGAGTTTCACGAACAATGTCTTAAGTCTATGAGGGATACCCATACTAGGTGACGAGTTCTGAGGAGGAATCCATGGAAAGAAGAACTGACAACCCATCATACCATTTCGATCGAGGAGTAGAAATACCTGAATAAGAGATGGATGCCACCTACCTTTGGAAAGCGAGAATGGGGGGAAACAAAACCGCGTCCTTCGTCCCTAGATGTGACGGACGTGCGCACCCCGAAGAAAGCGTTAGAAATAGAAATGGTGAACCCGACATGAATTTCTTCTCCTCAATATGGATATTAGTATCATTTGAGGAATCTATGGACTAGCGTGTTTCCGGATCCAGTTATCTGGTGTCGAGTCCCGCCAGGCATATAGCGGGCCTGGTGTGAAACTCACCAGACGTTGGGGCAGTAGAACGTTGGACATCCCGTTCTGCGATGTTGTTAGTGTGGATACCTCTTACTGATCATGGAAGATAGAATGTCACTAGGGTATTGTTCATCTGTTCTTTTTTTATTTATCACTGATGATTTAATTTCCCTGCTTCTCAAGAATCAAGTTGCAGCACACGGAATGCGATCACCACCTACCCACCAACACAGGGGTAGGGGCAATACCGACATAGAAATACCGCATGGTTCTGCCTCTTCCTTGACATTCTCAATGGCCACGACTACTGGGTGAACACGCCCCATATCCCCATCAAAAGTTATCTAATGAAGGGTAATTAAAGACCTTGTACGCCGGTATGAGGAGGAGGGGATCATCCCTATGAATGACATGGCCCACCTGGATCTGGAGGCGTCTGTGCCTCACCGCCAACACCGCCCCCGAGGGCTATGAAGGGAGATTCTGCTCCCCATGCCAACATATAACTATTTCGGGATCCTCTCCCCCGAATTCCTTGATGACTCCCTGCCTTACTCTGATGAGGTAGGTGACGTCCGGCCCGGCCCAGTCAGAGTCCCATTCCAGGGGCTCCCAGCGAGGACTCCCTCCCAGCCACGTCAATGCTGCAGCCTGGTCCTACTGGATGAGAAGCAGGTAAGATACGTACCTGCACCACCAGCCCCGGTTCGTCCGACCTGACGTAAGCATCGGGTGAAAGCTATGGAGGACGCCCACAAATGGGTGTCAACGTCGATGGCTACTGTGGCTCGAGCCACCGCCGACACAGATCATCAGTTCCCTGCATTCACTGAGCAGGGGTACTTATACGCCCAACCAGGATCAAGGCCTCAACTGCCCCATAGGTAGGCTGGGTCGACTATCTTGGTCGCCAGCACAAGAAGTGGTCGCCGCGAGCTAACACACAGAAATGTCACCCAGTACGGAGGTCCCCCCGTACAATTACCACGGAGAGCGTGCACCTTCCCTGCTTCGAGGACCAGCATGGAAGTCTGCCCCGTACCACCCTCAATCCCAATGAGGGAATTCCCCGTGGTGGTGACACTCAGTACAGAAGTCTCTCCTATGCCCATTACACTGGGTACAGAGTGGTTCCTCCTACCCCTGACCACAGGTGTAGGGACATTTCCCATCCAGACACTCTTCAACACGGGGATCCTCCCTGTGTTCTCTTAGAATATGGTGAAGGTCCTTCTCACCACGGAAACCAGAGGGGTGAAGGTCAGCCACACCTCACTAGCACCCAACATGGAGGTCATACCCGTTTTCAGCTAGACCGATACAAAGATCCTCCTCATGCTGAGGTCATCATGGGAGAAAAACATGGAGGTCCTCCCCATGCTCATGCCAATTCTAGCGGAGGTATTTCCCACTCTAGCATTATACATGGAGGTCCTCCCCATTTCCCCTTTGACATTTGTCATGGTGCTCCTCTCACCCCGACTTACTTAGCTGGAAGCCCTCTCTGCCTCAACCCCAATGTAGTCGAAGGGCCCTATGTCAGCAATCGGCCATGTCCGGGGGAGCCACCCAGGGGAAAGAAAGCGGGTCGTAACCACCATAATTGGAATCTTGGGAAGGTCTGGATAGAGATTAAACTGGTCCGCTTCTCTGACTCTAAAGCGGAATATGACTCTACACGGGAACCCTCCCCTCAGTCTTCCGAGTCAATGGTTGGGGAAGTAATGAGGCGCATCAGCCTAGTACTCCCGGAATGCAAGGTCCATCAGATTCCCACCTCCCTCCACCAGTATATCTAGGAGGATGAAAATCTAGAAACTCCATAGGTTACAGAAGTGCAATCACCACCGTCGTCACGGGAAGCCCTCTCTACCTCGACAAAAGATCACGAAGAACTATTATGGGGATTGATGGCGGGTGAGCAGCATTGCGGTCTATTGACAGTAGCCCTAGCCCCTAATCTAGGAACCATGGCTGTAAACCCATCTTATTGTGATGTAGTGGCCAGGTCGCTACATTCTTTGGAAGACAACCTGAGAATCGGTGGCCAGTCAGCCCGCTCGCTGTACTCTCCACCGGCTAGCCTTTCGTCCCAGCGGTCTGCCTCAGTACCACTGCCAGTTCCTCAACCACCCCTAGTTGACAAGGGGGGTAATGAAGAGTCATACCCTAAATCATATCCGTGGAGCTTATGGAACATCCTCAAAGCAGACTAATTCGCTGAGATGTTCTGGCCCGTGGCAGCACCGAACTTTCGCGCACCGGAATCCCTCTCCCCAGAGGAGTTTGAATGTTTCCACCAGACCCTTTGGGCGACTAACTTCTGTCTTCACCACCAGAGAGTGTCTTATCATAGGATCCAAGCACACCTTGAAGAGATTGGCGAACAATGTCGTCTGGTTGATCTGGCTACGCTACCTGTGGCCCAGCGCCCCGAGTCGCCAGGCCACCGTAAGGCCCTAAAACAACAATGCATTTAGAGTTTCCAGATACTCCACATGATCATCAAGGAGGCATCCCCCCATGCACAAATCTGTAGCTGGGGGTAGTATGTTGCCATTATCTTCAGTCCCATCTGGCGGCAGCCTTACTCACTAGACGATATCGAGGACATGCCCCCAGGAAGGGTCACGATCAACATGGACGACATAGGGGACGATGAGGACGAGTTGGAGCTTCTTGATGGAGACTTATCCCCTGAGGTCATTGTAGAGTCCCAAACATGACGTAAATAGACATTAAATTACTTTTATGGAATAATTAATAAATAACAAGAACCAACACTCAAGGACCGTAATAGTTTAGTGTCTTTGGAAACTTAGAAAAAAATCTTCTTATCAAGGTGAAAGATCTTCAACATCTCCCATAAAGATCTTCCCATTTTGTTTTATTACCTAAAATATTTCTTTAAATCCTGGGGAAAAGAAAACATATAAAGGGTGAGCTAAAATTATCATTAAGGGTAAGAATGGAGAAAATAAAACAAACTATATACATTTGAACTTCAAAACACGAACATGATGTTTAAACATCAAAATCTTGAGTTGTGAAATAAATCTCGGCAGTATGTAAGGAATAGATCACAAAGGAACATAAATCATGATAAAATAGCATGGGAATAAAACATTTAATTGTGGAAAACCATTAATAAAATGATATGATTTCCATAGTAGCCAAGGCATTGCTGCCAAGACCATCTTAGTGGAAAAAGTCCCTTTCTAAATCGAGTTCACTCCTCGTTCTAGTCCTGTATCACTGAACCAGATTAACTTACCATTCCTTCCATGTCTATCTCATGAGATATAAATATTTACCCAATTCATTGGAGGGAGATATAGGTCCCACCCATCTCATAATGAAATCATTCTTACTTGTGCCACAAAATAAACATAAATCATTCATTGTAACCCAAAGAATAAAATGGGTTTCATAAACATCATCCCATCATAAAGTAATCCATATAAAACAAATGGATATCATTTCATCATAAGAAGAATCAAACCTTGTAAATAATAGAGACATTATACTTGAAACAAAATCATAATAAATATTTTCATCTTAGATGGAAAATAGTTTTGACAAAACACTTAAAATGAATTCTTGAGGAAAATATCCTTTCTTTTTCAAAATCATTTTCTTTTCACAAAATTATATTCAATTTTAAAAGAAAAGTATTTTTTTGAAAATAGTCATGAAATATTGTAGAGTAAGCTTCATGAAAATAAGGCTTTATGAAACTGTAAAAATCCGTTCATTCCGTATAAGTTAAAAAAACATTCTTCTCCTAAATTTTCTGGAAAAGTCAAAAAGTACCTCGTATGGTAAACAAAAGAAAGATTCCTTACATACCATATAGTAAAAGTCAAAAATGGGTAAAAAGGACTTTAAACATACATGAAACTATTTTTAGAAAATAGGGACATGGATGATAAATATAACCCCAGTAAATACTTAGGAAGAAACAATCTTGAATAAAAATGAGATTGGAAAAGTTATCCCTTACCTTAGGTTCGATATGCTTCGTACATATCTGAACCTCCTCTTCTTCGACACACCTCTTTTAAGCTTCTTCTTCTTAAGGCACTAAAGTTGGTCTTTTGAGGAGACCAGAACCTCTATAATGTTTATAGGGAAGTTGAGAAGGGAAATGGGCAGAGATTAGCCGAGATTGAAGGCTCAAAAATTTGTAAATAGAAGAGGGAGGAGGTTCCCTTTTATAGGAGAGGAGAGGGGAACCTTTGGAAACCTCAAAAATATTAATTTATAATAAATCAGAACCCACTTAAAAACCTCAAAAAATGACTCATATTCAAATATTATATGATATATGGTTGTAATATCATCAACCAATAAAATTTAGACATGTTGAAAATTTATTATAAACCTTATCAACTTGATTTATTTTTATTTAATCTATTTAATTTTATTTGTGGTAATAAGATTCTAAATTTTAAATTGTTATAAATAATTACTTATGTGTTTTTAATTTTCTTTAATTGGATAATGTATGACATTGTAGACCATATAAATTTAAATTTATAATTTTTAAATATTTTTACGATTTTTAAACAATTTTATAGTATGTTATTTTTCTAAAACAACAATAATGTCAATTTTGACACTATTCATTTATTTGAATTTAAATAAAATCCACACAGAAGATATGTTCTAACTAAAATATTTAATATATTCCGAAGATTTCATATCAATCAAAAAAATTCATGGTCCACATTAATTCGTTCATATATTATTTATTTTAATATTTTTAAAACCATTTATTTGGTATATCTCTTAATAAAATAATTAGTACAACATTTTTGTATAATTGTTTAATATACTTATTTGTTGAATAAAAATTAAAAATAAAATCCTACGATAAATATAAATATAATACATTTCATAATAATATTTGTACTCAAATTTATCATCTTAAAATCACAACATTTAAATTGTGATATTTATTAAATTTTGAAGGTGACATCTTTGACATCATTTAAAATAAAATAATATAAATGTCTTAATCGTTTTTATAAGGATCCTAATGCTCCACAAATCTACGCTTGGATGATTAGGGTATATATATACTCGACCAATAATGTTTGGTCAAGTTTTTGGTCCTTTTGATTGGTATTGTTATTTTAATAAAAACTATATTATTGATTTTTACTAAATAAATAATTTCTACATCATTAATGTATAAGCTATTAAGGTAATTAAATTTTTCTTAAAAATTACTTATAAATTACCATTATAAAGATAAATAATTTAGATTTCAAATGAGTTTTTATAATATAATTTATATTATGTATAACCTTATATTAAAAATAATCTAATTATAAATGATTGAGTGAGACATATTTCACTTTCCTTTAAATAAAATAAATAAAAGGTCTTAATCAAATACAAGTGGGTTCCATTAGACTCCATTTCAACCCAAGTATGATTTAGGGAAAAATATAATCATCCAATTATATTAAGACAAGTGTTAGTGTAAATTTATAATATTATATTTACCTTTAATTACCTGATTTACCTTTAACTATGGAAAATAAAATTTACTGTAGTTACTATTCATAATGCCTAAAAATAAAAAGTATCTTATTAAAATAATTTGGACCTAATGATTCCAAATATGGAATCCATTTTTCCAAATTCAAATTGCAGAACTTGCAGAAATTAATTTAAAATTAATCCCGGTGTTAAGAAAACGAGTTTTAAAAGTTAAAACAGTGCAAAAAAATGAAATGATTTTACTTTTGAATTAAATGTAAAATAAATGCTAATGACATAAATTATATTAAATGGTGAAAATATATTCTATTTATACTTTAAAACCATTAAATAATATAATTTAACCATATAAATTATTATGATGAAAAAGGTTTTTTTAATTAAAATATAGCTTGTTTTTACAATTTATTAAAATATGAAATTTGTCAGAATAATATGAAAAATTTATCCAAAGTAAATTTTTGTATCCTGATCCCAAATAAGAATTTTATTTTGTAAAATTGAACTTATAAACATGTCAAAAACTAGATTTAAATTGGGTGCGCCATCAAAAGGCGGCAAAACTGCATTTTTTGAAAAATACTTATTTTACCCAAAAAAATTATTTTGTTCTCATACCATGTTCTATAAAATGTGGAAGATGAATTATAATATCATAAAATTCAAAATTTAGTTAATTCTATTCATAAAATCTAGTTTATAATAATATTATAACCATATATCGTTGTTTAGTGAAACCTGGTATTGCGTACTACACACGCTATCGAGGAAGGTCGCAATTGCGTGTAATGCAAGTCAAGCCAAGGATGCATGTATTGAAAGCTCCCTTTGGTGTTGCGTATAACATAATTAAAAACAAAATGTATACTTAATGTTGTTTATAATGATTTCTAAAAAATGAACGTGAAATTGTGTGTAACACGAGCCAAAAATAGTGTTGTGTATACTGCAAGCCAATACGGTGTTGCGTATAGCACAAGATAATTTTGGTGTAGTGTATGACAGAAGACATCAATGAAATTAAAAATAATAATTCTCATAAAATCTCATGTTTTTACAGGAATTCCACCACTATAGGACCCATAAGGGAGGATTACTCGCCAGCAGAGGAACCTACTAGGTCTCGCTGCGCCCACCAAGGCATTGGTACTCAGCCAGAATTCCATCCAGGGTAAAGAGCATGTCAGATCTTCCAAGAACTCCGACCCATCCGCCTTAGTGCAGGAGATAGAGGAAGACCCTGAGAAGGATGTGTTGCACCAATAACTTTCTGAGAAGAAGAAGAAGGTCGATAACCTCTTCGCTGAATGCACTCCAGAGTGACGACCAGACTACGGTGATCCTAGGCCGAGGCAGTAGGGGGGGAAAAATTCCCCTCGGCGAGTTGACCCTAGGAGTTTCTGACCATCCTTCCCCCACAGATAGGGTTGAGGCCGAAACTTACAGCAAGAGGGCGTGGTGTGTCTGTCCAAACCCTCTCAAACGACATAAAAATATGACGAACCCATCTCGGGCTCCCCATGCCACCCCAAGGGCCATGCCGCCAGCCGCTCCACGGGCTGCTGGGCCTGTTTATAATGTTGAAGAACCGGCCAACACCCTCATGGTTATGGATCCCCGTCAAGACTAGGACCCCTGCCCAGATGATCCAATGGGGGCACTCATTTCCCACCGTAAGGCGTTGGAAACATGACAAGTGGCAATACCGCCTGATGGTAAGCCATATCCATAATGGGTGGATGATATGCCAGTACCTCCGGGTTTCGGAAATCCCACCTTCTCCCCCTTTAACGGGATGGGGGAACCACCATAGCACCTGGTCCACTTCAAATCAAGGTGTGGGCTAATGTTAGGGACTCCAGCACAGCATGAGGCTGCCAAGCTCCGCTGTTTTGTTCAGACATTGGAGGGGACTGCATTCTTCTAGTACATCCAACTTCCCATCGGATCTGTAACCAGCTGGGAGGACCTTCGCAGAAAATTTCCATAACAGTTCAGCTCCACCACGTGAAAAACAAACATCACAGACCTCTTCAAGTGAAAACCAAGGCCTAATGAGCGTGTCACCGACTTTATCACCCAGTGGAAAGGGATTACATATTCCCTTGACATGCCACTTACTCAGGCGAAGTTACTGATGATGTGAATGGGAAATGTCAAGACGGAGCTAGTTCCCTATCTGATAACCCAAAACTACCCCGGGGGGTTCTGAGACTTTTATGACAAGGCCCATCGCCTAGAAGAAACTTGGCAACAAGCTATCCAGGCACGCCCGTTGCCTCTGGTAATTCTGGCAAGGAGGGCTTCTAGATCTGAGCCTACCATAGTGGCCCAAATAGAAGCCCCCAGGAAACTAGAATTACTACTAGTGGCACAGGCCTCACAGCCTCGCAGAGGCCCTCCACCTCAGGCGCAGCCTCCGGCTCAGTAGCACCCACCTCAAAATTGGCAAGCGCCTCCGTGTAAGGCATCACCAAAACCTAGGTGGGACAACCAGACTCTTCCTCCTCGACAAGCCCCTCCAGTTCCTCGTTAAGTCTAGGCTCCCAAGGCCCCCTTTCTAGACAGAAGAAACCAGACCTACTCATTAAATGAGAATCAGGTCCCCAATTATTTTATAAGTGACATTGAATAAGGGATTGTGCATCTGCCTATGTGCAGAAGGCTAGAAGAGGCGAACCTCACTGATCTCCCCAACTACTGCCCCTATCATCGGATCATGGGGAACACCCTCAAGCAGTGCTATGTGTTCAAATACTAGCTACAAGATCAGGTTGATAACAAAATAGTCAGGCTGGGCCCAGCCCCGACACAAGTGGCATGCGTCGTCGTAAGGCCAAACAATAGTAGCAACTATGACGGTGAGTGGGAGCAGTTTTCTAACTGCGAGTCCCATATGTATGATGACTAGATGGCTTGAAAACGGTTTCTCATGTTCATGGTATCATTAGTGCATTCCTGAATAAGCTAGGGCTTTCCGAAGCTAGCACCCCTACTTCTGCATCATCATCTCAGCTGGCCTTTTCCCAGAAGAGGAAGCATCGTCAGTGCAAGGGAAAGCAACACGCCCCGCCAATTCCATCATCATCGCACACTGTCAGAAACTTCATGCCCCTGGATATGGGGATTACTCCCAGAATCCTCCCAGTAGTGGATGACTCTTCAAGTGATAGTCAAGGGTATGCTTCGGTTAATACTGTGGAGTTGGTAAACCCCTATATGACTCCCGCCGATAGGGAGTGCTAGGAAAAACTCCCCAACATCCCCAGCTGACACCAATGTTGGCGGATCCACAACCATATGGTCGTCAAGGTATATTAGTTGGCTCTTCCAACCAGGTCGTGCATTCCACCAAGACCGGAAAATAGGCCCAGTGTAGAGATCAACACGGACAACCTCTTCATCCGGTGTCGTCGAGCCCACCTCCATCGCCATTTGTGTTGCTGGATCAGGAAGAGTTGCTTCAACCATGTCGCGGCCTACCTATACCTACTACAGGACAGTATAAGTCATTCGACCCTCATCCGGCAGCTACTATATGGGCTTATACTAGTGAACAACAGGATATGCCCATCACCAATCAGCTGCCAGCCTTGCCGGTAGGGCCCTCAATGCCTGCTATCACAGAGCGTCCCCCTGCAGAAAGAAGTTCACATTTGGAGCAGAAATATGATGTTCTAAAGAACCTTTCCAGCCTCCCAGTGAGGCTTTCCATCCTCAAGGCCCTTTCCTGTCATCAGATATGCATGAGGCCCTCGCTGAGGCTTTAAGAATCCCCCTCCAGTTTGATATAGAGGAAGCAGTCACAGAAGATTTTCATGTTGAAGCTATTGAGAATTATGAATTCCAGGCCATTATTTTGTTCTCTGGAGAAGATGAAGGCTCTACCATACAGGGGCACATCTTCCCACTATACATCACCGGACAATTTAATGGTGTGGAGGTCTGCCGATGTCTTGTTGACACTAGCTCTGGGATTTACCCTATCCAGACGCGGACTCTGTGGAAACTAGCTTTATCTGAAGATAACCTAACTCTCTCTGATTTACGATTCCAGGGATATGATAGGACAGAGCAGACCCTAGTTGGAAAGATCCATTTAAAGACCCAATTCAGTGGCCTAGTTTCTAACACCGAGTTTATGGTTGTCTCCCAGGACACCGCATACAATGAATTGATGGGAAGACCATGGCTCCACCTACATGCGGTGGTCCCCTCATCATATCACCAATGCCTCAAGTACTCCCCTAATGGTCGAGTGGGCATGCTCCAAGGTGACATTTCTAATTTTTCCTCTTGTGAAGCCCACTACCAGGATTCCGACTATTACAAGTTCAAGGACAAAACGATTTAGGCCAGTGAGGTTGAACCCATCGTAATTTCAAATGACCCCTGTGCAGGTCTGGATGATGCCTATGTCTTCCCAATCAATCGATTGGAGGCCACAACCCCCAAAAGGGGGCAATGTTTTGTTGTCTCTGGTACAAGGGTGAAGTGTATTCCCAAGTCCAAGTGATGATGAGAAATCACCTCGTACTCATATAAAAACCAGGCTCAGGTGATCCCAGAGCCTCCTACCCCTGTAAGGTATCGGGATGTCTGCCCCATGGAAAATCAGTACATCATACGTGCCTATTTCACTGGCCTGGAATTAACCGGCTCAAGCCGATGTTCCACTATTTCTTTGATATCGTCAAGTTTGGTCCGTTGGGCTGAAGACCAGAGGGGGTCATATCAACGACCTTCATTGCTATGGTTTCAGCATCACGTGAACCTTTTTATATGTTGTCCACCACTGCCCAGGATGGTACCAGCCTCCCACAAGGGGATGTAGACCCAGAGTAAGCTTCTCCTACCGGGGAGCCCTCCTCTGCAATGTAGTAAGAGTATCTGGAAGATTCTCCCCCCGCATTTGAGGAGGGATTCTCCACCACAGTCGATGAACTTGTACATGTGAACCTTGGCAGCAAGGCAGATCTGAGACCCACATTGATCAGTGAAGCCATGCCTCTTGAGGAGTAGGAGCAGTATGTGGACTTCCTTAAATAGAATCGTGACATGTTTTCCTGGAGTTACCACGAGATGCCAAGACTAGATCCTCAGGTAGACGTCCACCGCCTCGGTCTCCCGAAAAATCATCGTGGGTTCAAGAAGACTCCTAGAAGGATGCACCCTTCTCACGGTTCCATTGTCGAAGATGAAGTTGACAAGACCATCAGAGAAAACTTCGTCAAGGAGGTCTAGTAACTCAAGTGTCTAAACAACATTGTTCTAGTTAAGAAGAACAACAGACAGATCAGAGTCTGCATCGACTTCTGAGATCTCAACTGTCACTGTCCAAAGGATGAATTTCCCCTTCCAGTGATAGAATTTTTTATCGATGTTATGGCTAGGTTCCAAGCCCTTTCCTTCATGGACGGGTACTCCAGATACAATCAGATTTGGATGTCCCCCGAGGATGAAGAGTCCACAGCTTTCAGGGCACCACAAGGTACATTTTTTACCAGGTCATTCCCTTCATCTTAAAGAATGCAGGTTCCACCTATCAACGGGATATGCACCGGATATTCAAGACAATCCTCAGGATATTAGTGGAATGCTATGTGGATGACTTGGTAGTCAAATATCTCCAGTGTCAGGACCATCTCAAGGACCTCGTGGAAGGTCCGGCTTCCTCCGATCCCACCACATAATAATGAACCCACTCAAATGTGATTTTGGGGACACCTCCAAGAAATTTCCTTGGATTTTTTGTCAGGTACCGGGGCATCGAGATCGACCCAGAGAGGATCTAGGCCATCCGCCAAATGCCACCCCAAGCAATATTCAGAAGCTTCAAGGTTTCTAAGGCCTCTTATCCTATATATGCCGATTCATCGCGAATCTTTCTGGAAAGTGTAATCCCTTTTTCCAGATCATGAAGAAAGGCTCCACCTACGAATGGGACGAAGAGTGACAGACCACGTTCGACGAAATCAAGCAGTATCTTCTTCAGCCTCTGGTCTTGATGCCACCCATCTCCAGGAAGCCACCGATCATGTACATGACTACCCTGGAATGATCTCTTGACACCCTCCTCGCCCTGAAGAACAATGAGGGGATAGAAAAAATCATGTACTACCTCAGTCGTATGCTCACCGATACGAAGACTAGATACTCCCCCATCGAGAAAATATACCTTGCACTCATATTTTCCATGTAGAATTTGTGACATTGCCTACAACACCACAAGGTACATATGGTTTCATGGGTAGACCCACTAAAGTACATCATGAACCACCCCATGTTTATCGGACACCTCACACGGTGGTCCGTGATTCTTCAGCAGTTCAATATCAGGTTTGTCCCTCAGAAAGATATTAAGGGGAAAGCATTGACAGACTTCCTTGATGCCCATAGAGCTCCTACTGACCATTCCCTGGACTTGGATTTTCCCGACGAGGAAATCCTCTTGGTAGATCATTCCATCTCGTGTTGGAAGATGCACTTTGATGGTGCCTCCCGGAGCCCCACCGGCAAGAGGCTCAATAATCCTGGAGTCAACAGAGTAGACCTGGGTATTGTCTTCATCACCTTGGTGCATGCCATACTACTGTACTCATTCTTGTTGTGAGAAGGCTGCACCAACAATGAGGTAGAGTATCAGGCTCTTATCACTGGCCTCGAACTGGTCCTCGAGATCGATGTGCCCCATTTTTAAGTGAAAGGGGATTCTGAACTAGTCATCAAGCTAATCAATGATGATTATGTCGTCAGTAAGTCAGAGATCATACCATTTTTGGAACACACCCTCAAACTAATGGCCTAGTTCCCGTCTCGGCCGAAAGTTACTCATGTCCCTTGGTATCATAACGGTGGAGCTGATTCCCTGGCTATCCTGGTTGTATATCTTGTATAACCCAAGTAGGATGATCTGATTATACACATGGCACATCGGAGATTCATTTCTCACATCACCCCAGATGACTATGAAGACTTGCGAGTAATCCATATTACCGCTGGAGCCTCTACTTCAGGACTCCCAGGTTCCTCAGATGCAGTGGTTGAAGTGACCCCTAACTAGAGAGCCCCCTTTGTCGAGTATCTCCAAAATGGTTTCCTCCTGACTGATCGGGCCGATCGAGAGCAAATCCGATGTCGCGCGCTGCAGTTTACCCTCCAGCGTGGTCTCGGCCTTGATCAGATCCTCTACAAGTGTAGGTTTGATGTTATTCTCCTCTATTTCATCCAAGGATTTGAGGTTTCTTAGGTCATGTAGGAGGTTTAAGTTGGTTCCTATGACGCCCACCAGATCGGGCCGAAGTTGTCTCACCAGATCCGGAGATTGGGGTATTTTTGGCCCTCCATGATCCCTGATTACATCGAGTTCACCAGGAAATTTCATGTGTGACAAATTCATGATAACTCCATGCATCGGCCACCAGATCCCCTCCACTCCACCAATTATTCTTGGACGTTTGAAGTGTGGGGACTCGATGTCATGGGACCATATCCACCGGCGACCGCTCGCCAGTAAAAATTCATACTGACTGCTACAGATTTCTTTTCCATGTGGGTGGAAGCAGTTCCACTCAAGGAGGTCAGGGCCCATTCTATCATTGACATTGTGAGCTCCAATATCATCTACAGGCTTGGAGTCCCTCATGTCATATTCACAGATAACAACACAAACTTCCAAGCCGCTGAGTTGAAGAAGTTGTATGACAAGTACAAAATCCTTTCAAACCATACCTCCCACTATTACACGCAGGTAAACGGACAGATCGAGGCATTCAACAAGACCCTCTCTAACATCTTGCAAAAAACTGATGGTCAGAACAAAAAGAGTTGGACGTATAAGCTCTCCAATACCCTATAGGCCTACTGGATGACGACTCATAATTCCACCCAGGTGACCTCGTATTCCCTGGTGTATGGAGCTGAGGTCATCCTGGCCATCAAGATTCAGTTTCCTTCATTATGTACAGTGGTCCATGACCATCAGGCACTAGATAAGGTAGCCAAAATTCCTCTGCTAGAATTGGAAGCACTCGACGAGAACAGGCTTCATGCCCTGCACAATCTAGAAAGGCATCCGAATAAGATATCTATATCCTTCAACAAAAGGTTCACCTCCGCTCTTTCCTGCAAGGCGACTTGGCATTGGCCCTCTAGATAGCAATCATCCCAGGCAAGAAACTTCCCACATTGGAGGCCAAATGGGAAGGACCATACTTAATTCACAGGGTTTACCCCAATGGAGCGTACTCCCTGTTGACCATGGATGGTGAGAGCATCAATCCTCCCACCAATGCCAAGTTTCTTAAGAAATACTTTGCCTGAGCTTACCGTTCATGCACGACCTCAAACTGTCTGGTGCTGAATGACCTGAAACTATTCGGTCACGCATGACCTTAAACTGCATGATGGTCTTACATGACCCTAAAATGATTCATCTCGCAAGATGCTAAATTTTATGTCCTCCTACAAGACATTAAACTACTTTCTTAGAACAACGTTTAGCTTGATTCCCATCTTCAAGGAATACCTAGGAATGCTCAATCATTTCCTCTTGAGCCCAGCCCCAAACTCTTCTCTTTGACTATCCCCCCTGGGCCTAGTTCTCTCGTAGGATCCTTGCATGATATAGTGTATGCTTCCTTAGCTCCACTCATGCTAGGATTACGACGGCCGCACGATGTGCCCACTCCCCATTCTTCTATACCCCCACATCCTTACCACACGACGTTAAACAGTAAGGCCTTCAAGAACTATGTATGGATTTATTCCAATCCTCATGAGATACATAGGAATGACAAGAAATTTCATATGTTGGCCCAACACGAATGCCAGAATCTCCCCTCAGGTCAAGACATATGGTGTTGTGCAAGATTTTCCCCCAATCCATGTCTATCTCATCTCGGTCACGCCATATGACCCACCCCCCTGAGGTGTCCGCCTCTTTCGCCAATGGGGACAACTAAGATTCACCCACTCCTTTTATTGGGACTCCATCATCTCTCCCATCCAGAAGGACCCCCGAACGACCTGAATGTTAGGCCTGAAGGCCCTCCTACCTCTTCGCGCCAACGCCCTCGAGGATGTTGAGCAAAAAATTGATACAAGTCCCGTGTTGCGAATATGGTTAGCAGTCGATGCTCATTTTTTGTTCCCATTCTGGATCACTAGAAGGAAACTATGTTTCGAATATGGTCAACAGCTATCCTTTTTTGTCAAATACACACCACGATGTCCCAAATATTGAATGTAATGGTCCATTCTACCCCGTTGCATCTCTAAGTGAGGAACTCCCTTTGGGTAATGCCAGCTATTAAACCCTTATATGATAGGGAGAGATGATTCTGGCTCCATTTTTCCTACACCGAGCACTGCTCACGTAGGCTTAGGATCCATGATGAGGCTGTATCCGCACAAGAGGTCGTATGGCTACCATTGGTCGGGATGCCCATCCACGGGCCCATTGGCCTTTTTCATCCCCTCGGACCTTTGTGGCCTATGTCCCAAGTTCTCATTCAGGGTTGTATGGTGTCGAGCGGGGTTATGTCCTCATTCACATCGGGCAAATCGTCATGCCGGAAACCTCCCTTTGTGTGGGGTCTCTTACCCCCTTCTTCGTCATCACTGCAAGACGTTAAACAAAAAACGGGTTGAGAATTTGCCTCTGAGGCCTAGCCTCTGGCCCCATGGACTTTTAGGACCCCTATCCCAATTTATCACTTAGGGTTGTACAGTGTGGTGCAAGATTATGTCCTCATTCACGTCAGGTTACTCGTCGTGTTGTACCCCCCCTCTCATCGGGGTATCCTACCCCTATTTGGGTCTCTATTAGAACTACATGTTACATGATTCCCATCCTAATGGGATACGTCGGACCACCCGAACATCTAGAATTCGGGTCCAGCCCCATCTCTTAGAGATCTCCCTCTCATCATGGCCCCTTGGCCTGCATTCCCCCAGAGAGTGAGGAATATATGGTGTGGTATGGGATTATATCCTCATTCACGTTGGGTTTTGTAACAACCACACCATTTACCTTATTCTCTTAAGAGTTCTTCGTCCCCTTGTTCTATACTCATCTTTCCAAACTAGTTGTTCCCAAGGTGAACCCCGCGGTCTTCTTCGGCGATCCACTAATGTGCCCAATGGTACTCTGGTTTAGCGCCTAGAATGTCGGATTCTACTCGGACATGGTTTCACCAATTTCTCAGGCATCGTGTTCCCCCTCATTAGGGCTTCCATCACCTTTCACATCACAAAGGGACCCCCAAACGGCATGGATGTTGGGTCTATGGGCTCTCCTACCATTACGGGCTAACATCCTTGAGGGTTTCAAACAAAAAATTGATACAAGTCCCACGTTGTGAATATAGTCAATGGTCGACGCTCATTTGTTTTTCCCTATTTTAGGCTAATGTGATATAGATGATGTGTTTCGAACACGGTCAACAGTCATCCTCCATCATCATGTCAGCCCCTTTAATCCTTGAATGTTGGATACATGATTCACATCATTGTCCACCCCATTATGTCTAAGAGAAATTTTAACACTCCTGACACTATCCCTTAGTGCCCGTTTGCACGATAGGAGGAAAAATCCATGGTAAAGGCGTCATTTGGGGATCCACACCAACTTCCCTTTGACATGCATCCTAGGTTTTGCAAAAAACATCTTCCGCCCTTATTTCCCACATTGAGTATGACTCATGCGGGAATAGGGATCGGGTTGAGGTCTGCACTTACTTGGAAGGATTTCGCTTCTCCATGGTTCGAGCTCTAAGACCACCAACTATGATCTCTTTTAGAACTACATGTGTCTTGATTCCCATCCTCATGGGATACGTAGGAACAACCAACATCTCGTTTTCAGGTCCAGCTCAATTGGGAGCTAGTTTCTCCTACCCCTTTCCCTCTTGCCTTTATTTTGGCCCCTTCGCCCGAGGTTTCTTTCTCAGAATCACGTAGGGTGTGGTATGGGATTATGTCCTCATTCACGTCGGGTATGTTTTATTTCACAGTGCGCATTTCCCCTTTAGCCTCGTATCTACCATTCATGTGCCTCATGATGTTAAAATGCATGCCTGCTCCCATCACATGACCCTAATCTATGACATTATCATCCTGACCGCATGATGAAAAACGGAACTGCATCGTGGTGTCCTCACTCAATGGGACACCATGTTTGGTATCTGTCACACACCATACCATTTTTCAATGCCTTCCTTTGGCTTGATTCTTGTTGAGATACCTGGATTCTCCATTCTAGGCTCATCACTTCATAAAAAAACACCACCATTCACCATTAAGGACAAACACGATCTATCAAATACCACTTCTTTTTGTGTATGGTCCAGACCCACACAACCTTATTATACCTGGCACTGGTATCCCACTGTTCCATCTTAAGAACTATGTGCGGCTTGATCCTCATTCTCATGGGGTACGTAGGAACGCCCAATAATCTTGCCTTTGGGTCCATCCCCATGAATCGCAAATCTGGTTCCCCCACTTTTTTCGGCCCCTTGGCCCAAGTTCTTTCGGGGAACCCTACACCTTTACCCTGAACAAGTCAAGGATGACCTGCGATAACGTTGGGAGGCGACTGCTTCCTTGTCAAAGAGGTCTTGTTTAGAAGTATTTTTTATCCCTGGTCAGATCAATGCACCCACCCAATGTGTTTCCACCACAGTGATGTAATTTCAAGAGTGTCAGAATCCATTTGAACAACCCATCACTCCACCCTACACACTTTAAATGCCTCGTATTCGTACCCTCATACCCTTCCATGTCTAAAGAAACCCTCCTAACACTATGGATTCATGGCCTATGGCTTGCCTACTATTATGGGCTAACGTTCTGGAAGACTAATTGATGAAATTTCGAGTCAGGCCCCATTTTTCGAACATGGTCAGTGGTCGGCCCTCATTTTCTTTCACCATTACAGGCTAACGCAATAAGGATATTGTGTTTCGAATGCTATTAACAGTTATCCTTCATTGTCACACCACCTCTACAGTGTTCTGAATCCTGGGTATCATGATTCACACCTTCCATTCCCATCTGTTCGGATTGATTCCAGCACCCCTGGTGATTACCTTGTTCATGAACAAGAGCACACTGGGAAAACAGTAATTCAGATGTTCTAAGAGCTTCATTATCCAGTCAGGTCTCTCTCTTCTCTTCCCATGAATTACCCCTCGGGTGCTCGAAGCCTGGTTGGCACTCCTATATTTAAAAATGAAGTAATGGTACGAATATCCCTTGTTTCTCACATTGGGTATGACCCACGTGAGCTTTGGAATGGATTTCCATTTATTTCAAGATTTTAGATGAGTGAGTTAAACCAAACGAAAAAGAAAATAAATTTATCCATACATGTAGTTTAGAATAAGAAGCAGTAAGGGGAAATGAGATTATGATGTTCGGCCAAAATAGGGCCCTTAAGGGTCAGCTTATTGGATGGATTGTTCCAACTCCGCTACCTTTTGGCTGATGGCCTCTAGGATTGATTCCCGCCCCCTGAGGAATCTCTCTTCATTAGCGGCCGTAGAGCGCAGTCCACTAACCCTAGCTCATTTGTGAACCTATTCAGTTGGAAGTTCAGTCAGTTGGGGACCCGATTCCACTAGTTTCTATTGGGCATCTCCTAGCTAGGCCCTCAACTGCTCCACAAGCTCAGAACAGTTTGCAATGAATATCTCCTTTTATTTCACCTATTCTTCGAGGTGTCATACCCCTTATTCTACCTTTATGAATGCTTGGATACTCCCTAACCACTCTCGACATTGGGAAACATCCGAGCGTCGGCTGCTCTCACGCAGCTTCTCGGCCATATAGTCACGGACTGTCGCATGAAGACGTTGAGCATCCACCCCTCCAATATAGATAAATTGAAACTAGGTGTGGAGTGATCCCATCTACTTTATCCATTCCGTCTAAGGCCTACCGAGAAAGTTCTTAATGCACTTCCACCCTTTGTGTCGCGTCAACCGGCTCTCCTCGGCCGCCTCTGAGCTTGAATCATCAATCTCCTCGGGATCTGTCGGCTGATTGTCTGGAAAAAAAGCCAACAGGCTAGCAGTAGGGTCATTTTCAAGTGTTCCTCCCAAGGGGTTAGGATCTTCAACGCCTGGGTGACCTTCCTCTCTCACCTCAGTCCCGGTAGTTTCTTCGTCAACATCCGGCCCCGCCCCGACATTGGCACCGCTGATATTCACAACCCTTTTCTCACTGAGCATCAGGGAGCACTCGGTTTGAGAAGTGTGTCTTGAATGGGATGACACATTTTTAGTTGAATCAATCGTGGATGACCCAGGTTAGGTATCCCAATGAGCCTCCAAGGCTATGATTACTGCACAGACAATGAACACCTTGATCAACTGAGCTCTCTGATGATAAATACCAGTGTTGAAGTAATGAACTTACAAGAGCCCAAAGCATCAGCCTCCGGTGTCCTGACTGCTACAGGAGCTGTCATTGTAGGGGATCCCTCAGTGCTCATCAGCTCAATAATGGGTGTCGGCTCCCAACCTTGTTCTATTGGCACCTTCTACTCCCCTTCGGATAGAGACCCTTGGTTGGCGCCCATATGATCTTGAACAGGATAAGGAGATCTGATTGAGGGAAACAAAAAATGATGAGGGGAAAGGATAGATAAGGGATGAGATGTACTTTATGTAGCTCAGTTATATCTACATCAAAGCCTATGATCTCGCCACTCTCCCAGAGTCTCCCTTGGTGGGACACCCCCTAAGACCCACCACCTTCAGGCTCCTCTTCTTCTTCACCCCCTCCTTCACCTTCCCCTTCTGCCTCCTCTTCCGTCTCACCACACTCCGTCTCATCGTCCCTATCGTCATCCTCGGATGACATCTTTACTAGATCATGCTCTAGACCGAGCATTACTTTCACCAAGAAATATGGCTCCTCACACCGACCCTGTTGGCGTTCATATACGTCCATGGCCATCAGATGCGCATGCCGATGATGAATGTTCACCCTGTCGACAACCTAAATGATTCCGACCTCCGGCATCTGGATTCCATCTCTTACTATCTTTTACCAAAGAGCTTCAGTACCCATCGACTGTCGCAGGGTCATCCAGGCTGACCATAGAGCCGAGAAGACTTCTTCATTGGAAGGTTGAAGCATATACCATATCTGCTTCCCTAGGAGTTCACTGGCTGGTACCTGAGCCCGTCTCCCCCTAACTGACGAGGGCCCGACCACGTTGCGCGATGTCCCCGATACTGAAGTTCGGACCTGTGTGGGCCCAGTTTCCTGACATGCTTCCAACATTTCCCCCCAAAAACACCCTATCTACTCTCTCAATTCCCAGACTCTACACTGGCTACCTTGAGTTTCCGAACTCTCTTCCGCAAAATCCCCTCAGGGTATTCTATGTCCCAATTCTCAGCATATTCGGTTGAGAGGCCAACATCAACTCCCGTGTGAGGAAAGGTGATAACGTCTCTAGAGCCTTGGGTCATGAACATATCCAAATTTGGTGAAGTACGTAGGGATGAATTTCCTCCCAAATATCTGTGTTCACCCTTCTTCGGCGTTCTCTGAAGGCATCTGAAAAACCTGGCAATCCCGGATGACATGTAGGGCTCACAAAATATTTTCCCATCAATCTGGGCCATGAGCACCCAACATTTAATGCTCTAGAAGTATTCCCTTACCTCTAGTGAGCCTTGCCTATTATCTATCATCTGGCCAGTCAGGGTGGGGTATTGGATGAAAGTGAAGTTGGCATGATTACCGATTTTGATCCTTACTCCCTCCTCATTGAGAATCAATGGCATGAACTAGATGATGTTCAGCAAGGAAGTTCGCAGGCCATTACCTGGTGGATGAATGTCATTCAGAAAGGTATACCCACTACCATGGGACTTGAACCAGCCATAAAAGATCTAGAAGGGACCACATATCCTCCTCGGTGACCCCCTCTCAAAATGCGTCCCAAAATGGCGTACAAATGAGCCAACACAAGGACTCCCGGATTGAATCTTTGATTAGCGGCATGATGCCAGCCATCATCAGGGTCAATTGATGAACTCTCAACCTTGCGTCCCTCACCGGTAGGATCCACCCACTCAAAAATATGGCAAGAAATCTGGTGTACTGAACGTTTGGGTCCCGAATCTCATTTATGCTGAAGCCCCATGACAGATAGTCCCCCGCCTCCAGGATCATCCCGTACGATCTGCTTTTGCTCCTCTGTGCCACAGTCAGACACCGTCTCCCTCACCCCAACATCTTGAATTCAGGATCTCTTTGCAGTAATAATCTAATCCATTTCTTGTAAGTGATGCCCTTCAAAAAATCCATCACCCCAGCCTCTCCTTAGCCAGCTCCAATAAGTGCCCTGTCAGCATAGGGGTTCGTGATCCGTCTCTGTAGATGTTCTTTGGTGGGAGGAATTCATCATATTGGTTCCCATCTAGAGAGATACCCCTAAAGAAATGGATGTCCCACGGGCTGATACCGACTTCTTCTTGATGAAGATGGAAGGTATTGGTGTCAGGAGACCATCGAGTAAATACCTCTAGCCTGAGTTCATGCTGGTGATAGAAATGAAACTGTGACATCCACACCACCTCGAACAAACCGATGTGCTGCATTTTGGCCCCAAACTGGTCACATGTCTAGAGAAAACAATATTCCTAGGCCCATTCACTCATGAAATTTCCTCCGGACCACATGTCCCAATCTTGCAGCCAAACATTGGTCTCGTCAGTAACACTCTGACGGAAGGTGCTTGCGTAAAGGGCCGGAGAATTCTCCGTGACAGGGTCACTCCGCGAAATGGTCCTGTTCCTAGGATTCAGGACGTAAACGTACATATGTCTGGTTTCTCTAGAAAGAATGGTCATTGTAGGTAATATTATATCAGGTTAGGTCATCCTCGCGGTTCACCCATGACCACGGTGTATCGACCTCAAATCTTGGCACGAGTACCTCCTCCAAGATATTGATGTCCTATATCAGCAGGTTGGAAGACAATGCATACTTCTTCTACACTAGGGTCAACATGTTGAAAATATTATGGTTGCTGGATACGATCCTTCGGGGTCCATAAACCTCAGGGATGGCGACCATCTTAGCCCATCAAGTAGCGGATGCAACTTCCCCTTCAACGTCATCTCGATTGGCAGCCATCTCCTTTCGAAAAGGTCTTAAGAGGACGACATTAAAAATCAGCTATTTGTGTGATAAATCAGTGGCTAGTGTGAAATATTAGATGTTGGCACGAAAAATCCTGAGTTGGCGCATAAAACGATGGATGAACTCGATGAATTTCTCGCAGCCAAAGAATTTTTTATGCAGGGTGTAGGAAATTTTTCACGCGCGAGAGCTCCTGGATTATCACACGGGAAAATACGTATGGAATGAGGGACCCATGGGGCTTTTATAGGCCCGATGATGGGATCCCATTCATGCGTGAAAATGGGATTGCGCACTCCAGATCGGTTTTACATGCCACTCCCACTTTTAGCATGCACAGGCCCCAGAGAGCCTTGCATCTTAGAGTTTCCCTTAGAATCCAACCTTTGCGGCCCCTATCTGATCAGATTCCGAGGGGGGGAATTTTTAGACGCCGAAAAATGATCGAGGGCTGAAGAAGATTTTGGAGCGACGAAGTGATCCCATATTTAGAATTGGGGATCCAGTCCAGGGGGCCCGGAGGAGTCGTGAGAAAAAAATTCCTTGGCGTGAGAAAAAACCAAACTACACGAGAAACTAAGGGATTCGTGAGAGTTTCTCACGCGGGCGTGAAAATTTATGTGCCCCCACATCACGCAATTGAATTTTCTCGAAGCTGATGTTGGCATGCAATATTTCATGCTAGCCTTTTTTCTGCATGGATCTACGACCCTGAGCACCTATAAATAGAAGCTCACCCCTTCGACTTCTGAGATAAATAATTTGAACTGTCTCTCTGGCGCGAAATTCAGCTCTCGTGTGCGAAAGAGATGGCTCTCAGGTACTGAATTTTTCACGCCAGGTCGCCCAGGGGTTCGCCTTTGCGCTAGACCTCTCGGGCATAATCCTCATACAAATCCCATCGAGTCCCAACTCCCGCGTGAAATTCCTTCCAATTGCGCACAATCCTTTCTTCTACACGCAATTCCTCACGAATTATGCGCCTTGCTTTCTATGTTGCCCCGACCTTTTTGCGCAAATGGACCGATTGCATGCCACCCCGGAATTTTTTGCACCCACCGGCCGATTACGTGCCATCCCACCCTTTTTCATGCACATTGTCTGATTGCACTCCGGCCCTACTCTTTATTTGCACAATCATTCGTTTTGTTCACAAACCTCCCCCTTGTGCGCCCATAATGTCCCTCTTTTTAGCATCATTTTCAGGCGCCACCCACGCCCAAAACACCTTTTCCATTCACTCCTTTCTCATACGACCCTCTAGGATCATACAGAGTAACTTCAATGTCCCATGGATGATACTTCCCATTACATTACTTTTCCTCATGCTTCTTTGAATAGGAATGGTAATGACTATTTCTTCTTCGCATATCCATGCTAACATGGACCCCTCAATGGTTCACTCCATAACACCCCCTCACAATGGCATTGACGATGCCTTCCCTCCCTCAAGTGCGGGTGGGTATCGGTTATGTAAGTTCTAGGGGTGTGGAGTGAACCCACCTCATCCGAGCTGCATGACGTTAAACTTCCAAGCACCATCGTCCTAAGCACATGATGTTAAACTATGACTTCCTCCCTACATCCTATGCGGGGAAAGGGCAGCCACCTTGGTGTAATCCCCCAGCCTTTCATGGAGGAGGTAGCACAGCTGCTTCTCCTTTCTTTTCCAGTGCCCATGTCCATCAAAGGGTTTGATGGGGAACGATGTCCCTCCTTTATTCGGTGCCAAATCCCTCTCCTGTTGGGCTTTGTCGCTGATAGGCCTCCATCTTGGAGTAAGTACCAACCTCTTCGGGTTTCTAAATACGCATAACCCCTATTTAATATTTGGGCTTCTAAATACGTGTAAGCCCCACTCCACTTTCCATGGATGCACCTTTTGTGACGTGATCGTTAGGTCTCTGCTGGCTCTTGTTTCTCACACTGAGAATGACTCACATGGGCTTAGAGTTTGGATCGACCATGACATCCTATTTGGGCAGCTTAGAGTGTAATACCCACACCGTCCCATGAACTATGAGTTTGTTGATCCTTACCAAGGCTGGGTACGTAGGAAGCCTCCACGAGGTTCATTCCCACCATCCTGGTCATTCTGATCTTTTTCACTTCAGTTCACCCACACCTTGGGCAGCCTAGAGTGTAAGCCCCACACCCTTCAATGAACTACATGGACTTTGACCCCTGCCAAGGCAAGGTACATAGGAAGCCTCCATGAGGTTCAAGCCCAACTACCATTTGTCCCGACCATCTTCCCGTCAGTTCACTAAGCCCCCATTCCGAACTACAAGGTCTTTGATCTTTGCCATGGCAGGGTACGTAGGAAGCCTCCCTAAGGTTCAAGCCCTACACCCATTGGTTCCAACCATTTTCACGTCGGTTCTCCAACACATTTTGAACCATGTTGACTTTGATCTTTGCCAAGGCATGGTACGTAGGAAGCCTCCCTAATGTTCAAGCCCAACATCCATTGGTTCCGGCCATTTTCACGTCAGTTATCCAACCCATTCTGAACTACATGGACTTTGATCTTTCCCATGTCATGGTACATAGGATGCCTCCCTGAGGTTAAAGCTCATCATCCATTGGTTCCGACCATCTTCACGTCGGTTCGCTAAACCATTATGAACTACATGGACTTTGATCCTTGATAAGGAAAGGTACGTAGAAAGCCTCCCTGATGTTAAAGCCCACCATACATTGGTCTCGACCATCTTGACGTCGACTCACCAACCCAACACCTATTGGTTCCGACCCCCCTTCACGTCGGTTCCCACCATTCCCGAACTATGTGGGTTTTGATCCTTGCCAAGGAAAGGTACGTAGGAGGCCTCCCTGAGGTTCAATCCCAACACCCATTGGTCCTGACCATCTCCACGTCAGTCTACCCTCTTCCTGTATGATGTTAAAATGTACGCCTCATTTTTTCCCACATGACACTAAACTATCCCCCATCCAACGGTAAGCCGTTGTAAACCCCATCCAGCGGCAAGCCGTTGTAAACCTCTACCCAATGGTAATTCATTGTGAACCTCACACAATGGTGAGATGTTATGATCCCCATTCAGTGGTAAGATGTTTTCAACTCCTGTCAGTGGTAAGCCATTGTCAACCCCAATCGGCGGTAAGCTGTCGTGTTCCCCAATCGACAGTAAGCTGTTGTAGTCCCCTTTTTTGGGACCCACATCTTGGGTCAGCCCTTGATCATCAGACCAACCTCGGCCTACTGAACATTAATAATCCCCATTATAACATTGGGTCACTATCCTCTACACACACCCTGATCCCGTACCCCATCCTGAACTTCATAGACTTTGATTCCCTACCACGGGGATACATAGGAGGTCTCTTCAAGGCTCAAACCCAATATCACTATCTCCATAGGGTCGAATCCATTTCATTCTCCATAAAATTCACTTAATCATCCATCATCCATCTTGATTCTTACCCAGGTCTCCACATCTCGGTGAGATTGTGCCAATTCACCTCTTTAGTGCTCCTAGCGGTAACCGGGTAACTAACCACATGTTAGCCCCGACATCAGTAATCCCTGCAGAGGGTTGAACCCATCTGATCCACTCAAGTCAGTGTTCTGATCAGTCCGATATGTCTCCGCTGGATGTTAAACTTTCGGAAAACCCTGTGTTAGACATGGAATGTTGAGGAAAACCTTATAGACACGCCTATGGCATATAATTCCCTGAATTCAACGTGGGATGCCTTGAGATTCCACACCCTTGATAATACCTATAATATGGGGAAGAATCCTAGACACGATAGTGTTCCAGTTCCCAAACATGCCAGTGATTCCAAACATGACTAATCTCCTAACCAAAAATTAATTCCCTAACCGGACCCCTTGGAATGTCCTAACATAAGAAATGTAATTAACTGGCATCCAAGAAGATATGCCACCAGGAATAGTTTCACAATCAACGTCTTAAGTCTATGATGGAGACCCAGACTAGGTGACGAGTTTCGAAGAGGAATACACGGAAGGAAGAACCGACATCACATCATCCCATTTCGATCAAGGAGCTGGCGTCCATGAATAAGAGATGGATGCTTCCCGCCTTTTGAAAGAAGAAATGTGGGAAAAACTGCGCCTTTCATCCCCAGACGAGATGGACGCGTGCGCCCTAGAGAAAGGTTCAGAACCAATTTTATTATATTTTTAGAGAGCAAGGAATAGAATGATGATTACTTGATTATTTTACTAAAGAACCTGTGTAAGGGGAAACTATATGAAAATTTTGAAAATTCTGAATTTTATCAGTAAAAGGTTTCATTTTTGGATCATATATTCTCAAAAGATAAAATAGCAGTATATCCATCAATGATGGATGCTATTGAATGCAGTCATAGACCAACCATGGTGACTAAGATCCATAGTTTTCTTGGTTAATATGGATATTATGAAAGGAATGTTGAGAATTTATCATGACTATATAATCCTATGAAAGAGTTAATTCGTAAGTGTTTCAAGTTCTACTAGGAAGATGAATGTGAGGAAAAGTTTAGGGAACTGAAGATAATGCTAGTCTGCACACTTGTTTTTACATTACCTTATTTTGGAGATGGTTTTATATTCTATAGTGTTGCATCAATGACAGGATTTTGATTTTTTTTATTTATAATAACATGGTTATTTCTTATTCTTCTTGGTAGTTAAATATTCATGAGAAAAATTACCAACCTCATGATTTAGAGTTAACAATGGTAATTTATTCATTAATGATTTGGCGACATTGTCTTTATAGAGAAAAGTGTTATATATATTCCAATTATAAAATTATGAAATATATATACACATAGAAGGAGATGAACATGCTCTATAGAAGATAGTTATAGTTGATAAAGTATTATTATTGCTCAATACATTTCCACCCTCAGAAAGAGAACAAGGTGTCCAATTATTTTATTTGAAAGTATAATGCTATCATATCCATGATGCGGATAAAAAAGTTCTAATATTTCATGATTTTCAAAGGATGGATCTATAAATCTGAATGGTAGGGGAAAATAATATCTTTATGAAAAGAATGTTCAACCTTGTATCCAAGTGAAGATTAAGGAGGTGCAAAAGAAATATGTAGAGCTTCAAAAGAATGTTAGAATCATTCTTGAGTTTAACAATGATCAAGATGGATTGATAATGTTCAGGAACCATGTGTGTGTTATTTCCATAGTATATTTGAGGAAGGGGCTATTAGAGGAATCTCATAGTTATTCATTTTCTTTCCATCATGGAAATATGAAAATGTATAGAAACTTGAAAGTATACTTATAGTGGGATGGACTAAATAGAGATATCATAGAGTTTGAATCTCGGTGATTTATATGCAAACAAGTTGAGGCTGATATACAAAAGTCAATGGGGAAGTTGCAACCACTACCCATTCCAGAATAGAAATGGGAAAACATCACGATGGATTTTGTCATTAAACTTCCCAAAACCTATAAAGGGTTTAATTTTATATGGGTGGTAGTATATATTCTTACAAAGTCATAAAAATTCATTTCTATCATATAAGACCTCTATTTAAATCATTTTTATAGGATATACATTAAGAAATTTTTAATGTTTCATGGAGAAATACATTTTATAGTATTGTATTAGGATCTAAGGTTTACCTCTATATTCTTGTGAATTATTTAAAAAGCACTTGATATAGAATTGAGTTTCAACACTGTAATAGTCCTCAGACTAATGGTTAGTATTAAAAAATGATAACCCTATATGATATGTTGAGATCTTATTCTCTTGAATTAAAAGGTGGTTGAGATCAACACCTTCCTCTAGTTGAGTTCTCTTACTACAATCTCATTCACTAAAAAATTTATATGGAACTGTATGAATCCCACTATGGAAATAATTGTAGATCCCCAACATTTTGTGATGATTTTAGATAAATAAATCTATTAGGACATGAAATTTCTAATGAAATGGTTGAGAATGTAAGATTTAAGCGTCATCATATCAACCAAAATCAAAGTTAGTAGAAAATTTATACTGATAACCAATGCCGTGATCTAGAATTTGAAGTTGGTGAAAATTTGTTTCTATAAATATCTCAATTGAATAATTTTATGATGTTTAGAAAGAAAAGGAAACTAATACCTAGGAATATCAGTTCCTTTGAGATTATTGATCATATCAGGATGATAACCTATCTATGGGAACTTCCCTACAAATTGTGCTGAAGTCCATGATGTGTTCTATGTATCTTATGAGGAAGTACATTCCGAACCTTTCACAAGTACTAAAATCATAGGACATAAGGCTAGAGTAGGATCTTTCTTATGAGGAATAACCTATTGAAATTTTAGATCATACAGAGAAAGTTCTATGAAACAAGACCACTCACCTGCTAAACGTTTTGTAGAGAAATCACCTGTTAGAGGAAGCTACGTGGGATCTTGAGTATATTATGAAAAACAATTATCCTCATTTTTTACACTAGTTATGAATTTTTATGGATAAATTCAGTTTTTGGGGGGTTGAATGTAACACCCATAATTTTTATAGAGATTTTGTTTTCTTTCTCTATAATAAACTAAATTTTCCCTAATATCTTGCATTGCACTAAGTCAAAAATTCCTTTCACATTGAACTGGATTGGCCTATGATACACGCAACACCTACTTGGTATATGTTGCACGCAACATCTTTTTGGTGTATGTCACATGCTACATGACTTGGTATATATTATAAGCAACACTAAGTTTCAATGAAACATATTTTTTTGTTATCATTATTTAAATGAGAAAATTATAAGATATCCATTAAACATAGTAATATGAATATATTATTTTAAAATATTTTTTTATATTGGTTTTATTTAAATAAAACATATTAATAATGAAAATATAATTTTTGATAAAGTCCTTATATGTTTTAAAATACTATTTTCTCAAATGAAATCAATTTAATGTCCTTTAGTGAAGCACAATAAAAATTATTTTTTATACACAAATAGAAATTTAATTTGACAAAATAATCTTTATTTTGGATTTTATAATTTATAATTTATATTAAGGGGAATTTTTTTTGTTTTTTAAGAGTCTTCATTTTTTGATGAATAGTGAAAAATATTGGATTTTAATTTTAAAAAAAATCATTTATCTTATTTTTAAGGATAAATTATATAATAAATTTATTTAAATGTATAACTATATCTTATAATTATTACTCAATACAATTTCTTTCATTACAATCAATTTAACTTTTAAATTGAATTTAAAAACGTAGCTAACTTTGGATGATTTTTAATTTAAAAATGGGTAGTGTCATCCCATCAAAAAAAATAATTTAAACAAATTTCTTCCACTTATATGATTGGAATTTGGAAAAATCGATTCCATATTAGTAATGATAATAATTTATAATTTCTAATATATTAAACTTAGTTTTTTACTAAAAATACTAGTGAATGTAATTAAAATTATTCATAATGATTAAGGTAAAATTCAGCTTAATAAGAGATTAAACATTAATATTAAGAGCCCAAACGACCTACACACTTGTCAAAGAGACATTTTATGTACATATTTATACCATATACTCATTTTTATATAAATTAGTCCATTATTGGATCAACATGACATGGGAAAATAAGGTTGGAATTCCTTTTCCCAAAATTTCCAAGCGTACCACTCCTCCACCACTATAAAAGGCCTCATATCCTCCCACATCCTCACACCTCTCATACAACATTGGATCAAACAACATATACCCAAATATATCCTCAACATACCTCCACCATCCTAGAATCCCCCCCTTGGGTAGAAAAAAATCCAATTATTCCCTTTGGTTCAAACTAAAAGGAGTTACATGATTAAGAGGTAATGTTCTTCATCATGTTCTTTTATTTTATTTCAATTATCCACCCAATAAAATATTATTATTCCATTATTGTATAAAAATAACAGTATAAAAAATATAATAGGATGTTTTTATGATATGTTTTTAACCTACCCTTACCCAAAATTCCAACAAATTGGTACTGAACATGTTGTTTACGTGTACGACAAACTATTGCCTCATAAAGCAATGATTGTTCATTTTTCCTTTACCGCTTCACAAAGTGGAAATTATGATGAACAGTATGTTTATATATGTTATATATTATATTTATTATGTCTTTAATATTATTTAATCCTTTAATAAACATATATTTATACTTTCCATTTGGTTTAAATGTGATAATTTTGTTTGAGGAAGTGTGGACTACCGCCCCCTATAAGTGATGTGATTCGTTCACACACAACCTGGAAAGTATTAAGTATTAATTTAGTGAAATTATATGATATATGTGATATTATAATTATACTTGAATAATTATATATATATATACTTACATGTCATTTTCTTTCTTTTAATATGATAATAAAAATAGAAACCTCATTCAGGCGTATATACGACTTACCATCTCCATGAATGTTGTATTCTATTTCATACTTATATATCATATAGATTGAATAAAAAAAATATACTGAATATAAATGATATTTATATAATTTTTTAAATAAAAATATATGTATAAAGACAAAATATATTACAAATTAAGACACATGTGAAGAACAATGCGAATATTATCTGAAGTGAAACATTAACAAATAATTGTTAACAAGAAGGTAATAGAAGGTCATAATAAAACTATATATGGTATTAGATATAATAATATGATTATTTTAATTATGTATAATAAATATAAATTTATTATACAGGAATATTTTATGAGTATGAAGAGATTCAAGACATAAGGTAATGGGATTTAATCTCACCTTTTTATTTCCATGAGATACATGCCTTATTCACCACTTACTTCTTTTGTGTGGTGTATGTACTTACTAGGAATTTATTATATGTATCTTATAAATATATTTAGGGGTATTTACATATCCATTTTCGGATCATTCTTCAATTGGGATAGTGTGTCAAAATTTACCAAATCGGTAAGATAGTTTTGCCTCAATTTTCCTTCTTTGATACTCATGTTTTATTATGCACTCAAATTATTTTTTGAGGTTTATATACTTATATTTTACAGGTTTTATCATGATTCTTATTATTTTAATGATTATTTATTCTTCATTTAATTTCCATTTCTTATAGGAGAGTCTGATTCCATGTTACCATGTAGTAAGAGTTTATTTAAAAAATTTCATCACATTTGGAGATTTCCAGTGATTATGGTTTCTTTGATAAAATATTATGATCCATTAATCAAGAATTATCATTATTTTAATAATCTTATTTTTATTCAAGATATATCCATTTATTGGTATGTTTTTTCAATCTTTAGTACTTAATATAATTAATAATTTTTTTATAAATATAGCTGTATTTCTTACTACTATCAGAAATTAATTTTATTTAAAAATAATGTTTTCATTAATGTTTTCAAAAAAGTATTCAAATGATATATGAATATAATTTCAAGGAAAAATTATTTTAAATATATTTCTAGGTGTTCATAAGATTCAATTATAAAATTTTAAATATATTTTCAATGAAATGGGTTTTCAAAATTGTTTTATTTTTTAAAAAGTGTTTTTCAATGCAGAAATGATATTTTCTGCAACAAATGTTGTTAAATGATATCTCAAAAAATTTCCAATTTAAGATGAAATAATTCAGTGTTTCTCATGAATTTATAGTTAAATTATTCAATGTTTATATATATATATATTATTCCAACTAATGGTTTATATTTTAATGGCATGATGTTTGTGAAACTCGTTTCTCTTACAAGAGTTTTATGCTTTAAAAAATCACTTATTTTCATGAGTTATGATATTGGTGAAACCATTATTAAACTTCCATATTTCTTCAAAGGTTATGATATTTTTACATTTTAACGATAACCATCCCTTTTATTGGATTATTATGTTATTTTCCATGATCATTTGCCATATGTAAGTATGATTTCATTATGAGATGTGTGGTACCTATATCTCCCTCAAAGGCATTGAGAAAAGATTTATATTTCATGATATAGACTAATATGGTGTTGGTAGTGAACCTTTACTACTAATATGGCCATGGGAGTGAACCAGGACTTCCAAGATTGAATGAGGAGTGAACTCATTCTACTGAGATGGCCATGGGAGTGAACCATGACTACCAAGATGATATGCAGAGTGAACCCATACATCCAAGATGGTCTAGAGAGTGATGTCTTATCTACTATAGAAATCATATTATATTCTTATGTAAAGGCCCTAATTCTTTTTTTATTACATTATTATGATTTTATGGCTTATGTTATTTATTTACTTATGATCCATGTCTTATGAACTTCCATGATTTAAACCATGATTCATGTATATGATCTTTGAAATACAGGGTATGATCCTATATTTTCATGATCAGGTTATCATACCCTTATTCTCATGACTATTTTTACATATCTACCATGTTTACCCTTACTGATAATTTTTTCTCACCCCTTTTTGGGATTCCTTCCCCATGTTGTGAAGATATGTATTATGTTTAATGTGTCTTAGAAGGGTTGATAGTTAAGAAGAACGTGGTGGTAGATAATGTATATCACTTATGTATTAGTGTTTAGGATTTAATGTTTCCAAAGTCACTACACTAGTATGGTCCTTGGGCATCTGTTTGTATAATGTTTTAAGTATTTTTTAAAAATTATATAATGTTGATGTATGAAAACTGAGGGTCTATACTGTTTCATTATATTTGAAAACTACGAATGGAATGATTATTATATATTATGTAAATAACTCATCCCTAGTTGATATATTTGGGATAAATCTCCCAGAAAAGCATATCATAATACCTTTAGTGGGATTATATTCTATTCTAATAATGGATAGGATGTATCTATATTGATTTTTCATTAACTACAAAGATAATTAAATCACATTCTATATCATGAATAATCCTACAATTAAATTCATATGTATGTATGAGGATGAATACCCTCTGAAATATTCTAATGAAGTATTCTTATTATTTCAATATGAGAAAGAATATTTATCTCAAATTATTGTATCATAGGTTAGGATATCTCTTGAAGACATTCCCATTATAAGGGACTATACTTATGTACTCTTATAATAATTCGCTAGTATTCCTCCTGAAATAAAAGTGGAGTTTTCAATTGAACATATTACTATATTCTTGTTGATATCAAAACCTCTATATTGAATATCCACCATTGATCATGATAAAATCAAAAAGAATTTACCAGAAAATCTAGACACTGGTTTCATATACCATAGGGATTCACCATGTGGGGCACTAGTTCTCTATCTCAAAAGGGATGATTGGTATATGCATGTCAGTATTAACTATATTGAATAATAAAATATCACAATAAAGAAAAATTATCCACTTTTATGGATTAATGAGTAATTCGATCGGTTATATGGATCTTAATAATTTTATAATGTGAAAAATTTGTCATGATATCATCAGTTAATAGTGACGAAGAAGGTTACTACCAATAGAACACCTTGTTTATTTTATGACAAATATGATTTTATTGTAATTCCATTTGGAATCATGAATTCTTAAATGATAATTATGGGAATAATGAATAGATTCTATAGATATTAATTTGATAAAATTGTGTAATTATGTAATGGAGATATTAATATATAAAAACAATCATGAAACAACATGAGGAGAATTTTAATGTTTTATTGAAAATTTTAAGGATGGATTTCTTATATTCAAGGTGTACTAAATGTGAGTTTTAGATGGAGAAACTGACATTCCCAATGAATGGTAACACATTTAAGGGGATACTTATAAACCTTTCAAATATTATTATTATGGAGTATTTTTCTAGAAAAACTTCTATCATATAGATATATATATAGTTTCCTTATATTATCTCCATACTATTGGTGGATTTATAGAAACTCATCTGGATTTTCAAACTCACTAACCAATATTACTAGTAATGAAGTGATGCATATATAGATAGGTTAATATGATGAGATAATCATAGATATGAAGATGAGGATAACAATAATACTAGTACTCATAATACCTATATGTGAGGAATAACATTTCATATATGGTAATTCATAAAAATGGATTACCATGTAATCATGCATAATGATAATGTGATAGACTTTGTCTCCAAATAGTTAATAGTTCATATAATGAATTATATGATTCATGATCTTGAGTGGTTCATGGAAATCATTACATTGATAATTTAAAGGCCCAACCGATATTTATAGATGTTTGATATATACATGGACCACCATATCCTAAGATACACATTCACACACATTGAGCTCAATATGTGAAAACAATTTTGGTTAGAGTGGATAAAGGATTGTGGCATCTGGATACACTACCATTCATGGAAAGAATTTAAAGTTATAGTGTAACGACCCAATAATTTATGAATAATGTTCTCTTTATTTTAATGTCTTATGTATTAATAAAACATAGGAATTTTTTGGGTTTAAATAACCATTAAGTATAATTACTATTGATAATTTAGTCGTTGAACATTTATCACATGTCTTGTATAAATATGGGGTTTTAATAAAACCTTCGGACATTGAAAAAAGAAGTGATGGCCTCGACCTATGGGATCAATCCCTTTTAATCTCATTTATTAGATATTCCTAGGGAGATAGAATTTCTAGGATATTTCCTAGACCAATCCCAAGCTGGGATGTAACAACTTAATCATGAGTGAAACTGTTTATGAAAGAAGTTCAATCTCATCAAGATGATGGCCCAAACCATATTCACCAAACATCCCCAAGAAATATCCATGATCGCACATCATACTCTTAGGGATTATGCTGGTGTAATAAAGTGATTAGTAACAAGACACTAGATTTATGATTATGTGCTTTATTTTTTTATAGAATAATGAATTTATATTCATTTTATTAATGTTACTTTGAATATGGTTTTTAAAGTAAAAATATTTTTTTAGTTAATATTAAAATCTACTTTGGTGAATTAATGGATTATTGAATTAAATAATATTTTTATAAAATATTATTTCTAAATTAATATTTATTACATATACATGATCGTATAATTTTTATGAATTAAATTATACTTTTAATCTAGGTTTAAAAACAATTTTTGTCAAAACTCACGAGTTTTCAATAAATTTAAGTATTCATTTTAAAAGAAAAAATTCACATATTTAAAAACTTATTTAGATAAAATGAATACATATTTTTGGAATCAAGATATCAAAATTATCCTATGGTTAATTTTTCATAATTTTCTTAGACAATAAAAATTTTGGGTAAAACTTAAATACTGTATAAATATATAATGTGTTTTATGAAATCATAATGACCCAATTGTAATGTATTAAAATACAATAAAATTAATATTCAAAAAATATATGTTTGAAATTTAAAATAATTTTATTTTGTATTTTTTAATTAATTTTATAATGCCTTAGTGGACCCTCCAACACATATAAAATATTTGAACATGTTAAAATGATTTCCTTGGGAGTGTGACTCACCTCCACATAAAAAAGCCTAATATTTTAATAATTTCTTACATTTTCCTTGTAAAATAATGTTTTTGACTCCATGTTAGAGAAAAATCTGGGAAGAAACCATGGGATGGTTTGTGGTTTGGAATATTTAATTATATAGGTTCCAAAACCAATGTTTGTGAAATATTGAAGAATTCCCTTCTCATTTCATATATAAACCCACCCAATATCCAATTCTCTTCACTAAAAATCCTTTTAGAACACCCCTAATATTTCCTCATCTCTCTATAATCCTACCAAGGCACCTCAAACTCTAAAGAAGACCCTCTTCAAGCTCTTGAAGTCACACACTCAAGTAAGGGATTCATTGCTTTCTCATTTTTATCCAATTTTCATTATGTTTTAATAATATTTACTTCAATTACAATGTTTAGGTATAATTTATCACCAACCCCATACTTCCCACATGATGTTTTAATTATTAGATACCACTTTCTCTCTCATTAATGCCTTCATTGTACTCCCATTATCATGCAGAAATTCCGTAAGAGATTTCTCTCTTCTTATTTTTATTTAAGTATTTCTCCCATATTATGCATCTAAATTACAATTCATATGTTGTGATATTATGTTCCATGATACCCTTACTATATATTACATGTATAAATGATGATGTACCCCTTTATCTCTCATCAACACAACTTATGAATTTCTACATGACGACGTTATGCTGTAAAAATTGCACCACGATTTTCTTAGACAAAATAATCGTGTAGTGAATACCATAACCATTTCTCTTTCAAGGGTATTCACCTTTATGAACATATACATATTGAATGTTATATGTTTATATTCCAAACTCCTTAATCATACAATAACTTATGATGTTTAATGATTCTATGTTATATGATTCATGTGGAACACTTATGCCTGAAATTAAATGTTAATAAATGGTGTGCCCTAATAGCTATCCAATGCATTGGGTAATGTTTAGTATCATGATACACCATGTGAAATGAGGGTTTAGTAAGGATAATTCATGTGAAATGAGAGTTTACACATTCTAATTCAAGTTCAATGATGGTTTACTCATGCTAATAATGTGCAATGGGGGTTTACTCGTGCTAATTAATACGCAATAAGGTTTTACTCATGCTAATCCATGTGAAATGAGCCTTGGATCATGATAATATCATGTTTTATGTTGTTTCCACATTTCCATTTTATGATAATAATTTTATATCGTGACTTTATGTTCTCGTTTCCCTTATTCTCCATTGATATTCCTATTGCCTAATATGTACTGAATTCTTTATGTTAGGTCTTGTTTACCCCCTTACTGGGATTTATAGATCACCATTTTTTATGTATTTCCTTTGGTTATACCATAAAATGCTATGTATGAAGGAATGTTTTGGTCATGTAAAATAATTTTTCAATAAATATGTTTTATTTTATATCCTAAGTTGTGATGAAATGTTCCTAATTTCCAAAGACCCTATAAATCTTGATCCTCATAGTTGTATTAAGTGTAATTTTATGTAATAAATCATGTTTAAATATGTAATAATGATCAGAGTTTTATTAATTGGTATAAGAGGATAAGTTTAGTTATTATTGGTATTAATATTAGATAACCGTAGTTAAATACTTATAGATAATACTAAGTATATGAAAAAAAATCCCTAAATTTTGATGAGTTAGAATAAGTGGTTTATCAAGAAAATACAACCTTGTCTAGATACGAACATGTAGATGTCGCTCTAGAATAGATGTATATAGGGGTAAAACCCGAAAACACAACTTTGAGATAGAATCTAATGAGAAATAGTGGATGGTAATGGGCCTTGATCCACTCTTGGTTCGACACTCCTAGGGGATATGCTTTGGTAAATTAATTAGTTTAGTATATACCATTATTACAGGAAACAATTCCCCTAAGAATATATGATGGTAAGTAGATCATGTATAACATATATTGAAGCCTATAAATTCATAATTTAAGGAAATAAATTTAATTTATAATTTATCCCTTTTTTAATTGGATTCCACTTTATTTTTTACCCTTAACTTTCATTTTATTCCAGTTAATGGTTGGTAATAGGAGGAATTAGGCTACCGACCAATGGGAAGATCAATGTGATGAATGTTCTAATGAGACACCCAATCTGTTGGGAACAGAAATCACAAACTTTGTCACAATACTTGCTCATTTAGCTTAAATTTTTAATAGAAACATGGGTCAAGAGGAACGTTCAAGCCCCCCCTAAGAAAGAACAATCCACAATTGATATCTTCATGAGATAAAGGCCTCCTACATTCAATGGATCATCTGATCCTTCAATCGCCAAATAATGGATCAAATCTATTGAAAATATATTCTCCATATTCCAATGTTCCAAAAAATTAAAAGTTCCTTCTTGCTAATTATTTTATATAGGGTGAATCTGATCAATGGTGGACATTGATCAAAATTATGAAGCCTGAGTAAGAGATCGAGTCATTGGAATGGAAGGATTTCTCGAAAATCCTTTTCGATAAATATTTTCCTCGCACCCTACGACTTAAGATGGAAATGGACTTCCTTGTACTCAAGAAAATGGATGATGAATACATCATATAATATGAGGAAAACATCACAAGGCTTGCATGACATGCCCTTGGCTTTGTCATTACCCCTGAATGCAAGTTTGACCGCTTCTTTGGTGGGATAAAACCTAGACTAGGGAAAGGCCTAGCGATCAGTGACTTCTATAGCTATGAGGAAATTGACCAATGTGCCCTCAAAGTTGAAATGGATATTGGAGAATCTCAAGGGTATCATGGGGATACTAATAGGAAAGTGAAATTTAATTCTAGCAGACTGATGGATAAATCCATCAGTGCTAAGAAACTCTAGCACCCCACTTGCCAATGGTGTGAAAAGAAGCACCCCAAAAATTCTTTGAAGGGGGTGAGGAAATGATTTTGGTGAAACGACCCAATGTTTTACCAATTTAATTCCCTTCTTATAATTATTCATTATATTATAATCACATTAGAAATCATAATGAAATATAATTATACTAAATATTATGTAACCATTAAACATAACTTTTCCAATTTTATGTTTTGAATTTTAAAAAAATCGGACATACACAGTTGTGTTCAAGATGATTTTTGGAGTCTAATAAAAAAAATAATTTTTGTTGAATAGTAACATACCATTATGAATAGTAACCTGCCCTTATGAATAGTAATATGACCCTTATGGATAGTAAATCTCCAAAAATAATAGTAACCTTACCCTTGAATAATTAATTAAAATTATGGTTTCTTATAAGTGACAATTTAAACAAAGTAAAAGTACGAGTATTTTTTAAGTCATAAATAATTAATTATAAATACTTAGTTAATTTTAAAGAAAATTTATTTTCTCAAAATGTGTTCTTAAATTAAAAAATCCATGTCTTATAGATTTAAGATAATTTTATAAGACATTAAGTAATTTTTGAAACCATTATAAAATCAGATTTAATTTTACAAAACCGTTTTTTCAAGTAAATCATGATTTAAATTAAAAATTAAATTAATCATATTTATAAAATTATTTTTGAAAAATTGACTTAATTTTTTGGATTCTACATTTTGAAAAATGGTTGGGGTGAATTTTTTGGATTTTTTTGAAATATTTGAATTTATGATGAATAGTGAAAGACCATAATTTACAAAAAAAATAAGCTAAATAGGCTAATTATAGAGTCTTGTATGATTCTCTGCTGATGTAATCCCACTTGGTTTGGGCTCAAATGATAAAATTACTATTCGTATTCATTGAATAATCACTATTCATTGTCTTTTGGGGAAATAATAAACTAATGAATTTTATATTGAGAAAACCCCTCTCCCCTCCACTATAAATACAACCATTCACACCCTCATTTCCTCACACCTCTAAAGATTGAAGAAATTTCTAAACTCTTCCCCATAATCTTTCCTATCCCCTTCCCCACGTCCAAGAGCTTTTGGTATCATCAAAAGACCAAGCCTAAGACTCTTATGGAGGATCCCAAGAGGAGGATTCAAGAGGTAATTTCTCACCCTCTTCTCCTTTAATTCCCATTCAATTTCAAGTTCATTTCTTATTCTCTCCCCCCAATCATTTCCCAAATGGTATGGTAACTCCAGTATCATAAATATAATAAAATTTTACATTAATAATGGGATATTATACCATGAAACCCCCTTATCCTCTTCCTTTTGTTTTATAAAAGAAAATGTTGTTCGTGATGTGTTAATCTATCACCTTCAAGAATAACATGAATTCTTTTTTCATTTATACCTTCAGATCTGGTCAGGAAACCATTTTTATGGTTGAATCAGAATAAATTATATGTATTAAGTTCTTTTTAAATTTCTAGAACCAAATTATGTACACATTACTAAATGATTAATCAAAACAAGTTCGTTGTGGTCGAAAAATCACCCAAATTAACTCAAACAATCATTATTTAATTTTTATCTAATCATTAATCTGCATGGAATACAATGTATTTAATTATAAGATCATTTTAAATTCTATAATATCATTAATAACATGGAATATATGTTCTGGATGTTTATGCATGTTCTACACGAACTTCAATTCATGAGTACATGTCAAACGCTTAAGAAAACCATAAAAATGAACATTCCAGAACAATGTTTTTAAACTCTATAAATCATAAAAAGGCCCATAAAATAACATAATGAAACAAAAATGACTGCTATTCATGTATAAAAGGTTCCTTAATTTATATTTAATTAATATAATGTCATTATACAGGAAATTAAAGTGAAGTAAGCGTTCAAATATAAGGTAAGGGGAAATTCTCGAACCCAACTTTCATCCATCAGGTTCTCCCTCTTTCACTTTTTTTTATATTATTACTCCCTAAAAATATTTTTTCATCATTTTATTTCCTTTTCTGGGATGTACATGTCTATCACTAGTGTTTATGTCAAACCAAATTTTTTTCTAAAAGAACTATTCTTTTAAGAACACACCTTATACTTCTCATTCAAGATTGACGGTTCTTGTAACATGTATGTTATTCCTCTTTCTTTTGAGAACCTAATGATTATGAATGAATTCCTATGAGATGAAAAATGTTCCTTTTTAGGGGTTAGTTATGTTCATTTTTGTTATATGTTCATTATGGCATGCATTATAAATGATAATGTTATGATTTGACGGGTGCACCCAGAATTATATAGTGCAATATGAATGTTTCAATGTGATGGGTGTGCCCGGAATTTTACAGCACTCCAATGCATTGGGTAAAGTGACGAATCTCATGAGTAAACGTGAAATGATGTGTGAACAGGATTATATATTTTTTCACAAGAATGTGTGGTAGTTAACCACTATGACATGACGTTTCATTTTTATGCATTTCCACATTTCAAGTTTTTTATTAATGATTCTCTCATGTTCATGATCTTTTGACTATATTATGATTATGATCACCCATTTTTATATTGTTATTATATATCCTCTTACTGGGATTTTAGCTCACCCATTTTTACGTATATCCTCAGGTGACTACATGTACTAAGGAGAGGTCAAGTTTCAATAAGAAGCTAGAGAAGAATAAATAAAAAACAAGTTTATGCTCGATGTTGCAATTGTTATGTATGGTTCTAGTTTTCCCAAGACACTAAGCCGTTGAATCCTTTATGTGTAATACTATTGTGTTGTTTATCTTTAAAATGATGTAATAGTAATATAAGAAAAGGTTGGGTCTCTATAGTTGGTATCAGAGGAAATGTTTAGTTAATTTGGGAATTACGATTAGTGATCCCAAGAGAAAACTTATAGTATGAGACTAAGTACAAATATGCATACAAGAAGCTTTATATAGGGATCCCATATGTTATGATTTTAGTATAAAATTTGAAAATGAATATGTTATTTATTCATGACATGTTGACTTATGTTTTTTTCTAACCTTTTCTATTTTAGAAAATGATTGGAACTAGGATAAACCATGCCAACAACTCGTGCGTGGGCCAATGCAACAATTGCCCGAACGACATCCCCAATGATTTAAGAGGTGGAGTTCAGAGATTCATGATGATTATTACCCAAATATCTTAGGTTATGAACAATAACCATAACAATGGGGAACATACTCCTTTACCAAAGTGGGAGCAACTGGCTATCGAATGTTTTATGCGGCCACAACCACCGACGTTTAGTAGATCTTCTGATCCACTAGTTGCGGAACAGTGGGTCAACTCCAGGGAGAAGAGCTTTTCTATTTGTCACTGTTTTGAGATGGAGAAGTTGACTCTAGATATTTATTGTCTTGATTGAGAGGTCGATCAATGGAAGTCTTTGATTAAGAACAACAAGATAAGGGAGGAAATAGAAGAGATAGAATGGGAAGACGTTAAGATCATGATTCTTAATAAGTATTTCCCACGAAATCTTTGTACGAAGATGGAGAGAGAATTCATAGAGCTCAAGAATAAAGAAGGATAATCTATCAAAACCTATGAAGAAAATTTCACAAGTCTTTTAAGGTATGCTTCAGGTTTTATTATAAACGATGATAGAAAAATTGATAGATTCTTTAGTGGATTAAAACCACACATTCAAAAGGCTCTTGCAATTCGAGATTTTGGGAGTTATGAAGAAGTTGTTCGGTGTGCTCTAAAAGTAGATATGGAGTTTGTAGAATGGTCCCATGGATATGGTGATAAGAAATGAAAGATGGAGTTTCAAGCTGGTGGATCTAATGACAAATGTTGGAGGAAAACTCAACGAACCACATGCCAAAAATGTGGGAAGTTGCACCATGGGAACTACCTCAAAGGGGAGAGGAAGTGCTTTATGTGTGGGAAAGAAGGAAACCATGCTCCAGAGTGTTAAAAGGACATAAAAATTAACAATAATGTGGTGGAAGAAAGGAGAAACCCACCCATGGTTCAATGCTACAACAATAGGGAGCTAGGGAACTATGCAAGCGAGTGCAGCAAACCTCAAGTTCTTGAGGGTAATCAGCGTTAGCAGCCACCAAAGCCAAAGGAACAAGGGAAGGCTTATGCCCTCACTATTGCAGAAGTGGAGCAAGATAATGAATTCGTACAAGGTACACTTTCTATTCACTAAAGAATGGAAAAAGTCATATAGGATTCTAGATCTTCTCATTTTGTTATATATTGCAAGTTTTCTAGAACTATAAAATAGAAGCCACGAAACCTTGAAGTAGATATATCTGAAAAAAGACCAAGTGGTGAAATAATTGGAAACCAAGTGTTTGAATCTTCTCCTATTGGAATATGTGGGAAGATTCTTCCGGCAAATCTGGTAATACTTTTCTTGGTGGAATTCGACGCTATAATGGTAATGGATTTGTTCTAGTTATATAGAGCACATATCAACTACCAAGAAAAGGAAATATCTTTTCATATTCGGAACCATCCCATGATCCTCTAAAAATTCAAGGAAGATCATGAATCTCCTTGGAAAAATCCTTTCATGGTGTGGGTGATGATTATCTATGAAGAAGCATACCTCATCCAAATGGTTGAGTCAAAAGAAGGTTCCAACCTTGCGGAAATTCCTATCATGAGGGAATACAGTGATGTATTTCCCAAAGAGTTACCTGGAATTCCCCTGGATCATGAGGTAGATTTCTCAATAGAACTCATACTTGAAGCTAATTTTATCTCAATGTGTCCCTATAAGATGGATCCTATTGAACTGGAGGAGTTAAAGATGCAGCTACAAGAGCATCTAGAGAAAGGGTTCATACGCCCTAGTGCATCACCTTGGGGTGCGCCAGTGCTCTTTGTGAAGAAGAAGAATGGAACAATGAGGTTTTGTATCGATTATCAATAACTCAACAAGATCACCATCAAGAACAAGTATCCTCTTCCAAGGATTGATGACTTGTTTGATCAGTTAAGAGGTGATCAATACTTATCTAAAGTGGATCTTCATTCTGGATATTATCAGTTAAAGGTGACGAAAGAATATATTCAGATGACTGTCTTCCATACAAGGTATGGGCACTATGAGTTTCTGGTGAATCCCTTCATACTTACTAATTCCCCTGCAATCTTCATGGATTTTATGAATAGAGTCTTTAGACATTACCTCAACAAATCTGTGGTAGTGTTTATTGATGATATTATCATCTACTCCAAGAGAAAGGAGGAAATTGAAGAACATCTAAGACATGTGTTAGGGACATTGAGAAAGGATATGTTGTATTCCAAGTTTAGCAAGTGTGACTTTTGGATGAATCAAGTCATGTTCTTGGGACATGTGATCACAAGTGAGGGAATTTCCATGGATCCTTAAAAAACAAAGGCAATTGAGGAATGGCCTTGGCCCTCTAGTGCCACCAAAATCCATAGTTTTCTTGGATTAGTTGGGTACTACTGACGTTTTGTGAGAAACTCCTCATGGTTTTCAAGACCACTAACTAAGTTAACAAGGAAAGGGGTAAAGTATGTCTGGACGGAAGAATGTGAGGGAAGCTTCAAGGAGATAAAGATAAGGCTGATCACTAAACCTATTCTCACACTACCAAAAAGTGGACAAAGTTTTGTCACATACAGTGATTCTTAAAATAAATTATTGAGTTGTGTACTCATGAAAAATGATAATGTGATAGCCTACCCCTCATGACAGTTTAAGATCCATGAGTAAAACTACCCGAACCATGATCTAGAGTTGGCAGCTGTGATTTTTCCTTGAAAATCAGGTGGTAGTACCTTTATGGTGAGAAGTGGGGCATATACACTAACCACAAGAGCCTAAAGTATGTATTCACACAAACGGAGCTGAACATGTGTCAAAGGAGATGGTTAGAGATAATCAAGGATTACAATTGCTCTTTTAACTATCATCCTGGAAAGGCGAACAAGGTAGTTGATGTTATAAGCACAAAAGAACCTACTACTCTGTCTATGTTACGGATTGAGAAAGACATTATATTCATGGATATTCCATGGATGGATTTAGAAATCATAAGGGCTGGAGAAACATCCTACCTTTCACAAATTATTGCACAACCATCCATAGAAGAGAAGATTAAGGGAGCACAAAGGGATGATGTGAAGATACAAAAGAGGGTGAATGTAGTAAAGGAAGTGAAGCTGTATGAGTTTTATATCGATGATGATGGTGTGATTTGATTTGGAACACGGCTTTTTGTGCCTTTATCACCCGAGATAAAGAATGATCTACTGAAAAATTCACATAGCTCAACATTCTCAATCCATCCTGGTAGCACCAAGATGAACCGTGATCTCCAAGAACACTTCTGGTGGGATAACATAAAGAAGGATATTGCAAAATATATATCAAGGTGCTTGGTATGTTAGCAAGTTAAATCAAAGAGACAAAAATCTTAAGGGACGATGAAGCCATTTCCTATACCCAAGTGGAAATAGGAAAATGTTACTATGGACTTTGTCACGGGTCTCCCGAATACGTCGAAGGGAAATAATACGACATGGTTTGTGGTTGATCGACTCACCAAGACTGCCCATTTTATCACTATTCATGAAGACCTCTCACTTGAACAAATTTCAAAGATATATGTGATAGAAGTGGTGACACTGCATGGTGTTCCAAACTCGATTGACTCTGACCATGATCTAAGGTTCACATCTAAATTCATGAGGAGCCTTCAACATGTTTTGAGTACTGAATTAAATTTCAGCACGACCTATCAAACCCAAACTGATGGCCAATCTAAAAGGAATATTTAGATGCTTGAAGATTTGCTAAGAGACAGATCTCTAGAATTCAAAGGTGGATGGTATCAATATCTCCCATTGGTTGAGTTATCATATAACAATAGCTTTTACTCGAGTATTCAGATGGCTCCATATGAACCTTTGTATGGAAAGCATTGTATAACTCTAACCTGTTGGGATGATGTTGGAGAAAAAAATCTACTTGGACCCGATCTTATCAAAGAGATGACAAAGAAGGTTCAAGTCATCCAGAAACACATCAAAGCTTCTCAAATTTGGAAAAAGAGTTATGCTGACAATCATCGAAGGGATATGGAGTTCGATATTGGAGATACAGTCCTTCTTCAAATATCACCATGGAAGAGATTCAAGATATTTGGAAAGAAATGGAAGCTAATCCCAAGGTACATTATCCCCTTTGAGATCCTTGACCGCATAGGATCCCTAGCCTATCATCATTCACATCTACTGAATATGGATCAATTTCATGATGTGTTTCACATATCAATCCTGAGAAAGTATATACCAGACCCCTCACATGTACTAACTCAGAGGTGGTACAACTAGAAGATGATCTCTCCTATGAAGAGTAGTTAGTATAGACTCTGGAATATAGAGATATGGTTCTATGCAACAAGACAGCCCACCTTGTCAATGTGTTGGGGAGGAGCCATATTTTTTAAGAAGCTTCTTGGGAACTGGAAGAGCCAATGAAGGAGAAGTACCCTCACCTGTTTATGTGAAACGAAATTTTGAGGGAAAAATTTCATAAAGGGGGGAAGAATGTAACGAACCAATGTTTTATCAATAGAATTCCATTCTTATAATTATTCTGTATAGTATAATCACATTCGAAATTACAATGAAATATAATTATACTAAATATTATGTGTTCATTAAATATAATTTTTCCACTTTTATGTTTTGAATTTAAAAAAAATTTGACATACACGGTTGTGTTCAAGATGATTTTTGGAGTCTAATAAAACAAAAATAATTTTTTGTGAGTAGCAACATACCCATATAAATAATAACCTACCCTTATGAATAGTAATATGACCCTTATGAATAGTAAATCTCACAAAATAATATTAACCTTACCCTTGAATAATTAAATAAAATTAAGTTATCTTATAAGTGACAATTTAAACATAGTAAAATTATTGGGGTTTCTGTAAGTCATAAATAAATAATTATAATTAATTAATTAATTTAAAAGAAAATTTATTTTATTAAAATGTTTTTATAAAATAAAAAATCTATTTCTTTTATATTTAAGATAATTTTATAAGACTTTAAGTAATTTTTCAAAACATTATAAAATCAGTTTTAATTTTAAAAACTGTTTTTTTCAAGTAAATTCTGCATTTAACTAAATATTAAATTATTCATATTTATATAATTATTTTTGAAAAATAGACTTAATTTTAGGATTTTACACCTCGAAAAATGTTTGGGGTGAATTTTTCGGATTTTTTTGAAATACTTGATTTTTTTAGGAATAGTGAAATACTATAATTTACAAAACTATGCTAAATAAGATAATTATAGAGTTATGTATGATGTTCTGCTGATGTAATCCCACTTGGTTTAGGATCAAATGATAAAATTACTATTCTTGGTTTTGGAGGACTCACTATTCCTTGTCTTGTGGGGAAATAATAAACTAATGAATTTTATACTGAGAAAACCCCTTTCCCCTCCACTTTAAATACCACCCTTCACACCCTCATTTCCCCACACCTCTCAATCTTCAAACCTTGTCTAAAATCATCTGAAGAATATTTCTTATCCCCTACCCCACGTCCAAGAGCTTCTGGTCTCATAAAAAACCATGCCTAGTCCTCTTAAGGAGGATCTCAAGAGAAGGATTCAATAGGTAATTTCTCTCCCTCTTCTTCTTTAATTCCCTTTCAATTTCAAGTTATTTTCTTATTCTATCCCCACATATATTTATAAAAATGGTATGGTAAATCCAGTATCATACATATACTGGAAGGTTATGATATTAATGGGATATTATACCCTCCAACCCCCTTATCCTCTTCCTTTTGTATTATAAAAGAAAACATTGTTCGTGAGGTGTAAATCTATAATCTTCAAGAATAACATGTTTTCTTTTTTCATTTCTACCTTCAGATCTGGTCATGAAACCATTTTAAGGTTTAATAATAATATTTTATATTTATTAAGTCCTATATATAGTTCTAGAACTAACTTATGTTTATATTACTAAATGATTAATCGAAATTAGTTCGTTGAGGTCGAAAAACCGCCCAAATTTACTCAAACAATCATCATTTAATTTTTATCTAATGATTAATCCACATGGAATACAATGTAATTAATTATAAGATCATTTTTAATTCTTTAATATAATTAATAACATGGAATATATGTTCTGGATGTTTATCCATGTTCTACACGAACTTCAATTCATGAATACATGTGAAACGCTCAAGAAAACCATAAAAACGAACATTCCCTAACAATGTTTTTAGTCTATATAACTCATAAAAGGCCCATAAAATAACATAATAAAACCAAAATGACAAATATTAAGGAATAAAAGGTTATGGAATTTCTAATTAATGAATATAATGTCATTATACAAGATATTAAAGTGAAGGAAGCATTCGGATATAAGGTAAGGGGAAATTCTCAAACCCAACTTTCATCCTTCAGGTTCTCCCTCTTTCACTCCTTTTTGATATGGTTACTCCTTAAAAATCTTTTTTTTCATCATTGTAATTCCTTTTCTGTGATATATATTTTTTTCACTAGTATTTATTTCAAACAAATTTTTTCCAAAAGAACTCTTCTTTTAAGAACACACCTTTTACTTCTCATTCAAGATTGACAGTTCTTGTAACATGTATGTTATTCCCTCTTTCTTTTGGGAACCCAATGTTTTATAATATGCTCCTATGAGATGAAACTCATTCCTTTTCATGGGTTAGTTATGTTCATTTGTGTTATATGTTCATTGTGGCATGCATGACAAATGATAATGCTATGATGTGACGGGTGTGCCTAGAATTATATAGCACAATATGAATGTTTCAATGTGACAGGTGCACCTAGAATTACACAGCGCACCAATGCATTGGGTAAAGTGATTAATCTCATTATTAAATGTGAAATGAAGTGTGAAAAGGATGTTATCTTTGTTCACATGTATTTTTGGTAGTTAACCACTAAGGCATGATGTTTCATTTTAATGCATTTCCACATTTCAAGTCTTTTATTAATGATTCTCTCATGTTTATGATCTTTTTCCTTTGTTATGATTATGCTCACCCATTGTTATATTGTTCTTATATATCCTATTATAGGGATTTTAGCTCAACCCTTTTGATATATATCCTTAGGATACTACTTGTACTAAGGAGTGGTTAAGTGCCAATAAGAAGTTATAAAAGAAGAAATAAAATAATCTTTATGCTCGATGTTGTATTTGTTATATATGGTCCTATATTTCCCAAGACACTAAACCATTGGTTCCTCTATGTGTAATACTATAATATTTTTTATCATTAAAATGATGTAATAGTAATGTAAGAAAATGTTGGATTGTTATATTGGGTGTGGGAGAGAAGGGAACTATACCATTAATTAGCGAAAATAAAACCCCTATGCTACAATAGAGGATAGGAACGTTCCATTTGACCCTCAACACATTGTTCATTTCTACAACTGTAAAGAACCAGGGAACTTTGAAAACCAGTTCCCTAAGCCTAGGGTTTTTAGAGGCAACTGACAACCTCCAAGTTATGAAGGGAAATATTTTTTCCATCACTACCGTTGATGAAAATCTTGACAATGAAGTGGTGATAGTTATGCTAGTTATTCATTCAAGAATAGAAAATTTACTCTTTGATTATAGATATACACATTTCTTTATATCTTGAATGTTTATTAGAATAATACAAACACCACCACAAATAATGGAAGTAGATATTTCATTGAGAATGGAAAAATGGCCAATTATTACATACCATGAATATAACTCCCCCTGTCATAATTTGTTGATTGAACTTCCTTTTGAACCTCATCATACACCCTCTGGAGGAATTTGATGAAATTCATGGAATGTATTGGATTTCCCTATATAGATACAACATAAATTTCTATGAGATGGAAATCAATATCCATATGGAGAATCAACCCCTAATTTTATACAAATTCAAGGATGATGATGAATCTTCTATAGAACCATCATCTCAAGTGTGGATATTATTGCCCTATGAGCACATGTATCTTGCTCATATGATTCATTAAATGGAAGGAACCATCCTTGTAGATAGGCCTATTGTGAGGTAATTCACTAAAGTGTTTCCCAAATAATTTCTTATTCTTTCTTCTAGAAGAGATGTTGAATTCTAGATTGATCTTATACCTGGGGCATTTACAATATCCAAGACTCTGTATAGAATAGATGTTGTGGAGATTTAGGAGAAAAATAAATAACTATAGGAGAACCTGGATGAAGGGTTTATATGCCCAAGTGATTCACCATGGGGCGCACCAGTCCTCTTCATCAATAAGAAGGATAAGACAATGATCCTTTGCATTGATTATCGTGATCCCAGTAAAATTATGATAATGAACAAGTACCCTCTTCAACGAATTGATGACTAGTTCGACCAACTAGGTGGAGCACAATACTTCTCCAAAGTGGATCTGTGGTTGCGATATTACCATGTAAGGGTGAATAAGGAGGATATCCACATGATTACTTTTTATACATGGTATGAGTACTATGAATTCATAGTAATTCCTTTTAGACTCACTAATGCTCGAGAATTATTTTTGGACATGATGAATAAAGTATTTAGAGATACCTAGAATTTTTTTTGGAAGTCTTTATAGGTGATATTCAAATATACTCTAAAACAAAATAGGAGCATGAGGAGCATCTAAGAAATGTACTAGAGACCTTGATAAATTATAAACTCTATGAAATGTACAACAAGTGTGAGTTCTATTTGATGGATGTCTCATTCTTGGGTCATATCATCATAAGAAATGGGATATCTATGGATCCCTCCAAGGAAAATTCAATTGAGGGATGACCATTTCCAACATTTGTGACTTATATCTATAGCTTCCTTTCATTAGCAAGATATTATCACAGATTTTTGAGAAATTTATCATGATTTTCAAACCCTCTTACCAAGTTAACATGGAAGAGAGTCATGTTTTCTCAGAGTGATGAATATGAAGAGAGCTTCATGGAGTTGAAAATGAGGCTTATCACTGTGCCTATGCTTACAAAATCTAAAAGTAGAGAAATTTTAATGGTATTTATTGATGCTTTGAAGAAGGTTATGGGATGTGTGTTGATGAAAAATAATGAAGTCATTTCCTATGCTTCAAGGAAATTGAATATTTATGAGTATAACTATCCAACACATTATCTAGAGTTGGCTGTAGTGATATTCGCTTTGAAAATTTGGTGACATTACATCATTGGAAAAAACAATGAAATATATACAGATCACTAAAGCCTTAAGTATATATTCACATATAAATAGATGAACATGATCCAAAGAAGATGGTTAGAGCCGATCAAATACTACAACTTCTCAATTCACTACCATCCGGGTAAAGAAAATAAAGTGGCAGACACTCTAAGTAGAAAGGATCCAGTAACTCTTTCTTTAATGGGAATAAAAAAGGATCCAATCTTGTTAAATTTGATGAAGATGGACATGGTAATCATAAAGAAGAGAATATCATCAATCTTTTTATAAATTATTGCTTAACCATCTCTTTTTTAAAGGTTAAAGGATGATCAAAAGTATGATATAGGAATTAAGAAGAATGTGAAAACTATCAAAAAAAGGGAAACCTAAGAGTTCAATGTTAATGAAGAAGGTAATGTGAAATTTGGGTCAAGGATATGTTTTACAACAAATCCAAAATTAAAGAAAGAACTTTTAGATGATTCACATAGTTTGAATTTCTCTATTCACCCAGGAAACCCAAAGTTGTATCAAAATATCCGATAGCATTATTGGTTGGATAAAATGAAGAAGGAGATAGTTGAGTATACATTAATGTCCCCAGTATGTCAAAAATTGAAGGTTTAGAGGAAGAATTATAAGTGGATGATGCAACTATTACTCATACCTACTTATAAGTTGGAAAAAATCACTATGGAATTTGTCATCAGACTTTTGAATACATCCAAAAAACTATTCTATATTTGTTGTTGTTGACTGTATTTCAAGGACAGCATAATTCATTTTAATTTGGGAGGATTTCTCATTGGATCAAATAGCAAGTTATAACACATAGAATTGGTAAGGCTTCATTGAGTAAAACTATAGATTATATTCTATTGAGATATAAGAATCAAGTTTATGTTCTAGAAGAGTCACCAACACGCTCTGAAAACACAGCTTTTCTTCAGTACGACTTACCATCCTCAAAATGATGGCCAATCTGAGCAGAATATCCTAACATTTGAGGACATGTTGAGAGCATTCTCAATGGACATCAAAAGAGGATGAGATCCATATCTTCCACTAGTTGAGTTTTCTAACAAAAATAGTTTCCACTCAATCATCCAAATGGATCATTATGAATCCCTTTATGGGAAGAGGTGCAGAACACCGACATGGTGGGATGAAGTTGGGGAGCATAAAATTCTAGGTACAGAAATGGTCGAAGAAATGGTGTAGATAGTTGAGACCATCCAACAAAACATTAAAGCTGCTCAGAGTTGAAAAAAGTGTTATGTTGACAACCGTCGAACATTCATAGAGTTGATGTTGGAGATATAGTTTTCCTCCACATATTTCCATGGAAGAGAGTGGAGAAGGGAAAGCTTAGTCAAAGGTAAATCAACCATTTTGATGTCTTTGATTACATTGGATAAGTGGACTATCAAATAGCACTCCCCCAGAACCTATCTCAAGTACATGATGTGATCTATGCATCACTCTTGAGGAAGTACATACCCAACCCATCTCATGTACTCAATCTAGAGGTGGTACCATTGGAGAATGACCTCTACTATGAAGAGAAGTCGGTGAAGATCTTAGATCATCGGGAAAAATTTCTACAAAATAATACTATTCCCCATATAATTTTTTTGTGGAGAAACCACAAGTTTAAAGATGCAATGTGGGAATTATAGGAAGTTGTGGGGCAGAGTTACCCACATTTGTTTTATTCCAGGAAAAGAAAATTTCGATGGTGAAATTTAAAAAGGGGTAATGTTGTAACAAATGGATCATTTATGAATAAAATTCAACTTAAATTAATGTCTTCTAGATATAGAAAACATAAGAATTTTTTGGTTTTAAATAATCATTAGTTATCATTTCTGTTTATAATATAGCAATTGAACATTGATCACATGACTAGTATAAATATAGGGTTTTAACAAAAATGTTTGACACAGACAAAGGAATTGATGGCCTAAACTAGTAGGATCATTCCATTTGAAGCCCAGTTATCATGTCATTTGAGGGGGATAGCATTTATGGGCTCCTCTTAAGAACAATCCCAAGCTGAGATCTAACAACTTAACCATGATTGAAACCATTTTAAAGGAGAAGTTCAAGCTCATCGAGATCACGACCCAAACCATGTATACCGAATGACCCCAAGAAGTCCCCACCATTCCTCACCATAATCATAGGGATTATGTTGGTGTAATAAAGTTATTTTTAACAATAACCAAGAATTATGATTATGTGACTTATTTTTTATAGAATAATGAATATACATTCATTATATTATTTTTACTTTGAAAATGTTTTTTAAAGAAAAAATAGTATTTTTAGTAAATATTAAAATATATTTTAGTTAATTAATGGATATTTTATTTAAATAATATTTTAATAAAACATTATTACTAAATTAATTTTTTTTAATTTAAATTAGCGTATAATTTTTATGAAGTCAATTGTAATTTTTATCATTGTTTGAATTTTTTTTCAAAACCCATGAATTTGTAATAAATGTAGGTTTTCATTTTAGCAGAAAAACATCACATGTTTATAAAATTATTTAGATAAAATTAATATTATTTTTGGAATCAGGATGTCGAAATTATCCAATGGGTAATTTTAAATAATTTTCTGAGACAATTGAATTTTTGCGTAAAAATTAAATACTGTATAAATATATAATATGTTTTATGACATCAAAATGACCCAATAGTGTTGTAATAAAATAAAATAAAAGGGATATTTTTCCAATATATATATTATCTTTAAAATAATGTTATTTTATATTTTTTTGATTAATTTTATAATTCCTTAATGGACCCTCCATGACTTATAAATTATTTTAAGATTTTAAAACGATTTATTAGAGAGTGTGAATCACCTCCACATAATAGAGCCTAATATTTTAAAAATTTATGTCCTTTTATTTATAAAAGAATGTTTTCCACTCTAATTTGGAAAAAAATGGGCAAAAACCAATGGAAGGTTTGTGGTTTTGAATATTTAATTATATTGGTTCCAAAACCTAAGTTTGTGAAATATTAACGAATTCCCCTCTCATTTCCTATATAAACCCATCCAAAATCCCAATTCAATTCACTCAAAATCCTTGGATAAAGTACCTACTCTTACCTCCAAATTATATAATACTCAAAAGGTTCTCCAATCTATGAATAATTCCCTCTTCAAGCTCTTAAAGTCACACACTGATGTAAGGGATTCCCTCCATTCTCATTTTTATCCAAGTTTCTTTATGTTGTAATAGCCTTTTAATATCAATTAAAAATTCTGCGGTAGGATTTTTTACATCCCCCAAAATTACCTCCTTATTTTTTAATGATTATACACTACTTTCTATCTCATTAATGATTTTCATGTACACCTGTTACCATGCCAAAATTCCTTAAGGGATTTCTCTCTTCTTATTTCCATTCAAGTATTTATCATATATTATGCCTCTAAATTCCATTAATTATGTTGGGATATTATGTCCCATGATCCCATTACTATCCATATCATTTATAAATTATTATATACCCCTTTCACTCCCATAAACCGAACTTATGAATTTCATTATGATGACGTTATGCTGCCAAAATTGCACTGCGAATTTCCATGCCAAAACCATTGTGTAGTGAATACCATACCCATTTCTCTATAAAAGGTATTCAACATTATGAAAATATACATATTTAATGGTACTTACATGTTTTTATTCCATGTTCCTTATACATATAATAACTTGTGATGTTGAATGATTCCATGTCATATGATTAGTGTGGAAAACATAAGAATGAAATGAAATGTTTATAAAGGGTGTTCCCTAATAGCACTCCAATACATTGGGTGATGATTAGTATCATGATACTCCATGTACAATGAGGATTTAATCCTACTAGTTCATGGTTAATTAGGGTCCAATCATGCTAATTTATGCACAATTAGGGTTTACTCATGCTAATTCATGTGCAATGAGGGTTTACTCATGTTAATTCATATGCAATGAGGGTTTACTCATGCTAATTCATGTGTAATGAGGGTTTGCTCATGCTAATCCATGGTCAATGAGCCTTGGATCATAATAATATCATTTTGTATGTTGTTTACACATTTCCATGATATGATAATCATGTTATGCCATGCCTTTATGTCTAGGGTTCTCTTGTTCTCCATTGATATGCATATTGCCTAACATGTACTGAATTGTTTTATTTTATGACTTGTTTACTCCCTTAATATGCCTTATATCTCACCATTTTTCTTAAGTATGTCCTCAGGTTATCCCATATAATGCTAAGTATTACGTAATTTTCTGGTCATGTAAATGAACTTTTCAATAAAGATGTTGTATTTTATGTCCTAAGTTCTCATGTAATGTTCCTAATTTCACAAGACACAACACCTCTCAATCCTCAGAGTTGTATTAAGTGCATGTTTATGTAATAAATAATCTTTAAATTCTTAATATTGAGAAGGTTTTTTATAGTTAGATTCTATTTACAGAGAAAATATTATAAATTTACCTATTATGATGATTGAGAAGTATCGGATCTTAATAGAAATGAAAAATATTAACATGGAAGTTGTGATGAAAGGAATATCATCCTACCTTTCTCAATTGATTGTTTATTTTTCACTACTTTAGAAGATTATGAATGATCAAAGGAATGATGTGGATATATAAATGAAGGAAGATGTTTTGAGTAATGTAAAATCCTCTCAGTTCAAGTATTATGAGGGATTTATGATATTTGGGAAATAACATTATGTTCCATTGATTCAATAGAAAATGAAAGAGCTACTGGGTTATTCTCATTTCTTGACATTATCTATATACCTAGAAATTATGAACATGAATAGATATATCCACAAACATTATCTGGGGTTCAATATATAAAGGGAGATTGTGGAACATACAAAAATGTTCCTGGTGTGACAGAGAGTGATTGTTGAGATGTAAAATTCCAAATAGATGATGTAATAATATCCCATGCGTATATTGAAATATTAAAACATCAATATGTATGTTGACATAAGTCTTCCAAAAAATAAATGAAAATAATTTTATTGGGTTTTTAGACTATCAAATTTATTTATCACCTTATTGTCAATCATGAGGACTTCTCACTCGATGACCATCAAAGTATATGCATTAGTGAAGTGGTAAGGATTCATGGAACACTATAATAAATTTTATTTGATGAGTATATTAGTTTCACTACAATGTTATGAAAGATTCATCATTAGGTTATAAACATGGATTTCATCATAAAAATGGATAATCACTCTAAGATAGAAGGTCAATCTAAATATAATATTTACAAAAATGAAGATTTGTTGATATATTTCTTAAGAGAAATTGTGGGAGGATGTGACCAATGTCATCCTCAAGTAGAGTTATCTTACAACAACCATTTCCACTATATAATCAAAATCTCCATATATGAAACCTTCAATTATATCATATGATAAATTCTAATGTTATGGGATGAAGTAGGTGAATTAATGTTTCCATGAAAGTAGATATTAGATGAAAAGGAAGAAAATTTCAACACCATTCGATAATAAATAAAATAATTGCATGGTTGACTAAAAGGTTATGCTAAAAACTGTTGATGAAACCTAGATTATGTGGTCAGTGATAATTTTTTCCTTGAAATATCTCTATAGAATATAGTCCTGAGATATTGGAATAAGGGATAGTTATTTCCAATATATATTGGCCCTTTTGAGATTTTTGACCACATGGGAGTGTTTTCATATCGACTAAAACTCACACCAAACCCTTACAATGTAAATGATTCATTCTATATATCAATCTTTTTGATATATATGCCATAACCCTCACATGTAGTGAATTCAGATGTTGTATAGATGTAGAGTAATCTCTGTTATGAGGAGTAGTTAATAAAGATCTTGTAAATTGAGAAAATTTTCTTTCCAATATGAAAAATCTCACTTTGAAATTACATTATAGAAACTACATATATATATATATATAATGTGGGAACATTATGAGACATTATATAGAATAAAATATAGATCATTTGGTTTTATATTAATGTAATAAATCAAATAAATTGGGAGAAATTTCTCAAGGGGACATGAATTTATTGAACCTAAATATTAATATATATTTACCATTTTAAATTATTATGATTAGTATCTAATGATACATATAATAACAAACTAAACCAAAAAAATATGAAAATATAATATAATATATTTATTTATGAATCCCATTATTGTAGTTAAACTACATGGAATAGATTATAGTCAATACATTTATAATTCATATATTTATAATACCCTTAAAATATTAGTTTGACCATAGTGACTAAAGTTTTAGATTTTGAATATCAATATTTTATTTAGATTAATTATTTGTATTTTTCAAAAAAATAAATGATTTTTAGGTATATAGTAAAAATATTGATTTCGTGAAAAATTATAACTTTTATAACATAATAATGAGTTTATTTTTCAAAGTAACAACTTAATATAGAAAATATATATTTGAATATTATTTAAAAGATAATATATCTAATTTAAAATTTAATTGATTATCATTTTTGAAACTCAAGTAATTTCTCATTACATAAATTACTTTTACAAACTTAAAATTAAAATTACACATTAAAACATAGAGAAATTATATATTAAAAAAATATCTCTAATTTTAATATAATATTCCAGTATTATATTAAAATTCGTATTTTAGTTTTTTTCATAAAGGTAATATTAGTAAGATTACTATTAATCACCATGATAATGATAGAATAGTTTCTTTAATGATTTATTTTATTAAAATCATGTTTTTATTTATATGATTTAAATTATGATTATAATATTAATTTTATTCATTTTTAAAACTATATTAAAAATAATTTAATTATTAATAAATTCCAAGAAATATTTTTAGTTCATAAAGTTTTAAATGTCTACTTTCTACTAAAATAGTTTTTCTCCACATTACCTGTTTTATATTAAAAGTAAATTTTATAAAATTTAGAAATTTAATTAGGTTAAATAGAGACTATATTTAGTTATATAACACCCATGTTTATTTATATGTGTTATTTTAATATTTTAATAATAATAAAACTAGTTACATAAATCTAGTTACCAATAATAAAATGAAAAGATAAAAATGTAAATACTTAATGGTAAAAAACCTATCTCTTGTTTAAAAGATGTTTGGTAATAATTTTTTGAGTCCCAAACAGAAAAAATACACACTAAATCCCATTTTCTCAATCATTGGATCCATTGACCAAGAAATAATGTAATGTTTTCTAGGAACTGTAATGGGTATTCCTAAATGTGCCTTTTTCATCCCTTATAAAATGGGATCACTTAAACCCCAGCATGGTTATGATTACCATTTAAATTTCCCTTAAACCACTATCCAAACTACCCCTCCTAGACATTAGTTTCTCATCCTTCATCCCCTAGACTCTAGATGTATCTTAAGGTCTTTAAATCAAAAGATATTTTCATGGAATGATCAACTCTCTAGCATGAGAATTATATCCTTCTTATATTTTTTTATCTTAATCATTTTCTTCTAAAAATATTAAATCCATAAAAATAAAATTACTTTAGTATATTTATAACATTTATGAGTTGTGATATTAATTTAGTAACCATTAAATAATCCAAAACAACTGTTAATTAAAAAGAAAAGTGTCGTGAGTTCTTTGTGTGGACTTCCACTTCAACAAAGTGATGTGATATGTTATCTATTACCACAATTAATGGTTGATATAAAGGATTTCATGTATCGGTAAATATTTTAACTATAATATAACTATTTTACTATAATTTCAATCAACCATACACTTTATTTCTCTCTCATTCATTGATAAAATGAAACACTAATTGTTCATACTTGCGAACTATAGCCTCCATGAGAAATTAATTTCATTTTTCATCTCCACCTAGCATGGTTGGATTTAAAAATATATTAAATATATAAGAATAATTTTCATAAAAAATTTAATATTCTAAATACTATTTACCTATTTTATATGGATTTATACCTTGTTAAATATTGATAATGTGTTTTGTAAAGTTGACTCAAAACCACAAATAACAAACAGATGGAACAAAAATATATTATAAATAAATAACATATTAATATTATAGAACCTAGGAATATGAAATAAAATTTCATAATCTTAAAATATAATTTTTTTAATGTTAATTTTTTATTTAGGATGTTAATTTTATGATAAGAATGAATCTGGAACGCAATGTAAGGGATCTTTTGTACGTCATTCACAACATGTCAATTACAAGTTTTCTTTCTTTTTATTCATTTTATAAAATATTATTAACATATAACTATTTTTTTCATTTTCCTTTATCTATATACCATGTAAAATATCCCTTTCACCTTTTTTTATTTATTTATTCTATTCTAAATTCCCACATTTATGTAATATTGGTTTTAGGGAACGTTCCTATTTATATATGATGTCGAGAATCACCCCAATAAATTGTTCGTAAAAAAATAATAGCTTCTAAAAAACCTCATTATTTTATGAAAACCCCAATTATTTAAAGTATAGTAATATAAAATTACTATGGACTTTTATTCTATAATTATCCTTTAGTTATATAATTAAATAACCACACAAGTGGTCCATTATTATTAAATCCTCTCCATATCATTATCTTGAATTATATATAATGGAAATACATGATCAAGACATATGTATGTATTTAAATTATGAAATTATAAAATAATTTAACTCCTTACCCTATTGGTAATTTTTGTGATTAATCCTTCTGTTATTCCTTGAAATTCAAATTTTTGAAACCCACTTCCAACTCCTGGTTGTGATCTTAAACACGATTTATATATGGTTTATTTTTATCATATTGAATTTATTTTTAGGATTTTTATATATGTGATGGGTGGTAATATAATTTTATAGACACACAATTCATTGGGGGAATGATTTATATCTCATGATATTTTATGTATGTTTTTATTGAGTAAATTGAATACACTATAGTAAATTATACACTACTTTTATGAGAATGGGGAGTGACCCCAATCTACTATGGGACCTTTTAAAATTTACGATGGTTTTCTTACTAGTGACCATTGAATTAATGTTATGATAACATTTCTTATGTTATTTAAATTCGTTTTTGATCTAATGATATCATTTATTTATTTCATGTCTATATGATTATGATCATCCTCCTTATGATATCATGTTAAGAATCTTTACTTTCTTCTTAGGTATTATGCCCATTTTTATTCCCTTACTATGATTTCAAGAAAACCTTATTCCTTTTTTTCCAATGATGTAATTTTTAGATTTAGATTATATATAGATGTTAGTATAACTATTTAGAGTATTAAAAAATGATATTTTTTTATGGTTAAGCTGATGAATTATATGTCTAATATTGCAATGACACTATAAATCCATGTCCTCATATTGTATTTGACGAAAACATATGTTATGAATTACGAAATATTATTTCTTTTTTTTACTTTTGTCTCTATATTAATGAAATTATTTGTCTAATAGTGAAGTTTTCAATTCCACCAACCCTTTAGGGTCCTCATGTGTCAATTATTCATAAATTTATTTGATATTAATTTGAAATGATTCCATATTTATATTTTTTATCCTCATGTCACCACATTATGTGTTGAATGGGTGTTTAGGTAATTTTTAAATATTAATTCTGAATAATATAATGATATAAAAAAATAAAAATTACTATTAACTGAATGTTATATAGGGTAAACATGAATGTGACATATCTTGATAAGAAGGTATCATAATTTAGGACATCTGAGGAATAATTTTCATAATTATAAGATTTCTAACTCTGACGATTGTAACCTAATGATTTGACTTAACTAGTTAGATTATATTAATTATTAGATCATTGAGTAATCATGTTACAAAATAATAAGGATGAAAATGAACTTATTTTCATCTAGATTGGTCAAAAAAATGGGAGTTGGAATGAAAAATCTTTTTTATATGTTCACATAACTCTATAAATTCATGAATTATGGTGATAATCCATTATAAAAAGGGAGGGAGAAAAGAACGGTTGAGTATTTCATGAGTAAACATCCAAATTATTTTTGTGGGTCCTTTGATCTACTATTCATCAAAGAGGATTTTTTTTTCTATTTGAACTATGTATGTAATGGTAGTTTTTGATATCTTCAACTGTAAGTGTAATGATGACATCTAATAGGATATGTAATGGTAATTTGGACTTCGTGTCATGATATACTAGATGTCCCATTAAGTTATTTGAAGGTAACACTAGAATTAATCATACAACATAATAGTCATAGACTATTCACATAAGTGTAACATAGAAATATTGAATGTTATATACGGGTCTTCATAGCTGAACATAGAGCTATGTAAATCTTAACTAAATTTATGTAAGATTATATTGAGATTAAAAAAATTATATTATTAATATTTTAAGGATAAGGATAAAAATGTGACTCGACTATGACAATATTTTCTTAAATAGAGGGATGGTTTAGGATATTCCATATAACAAGGAAGTTTTTCTTAGTAAATCCCATGTGTGAAATAGTGAATCACTATTTTGGGATTTCTATGGCCATGGTAAAAGGAATAATATATGCAGATGATTTAGAGTTTCTAAAGTAGTTAGTTGGTGACAAACATCACATAAAACATGGAATTATGGTTTTTATAATTTTATTTTTATGAAATAGTGTTGACCACTATTCTATAGAGATTTATGATTCAAGTGGAAGAATTTGAAATATGGTGAGATAATAATGAAAAAATCATAGTAATGATCCTGGTTAGATTAAAAAATATCTAAGAGAAGTTAGTAGACAAAAATATAATATAATCAATACCTAAATTATGTCCCTAATGAGATAAGATCTATTTGAAATGATTCAATATAAAGAATGGGAAGGAATAAATTGACAATATTGCTTCATGAGTCACATGTACACATGAATTCATGAAATAGGGAAGCTTAAAATGCTTCTCAACATATCATTCATGGAAAAGTAAAATACATTTTAATGTCTTTGATGAAGAATACAGTCTAAAATATTATACATATAAATTCAAATAGGATGATACATTATTTAGGATGGTATGGAATATAATTTCAAATGAAAATTCATAGCATAAGACTTTATTAATGTATTATTATATCTATTTATGAAGATAAATGTGATCCAAAATATAAAAATTATAATATAATGATATGTTTTACATGATTATAGTATATAAACTAAGAGAATTATTCTAAAAACCCCAACTTTATGTACATTTAAATTACATTTCTTTTGCGGAATACTTAATACATTACAAAAACCGAAGACCAAGACTGTATTAGTTTAGTGCCTTTGGAAACTGTGAACATAATCTTCTAACTTAGTCAAAGATATTCAAAATCTCTCATAAAGATCATCTGTTTTTTCCCTACATAAAACCTTTCCATATATCATGGGAAAAAGATAACATAAAAATGGTGAGATCAAATTCTCATTAAGGGTAAACATGGAGAACATAGAATAATCCATAATCATTTGAATAACAAGCATAAACATAATGTTTAAACATCAAAATATTGAGTCATGAAATAAATCATTGTAGTATATAAGGCATAGATAATAAAGGAATATTAACCATGATAGAATAGAATTTTAATAAAATATGTGATTGTCTCAAACTAATAAGCACATAATATGATTTCTATAGTTTCCAAGGCATTACTGCCAAGACCATCATAGTGGAAAAAGTCCATTACTGAACCAGGTTTACTTGCAGTTCCATCCATGTATTACTAAAATAGAATATTTTATGTTCTAGTCATGTATTCTCATGAGATATAAATCTTTACCCAATGCATTGGAGGGATATATAGGTCCCACCCATCTCATAATGCAATCATTCTTACATGAGCCAAAAAAAATCATTCATCATAGCATAACCCATGAAATATAATGGGTTTCATTAAACATCATTCCATTATAACATAATACATTTAAAATAACATTCCATCATTAAAAAAATGAAATCATATTAATAATAGGGATAGAAACATAACCCTATTTAAAGGGAATCATCTTAGATGGAATATAATTTTTATGAGCCACCTGAACTTAGTTCTTGAGGAAAATATCATTTCTTCTTCAAAAACATTTTATTTTATCAAAATGTTTTTCCTATTTAAACAAAAATAATTTAGTTGAAAATAACATGATATAGTGTAGATGAAGCTTCATGGAAATAATATGTCATTAAACCACAAAAATCCCTTTATTCTGTAAAAGTTAAAAAACATTCTCTTCATACTTTTACCAGAAATGTTAAAAAGTTTCTTGTATGTTAAACAAAAGAAAGATTCCTTCCATACCATGTTGTAAAAGTAAAAAAAATGGGTAAAAATGACTTCAAACATACATATAAGAATAGAAATTTTTTTATGTTAATTGTTTTATAAAACACAGACATGGATGATAAATATATATATCACCACTAAATACTTTAGTATAAATAATCTCGGATTAAAAGGAGACTGCAAAAGTATCCCTTACCTTGTACGTTTAGTTAGTCGATGGTGTGGTGTCCAATTTTATAATGGTTAAATCATGTTATTAAATTATACCTATACAATATCCATATTTATTATATAATATATGATCCTATTATGTCATTTTATTAATAGTATTTAAAAATTTCCATTATTTCGGGAGTTAACTTCTTCATTTTTCCATTCCGGTTTTTCCGTGTAAGTCATGTTTGTTATGCATATGATGTATTTTAATAATGAAATTAAGTTCATAATTATTATTTTCACTCATAGTATAAATTTTATAATCATTCTTTAACTATTAATGTGAATAATGAATCTCACAATGTCGTGGAGACGGTAGGTTTTACGTATGAACGAGCGACGGTATCATTCTCTTAATGGTTAAATGGTATGTAATTGGATGGTATATAAATTATACATAATAATTATCATGTTATATTCATTATTAAAATCCATTATACTCATCATTATATACATCCTAATAATGTATTTTTGAATAACAAATTACACCATAATGTGGATACGTAAGACGTACGTACACACACTTGGTGATATTGTTATTCGTAGGATGGATAAAAGGAGGTATAAGGTTTCCCCATAATTATAATAAAATCTCAACATGTATAATATACTGAATTTATTACATTATTATGGAATCAACATATAATAAGGAATTATAAAAAAATAAATTGAATTGAATTGGTAAAGTAGTTACCTCTTCTTCGTTGGACTTCCTTTGGATCTCTTCTTAGGGACACTAGGGATAGACTTTTTGGAAAACCAGAACCTCCAAAATTTAACTAAAATTTTTGATAGTAGAATTCGCAAGGGGTTGGTCAATCCAGAAGGCTCATGATGGTGTGAGGAAATGTTGGAGGATATGCCTTTTTATAAGAGAGGAGGAGGGGCACTTTAGGAAGGTATTGAAATATTATTTTATTATAAAATGATTTTCGGTTTCAAAATATACAAAATTAATTTAATTCGAAGATAAGATGAGTATTTTTTGAAATCCTCTCAAAAAATAGGTATTAAAAAAGTTTAGGTCTCAAATTTAGCCTTATCTTTTAGCTTTAACCTTTAGTTAATGAATTTGACTCTTACCATGTCTTCTTGTATATTCATACTATAGGGTTAATATTATTACTATAAAATGAAAATAAAAACACAAGTGATAAATTAATTACATTTAAAACATTATTTAAGTAATTTGGCCTAATCATAAATTTTTAGGACTATTATATCATTTAATAAAATATTATCTATTTTAAAAACTCATTTATGTCAATTGTTATACTATTCATATCCTGACATTTTAAAAATCCATAACGACATGATTTCTTCAAAAAAAACTTCATTAATTAGAATAAAACAAGTTACCATCACCCATAATTTTTTTTTTATGGAATATTAAGTTTGAAAATAAATTTATTTTAATATTTATAATCTCATTTATTTAAATCATTCATTAATAAGGTAATCACTAAATCATAATTGTTTCATAAATAAATTTATTTATTTGGTGTCTAAAAATTATAAATAAAATAAAAGGATGTATAAAATATTTTTATATTTCCAATTACCAATTATATTGAAATGTATCTTATGTATACCCCCATATAAAAAATTTTTTTTTAGAAGATAAAAATTTATTTCATATTTTTCTTTACATTAAATTAATTCTTATGAAATGTCATTTTCACATCCAAGTGGTTCCATGGGGTCCCAAAATCATCCCAAGGATTCCCATGGTCATACATATCTCATAAAATAGGATTAATACATGTGTCAGGGTAGTTTAATATTATTATAATATTATTTATTACCCTTATTTACCAGATTTACCATTTAACCATGGTAAATAAAATAATTACTGAAGTTACTATTCATAATGTCCAAACATAAAAGGTACATATTTAAAAAATTCGAAACATATGATTCCAAAAATGGAATCCATTTTTCCATATTCAAAACAGTGAATTTTTAGTAATTTATTTAAAATAAATCTCATTGTCAAAACCAAAAAGATGTTTTTTAAGTAGTAATAACCAACTAAAGATTGACATGTGTTTATGTCCAATTTAAAAGTGAAATTACTTATATTGACCAAAAATGGATTAAATAATAAAAATATAAAACAATTAAACTTTAAAACAATTAAATGTGAAATCTAATAGATATAAATAAATTTGATGAAAAGACATTTTTACTTGAAATGTGTTATTTTAATCTATTTATTAAAAAATGAACTTTATTTGAAAGTTACCAAAAATTCAACATAAGTAAATTTTTATTTCCAGATTACAAATAATTTTTTTATTTTTTTAAATAGAATATATTAAATTGTTAAAAACTACATTTAGAATGAGTATGGCATCAAAAGGTGGAAAAACATCATTTTTTTTGAAAAAGTACTTCTTTTATCTGAGAAAATTGATTTTATTCTTATATCATGTTATAATAAATATATAAGATGAATTTTAATGTTATATAAAATTAAAAATGTGGTTAATAATATTCATAATGGCTAGTTTATATCATAATAAAAAATAATATTTTAAAAATATATTGTTGTTTAGTGAAACTCAGTATCACGTACAACGCGAGCTATCGAGGAAGGTTTCTCTTGAGTTTAACGCAAGACAAGTCAGTGTTTCTAGTAGTGAAAGATTCTTTTGGTGTTATGAATAACATAATCCAAACTTAGTTCATTTATACATTTAAAAAAATCTATACTCAGTGTTGCATGAAATAAATTCTATCAAAAGAACTTGAAATTGTGTGTAACAAATGAAAAGAATAGTGTTGTGTATACTGCAAGTTAATACAATGATGCATATAATGAAAGATAATATTAGTGTAGCGTACAACACAAGACATCAAATAAATTGAAAAGAATCTGTCTCATAAAAACTTTTGGTGTTACATTCTACCCCCCTTAAAATGGATTTATCCCTCGAAATTCATTAGGGTTATAAATGGTTTACTGCTTAAAAGTTTCTTTCATCGAATCCTACATCATAAAAATGGATAATAAAGCATCATTTTAAAAAGGAACGTTAGAAACCTAATGGTTACCCAAAGTACCTCATCACTAGGTTTCCACACAGGATAACAATGGTGGGAAACAAAAACATGGATAGAGAAGAGCTATCTAACCATCATGTTTCGATTGATAGTGATAGAGAATAAGGTTTGGAGAAAGTTAAATACATGAAAGCCATAAATCTGTGATGATTTAAGGGACCATATGATTCATCAGATAAGAAGGTTTAATGATAACTTTATTGGTTTTAAGAACTTTTTCCTAAAGTTGACGAATTTTTACATGAGGGGAAATACTTGGATGATTTGAGTACAATATCACCATTGGTCGTTCGCTGATCAATTTCACCTTCATATTTTATTTAACGAAATGATGTTGAATTTTTCATTATTGAAATGTTAGTAGATTATGAGATAGAATTATATTACATTCCACCTGTCTCAAAAAAAAGGTTAGAACATGTTATCAAATAGGCACAAGTCCACCAATAGTGTGAAAATACATTAATATAACAAACTTCATTCAGAATATAACTTATAATATCCATAAATGGATAAAATTACAATCCTTCCAAAAAATAGAAATATAATACTTTAGAAGGAGGTGAACTAAATTGACTTAACATTTGTCTCCCATATCTCCTTTGGTAGTTCTTGGTTGTCACATTCCAAACATGTGAATAACTTAATCATGTGTTCTCTTTAAACTATATAATAAAATTAATTTCCATAAAACCTTAGTGATAAATTTAATTCTATCAAAATTAACTCTTTACACATAGTAAATATTCAACCCATGATATCACTTTGTCCTTATATCATTCATGAGACCATTAATACTATAAAATATACCATTATATCCTTATCCCGTAATTTTGATCATATCATGTGTTTTCCAAAAATATTTCAATCACTTTGCATGCTTACCGGTACCATATAATTATGAAAACCATAATGGACTAATACATAGATATTCCAATATTCCATAATACTATAAATGAGATTTCAAAACACTATTTTGGAATCCCATTATATAAACCCTTAATCATTCCACCACTTCGTTTTCATACTCAAAATCACCAATGGTGATCACATTTGAATTCCCTGTATCTTTGTATTTAAGAGGTAGTTGACGTCAATCATCATCATTAACCATTTGATAAAATACCCCAGCCTTAAACCTTACTTAATATTGAGTTATTACAAGATTACACATTGAGGATCTTTTCAGGTTTAGTGTTTTAGAGAATTAGATCATAAAACTTTCATTACATTCCACATTTAAAAAAAGTGGTTACATAAAGATAGTATTCATTTTTCCCATCAACGGAAACATATTTAAAATAATACATGGATTCTTCCTTGACACTTCCTTGACACTATCATATCATGTACCTTTCCCTTGACCTGTGAAAAACATTTCAAAAAAACATGGGATGAGCATAAAAAGCTCAGTAAGGGATATAAAAATATGGAAAGGAAACATGAGTACATATATACATAAGAATGAAATCATAATTTACCCATAAAACATAAGCACTTTAACATACCTCATCCAAATTATGAATAAATCATAGAAATCATAAGACATAAAGGTAACTTGAGGCATTCATAACATTCTTACGTAGGGAGTGACCCTATTGGTTACGTTTAGAATACCCGCCATAGTATATTCCCTAAATATCTTCAGAGAAACCTTAACGTTTCACTCTTTCGCATTACCCGATGCATTGGAGAGCTATATCGGGCTCACCCGCCCTTATTTTATCACCGAACCACCCGTCTTCATAACAATTCCCAAGAACCATAATATAATCTTATCACATAAAACATGCATAAAGGAAACATAACATTTCCACCTTTCAATAACAAGTTATCAATACAACACATTGATATAAAAACATTATGAAAACCATTTTCAATACCAAAATAAAATAAAAGTAAAACATGGTATTTTGTTTTTCTTTTAAAAAGAAGGTATGGCTTGTAGAGGAAGCCGAAACTCAAATAATGGTCACGACGGCAGAGAAGTCGTTGTCGCCGCATACGTATGACAAAAACATTCCCTTTTGTCGTTTAGTAAATGCTTTTTAGAAAAAATATTCCTTTTGAATAAACGTAAATGTCAAAGGGGTTTATACACCGTATAAAAGAAAGTTGTGTATAAAACAAAATATGCCTCAATGAAAGGAGATTGAGACGAATTCCCTTACAAAGACGGTATCCTTGGATGAAGGATAAATCAATTACATAATTATGTGTGACAAACGAATACACCAAATATAAGTGGATATTAAGTGTAAAAAAATCATAAGACATTCACACATATTCATAGAACGGCTTATTCAAGGAGTACAAGTTTATCCCAAAGAATCAAATTTGGGTTAAGACGATCCCTTGCAAAAATTTCACAGCCTAACGTCGTCACTACAAAATTCAGAAAAAGAGTTGATGAGAGGTAAAAAGGGTATCTCATCACTTGGACATAAAATTTACATCAATAAGTATATAGAAGAACATATCCCAACATAATAGTATGTGAATTAAAAGACATAACAAAAGAAGTCTTTTAAAAAAAGGAGGGTGAAAGGTTCCCTTACCGACTTGGGTTACTTTCGAAACATACACCCCGTGAAAGAAAGACAATACAACATTGATGTAAATACTCATAAATGAAATTATATTACACAATGAGTAAAATAATGGGCATTACATACACCACTCAAAGGAAATTGTGGCAAATGTAGCATAAATCCCACGGGAATAAAAGTGAGATGAAAAATCCCTTACGAAAACTCGGCAACCTAACGACGCCACTTAAAACATTCAAAAATGGATTTATGAGATCAAATAGGGTCTCTCATAATATGAACATAAAAAGTACAGTATGAGGAATATAAAATAACATCCCCAAACATAAGAAATATGAGCTTAAAGAAAATTACATGAAAGAGAGTACTTAAAAAGAAAGAGATAGGTTAGATCTCTTACGAAAATTCGGCAGCCTAACGGCGCCACTCAAAACTTACAAAATGGATTGATGAGAGAAAATGGGGTCTATCATAATATGAACATAAGAAGTAAAGTAGGATTAATATAAAATAACATCCCAATAATAAGAAAGATGATCTTAAAAGGAATGACATAAAAAAGTGTACTTAAAAAGAAAGAGAGGAGTAGGATCCCTTACCTCGGGTCCGACTTGACTCAATCGTTCTTTAATATCCTAAATAATAAACCTGAGTTAATTTATAATTCCTTAAGAAAATTTTTCAAGTTCATTATTCCTTTTATATCACTTATTACCATTTCATGAACACTATGTTATTATTTAAGCTATTAACGGTCGTTTTAACGATCATTGGTACTTGAGTCAAAAATAAACTCTTTAAAATTACAAGTTGTTCATGTGGTAAAATATACATTATATCCAGAATTGTATTCATGATGTAGATATCATATATATCATATATATCCAGTATATTCATGCATTTATAATATTACATGACATTTAGAGGTAATAAATGAAATGCACCATTCATGGAGATGGTAAGCCGTACGTACGCATGAACACTACTTTCTTTTCTATGTCATATTAATGGAATTACAACTAAATGAGAGGTATGTATATTTTAATTCCAGAAATATATTCATCATTTATATGTAACATAAATCATATATAATAACTTTAAATCCATCCTTTATACATCCCACATATGGCATTAACGAATCAAATCACTTTGAGGGGGTGGTAGTCCGCACTTCCTAGATGAAAATTATCGTGTTTACCCAAAATGGAAACCATAAAGGTATGACACAAAAGAAAAATACCGAAGCTTAATTAAAACATAAACATATTATATATCATATATAAATATAGTGACATCTTAATGTCCACCTTTTAAGGTGTTATATGAGTGTTGAACAATCATCGTTTCGTGAGGCAGAAATTTTCCATCCACGGAAACAGTCTGTTATTTAACCATTAGATGTAGGTGTGTGTAAGTGTAGCTCGAATCCTTCTTATAAAAACATCCTAGTATATGTAATATACTGGTGTTGTTACAAAATAAATGAATAAAAAGAGTTTAGGGGGTTGGAGAAGCAAAATAAAAAAAAGGTCTCAAGTGAAGACATTACCTTAAAATCGGGTAACTCCCTTTGGTTTGAGCTAAAAGGCTTCCTTGGTAAGACTTCTGCCCAAAGTGATTCTTATAAGAGTTATAGAGGGATGTGTAGAGACAAAATGGGCAGGGTTTGGCCGAGCCAAAGGCTTTGGAAGTGTGGGTAAAGAGGTAGAGGTGGGGGACTTTTATAAGAGGAGAGGAGGGGCACTCTTGGAAAGGTATAAAAGGATACTTTATTCTAAAATGATTTTCGGATACAAAAGGTCCCAAAATTATAAATTTCCAGGATAAGAATATAAGGGTTCGAAATCCACCCATCCAATAGGTTTTGGACATGTGTAGGTCATAGATTTTACATTATCTTTTCATTTTATTTAAATCCTTTATTAATGAGGAAATCACTGCATCATCATGATGTCATAAATAATTTAATTTATTTAATGTATAAAATTTATAAAAAAAATCATGATGTAGGAAATATTTTTAGCTTTCTAATAAATGTTTATAGTCAAAAATATGACTTGTATAACCCCAAGTAAGAATTCGTTTAGTAAAACAACTCATGTTTGTGTAATTTTTACTTTTACATTAAATAAAAAGTTATTTATGTCATTTCCCATCCAAAGTGGTTCCATGGGGTCCCCTAGTTGACCCATGGATTGTATTGGTCGGAAATGACACATCCAATTAGGGTAGGACATGTTTCAAGCTCACCTCATATTCTTAAAACATTATTTTTACCTTAAACTACACTAATTACCTCTAATCGCGATTAAAACTTAAAAGTTACTATTCACCAAAAAATTATTTTAATCCCATTGAACCACATTTTACTTCTTAATGACAACCATGTATGTCGTATTTTTAAAATTCAAAACACAGAGGTGGTAAAATTTCATTTAAACGAAAAATCAGTTTTTTAAGTACCACTTAGTGGTTTCACTATTCATCAAAAATTGAAGTTTTTCAGAAAAATACCAAAAATTCACCCTAAGATATATTTTATATTCTGAATTAAAAAATGATTTCTATTTTAAAAAATTCAAAACATATAATTTTCATTAATTAATTTAATAATTAATTCCTGCTGTCAGAGAAAATAGCGTGTTTTTATGAAACAATAAGTATCAAAAGATTGACACTAGTTTAAGTCCAATTTCAAGGTGAAATTGATTCAAATGACCACTATTGGATTAAATGTTAAAAATATATTCTAATTTTACATTAAAAACAATTCAAAAGATAATCTAATCATATAAATAAATTAGATTAAAAAGAGGTTTTTAATTAAAATACTACATTTTTCACTATTCATTAAAAAAATGAACTTTATTGGAATGATACCAAAAATTTACACAAAGTAAATTTTGATGTCTCGATTCTAAAGAATAATTTTTTTCTCAAATATAACACATAAAATTTTCAAGAAGTGGATTTAAAATAGGTTCGCCATCAAAAGGCGGTTAATCGACCTTCTAAAGAGTATTAGAATGTTTACGCTTAAAATTGAATTCATTCACATTTTTAATCCTCTAACATTTATTGTAAAAAGTAAAAATATTTGACAAACATATATAATCATTTTGTAGTTAGTTCTGTTCATTCCCTCCATTACAATGGCTAGGCGTTAACTACCATTTAAAATAATATTATTATAGTGCGACGTAAGATTTCAAAGGAACTCGTTGTCACATATTGGGTACGCCATCGAGCATAGAGTTCCCTTTAAAGTAATATTAATATTTTTTTCACAAATAGGGATAAATATAAAAATTTCATATTCTTTATTTACCTGGGGTGTTACATCCTTCCCCCCTTTTGGGAATTGTGTCCTTGCAATTTCAAAATTGGGCTTGAAAACTCCATTGAAATTCCCACATCGGAAAAGGAGTAAATTAAACTATCACTTTAAAAGAAATAAAGGGAAGTACAAAGGCCACCCGAGTTAACCCATACTAGGATTCCATGTATGAAAATATGGACATGGAGGAAAAAACAAAGGGTCATGTTCTGATGGAGAGTGATAGTAAACATGTTTAGGAGAAAGTTAATCATAAGAAAATCACAAACTTGTGATGGGTTAAACGGTATTAGATTCCCCAGTAGGAAAAGTTAAAAGACAACATTTTTGTTTTAAGTTAATTTTTATTGAGGAATTTATTCATAAGGAAACATAATTACTTATCATATTGACTTTCAACTTTTATTAGATTTCTTACACAAACTCATATTTTCTCTAAAAGACGAGAATTTAGGAAGACTTGTTCACTATAATCAACTTCTAGAGAATCACCTAATCCACAAAAGAGAACTATATAATTCCCATGTCTTTAGACATTAACCAAAACCAAAACCAAAATGGTTAGTACAAGATCAGATAATCCATAAAAGGATAACCCTTTATAAAAAGAAAATCTATTCTTAATCTCCAAAATTTGTCCAACAAAACCCAGAGTTCAACAAGGACCATTCGATAAACAATTTATCCATAAAATTCTTCAAAGTAAAACAAACTAATATTAAAACCCAAATATTTGAAGGATTTAGTCACATAGTCTTCCAAGGTACAAATTAACTTTTACCTCCAAATAACATCAGTTGCTCTTAAATTCTCATATTGAAAAGTAATTAACCTAATCACATATCCTCGATGATAGGTTAATAATTTCCATAGATAACCAAAAATAAACTTACTCTTGATTATTAAAATAATATAATTAAAAATAATTATTCAAACTAACTAGGGACTTCACGTAGTCCAGTGGTAGGCAATAAATACCAGTCGCACTTTGGTTGTGGGTTCGATTCCCGCAGCTTTGTCCGACGCGACGGGTTGTCACACGGTCTGCGTGTTGTCCTTTTTCCAAAACTATATAATTCTTAAAACATTCCACAAAACAAGATAAAATCTTCAAAAATAATCATAACATATTTTAATCTCAATTTTATCTCATGCCTTTCATTTTCCATCCTAACATATAATAACCCATAATTACCTCAAAAGTAAGGATCATATAAACTCTAATGGATACCTTTATAATTATTACCTGAACTTCCACATCGATTGGTAATCTTGTACATGATGCATTATAGATCATAACAAGGTTCAAGTGGTTGATCATGACCCCTTGATAGTTGGTTTAGAACAACCACGAGTTTCCTCATTGAATCCCCCATTTTATCTAGTATCTTAATCAGAGAACCACCACAGTTTCCTTCAAACCTGTTGTCTCATTCGTGCCTGCTAGATCCATCCATTCATTAAAAAAAGAAATGTCAGTGTTAGTATAGCAACAAAACCATCATGTACTAATGAGGAAGGTAAACACTAAGATATACTTACTCATTCACTTTATCAAAAACTAGGAATCTTTCTGAAATCCTAACCATTATGGTAATGTAACTTATGCTTAGAGAATACCCTAACCTCTAAAGTTATCTAAATTGACCTTTGATACCAACTATAAGGCCCCAGCCTTAAACCTTACTTAATCTTGAGTTATTACAAGATTGCACATTGAGGATCTTTTCAGGTTTAGAGTTTTAGAGAATTAGATCATAAAACTTTCATTACATTACAAATTTAAACAAAGTGGTTACATGAAGATAGTATTCATTTTTTCCATCAATAGAAACATATTTAAAATAAAATATGGATTCTTCCTTGAAACTTCCTTGACACTATCATATCATGTACCATTCCCTTGACCTGTGAAAAACATTTCAAAAAAACTTGGGATGAGCATAAAAATCTCAGTAAGGGATATAAAAATATGGAAAGGAAACATGAGTACATATATACATAAGAATGAAATCATAATTTACCCATAAAACATAAGCACTTTAACATACCTCATCCAAATTATGAATAAATCATAGAAATCATAATACATAAAGGTAACTTGAGGCATTCATTACATTCTTACGTAGGGAGTAACCCTCTTGGTTACGTTTGGAATACACACCATAGTATATTCCCTAAATCTCTTCGGAGAAACCTTAACGTTTCATTCCTTCGCATTACCCAATGCATTGGAGTGCTATATCGGGCTCACCCGCCCTTAGTTTATCACGGAACCACCCGTCTTCATAACAATTCCCAAGAACCATAATATAATCTCATCACATAAAGCATGCATAAAGGAAACATAACATTTCTACCTTTCAATAACAAGTTATCAATACAACACATTGATATAAAAACATTATGAAAACCATTTTCAATACCAAAATAAAAGAATAGTAAAACATGGTATTTATTTTTCTTTTAAAAAGAAGGTATGGATTGTAGAGGAAGCCGAAACTCAAATAATGGTCACGACGGCGGAGAAGTCGTTGTCGCCGCATACGTATGACAAAAACATTCCCTTTTGTCGTTTAGTAAGCGCTTCGTAGAAAAAAGATTCCTTTTGAGTAAACGTAAAAGTCAAAGGGGTTTATACACCGTATAAAAGAAATTTGTGTATAAAACAAAATATGCCTCAATGAAAGGAGATTGAGACGAAGTCCCTTACAAAGACGGTATCCTTGGATTAAGGATAAATTAATTACATAATTATGTGTGACAAACGAATACACAAAATATAAGTGGATATTATGTGTAAAACAATCAGAAGACATTAACACATATTCATAGAATGACTTATTCAAGGGGTACAAGTTTATCCTAAATAATCAAATTTGGGTTAAGAGGTTCCCTTTCAAAAATTTGATAGCCTAACGATGTCACTACAAAATTCAGAAAAAGAGTTGATGAGAGATAAGAAGGGTATCTCATCAATTGGACATAAAATTTACATCAATAAGTATATAGAAGAACATATCCCAACATAATAGTATGTGAATTAAAAGACATAACAAAAGAAGTCTTTTAAAAAGAGGAGGGTGAAAGGTTCCCTTACCTACTTGGGTTACATTCGAAACATACACCCCGTGAAAGAAAGACAATACAACATTGAAGTAAATACTCATAAATTAAATTATATTACACAATGAGTAAAATAATGGGCAGTACATACACCACTCAAAGGAAATTGTGGAAAATGTAGCATAACTCCCACGGGAATAAAAGTGATATGAAAAATCCCTTACGAAAACTCGGCTTCCTAACGGCGCCACTTAAAACTTTCAAAAATTGATTTATAAGATCAAATAGGGTCTCTTATAATATGACCATAAAAATTACAGTATGAGGAATATAAAATAACATCCCCAAAAATAAGAAATATGAGCTTAAATAAAATGACATAAAAGAGGGTACTTAAAAAGAAAGAGAGAGGTTAGATCTCTTACGAAAATTCGGCAGCCTAACAGCGCCACTCAAAACTTCCAAAATGGATTGATGAGAGAAAATAGGGTCTCTCATCATATTAACATAAGAAGTATAGTAGGATTAATATAAAATAACATCCCAATAATAAGAAATATGAGCTTAAAATGAATGACATAAAAGAGTGTACTTAAAAAGATAGAGAGGAGTAGGATCCCTTACCTCGGGTCCGACTTGACTCGATCGTTCTTTAATCTCCTGAATAATAAACTTGAGTTAATTTCTACTTCATTAAGAACCTTTTCATGTTCATTATTCCTTTTATATCACATATTACCATGTCATGAACACTATGTTATTATTTAAGCTAATAACGGTCATTTTAACGATCATTGGTAATTGAGTCAAAAATAAACTCTTTACAATTACAAGTTGTTCATGTGGTAAAATATCCATTATATCAAAAATTGTATTCATGATGTAGATATCATATATATAATATATATCCAGTATATTCATGCATTTATAATATTACATAACATTTAGAGGTAAGAAATTAAATTCACCATTCATGGAGACGGTAAGTCGTACGTACGCATGAACGCTACTTTCATTTCTATGTCATATTAATGGAATTAAAACTAAATGAGAGGTATGTATATTTTAATTCCATAATTATATTCATCATTTATATATAACATAAATCATATATAATAACTTTAAATCCATCCTTTATACATCCCACATATGGCATTAACGAACCAAATCACTTTGAGGGGGCGGTAGTCCGCACTTCCTAAAATGAAATTATCGTGTTTACCCACAATGGAAACTATAAAGGTATGCCACAAAAGAAAAATACAGAAGCTTAAGTAAAACATATACATATTATATATCATATATAAATATAGTGACATCTTAATGGCCACCTTTTAAGGTGTTATATGAGTGTTGAACAATCATCGTTTTGTGGGGCAGAAATTCGGCATCCACGGAAACAGTATGTTCTTTAACCACTAGATGTAGGTGTGTGTAAGTGTAGATCGAATCCATTTTATAAAAACATCCTAGTATATGGAAGATACTGGTGTTGTTACAAAATAAATTAATAAAAAGATTTTAGGGGGTTGGAGAAGCAAAATAAAATAAAAGGACTCAAGTGAAGACATTACCTTAAAATCGGGTAACTCCCTTTGGTTTGAGCTCAAAGGCTTCCTTGGTAAGACTTTTGCCCAAAGTGAGGCTTCTAAGAGTTATAGAGGGATGTGGAGATACAAAATGGGCAGGGGTTGGCCGAGACAAAGGCTTTGGATGTGTGGGTAAGGAGGTAGAGGTGGGGCCTTTTATAAGAGGAGAGGAGGGGCACTCTTGGAAACGTATAAAAGGATACTTTATTATAAAATGATTTTCGGATACAAAAGGTCCCAAAATTATAAACTTAGAGGATAAGGAGATAAGGGTTCTAAAACCACCCATACAATAGGTTTTGGACATGTTTAGGTCATATATTTTACATTATCTTTTCATTTTATTTAAATCCTTTATTAATGAGGTAATCGTTGTATCATCATGATGTCATAAATAATTTAATTTATTTAATGTCTAAAAATTTTAAAAAAAATATCATGATGTATGAAATCTTTTTATATTTCTAATTAATATTTATAGTAAAAAATATTACTTGTATAACCCCATGTAAGAATTGTTTTAGTAAAACAACTCATGTTTTTGTCATTTTTACTTTTACATTAAATAAAAAGTTATTTATGTCATTTCCCAACCAAAGTGGCTACATGGGGTCCCCAATTTGACCCATGGATTTTCTTGGTCGGCCATAACACATCCAATGAGGTTAGGACATGTGTCAAGCTCATCTCATATTATTAAAACATTATTTTTACCTTAAACTACACTAATTACCTCTAATCACGATTAAAACTTAAAAGTTACTATTCACCAAGAAATTATTTTAATCCCATTGAACCACATTTTACTTCTTAATGACAACCATATCTGTCGGATTTTTGAAATTCAAAACACATAGGTGGTAAAATTTCATTTAAACGAAAAATCAGTTTTTTACGTACCACTTAGTGGTTTCACTATTCATCAAAAATTGAAGTTTTTCAGAAAAATACCAAAAATTCACCCTAAGCTATATTTGATATTCCGAATTCAAAAATGATTTCTATTTTAAATAATTCAAAACATATAAGTTGCATTAATTAATTTAATAATTAATTCCCGCTGTCAGAGAAAATAGCATGTTTTTATGAAATAATAAGTATCAAAAGATTGACACTAGTTTAAGTCCAATTTCAAGGTGAAATTGATTCCAACGACCACTATTGGATTAAATGGTAAAAATATATTCTAATTTTACTTTAAAAACAATTCAAAATATAATCTAATCATATAAATAAATTAGATTAAAAAGTGGTTTTGAATTAAAATACAACATTTTTCACTATTCATTAAAAAAATGAACTTTATTGGAAGGATACCAAAAATTTACACAAAGTAAATTTTGATGTCTCGATTCTAAAGAGGAATTTTATTTTGTCAAATATAACACATAAAATTTTCAAAAGGTGGATTTAAAAGAGGTTCGCCATCAAAAGGCGGTTAATCGACCTTCTAAAGAGTATTAGAATGTTTACACTTAAAATTGAATTCATTCACATTTTTAATTCTCTAACATTTATTGTAAAAAGAAAAAATATTTGACAAACATATATAATCATTTTGTAGTTAGTTCTGTTCATTCCCTCTGTTACAACGTCTAGGCGTTAACTACCATTTAAAATAATATTATTATAGTGCAACGTAAGATTTCAAATGAACTCGTTATCGCGTATTGGGTACGCCATCGAGCATAGAGTTCCCTTTAAAGTAATATTAATATTTTTTTCACAAATAGGGATAAATATAAAAATTTCATATTCTTTATTTACCTGGGGCGTTACATTTGATTTTGGAATTGGTGAGCATAATTCCTCATTTCCTTGCAATTGTAGCATTGATGTGTTGGTGGTGAGTTCTCTGTAGTCTTTTCTCAATTCACCTCATTAGAAACCATTTTACTATTTCATCAACACAAAACTGCTCAATGACCTTCTTTTCCAAACTTGAAAGATTTTATAGTCCCTTTAAAACAATCCCCACCATGCTTCTTTCCACACTATTATCATAAGGAAACATTTGACTTCTTTTCACCATTGTTTTGAGATTTTCCTTTGAACTCCATCTTTCACTTTTCATCAAAACCATGAGATGGTTATGTAAAACAAACTTCTAGTTCTTCCCTGATAGGGAAACACACAATATATTCATAGATACCAATGTCTATTATACCTAATTCTCTTTGAAGATGTGGTTTTAAGCTACTAAAGAATTGATCAACTTTACTTTCAGGTTGGATGATAAATCTAGAAGTATACCTTGCAAGTCGTGTAAAATTCTCCTCATATATACGAATAGATTCATCGTCCTTTTTATTAAGATCAATGAACTTCTTTTACATCATTGTTTGAAGAATACTATTGAATTCTTTTTTGAAAAATAAGTTCTTGAACTGATCCCATTCCATGGTTTCAATTTCATCTTGCTACCTTGTATTCTTTATTAGAGTCCACCACTGGTCTGCTTCCCCTTCTAAACGACAAAAAGAAAAAATGAATTTTTTATGTTCTGAATAGAAAAGGATGTGAAATATCATTTTAATGGTTCTGAACCATTTTTTATCAACAAGTGGATCAGAAGACCCACTGAAAGAACATGGATGTTGCCTCATGAAGGACTCAATGGAATTTTGTTCTTTTCTCTACTGATTTGGATGTCCAGAGTGATTTATAACTTGTGTATGTATAGGAATAAGATTTTTCATTCCATATCCAATAACATTTGGTTTTTCAAGAGGAAACTCATTACATTCCCTAGGGCATTGATCATTAACAAGGTTCCTCCAGGTTTCATCCATTGTCTAAAACCCAAAAATAATAGTGTGAGAGGTAAAAATCATACTAGGAAAATAATAGAATCACGGGGGAGTACTTTCAATATCTAATATATTAGGTTCAATACTTGATTATTCACGATCTTTATCATAATTCTAGGACTATACCTTATACTTAAACTTAACCTTAGGGACATCCCTAGACATACCTTATAAATATCTTTAGGGATCTCACTATAGTTTTTTCACCATAGTTTCCAAAGGATAAATAAACATTCACCATGACACCAACTCTAACGAACCAATCATGACGTATATAGAAATTACATTTATTTTGAGGAATTCATAATACATGACACAAACTGGTGCCCAATACCATATTAGTTTAGTGCATTTGGAAACTAAGAACATAATATTCTAACTTGGTGAAAGATCTTCAACACCTCCCATAAAAATCTTCCCTTTTTTCCTACCTAAAAAATTTATATATATCCTAAGAAAAATAAAACATATAAAGGGTTAGCTTAAATGATTTATAAGGGTAAACATGGAGAACATAAAAAAAGCATAAACATTTGAACTAAAATCATGAACATAATTTTTAAACATCAAAATCATGGGTCATGAAATAAATCTTGGTAGTACATAAGGAATAGATCATAAAAGAGAATTACCCATGATAGAATATCATTGGAATAAAAAAATTTATTGTGGTAAAATAATAAGCACAAAATATGATTTCCATATTATCCAAGGAATTGGTGCCAAGACCATCATAGTGGACAAAGTCTATTACTGAACCGGGTTTACATGTCGTTCGGGCCATATATTACTGAACCGTATTTAAATGTTGTTCCAGTCATGTCTATCTTATGAGATATAAATATTTACCCAATGAATTAAAGTTATATATATGTCCCACCCATATCATAATGAAATAATTCTTACATGTTCCACAAAACATAAATCTTTCATCAGAGCATAACCGAGGGAATAAAATGGGTTTTCTTAAACCTCATTAAATCATAACATAATCCATATAAAATAAAATTCTATCATTAACACAACAAAATCATAGAAATAATATGGATATAAACATAACCTTATTTTAATAGAGTCATATTAGAAGGAAAATAAGTTTTATAAACCACCTGAACATAGTTCTTGAGGAAAATATCCTTTCTTCATCAAAAACATTTTATTTTCTCAAAATGACACACAAAATTAAATAAAAAATTTAGTTGAAAATAAACATAAGATAGTGTATAGAATGTTTTCTGGAAATAAGTCATCATGAAACCATAAAAATCCATTCATTTTATATAAATTAAAAAATCATTATCCTCATACTTTTGTCGAAAAAGTCAAAAAGTACCTCTTATGGTAAACAAAAGAATGATTCCTTCCTTACCATGTAGTAAAAGTAAAAAATGTGTGAAAAAGACTTTAAACATACATATAATAATTTTAAACATTTTATGATATCATTTTTAGAAGACATGGACATGGATGATAAATATATATCCCTAGTAAATACTTAAGTATAAATAATATCGAATAAAAATTAGATTGAAAAATTATCCCTTACCGTGTACTTTATGTTCGTAGAGGGTGTGGTGACCTCATTTATAATGGTTTTATCATGTTATTAAATTATACGATAACCATATCCATATTTATTATATCATATATGATCCTATTATATTATTTTATTAATAGTATTTCAAAATTACCATTATTTCGGATGTTAACTGCTTCATTTTCCCATTCCAATTTTTCCATGTAAGTCAGGTTTACTATGAATATGATGTATTTTATTCATTAAATTATGTTCATAATTATTATTCCATTCATCATATAAATTTTATAATCATTCTTGAACTGTTAACATGAAGAACGAATCCCACCATGTCGTGGAGACGGTAGACCGTACGTACGCACGAGCAATGATATTATTCTATTGATGGTTAAATGGTATATAATTTGGTGACATATAAATTATACTAAATCATTATCATGTAATATTAATTATTTCAATCCATTATAATAATCATTATACCCATCCTAATAATGTATTTTTGAAAATAAATTACACCATAGTGTGGAGACGGTAAGATGTACGTACGCACACATGGTGATATTGTTATTCATGGGATGGGTAAAAGGGGGAATAAGGTTGTCCCATAATTATAATAAAATATCAGCATGTATAATATACTGTATTTATTACTTTATTATATAATCAACACAAAATTAGGAAGTATAAAAAGAAAAGAAATTTAATTGAATTGGTAAATCATTTACCTCTTCTTCGTTGGAATTCCTTTGGATCTCTTCTTAGAAACACTAAGGATGGACTTTTTGGAAAACCAGGACCTCAAAAAGTTAACTAAAAATGTTGATATGAGAATTTGGTAGGTCTTGGTCAATATAGAAGGCTCATGGTGGTGTGAAGAAATGTGGGATGATATGCCTTTTTATAAGAGGGGAGGATGGGCACTTTAGGAAGGTATTGAAATATTATTTTTTTATAAAATTATTTTCATTTTCAAAATGTCCAAAACTAATTTAATTCATATATAAGTTGACTATTTTTTAAATACGCTCAACAAATAGGTTTTAGACAAGTTTAGATCTCAAATTTAACATTAACTTTTAGCTTTAACCCTTAGTTAACTAATTTTATTCTTACCATGTCTTCTTATATATTCATACTATATGGTTAATATAATTACTATAAAATACCAATCGAACCAAAAGTGGTTAATTAATGACATTTTAAACATTATATAAGTAGTTTTTTCTAAATCTCAGATTTTAAGGACTATTATATCATGTAATAAAATTGTATCTGTTTTAAGAACTGATTTATGTTAATTTTATACTATTCATATCATGAATTTTTAAAAATACCTAACAAATTTATTCCTTCAAAAAAATTTCTTTAATTAAAATATAAAAAGTTATACTCATCGATAAAATTCATGTATGGAATGATACATTTCAAAATAAATTTATTTTACTATTTATAATCTCATTTATTTAAATTATTCATTAATAAGGTAATCACTACATCATAATTGTGTCATAAATAAATTTATTTATTCGGTGTATAAAAATTAAAAATTAAAAACCAGGATATATAAAATCTTTTTATCTTTCCAAATACTATTTATAGTCTCATTTATCTTATGTATACCCCCATATTAATATTGTTTTATTTATAAGATAGATGTTTATGTCATATTTCTCTTTACTTTAAATTAATTCTTAAAAAATGTCATTTTCACATCCAAGTGGTTCCACGGGGTCCTAAAATTGTCCCAAGGATTCCCATGGGTGGAAATATCTCATAAAATAGGATTAGTACATGTTTTAGGGTAGTTTAATATAATTATAATATTATTTTTTATCCTTATTTACCAGATTTAACCTTTTACCATAGTAAATAAAAAAATACTGAATTTACTATTCATAATGTCCAAAAATAAAAGATACATATTTACAAAATTTAATCCTTATAATTCATAATATGCAATCCATTTTTCATTATTAAAAACCTAGAATTTCTAGTAACTGATGTAAAATTATGTGTCGTTGTCAATACTAAAAATATGGCTTTTAAGAAGTAATAACTATCAAAAGATTGACATGTGTTTATGTCCAATTTAAAAGTGAAATTACTTCTAATGACCAAAAATGGATTAAATGATAAAAATATAATCAATTAAACTTTAAAACAATTTACTGTACAATCCAATAGATAAAAATAAATTATATGAAAAGGTAGTTTTGATTTGAAATGCTGTATTTTTCTCTATTTATTAAAAAATGAACTTTATGATAAAATTACCAAAAATTCCACATAAGTATATTTTTATTTCTCGATTCCAAATAAAGATTTTATTTTTTCAAATAGAATATATATAATTTTAAAAAACTACATTTAGAATTGGTGTGCCCTCAAAAGGTGGGAAAACATCAATTTTTTTTTAAAAAAAGTACTTCTTTTATCCAAGAAAATTGATTTTGTTGTTATATCATGTCATAAGAAATATATAAGATGAATTTTAATGTTATATAAAATTCAAAATATTTTTAATACTATTCATAATGACTATTTTATATCCCATTAAAAATAATATTTTAATAATAAGTTGATATTTACTAAAACTCAGTATCGTATACAACACGAGCTATCGAGGATGGTTTCTCTTGTGTGTAACACAAGGCAAGTCGGGGTTGTGTGTAGTGCAAGATTGATTTGCTATTTTGTGTAACATAATCCAATATTAGTTCATTTATATATATATATGAATATATACTCAGTGTTTGGTGAAATAAATTCTATCAAAAAAACGTAAAATTTTGTGCAACAGAAGCAAAACATTGTGTTGTGTATACTACAAGCTAATACGGTGTTGTGTATAGAGCAATATAATCTTAGTTAAGCGTAAAACACAAGACATACAAGAAATTAAAAGGAATATGTCTCACAAAAACTTTGGGTGTCACATTCTACTCACTTAAAATGAATTTCACCCTCGAAATTCATTATGGTTATAAATGGTTTTCTACTTGAAAGATTCTTTCATGGTAACCTACATTGTAAAAAGGGATACTAAAACATTATTTTAAAATTGAAAGGTATAAACATAAGGGTTACCCAAAGTAACTCATCACTGGGTTTCCACAGAAGAGAACATAGGTGGGAAGCAAAAACATGGATATGGAAGAGAAATCTAACCATTATGTTCTGATGGATAGTGTTATAGAATAAGGTTTGGAGAAATTCAACTTCTAGAAATAAATAAATCTTTGATGATTTAAGGGACCATATGATTCATCATATAAGAAGGTACAACAATAACATTTTTTTGTTTTAATATCTTTTTCCTAAAGTTGATGAATTTTCACATGAGGAGAAATACTAACATGATTTCAGAACAATATCACCATTGGTCGTTTACTGAACTATTTCCCCATTCATCTCTTATTTAATGAAATGATGTTGATTTTTTCATTCTTGATGTGTTAGCAGATCATGAGATAGAATGACAGGACATTCCATCTATCCCAATAAAAAGGTTAGAACATGTTATCCAATAGGCGTAAGTCCACCTATAGTGTGAAAATACATTAATATAACAAAATTGAATCATAATATAACTTATATTATCCATAAATGGATATCATTACAATCCTTCAAAAAAATAAAAAAATAAAACAATAGAAGGAGGTGAACTAAATCGACTTAACATTTTTCTCCCATATCTCATTTGGATGTTCTTGGTTGTAACATTCCAAAAATGTGAATACCTTAATCATCTATTCTCTTTAAAAATTATAATAACATTAATTTCCATAGAACCTTAGTGAAAAATCTCATTTTATCACAATTAACTCTTTCCACACAGCAATAATTCATACCATTATATCAATTTTTCCTTATATCATTCACAAGCTCATTAATACTATCCAACATCCCATTATATCCTTATCCCGTCATTGTGCACATATCATGTGTTTTTTGTGAAAATATTTTAATCACTTTTCATGGTTACCAGTACCATATTATTATGGAAAACCAAAATGGACCAATACATAGATATTCTAATATTCCATAATACTATAAATTAGATTCCACCACACTATTTTGGAATCCCATTACATAAACCCTTAATCATTCCACCACTACATTTTCATACTCAACATCATCCCATTCCATGGATTCAATTTCATCATGCTGACTTGTATTCTTAATTAGATTCCACCACTAGTCTACTTCCCATTGTAAATTATAAAAATAAAAAATGACTTTTTCATGTTCTAAGCAACAAAGGATAGAAAATATCTTTGCAATGGTACTGATCTATTGTCCAGCAACAAGTGGATCATAAGACCCACTGAAAGAACATGGACGTTTATTCATGGACTCAATAGAATGTTGTTCCCTTCTGTACTCTTTTGGATGTCCAACGTGATTCATAGCTTGTATAAGTATATAAATAATATTTCTCATTCCATATCTAATAACATTTGGTTGTTTAAGATTAAAATCATTGCATTTCCCAATGCATTGATCATTAACAAGGTTTCTTCAGGTTTCATCCATTGTCTAAAATGCAAAAATAATAGTGTGAGAGGAAAAAATCATACTAGGATAACAATAGAATCATGGGGGAGTACTTTAAATCTCTAACATCTTAGGTTTAATCCTTGATTATTCATGATCATTATCATAATTCTACGAATGTAACCTATACTTATACTTATCCTTAGGGACATCCCTAGACATACCTTATAAATATCTCTAGGGATGTCACTAAGGTTTTTCCATCATAGTTTCCAAAGGTTAACTAAACTATCACTATGATACCAACCCTAATGACCCCATATTTATGTACATAGAAATTAAATTTCATTTATAGAATACTTAAAACATGAATCAAACTGATTCCCAAGAATATATTAGTTTAGTGCCTTTGGAAACTAGGAACATAATCTTCAAAATTGGTGAAAGATCTTCAACATATCCCATAAATATCTTCCGTTTTTTCATTCCTAAAACATTTCTTTGTGTCATGGGGAAAATAAAAAAAAAGGGTTATCGTAAATTATTAGTAAGGGTAAACTTGGATAACATAAAAAACCATAAGCATTTGAACAAAAATCATGAACATAAAGTTTAAACATCGAAATATTGAGTCATGAAATAAATCTTGGTAGTAATTAAGGCATACATCATAAAAGAGAATTTACCATGATAGAATAGAATTGGCATAAAACATTTAATTGTGGAAAATTAATAAGAACATAATATGATTTCCAAAGTAGCCAAGGAATTGCTACTAAGACCATTATAGTGGACAAAGTCCATTACTGAACTAGGTTTAATTGCCATTCCAGCCATATATTACTGAATTGTAATTACTTTTTGTTCCATTCATATCTATATCATGAGATATAAATCATTACCCAATGCATTGGACATATATATATATATACATGTACCACCAATCTCATAATGAAATCATTCTTACATGGTCCACAAAAATAAAAATCATTCCTTAAAGCATAACCAAAGAAATAAAATGGGTTTTCTTTAACATCATTCCATCATAACACAATCCATATAAAATAAAATACCCTTATTAAAAAAATAAAATCATAGTAATAATAGGGATAGAAACATGACCAGTTTTTAAGAGAGTCATCTTAGATGGAAGATAATTTTTATAAACCACCTGAACTTAGTTCTTGAGGAAAATATTTTTTCTTCTTCAAAAACATTTTCTTTTCTCAAAATGCCACACAAAATTAAATGAGAAGAATTTAGTTGAAAATAATCTCAAGAAAGTGTATAGGAAGTTTTAGGTAAATAATGCGACATGAAACCATAAAAATACATTCATTCTATATAAGTTAAAAAAATAGTATCCTCATACTTTTGTCGAAAAAGTCAAAAAGTACCTTGTATGGTAATCAAAAGAAAAATTCATTCCTTACCATTCAGTTAAAGTAAAAAAAGTTAAAAAAAAAGTTTGTAAACATACATAGAATAATTTTAAATATTTTATGTTAACATTTTTAGAAAACATGGACATGGATGATAAATATATATCCCTATTAAATACTTGTATATAAATAATATCGGATCATATCATATATGATCCGACTATATAATTTTGTTAATATTATTTCAATATTACCATTATTTCGGGTGTTAACTGCTTCATTTTCCCATTTCGATTTTGCTATGTAAGTCAAGTCTGTTATGAATAGGTTTTATCTTATTAATTACATTATGTTAATAATTATTATTTTAATTCATCATATAAATTTTATAATAATTATTGAATTGTTAATGTGGAGAATAAATTTCACCGTGTCGTGGAGACGGTACGTCACACGTATGAAAGATTCATTATCTTGATGGGTAAATGGTATGTAATTGGATTGTATATTAATTATAAATAATTATTATCATGTTATATTAATTATTTTAATCCATTATACTCATCATTATATCTATCCTAATTAAGTATTTTTGAATAAAAAATTACACCAATACGTGGAGACGGTAAGCCGTACGTACGCACACATAGTGATATTGTTATTAATATGAAGGATAAAAGGAGGTATAAGGTTGTACCATAATTATAATAACATATCAGAATGTATTATATAATAGATTTATTACTTTTTATGGAATTAAAATAGAAAGGGGAAGTAGAAGAAGAAAATAAATTTAATTGAATTGGTAAAGCAATTACCTCTTCTTCATTGGATTTCCTTTGGATCTTTTCTTAGAGACACTAGGGGTGGACTTTTTTGAACACCAGTACCTAAATACGTTAACTAATAATTTTTATAGAATAATTGGGTAGGTTTTGGTCAAGATATAAGGATCAAGTTCGTGTGAGGAAATGTGGGAGGAGATGCCTTTTTATAAGAGATGATGAGGGGCACTTTAGGAAGGTATTGAAATATTATTTTATTATAAAATGGTTTTCGGTTTCAAAAGGTCCAAAACTCATTTAATTCAAATACTATATGATTATGGTTCCAAATATTCACAAAAAATGTTTTATAAAAGTTTATGTCTGAAAGTTAACTTTATTTTTTAGCTTTAATCCTTAGTTAACAAATTTACCTCTTACCATGTATTCTTTTATATTCATACCATATGTTTAATATAATTACTATAAAATGAAAATAGAATAAAATGTTTTTAGTTAATTACATTTTAAACATAATCTAATTCATTTTACTGAATATTATATTTTTAGGACAATTATATCATTTAATAAAATAGTATTTGTTTTAAAAACCCATTTATGTCAATTTTTATACTATTCATATCATGACTATTTAAAAATCCATAAAAACTTGATTATTTTAAAAAAATCATAATTAATTAAATGATAACAAGTCATAATGATCCATAACATTTTTTTATGGAAAAAAAGTTTTAAAATAAATTTATTTTGATATCTATATTCTTATTTTTTTAAATCATTCATTAATAAGGCAATCACTAAATCATAATTGTGTCATAAATAAATTTACTTATTTGGTGTCTAAAAATTATACATAAAGTATCATGATGTATTAAATTTTTTTATCTTTATAATTCATACATATAGTCCAATTTATCTTATGTATAACCCCTTATTAAAATTATTTTATTAAAAATATAAAATTTTATGTCATATTTCTCTTTACTTTAAATTAATTCTTATAATATGTCATTTTAACATCCAAGTAGTTCCATGAGGTAACAAAATTGAACCAAGGATGACCACAGTCATAAATATCTCATATCATAAGATTATTACATTTTTATGGTAGTTTAAGATTATTATAATATTATTTTTTACCCTTATTTACCAGGTCTACCCTTTAACCATGGTAAATAAAATAATTACTGAAGTTACTATTCGTAATTTCCAAAAGTAAAAGGTACCTATTTACTCAATTTAAACCTAATGATTCCAAGTATGGAATAAATTTTTCCAAATTCAAAACATATAAGATTCATTAATTAATTTAAATTTTATTCCAATTGTCAAAACCAAAAAGTGGGTTTTTAAGAAGTAATAATTATCAAAAGCTTGACATGTGTTTATGTTCAATTTAAAATAGAAATTACTTCCAATGACCAAAATTAGATGAAATTATAGAAAAATTTCGTCCAATTAAACTTTAAGACCAATTAAAACTACAATCTAACAAATATAAATAAATTAGTTGAAAAAGTAGATTTGACATAAAATGCGGTATTTTTCACTAATCATTAAAAATGAACTTTATCAGAAAATTATCAAAAAAATAAATATAATTAATTTTTTCTCCCTTATTCAAAAAAAGAAATATATTTCTTCAAATAAAATATAATTTTTTTAAAAACTAGATTTAAAATGGGTACACCATCAAAAGGAGACAAAACTTATTCTTTTTTTAAAAATAATTCTTTTGTCCGAAAAAATGATTTTTTTCTTATCTCATGTTCTAGAAAATATATAAGGTGAATTTTAATGTTATTAAAATTAAAAATTTGGTTAATATTATTCATAACGGGTAGTTTATATCCCATTAAAAATAATATTTTAATAATATATCATTATTTAGTGAAACTCGGAATCGCGTACAACGCAAGCTATCGAGGAAGGTCGCTATTGCGTGTAACACAATCCAAGTTAGTGTTGCCTATAGTGAACAATTCCTTTATTGTTGTGTATAAAATAATCCAATCTTAGTTCATTTATACATTGAACAAAATCTATACTCAGTGTTTCATGAAATAAATTCTATCAAAAAACTTGAAATTGTGTGTAACACATACCAAGAATAGAACGATGGAAAGAATTTACTTCTTGAAACACTGAGTATATATTTAGACTAACGTTTTAATTATTTCACCTGGGAAACCATATGGATAAAACCTAATTACTAATAACATTCAAAAAGATTTTTTGGAAATATAACCAATTGATTTATATAGATCAAGAGAAATGAAATCATAATAGATGGAAAGAGATAAAGTGATAAAAATTATTCCATAATAAGTGGAGTTTAAATTTCTAGAGAAGTTATCAATAAATATTGTCCAATGAAATTCCTTAGTATTTTTTTAGGTTTGAAAATAATGGAAACTACTCAATGGATTTATTAATAATCACACCATTCTTTGATGAAATAATCAATATGATGAATGATTCACCAAGTAATGGTGATGCCTTAGTAGTAATTATATGTGGGGAAATCATGCCTTAGTTGACCACACAAAAAGTAATAGGTCACAAAAACAGAGTGGAAATGGATCCCTTTATCCCAATCCATTTATGAAATCCATAAAATTTCTTATGATTATTAAATAGAAAAATGAAATATTTTCTTAGTTGGGAATAGAATATTAACCTTGTTTATAAAACTGGGAATAAAAAGTGTTATGACCATATTATTTGATTATTTATGAATTATTTGTGTTAAAAAAAGAATGGAATTAATTTTGATGGAAATTATCAAGCATAAAACTAGATAAGAAATACGTGCAATAAGAAAAAGTCAAAAAAAGATGATATAATCTATAATACATATTCCAAATATGAATAACTATCCATATTAGACCGATTCATCAATTATTAATTTAAATAAAATCAAAAGTGTATATGAACCTTAATAATGTAAGTATAGGGAACATCACATGTGGGGGAATAAGCATGAGACTGTTTGCAATTTATGGAATTAATATAAATAATAAATAACCTGAATATTTGTAAATTATAGTAATTGAAAAAGGTATCAATTTCCATTCTTTGATACATGATTTTCAAGAATTTGTTCTGTAATATAGTTGGAGAAAAATATTTTAATCGATGAAAAGTATTTGATAAATAAAGATGTTGTGTGGGGATGGAAATAGAATCTAAAACCTAACAAGTTTTGTTTTTAATATTAAATATATGTCTTGAGATAAGTGAAGATATTTCAGGGTCAAATTCTTATACATATATAAATATAAGTTGATTTATGTTTCTTTGACCTAAAAATGTTTATGAAACTTATGAGGATGAATATGGATAGATGGTATGAGTCAATGTCATATTTTTTCGATCAATAAAAACATTGATGTATAAACGAAAAACACATTTTCTATACACAATATATCTATGAGGTATAAATAGATTGGATTGAGTTATGGGATGATTCTAAAGGATGTAGTTATAATATCCTCTCTCATATTATTTTTAGTCATATTCAATATTGATAGATATAATAAAATTAAAAACAAGACTGAAATTTATATATTTATTTTGTTATTATATTTTATAGGAGGTATTTGAAATAAATACAAACGGGATTATTTATTATCATACATTTTTTTGTATTCATTTTTTTTCAATATGGAAGACATGAATTGAAAACATAAATTGATATTAATATGATCATGAGTTTTTTCTTATAAGATTTCATAGAGTTTCAAATAATATTTATTAAAATCATGATAGCTTGGAATGAAGTAATATGTTCTCTTACATTATGAAGAGAATATTAGAGATCATAAACAACATGGATTATGTTATGAAATTGATAAGATCGGTGATAAATTAGGGATCACAGATGTAAGATACTACCATTACTAATTATATAGAAAATAACTAATTTAAAGTTTTTCTTGGTGATAAAATCTAGGATATATATATATATATATATATATATAATGAATAATAGATTTGAGTAATAGATGATGTTATTGTTTAGTGAGATACCTATAGAGAATATTGTAAATGTAGATGAAGAAGTCTAAAACTACAAGAATTTATTCAAGGGTAATATTGGAAATTCACTATTTATGTAAATATAACATGAGTCCTTAATAAAGTTATCCCATGTACTGAATAATGTTAATTTATGATATAAGTGAGTTAAATAATGATTTTTATGCACAGTATAAAGGTAAATTTAAAAATAATGACCAACATAAAGGTAATCTATTTGTTTCACTGGAAATGTTTAGGTAACCTCAATATGAAAGGATCCACATCTAGGTAATAATGATTTTCATTAGGTTTATCATGTAATTATACAAGCTTTGTAAGGGTAATCTGTCTCATTATGTGAAGGTAATCTAGGAGCGCAGACTCGGCATCATGGTATGTTTTCCAAAAGAAATTGTTTTGTAACTTTCTTTTGGAAACTGAACTATGTACATAAAAGAAACTCTTGAGAACTACTTGAATAAGGGTAATACCAAAATTCAAGATGATACAAAATGTCCATATGGACTCTAAGTCAAGGAAAATCATAGATCATAATGTGGTCTATAAAGGATACTGTATAATTCCAGTTTTTTTCGAAGGGTACTAACAATTCATGTAAGGTTAACTTAGATAATATGAAGGATGTAAAGAGGTTATCATCACATATCAAGAAACTAAGCATATGTTTACTGTATATGTGTATGATTATTTTGAGATAAAATATTCTACAATATTTTAATTCTATTAATTGTGTGTAAAATGTGACTCGATGAGTCCATGAGATTTTAAAACTACAAGGAGGTACAGGACACACCATGGTTCATGGAGTTTTATGTTGTATAATAAATAATGTGAAATGAATATTCCTAATTTATGAGTTTTAAAATTCATTTTCAAAGGAATTATTTTCATGTCAGATCAATAAATTCAAATGTAGTCATCTAAGAATAAACACATGGTATAACTTGGTGTTTTCATATTGATTGGTTTATCATCAAGATAAGGTTATGAGAATTATTTCATAGAGATTAGGGTTTAATTTTGTGGTTTCTAGAAAATTTTAATAGAATTATGAACACATAATAGTGATGATCATTGTTTGATTAAAAACTATCTATGGGAAATGGGTAGACTCGACTATTCAATAAACAATTCCATAATGAATTATAGAAGGATAAAAGATACATGTGGAGTGCTTTGAGCCATCGGATGAGGAAAGGAAAAAAAAGATAATAGTTTTTACTTAAGAACAAGCACTTGTAGATTCATTGGTTTTTGAGTCTCATACAAAATTTCAATGAATCATAAATGTAAAAGGTATGAAAAAATATATAACATTGATAATTATTATCATATGACATTGTGAGCATATGTTTTCATATAGAATAATGTTTATTTAGTAATCTCATGACTTATAAATTCTTATGAAAATGTTTAATGTAATACTTTTACAATATATTATTATATCTATTATAATTATTCATGTTACAAAAACAATATATAGGAATATATATTAATATTTTGTCCATGATTTTATTATATAATTGAGTAGAATCATGGAAAACATTTTATGGCCTTTAGCGACATTAAAATTAATTTTTACATAATTTGAAGACTAGAGATGTTGAGTCTTTGGAAATAGTGAAAATTTTAGATTATGAAAATATCAAGTCTTCCCAAAAACTAAATATTATGGAGAATTGATTTATGAAACTTACTATAATAATTTTTTGAAAATTTTGAGGAAGAATATCCTTAAATTATAATTTATTTCTAAGAAAATATAGAAAAATGAGTAATGGGGTTCAACTTCAAGGTTTTAAATATTTTTTGAGTTAAAAAGATAGAGGGTAATCCAAATTTGTATATTTATACTCATTTTATTATTTTATCGTAATAATAATGTGTTCTAATACAACTTGAATAATTCTACCCTTTCACATAGAAGAAGATGAATATAAAAGATTTTATGATCCCTAATTTTTCATTGCCTGTATTATTTTGGATGATGTTTTATGAAGTACTACCTAAAATTTCATATTATATAAATCTAATTATCTTTACGTAGGCCACATGACTGATATATGTAATGAAATAATTTAATTATTACTCTATCCAAGAGGTACTTGTGATTTAATTATTTATATACATCATGTTGTATAAGAAAATGCCTTTATTCTATACAGAACTATATAAAAGCTGGAAACTTGATTTTGTATACTTATTCAATGTATGGATAAATGATTTCAAGTCCAAAACCAATATTTTTCTTTCATTTATAATAATAATAATGTCATGTACATGATATAATAACCATAGTACATAGAGGTTGTAGTCAACCATAGAGTTGAAAACTACATAAACAATGCCATTTGTTTTCTTATGTGTGGTTTCTATTATATATATGTATACCAACCAATTATATAAAATGAGATAGTGATCCACTCACTTAATAAGTGAAGTGATTCAAATGGATAAAAATAAAAATTATAGTTAAATCATAAAAACACCAATTAACCTGACTCTCAATTTTGGACACATCTGTATATTATGATAATAGAGTTCCAGTAATATAGAAAATATCAAATATAAAATAATAAAAATAATTTCTGACCAAAATAGTAAAACATTTTCATAAAAAATTTAAAAAATCTCCTTATCTAAAATTAGAAAATATAAATACCTAATAAACAAATTTGATGAAATCAAACAGTCATTATTCATTAAAAGTTTCCATTATTCCTTAGAATCATTCCAAAAAAATACTATTAGTCAAAATCAATACATATAATAATGAAGAAAGTTTATAATATATTTAAATAAATCCAAAAATAACTTGTAAGTGTTAGTATAGTGTATATACAAGTTGTTTCCCTCAGAGAACAAGGAATACTAGTTTTATTTTTTAAACTAGTTGTTAGACCGTCACAAAAATTTATGACAGTGAATTATAAGAAAATTAAAACCAAAACTAAATTTGAAACCTAAAAGTAATAAATGAAATGAATATATGTGAATCAATTTCAATGTATGTTTATTCCTAAAATAATCAAACTACATTTTTTGTGATTAAAATTGAAATCAAAGTCAATGTGATCTATTTATATTAATAGTATATTAAAATAACAACTCATAATCATAACAATTATAAAAATAATTAAAATTAATTAATTTAAATTTAAATATTTATATGAATAATCTATTTCATTATTGTGAATTTAAAATGCTTACCATATTGGGTATCATCTATTTAAAATGTCCCTCTTCATTAATTAACAATCACTGAGATATAGAATTATTAATTAGAACATCATGATTTTTAATATGACCATATCATGAGAAATATAGAGATAAATCATTTTTTGAAAAGGAATATCCCTTGGTGATAAATTAAGTGTGCAATTTAAATTTAATATTGGATGTTATGTTATCTAATCTCGAGAATGTTGTATTTTGTTGACTTTCAGGACTATATTCCTTAGGCCTATTTCTTCAATTTTATTTTTTTTGGATAATACCTTAGGTGTTTTATAGAATGACATGTGGTTCTATATGAGGATCATCTATTTGGGTATGTTAGAAATTAGAGACACCTATATTTTTAAACTATACGTGGACTCTGATACATAATGGAAGGTATAATGTACTTAGAGAATCTAGGAACCAAGGTGTTTTTTTGAGGGACTATCAAGTAAATGTTTTCCTTCTACCATCTATATGTAATATTTGATTGACCATTTATATAAGAAGTTTTGTTTTTTATTTTATATCTAACACTTTTCACCCCATAAACCTATCTCATGGACCAAATTTTACCAGGATAATGGATAGATCTATAATAGAACTCTCTACTCAACATTCCTCTTATAATAATTATTATAACACTTTTATATTTTCATGCATTACTTTAGAATATTATATGGATTATTTTTAGATTTAGACACTGAGACGACATGAGATTATGTGGCCTAGTGGGCATGAAATTAAGTTTTTAAATATATTAAATATATTAAATATCATACATGGTTATCTTTCCTAAAAAAATTGGAATAACTCTTAAATTTAGACTCAGATCAGAAATATGTGGCCATCATTGAGTTTTGGGCATGAAATTTACCCTATGTGAGACATAACATTGGATTGATTCCGATGATCATGGTGGGTGAATTCATGTGAGAATTATTAAATGACAAACTTTATTTCAAAATATTTATTTAAATAAATTTTCTTGACCTTATGTGGTCCATAAATACATTGATATGGTAAAATACCAGGGATAGACATATAACCTTGGTGATTTAAGAGATTTAATTGGAGGATCAATATCAATTCAGTAGTATCTATACCATGGATTGTTGATTGGTTTACAACAAATCTTAAGGATATCACCTACAAAAATGATATAGATTCATTTTTCATCATTTATTTATCCAAACTGAGGTTGGATGGTAATTTTATGTGTATTAATCCCCATATTTGTTCCTATGATGAACGCAAATAAATCAATTAACAAATTTATTCACAGATAGAGCATATTGTGGGTAAAATGTAGATATATCTAGGATTTGGGAATTTACATTGTTCATTATATTATATCTCTTTGACTTTTGTTCAAATGGAAACAAATATTTGCTAACCAAAAAATTTGTTGAGGTCCATTCCTCTTGTTTTTTTCATTTCATCCACCATTCTTCACATGTTCATCATGAGAAATTAATTTGGCCCCCCATTTTAGTGAATATTTCTATTGGATTATTGTGTTCCCATTATTTTTTACAAAATATCAATACAGTGGCTATAGATCTTATCGAGGGGGAGTTTTTGGGCTAAGAAGATAATTGATGATTGATTGGATGGGATTTTGGAATACCAATGGTGAGTTTTTGGAGTTTGGAAATGGCGGGATATGATGGAAGTGGATTCCATTCAAATTATGTGAATAGATTCTAGTGGAAAAAAAACAATAAGGCTCATTCTTTCAGATCCATCACCTCTGATGAATTTAGCTTTGGAGAACACAGGTGGTAGAAGTCAAAGAAATTGAGTGAAACAGATCAGTGGGATCTAGAAAATATTCTTATATATAGTGTGTAATCCCGAAGAATGTGACATGTGGAACCCTATGAGCGATGTCTAGGTTTTCTACATTGAGATAAGGATGACACATCATGTGGTCCCTACCACATCTTGTGTGGCCCCTATCTTGCCAGATCGTCATGTAAGAGAGGTACACACCTAGGATTACAATTGGAGGTACATGTTGTGTGGGTCATAACACACTCCACCTACACTATGGAAAATTTATTGGCATATACATGGGGGTAAATACCCAAGATTTCATGTGTCCCCACTCACTAAAAACATGGAAAATGACATGGTCATGGGCCATGATACACTGGTAGACCCGATTTCAAAGAGACATTCCATGCAATAATATTACATATCATGTACTCCTTTAATGAATTATTGGAGCCTCTTTATTCTATATCCAAGACAATTTTAATTAGGTTGTGTTCCCGTAATCCATAACCTGATGGTTTGTTTTGGAATTAAGTACTCTGTATAAGATAGTGATCAATATAAGGATCTTCAATATCAAATATAGTTGTTGGAATCCCAAGATTATACTCAAAGTGATATCCTCTTTCATCATCATTTTCCATAGGTGGGGTTCTCAGAATCATTATGATAAACACTACTCAGGCGTTAGATCGCTAATAAGTTTCTTAATCCAAATTGAGTTTTTGGTATACCCCATGGACTTGGGTGTGATCCCCATATATGTATTTATCACTTTATACATCAATCATGTACTTCATATGGTGAGACCCAAAGAATACAACATCTCATATCGACACCATCAGTTATATATGACTCATGGATTGTGTTCTCCTAGACGAATGTAATGTGGAACCTTCAAGAAGGAATCCTATGTCTATATTATGGTTGTGAATATACATAGAGGCTTTGTGCCGACTGTGAGTATATATAGTTGTTCATTTTATATATGTTGTTGACATATCCTAGTTATGAGTTGATTATTATTATTGATTATATATACTTAGAGATTTCAGGGTATCATAATGACTATTGTTATACTCACTCCAATATAGCATCTTCCCACATATTTTATGTGTTATATAGAAGTCCGACCATTTTTTGGAGTCCATGAGGGACTAGAACCAATTAAAGAATAGTAAAACAGATAGATATATTTGTGTTCCGATGGTTTCACAGATAACATCCATCTCTTACTTCGCATGTTGTAATAGTTTCCGGTTTCTTTTGTTTGGATTGTATTTCTCCCTTTCTTCCTAAATGTTTGTTTCCATACCATGATTGTGGGATTTTAGATGTATGCATGGAGGGTTATCGATTGATTTACATTTGAGAATTGTATGGGCTTAGAGTGTGTGTGTGTAGTGGTACCATAGGCTATGGCCTTCCATGTGTGTGAGATAACTATATGGCATTGGTTAGTAGATCATGGCCTATTAAAGGTAGTCTTCGGGTAGCCATTGTATGGGACCCATTTGAATGGGTCCTGAAAGAGTGGTATTAGGGAAATCAGTTATACATTTGGACCAGAGTCTATGGGATTGGTTTGGGTTTTATGGTCATAAGGATGAGTGTTCCAAATTTGGATCTCAGGCCACTGAATCCAGTATTAGTGTGGTGGATGATGTATCCATAAAATAGGGATCTAATCACCTTCCCTCCGACTTGGTATATTTATAAATTGGTTATAGGTAAAACATTGGTACCTGAATCATATAATAATGGGTTGTTGTTTCCATGTATTTCATGAGTCTTCTATCTTGATATACTCATTGAGTGTGGTATATATATTCTATTCCAAGTTACCTTTATGACGATTGTGATTCATTAGTAGTATCATGAGGATTATCCTCAAAGTGACGAGTCTTACATTTGAGGACATTTGCATGAGGTGTTACCTTCATATGAGGCACCATTCATACCACCACCTATCAAGTAGAAGATGGTAGCGCCAGTACCAGTGGATAAGGTGCACAGGGTGAGCATGCTCCAATACTTTTATCATCACTGAACCCCTAATTTGAAGGGTGAACCAGACCCATAAGAGGTTGAGGATTTTCTTGAGGTGGTGATGTGAGTCTTTCATATTGTCAAGACACACTCAAATCATATGGTGGTATATTCTACGATCCTTCTAAATTTCTCAGTAAGACAATGGGGGTGCTTAGTGACCAAGTCATATGATTAGGGGAAACATGCATGTTTGGAGTTAAAAAAACCTTTTCAAATATGAGTTTTCCCAAGCTATGTTTAGGTATGTCTGTATCCAAGTGGTTCTACATCTTCAATAGTGCATTAAGACTACGGTTGAAAATTCATTAAGGTTCACCAACCTCTATTGTTACTGGATGGATATGGCACATTTTCATCTCCATCAAGCATGGAACATTGAGAGAAATGTATATAGAGAAATCCAATCTCATGTGATAACACTATGAATTCAAACCAATGTTGGGGTGTTGGAGTGTTCTTTGAGGGTTAATAGTTTCCTGCATTAGAATACATAGACATTTGGTGTTGGTAGTGGGAACACATTAGATTAGGCTTCTGTGGAAGGGTATCAATGACAGATAGAGGGACTTGTTAGTTTGAGAAGTTTTAGGAGGGGATCCAATGATAGAGGGTTTATCATTACGAGATATCACTATGTATCTATCCTCTGAGAGGGAGAAAGTTATTCTATTTTGATGGTTGAGGAAATTATTCATGTTATTTACTGACTGTTGACGCACAATTAATAAAGACGTAGTCTATGGGCCACCAAGGAAAATAAAGGGAATGGAGAAGGCAGGGACACAGGGAGTTGAACATGGTATAAGAGGTGTAAAAGTAGTTGGAGGTTGTGTATATTTTTTACAACTCTCCAAAAACACCCCCTAGTGGTCTGCACTATGCTCTGGGAGCTACAGGACAGGGGAGAGGGTAGCTATAGCTGGTTGAGGATTATTACCAAGAGGATCTAGGGATGATATAAGGTACAATATATGTCTTATATAAAATAGTTATTGTTTTGATAAAAATAAGTCATAGAAGCTCCTTTCATTCCACTATTTTAGTTAAACTCTTGGGGATTCTAGTTGTGCCCTAGGCTTGACCCATGTGATTGGAGACTCATTCTCAAAATGACTCAGTGATCACACACTTTTGATGACAGTGTGCCATGACTCTTTTAGGTGAGATATTCTTTTGGGATCTTTTTTTTTTCTAGTAGCGAGGACTTATGATATTTTTTTAGGTATGGAATAGTTATCTATACTTCACTACAAGATATATTTTTTAAGGTGGAGGATACAATGTGTCCGCATATATGGGACGAGGTTTTCCATTATGGGTAAAATGGAAACCCATGTAGACAGGTATGGGCTCATACATATTAGTGTGCTTCTAATTACTCACCACTTCACAAGAATGAATATTGTTGCATTAGATTCTATGATATTTCACTTTCATGTAGTGGTGGTAGAGTTTGGGGAAATATTTTCTAATCATGTGCCACGATTACCTCCCTATAGAGAGATAGACATCAGTATTGATTTACACCCTAGTAATACCTAGATATTTAGATATAATATCAGATGGATCCCATAAAGATTCACAAGCTGAGGGTGCAGTTGGAGGACTTACAGAGGAAGTGATTTTTTAGGCCTAATGTTTCACCATAGGAAGCACATGTGTTGTTTTCCAAGAAGGTGATTCAGATCATAAGTTTTTTTGTAGATTACTACCACATAATCCAAGTGACCATGGAAAAAAATTATATACTATATTGGATATATGAAATCTTTATTGAGTTGAGAGGGAGTGGTGCTTCTCAAATATGGATATTAGATTAGGATATCACCAGCTTTGAATACGAGGCTACAATATCTTGAATAAAGCCTTTCAATGTTGTTACACTCACTATAAAGACTTGGTGATGCCATCTGTCATGAAGAACACCATAGTAGTGTTCATGGGTCTCATGAAAAAGACATTTCATCCATTATTAGATCATTTTTTGGTAGTATTAATTTATTATATCCTAGAATACTTGAAATCCTATAAGGAAAATGGGAGGCACTTTAAGATGGTCCTAAACATAATATGAGAGAACTATCAGTAAGGGAATCTCTTAATGTTCCTAATTAGGACTCTGGTAGACCACTTTCTAGGACATTTTATCTTAGTAGATGATGTGTTAGTGGACCCAGAAAGAGTTTAGGTAGTGTTCTCTGGGGAGATACCCAAGATCCTAATGGAGGTGAAAAGTATCATTGGGTTGGGAGACTACTATTATAGATGCATACCTAATTTATATAGGATAACAACTCCCATAAAAACATTGAATAGAATGGGTTATCCTTTGATGTACAAAGAGTGGTTTGAATAATCCGTTTACGAGATGAAATATATATTAATTAGTGAAACCATATTAAGATTGTTATAATATGCTGTCAACTATTTAGTGTTTGGTGATGCATCACGGACATGGATCAGTTTCATTTTAATGAAGAAGCAGGTGGGGAATGCCTATGGTTCAAATCAAATGAGGCCACATGAGAAGAACAAAAAGTCCTATGATCCTAATATAATATAATTAGTTTTCACACTAAATGTGTGGGGGAAATACCTTATGGGTGATAAATTCAACATATATTCTAACCACATGAGTCTCAAGTATGTCTTATCTCAAAAGGGTATTAACATGAGACAAAATTGATTTCTAGAGTTACCCCATCATTATGACATCAATATTTTTCTATACTTCTTGTAAAGGGAATATGGTTTCATATTATCACATTAGAAAATCATATTCATATATAATGAGTGAGGAATCGAAGGAGTCGGGCTCATTACAGTTATCCTTAGTGGATGGGGATGGTGCAACATACCCCCATTCGTTGGTTGTTATGCCATTACTTTTACAACTATTTAGGTATTATTATCATGGAAATACTGACTGTGAGACATTACATTCTCATATATCCATTATATATTCTTCTAATATATTTTATCAATGATGGGGTCACATTATTCTTTTAAGAGGATACACGATGGTACTAGGGACACTGAAGGAGGAGTTACTAAGGTAGATTAATATATATAATTTGGTGGAATAATTGGGTGTGGATAATATATACTAGGACCTCCTACATCAGTTACGGTGGACATGGATGAATAACTGTGTCATAGAGTTTTTTTTTCAATGCCTCACTTTTTAGCATGTGAATGATGAATACTAGGTTAAATCAGGTTTTAATCAACCCCTTGAGGTGAGATGGTGTATGTGGTATGGGATATGAATGGAATTCATGATGGTGTTACCATGTATATCTAGAAGTAATGGATCCATATGGGTGATTTTAAAACTACTCAACAAGTTTTCACACACACTAGATATCTCAAAGTCGAGTTTCGTAGAGAGATTTGGATTCCTCTACATGAATAAGATAGTCTAGATACCTGTAGTTCCCTCAAAAATCTTTTATGAACATTATTTTTGTTTCATATATCGGTTATATAAGGGATTGCGGGAAGTCTTTGGGACCCGATTTCAATTGAGTAATGATTTTCACCCCCAGGATGATAGTATGAATGAGCGAACAATTCAGGTTTTGGAGGAAATGTTTTGGTTAGGCATGTTAGACTATGTAATTAGTTTAAATGATCACTTACCATTGGGGTATTTTGTGTTTAACATTAGCTACCATCCCTCCATAGACATGGAACCATTCGAGGCCTTTTATGGGAATCCATTCCAATCACCACTATGATGGAAAGACCCAAGATAGATAGCAATTATTGTCCCACAGTTTTTGTGAGACACAATTGGTAAAGTGAACATCATCCTAGAGTGGATAATGATTTAATGGATCAATTATAAGTCTTATGAGGGATGATGATGGAGGCCTTTTGAGTTTGAGTAGGGAGGCCATGTGTTCCTCTACGTATCACTTCGATTGGGATTATAGATATTTTTGGGAGAGGAAATCTATATTTGAGGTTCATTGGCCCTTTCTAGATAATTCATAGTGTTGTAAAGGTGTCTTTTAGCTCAAATTTATCATTGTAGTAAGACCAGGTACACTACATCTTCCATGTGTTATATCTGGGGAGGCATGTGCACAACCATTCACATTTTATCAACTAGGGAGAGTTAGACATTGATTATGGGGATACATTTGTAGAGTACCAAGTAGATATTGAGGATCAATAGGATAGGATCCTCTGTGAGAGAGAAGCTCCTTTATAGCATGTTCATTGGTGTCACCGAAATATTTTGGAGAGTACTTGGGAGTGTGAAACATAGATACTAAATTATTACCCACAACTCTTTGCGTAGTATCTTGTTTTTCTTTTTGGGAGGAAAGGAACCAAGCTGGGGAGAATGTAATGAATTTGTTTTTTAGATGTATTACAATAGAATAATATATGGATTATTTTTGGATATAGGAACATCAACATTGTGAGATTCCGAGGCTTGGTGAAACTAGAATTAATTTTTGAAATTTATGAAATATATTAAATATCACATGGGTGAAGCTTTTAGAAAAAATGTGGAATAATTTTTAAATGGATACTCATATCATAAATACAATGTTTTAATAGAGTTAAAATTATGGATTTCACCTTATGAGTGACATAACCTTGGAGTTTATCAAATTATTAGGTTGGATGCGGTCATGGGAAAAAGTTAAAATTTAAAATTAATTTATAAAATTAAATTTTTTTGACCAAATGTGGTATATAAATATATTTATATAGATAAATCTCAAGGTTGTCTGCATAACACTAGATATTTTATATATATTGTTGGATGATCATTATCTTACAAATGTCAACCAAATCATGGATCAATGATTAGTTTTCAACAAATCATGAAGATATCGCGAACAATAATTGTGAGGATTCATTCTTTACGAGAAATTGATCCAAAGAAGGTAAGATGTTTGTTTTAAATGTATTTATCCGAAGTATATTATTAATGTGAAAAAATGAATCAAAAAACAAAAAATTTGATTCATGGATCATGTGTATTACAGGTACAGGTAAGAATTATTAGTTATTGAGGAATTTCTATTGTTGATTACATTACATCTCTTTTTCATCATTATAATAGAAATGAATCAAGGGAAACAATGGTTGATTTCAATTCCTATTTATTTTTTGTTCATTGCTTATCCCATGCTTTCTGTATTCATTATAGACAAATCCTTTGGAGTATGATTTAATGAATACATGGTATTGAATTTGATTTTGATTCTTCATTTGAGGAGTACCATATATGAATCATTGAATGTGTCCAAAAATCTCTATAATGTTGTCTTGTACCTTTAGTATGGGTTCTAATATATCCCAACCATGTATAGGATGAGAAATTGGAGAAGGATCCCGATGTACATGCTCATTTTCTGGAGAGGTTTGTAGGGAATGTTTCATAACCCTATGGAGGTGAACTTGAGGATGAGTACGTTTATGGGAGGAAGACAGTAAGAGAATACGTTTTCTATGAAGTATAGATCCTTTTATTTTTATTCTAGTTTATTATATTTGATCTATTAGGGATTAATAATGGGTTCATTGGATTCTTAGTGGGTTCTCAACCATTTTTTGATCTTAGAGCCCCACTTTTTTGAATGTCAATAAGGGTTGTACAGTAAGTATAAAATGAGTTGGAAAATTAAAATGGTTACTAAAAGCCTTGTGTGGGGAAACAGAGGGGTTAAAAAGGAAACACAGTTTGGGGAAATGATGAAACCTCAGGCACATGCTTGTGAGAAAATATGTTGACACTAGAATGATGATTAATTCATGGTCTGTATAAATTTTTTCTGAACATGAATGAAAAGGCATGTGAGGAACGCCTAAACCTAGAGAAGGGAATATGGTTGGAACACAGTTGGGATAAGCATGTAGAAAAACTATGTGACCTAGCGTTTCTTAGGTAAATTAAATTTTCCCTTAAAATAATTATAGCTTAAATTTTTTCCCTTCTTCCTCCAATGGATAAAACCTGCATGATTGATATCTATTTAGAAACATATTCTTGTAATTGGGAGATCTTCATCGTATGAGCTCGGATTTGAGATATGTCAGTCTCGTTTTATTCCTCCAGGTAATTCCTTGAATCCTTTATCTCATTAAATAATTTTTCTCCCATTCATAGTTTCTATTTTTTATATAGGTTCATAAGCCCTAATTTTACCATGTTAACACATTATTCTATTTTCTTCTGATCCATGACAATCTAAGAGCTGATACTGGAAGAGGAGAGTGTTATATTCTCAAGGTAAGTGGTCTATAAATTTTCCCTCAAAGTATCTCTATTTCATAAATGGTTTCCATTGTTTGTATGATTGTTTCACCAGGATTTTCTTCTTAAATTCACATTCCATTCTTATTATCATTGAAATAATATTCTATATTTCTTTCTATATATAACCTTCACATAGTTGGTTGTTATTAATTCAACACTGACTACCCCAATTAGGGTGTTTACCTTATAATGCATCTAGTGCATTGATATGGTTAGGCATGCCAATGTTTAGGGGACCTTTGACTAGACCTTGACAAGGTAATTATTTTAAATTAATTAATAAATTGATAATGTCTAGAACATGATTGTTTTTCACTTGACCCTTCTAAGTAAAGTGTTTAAAATTAAAAATGAATCTTAAATAACATAATGAAATGTTTATTTATATATATCACTTGTCCAATTTAACTCTTTATACTCAATTTATTATTGGTTTCATGTCATTATCCCACCAATCCATGTTTATAAAAGGTAAAGAAATAAACCTAATAAATGTCTACGTAAATAATGTACTAAGTGGTTTCATACCCCATTTAGCATTGTCGCCTAGTATGAATGGAAATGAAATATACCTATTAAAATATCAAATGGAATGAGTATTACAAGTGAAAAATTAATTATTGAAATATATATAAGGTTCATAACGAATTTGGTCATTTTTATCTTCATAGAAGTGGTCAAATATGAAAAATCCTTGAATTGTTATGTAAATGCCTTGAGCACTCAAAGGACACCATTCAAATTCAATGTTAAAATTTTCAATGAAGATACCAACCATGGAACATGGTCCTTGTATACTAGAGAATTCTTTTAATGATGTTATTGGGTCCTTTTTCTATAATCTAGATATTATGATTCCTTAGATACACTCTCTGAATCCACCTTTATTTCATTGGACATGTGGCTCTGTGGATTCACCCCATTGGGCCATGTCATGTAGATAATTTTTTTACCTTGGACTATATTCTTCGACTCAGATAGAATAATTTTCAGTAGAATGCCTTCGGTGTTCTCCCATGAATTACACTCAGACCCCCTTTATTCCCAAACTTCATGTTATTACTAAGTTGGCTCAACCCCTGAGGTAAATTATTCCTTGGTTACACCCATGACCCACTTTCATTATTATTATCATTATATGATTCCTTGGATACCAAATGGATCCTATTACATCACCTTTAACATATATAGTATAGTTGAAACCTATTATAAATTAACATAATTAATTAGCTAAATGATACAAGTTTAGGGACATTGTAAGATGAGGCTGAAGAATGTTTGAATTATTATTTTCGGAATTTCATTACATTTATATACACATGCACAATCCTCATTTTAAATTCATAAATTGTATTTGTATAGATTTCCTTGGTGGTGGCCTACTGATATTTATCCCACACCCTATCTGGTTTATTGATGGTACTTGGGTACATTATATTTATTTAGTTGTTGATTCGGGGAAGCATCCTACTTTGGACACCTGGCATTATTTCTTTCTTAGGATGGAACTTGGTAGTAAATGACTGAGAAGGATCTCAGAGTTATTGAATTGATTTTGGAATAATTTTTAGTATTTTTTATATCATGTATTTCCTACTTCCATGTATACCTATTTTCCCATTTTATAGAGACATGACATGACATCATCATCTTTTTTATATTTTACTATTCATCTTGTTATATGATTGTTTTTATGCACGTTTCTTATTATCTTCCACTTTCATCCTATTAATTCATTATTATGATTTTTCTATTCTCGTCCATATATTTTATATATTTATCTTCATATTTTTATCTGTTGTACTCCACTCGGACATGAGGAAATACCCTCCCCACAAACACACCCTAGGTCGTCAGTACTAGTTTGTTGGCCCTTGAATACAGGGAGTCATGCTTGAGGTAATTTGGACCAAAAGATTAGGGAACCGTCGAGTGGAACCCGTTTTAGGACATCACATATTATGAGTATAGGAACTATTTATCCCATATTGGTGAATTTCTATTGTTTATAATATTATATCTCTTTTTCATCATTCTAATGTCATCGAATCGAGGCCAACCCAAACATTGGTCAATTTCCATTAGTCTTGTTTCTTTTCTGTTCACCTCTTCCCCCATTCTTTGTGTGGTCATCATAGTCAATTCCTCTAGCCTATGATTTGAGAATACTTGGTATTAAATTGGTTCATGAATGATATTTGGTGGAAAAATTCAATATAAGAGGTATGGAAGGGATCAAGGTTTCACTTCTAGGCCACAAAGATGGTGATTGATCAATTGGAAAAAAAATTTGGATACACATTGTGGGTTTCTAGCATTGGACAGGGGAATACCATGTAAATAATGGCTTCTATTCGAATTAGAGGACCAGATTCCAATGAGAAAGCAATAGTGAGGCTCTGTCATTTAGACCCATCACCTTTATTGAATTTGGAGGTAGAAAATGTGGGTAGAAATATTCAAAGGGGACACGTAAAATAGTTTCTTGGGATCCAGAAAATCCAGGTTTAAAAGTCGTGTAATCTGGGAGTACACATCTTGTGGAACCCTTATAGTGGTGGCTAGGCTTCTATGTATAGATAATTATCACATTCTGTGTATTTTCTACAATAATCTATGTCTTCCGAAGTTATCCAACTCAACATGCAAGGGAGGTACATTCCTATGATGTTGGGTGGAATTACACATTGTGTGAGTCATTCCACAAGCTTTATATGCCATATAAGGTGTATTAGAATCTATAGGGGGTGCATTCCCAGATGATCATGTTCCCTCACAAGTAAAGTGTGGCATGCAACATTCCAAGTACTTGATCATGGACATGGGAAGAAGTAGTGATACACAGGTAGACCTGATGCTGAAGAGACACGTCGTGTACTCCTTCAAATAAGTCTTCGATCCCTATTACTCTTTAGTAAATACATGTTTCATTAGGGTGGTCTCCCTTGATCTATTCCATGAGGGTTTTTGTTTAATCGCTTTATTTTAATTGGATTTTGATAACCTATTAAAAAAATCAGTCTAAGATAGGGTTGTTGTAATCCCTCTATGAGTCTTAGAGTGAGATCCTCAATCATCATTATTTTCTTTAGTTGGGGATATTGGAATTATTTTGACCAAAACTTCTTAGGTTTTGTCCCATAATTAGTGAGTTAATACATGTTGGGTTGTTAGTATACCCCATGGCCTTGGGTGTGATCCCTATTTGTGTCTTGGTCTCTTTAGACATTCAATGTTAAATTCTTATAGCAAGACCTACCAAGAAAAAAATCATGGAAATTCACTAATAGTGCTTTCTAAATCATGGAATGTGTTCTTATAGATAATTGACAAACAGATACCTCAAGAAAAAATAAAAGGAAGGAATTATGGTTGTGAAATAACTTGCAGAATGTGTATCCACTCTAACTAAATAAGGATGTTCTTATAATATAATTAGTTGGAATATCCCTATGATGAGAGGAATTTTATTCTTGATGATAAATGATTTGTGATTTCACGTTGTCCTACTAGTTATAAATATAGTCACCCCTTAATGGTAATTTCCCACATGTGTCATATCTTATATAGATGATCGATCTTTTGACAGAGTCCAAGAGAAACTAGGAACAGGCGCAATATAGTGATTGAGACATACTGAGGTGTGTTTTTGTGGTTGCATTGATTGTTTTCCTCTCATAATTCAAAGGTTGGAATAGTTTATAGTTTCATTTTGTGGATTTTTATTTTCCCTTTCGTTCATAATAGTATATTTTTTACTCTTATGGTTAGATTTTAGATATGTACATGTAAGGTTGTCTTTTTTTTCTAATTTTACCATTGTATGGTCTCAGAGACGTGTTCATGAGTAGATGTACATTATGGTAAGGCCTCCCATGTTTGTGATATGCATACTCAGTGCTAGCTGCCAGCCCCTATAATTATGGTGGTGGACATGGGGTGGTTGCATCTCGAGCCCCATTGGGTCGGCTTGTGACGATTTCAAAATTCATAAATGTAAATAAAATGGTATTTGTAACAAATTGTCATTGAAACCCCTTCACCAATACTATCTTCTTCCTTATCTCTCACATTTAATCTATTTTCCTATTTTTTGGGTACTGATATTTTTTTCACCATTGAATTGAAAAATCACATACTATCATATGATCTTCTTCATTTATTTTATTAATAGAATATCTTGTGATTTCATTGCCTTCTTTTATCAGATTTTTTGATATCATGTTAATAAGGGATGAATTATTGTATGGATTAAAATATTCATGAAGAAATTTTATTATGCTTATAGTATTTTAATAGGGTATTTTACTAGTGAGTGTATTTTAATATTATTTGGTATTAAATACTTAGGTTTTCTTTGTGTTTAGCATTATATGATTATAATATATTATTATTTGGGTTAATTTTATAATATATTTTTATTCCAATTTATATTATTTGTTTTTGTAGTCTTTGATGTGTGCATTTGATAATAATTGAGTTGTTAATGCACTATAATTAAGTAATGTTGTGTCAAATTGTTAGGTGAAAATTAAGGAAATTCCATGAACCGAGGTGTCATATGATTTCTCAAAAAAATAATAAAATGTGATAAATTATTTTTATTATTCACAATGAATTATTAACAATAATATTTTTATATAATGTGTAAAATATTTCCACATGTTATTTTATTTGGTACTATATAATATTTTTTTTATACTTTACTTATTTCCTTATTATCAAAAATTATAAAAAAAATAAGAAAAATTGATAACTTTTAAATTGATAATATATATTCACATATGTATTAATTGGTTTTCATCAATCAGTGGAATAAAAAAATAGTCTATGCTAATATATTTTATCTACCATTTTATTTTGAATCCTTTCTCTATTGATAACTTGATTAATATTTTTTTATTTATAAAATAGTAATTTCAATTAAGAATTTTTTCCAGATGTAGAATCCTTCATTATATGTACTTTATTGAGACCATTTATTTTTCCACGATTATATAGAATTCATTTATATAAATATATGAATTGATTTTTTTTAAAAAGGTATCATAGATTTCCAAAATTTATATTAGATTGGTTTCTAATTTTTTTTTATAATAGATATGATTTGAATTTTGAAACAAATGATACATTAGTGTTACAATGAAAAACTAAATGATAATTTTTATTCCTTTTTCATGATTCACTAACAAGATCCCTTCCTTCAAAAATAACATAAATGAGTTACATTTCACTAATTTAATCATAACCCTAGTAATGTTATTTTATTAGGGGGATTTAATAGTTCAGTCAATTGTATGAGAATAAAAGATATAACTACTCAATGAATATATATTAATAAAAATCATATTTTCATTCACTAGATAGAATATTATTTCCTAAAATACATTCATTTATTACATAAATAATTTATTACTTTTATTAGAATTTTTTTTCATTTACACTATAAATTCATAATAAAATTATTTTCGGATGTAGATTAACTACTAATCTAAGAAATTTTACTGAAAATTGTTATAGCATAACATTATTCATGGTGTATTTGGATATATTTTTTGGATCATAATGAGAAAAAATTGGTAAAAAATTATTATACTTGAATCATAATTTTGTTTAATTATAGTGAATGAATGATTTTCCTACTCAAAAATTAGTTCCTTATTTTTCTCATTGTTATTCAACCATGAATTTTTTTATTACATACTCTTGGATTTATATATGTTTATAAAAATACCATTTATGTATTAATTATATCAGGAATCATTCCACAACATACTTTATTATAGTATTTTGTGTCACTTGATTATTTTATTCTCTTTATTTTATAGTTTCTTATTATGTTTTGATTATATGAAACATTAATATAATTTTTTTGAGTGTGGTCCTCCTTTGGAAGATAATGGATAATGATAATTTTTTTGAAATTATTTGTTCAATAGTTTTTTTGTAGAATTATTTTCATTTTCTTCTAATTTCTGCATAGTGTATATAATTTTTTTACTTTTAATGGAAAATTGAGAATAATATCCAATATATACAATAAATGATTAACTCTATTGAAAGTATTATGTTTAATGATATTTTTTTTATAACTTATATATTTACTAGTTTATATATATATATATATATAATATGGGGGATAATTTATTGAATAGTTTTTTGAAGAAATTAATGTTTTATACACATTAACAGAAGAACACATGAGATTCTATTAGAATGGAATAATATTATTTCAATGGAGGATGTAGTAATAAAAAAACATAATTTCATCCTTGAGTGTCCTCTTAAATAGGTATTAAGGTACAAATGATAGCTATGTTATCCATTGAGAATGTACCACAAGAAAACCTAGTCTAAGAAGAAGGCCCATATATTATGTTACACAACAACAAAAAATCTTTTTACAAAATTACATATAGTTATGTAAAATTTTATCATTAAGATGAAGCCAATGGGTAAATCACACATCCAATGTAGTGGGGAAAATTAACACTATAGTGTTCCTATAGGGAACACAACTTTACAGGGATATAATATTGATAATACCAAATTCCTCAATGATGTATTCCAAGGAGGAACCAACATAACCCCAGATATATGTCTCTTAGAGTGCTAACTATTAGGATATATCATGATTCAACATATTGTATGTTTTTAATTCAAAACTAATTTATTATTATTCTACATAGGTTTTCAATTCCTAAAAACTCTCCCTCATTGACCCATGACATTATGTCTGAAATACATAATCCTATGTTGAACAAAAAATAAAATCATTAAATATGGAGATCAGGTTTCTCCATATAAAGAAAAAGGAATCATAAATTTTCAGTGGAACATGAAAGGTCATAAATGATAGAAGGAAAATAGTTGAAGTCATCCTCACTACACATTACATATATTTAATGCATTTTGGAACTAATAATTTTCCCCTATTCAAAATACTTGTACATGTCATGTTATTTCAATAATAGAATACCTCATAAAGAATGATCTTGGAGGGATGTTAAAATTTATGATTTTGTGATCGGGAATTTAAATTAAGGATTAATGAATAAGAAATAGATCATTACATGTTTTAGTGAACCATATATATATTTATATATCCAATTATATCAAAAATTAGTATGATGCAGACATTTAAAAAGGAATATTTGATGGGGGGATTACATAAAGATTAATATTTGCATGGTTAGAAATAGAGCACATTAGAGGATTTGTTGTTTATATTTAGATGGTATATTCTCTCTAAGATGTAGGTGTATTAAATGGAATGTGTATATGATCCAATAGAGTTTTCAATAGATCAATATAAACAATGAAATTTTATTCCCTATTTGTTGTTCCGTATATTTGATTTGTATTTACATTAAGTTGTGATAATATATGTATTGATGGTGTATTATGTTATTTTCCCCAATTATAGTCTACTTGTAATAATTTATTTTATGATTATGACACTAGAATATAATGAATCCCCTACAGTTCTAGTGGGTAGATTATTATAATGGGTTTGAGTGATGTAAATAGATAGAACATTTTCACGTGGATATATAGTTTAAATGCATGACTGGGAGGATGTTTTGTAAATCATTATATCATTATATAGTATGGGTAATTGGAAATATCCCATGTTGTACATGAAAACAAATTTAGAGCACCCATCCTCTAGGAATAATTATTTCACACACAATTCCAAGAAGAGAAATCAACCCTACTCAATATTATTTTTTTTGGGATTCCATCCAGAACATCATTTTTAAATTAGGAATCCCTATAGAGTTATCGAAGGGATTAATTTCAGGGTATTTTTTGGTGGTTTAACATAACACATTCATGTATATTAGGTAAATAATAGTGATTTAGTTTGATTATATTATCTTTAAAGTTGAGCCAAATCTAGTGGATTTTAATACTTTTTTATTTTAAACCTAAGGTGAGTATCCCTTTATTGTATTCACATCTTTCTTTTCTGAACACACATTATCACACAATATGTTTAATTATTTTCTTCATTACATATTCAATTTGCCTTATGAATTCCATCTATTACATGTTTATATGAATGTGTACACTCCAGTTATATATTTCATTGTATGACACACCTATAAAGAAATATTTCATTTAAGTATAGATTTTATTGATTAATTTTTGGAATAACTATTAATGGGAGTAGTAGGATAAATATATATTTTTCAGAAATTTTTTAAAAAAAATTTAAATATATAAAACTATAATAGTATGAGTTTTTTTCATTCCCATTTTAGAGGACATTTTCAATTTCCAATAGATAATATTTCCCTATTATTATGTTTTATTTTGATATCACCAAAATTTTGTGATTTTCATTTATATTCTCATTTTTATAAAAGGGAAATGATGGATTTAAGAGAACATATATAGTATAAGTCGAATTTTCATACATCAAATTTAAGGCATTCATGGATTAATGAAAATAAATTACCTATGATAGATGTATAAAAAATAAAATATATAAGGATGTTTAATGTTATGCGCAAATTTACAATAAAAATCAAGAAGGACCCAAATAGAATACCCCAACATTGCACCAACCTCCCTAAACATAATTAAAATAAACTATAATTTGATTTAAGATTAAATATTTCATCAATTCTATAGAAATAATGATCATTAAAGGGAATGTTTTACTAATAAAATAAGGATTTCTACCATAAAAACTTAGGCTCATAATGTAGTCATTTTCATACCAATGATATGAAGAGCATCCAATTTTTGTTGGTTTTAATTAATAAATACATACCACTAACTCACTATAGATAGTTCCTAATTTAGATATTAGTTAATGCTATTTATATATAATTAATGTTTTGTAGGAAATTGAAACAAAATATAGAGTTTTTTATTGAAATATTTTATTTAAATTTAAATTAATTGAAATTCTCCACTATTAGTGTTTTCTATATATTCTAAAATATAATTCAGAAAGAAAAATTGGCATAATAAATGAAGTAAAATAAATATCATAGAAAAGTTTCAAGGGAGGGCCAAACTATTTGAATCACTTTATATAATTAAATTTCATTGAAAATCATGGACTTTAATTAACTAATGTTTTTCATTTTGTTCAGAAATTAATAACTAAGTATGGGGGAAGTATTGTATTAATATATAATTTTGACTATGATAAATCCAACTAGAGTTATTATTTCCATCAATGAAGATAAAAATACTCACACAATATATATTACAAATTTTAAATTGCTGTAAAAATAGAGTGTAAATGGGTCAAACATAGGAAAATCAATGTTGTTAAATATTTTCACTAGATTTTTTAATGTGCCAAATTTTTTTTAGACAAAGTATCACCCAAGGGATAAATCATAAAACACAATTTTATAAGTTATATGTACTAGATAAAAATTTTGAATTGTTATCTTACTCTATGTATCCTAAAATTGCATTTTGTTCTATATCTTTTTAAAAAAAAGGTGTCAATGAGATCACAATTACTATATAAGCTCGATCTTCCCTCATCCTAGTTCAACGACCTCTTATTAATATTAGTAAATGGGGAATCAAACTATAAAGTATTTTTTGGATCAGGGAGCATCATAACCACAAAAATAGTGAAATTTTATATTATGATTTATGAAAAAACCATATGTTCCATGATTCTTATTGGGATAGAAGGTAACAATTATATTGAAAATTTTCAAAACAAATGTGCATATATAGTACAATATAGAAGTATGACTTATATTAAGGAAGTGTGAAATGTATATGTGGATAGTTGATAGGGATATAGATTTTCACATGTGTAGACTATTAAAATTTTGATTCAACTATTCATTAACCATTTAATATTCATTAAACTAGGGATCACATTGATTTGAACTAAAAATGGGTAAATAATTTTTTTAAGAGAACTTATATGAGGAGAATTTATGGGTCAAGTGGGGGATGATTAGAATATTTTTAGTATATATTTATAATTATATTTTCTATAGTTTTGGGATGATTTTATAGTGGTCTTAGTATATTTTATATATTTTTTATAGTTTTTAGAGATATTGAACATAATATTACATCATGGAAATAAAATTTAAATATATTGAGAAAAATATAAATTTTCAAATAATGTTTATAGAAATGAATTTTACTTGGTTATTATACTAAAATGATTAGTGGAACTTGCAGTGGAAGAGATAATTGATGAAATTATCGGTCCTAGAAATGTATCATCGGGAAAATTGAATCTACATTGAATAGAAAATATACTCTAGTATTTTTGGATTAGACTCCAACACCACTCTAGTGTACCCTTTGGAATCCCCATCACAATGCATTGAAATGATAACTATAGCTATATTATCCCCTGACAGCGCACCACCCCGCCGATGTATTTTGTACCAACAATGTGAGAAGATATTGCATTCCTAAAATACCCTAAAATACAATATAAAATGGTATAATGGTACAAAATATAAAATAAAGAGAGTAAATAACAGAACCAACATTGCTTGGAAACCTAGTATACCCAACATTCTCCCTCATGTACTCTCTTCCTTATAAGGATTTTTTAGGAACATGGAATACCTATGTGGAATATTATGAGTATGATATAACATAGGATGATGTCCATGCCTTACACTATCGAAAAACCAATTCTACCGCACTTATCAATGTATCATCCCATAATGATCTAACCCTGCTTCATGAATGGACCCCACATGTAGTCAGTTCCTCCATGATTTGTTTAATCCAACCTAGGTATTAGGTCCACCTATTAGCATAGTTTACATCGATTATAAAAATGATTCCCCACATCATATACAAATGAATCCCAATAACATTATAGAAGCATTATAAAAAGAATGGGGGATTGTGGAATGGACTTTTCGGTCAAAGGGGTTACATTGAGGATATATCCACTCATTATGGAATGCATGAAATACCTAATGGGATCCAACATATCCCCTAACTAAAATTGATAACTAAATAGGGTAAAAACTAAAACCGAATAACACATGGAGGATGATATGTGAGAGAGTATAAAATTGAATATTAGGGGTTCATTTATTGAAATCAAGGTATATTGATGAATTAATAAGGATTCCTATATGTAAATTATGAAAATATCCATTACTATATATGAAAATTACAAAAAAAATGTTACATGAAATGTATTTCAAAAAGATTATAATAAGTCGATGATTAAAAATTGAAGTAACTACACTCATAGTGGAATAAATAACACGAATGGAAGTAATTTGTAGAATTAAAAGGTTAGTTAATTCTGAGAGGAGTATAAAGCTAGATTACTGCACATTTTATCTAGTTGTAATGGTCATAATTCAACTCACACATATCCATTCTTTTATGGTATTTATATTTATTATATTTTACTGTGGTCTAGATCATGTTTAAAATAAATACAATTGTAGTGATCTTTTTTATTGATTATAACTATTTATTCATAATATTAGAAAATGATTTTATGATTCTTAAAATATCACTAAATTCGTCCACAAAATTTCTAATGGGGTGATGAATGGATGGAGATTGAGTGATGTATCGAGAGTGAATGTTCATAATTGGATCTTTGCTAAAGATTACTAGAAAAGCGGAGTGGTGTTTTAGAATATGAATTCTTATAAACTGGGTGATTGAAAATAAACCCATTTGGATTTTATTACACCAGTACCTCACCCACCCTATTGAATTAATGGTAGAAAAAATACTATAAAAAATTGAATATAATGCTTGAGGTTCTATGTCATTACACGATTCCATATGAACCTCCATTTTAAATCATAAATTCATAGGGAGTTACTTAACAAATTTATTTCAACTGATTTAATGATGGTATATAATAACACTATAAAAAATAGATAGAAGTTTTTGTGAGTTTCTTATATTCATATCCTCTACAAGTGGATAACATTGAAGTGGATTCCAATTCGTCAATATTAATATCCAAGGGAAAAAAGTAACTCCATATATTCCTATATATCATTTTCATAGATACATTATTACTCTATATATTTTGTTATTTTTGATTACCCTCATCAAATTTCATAGGCTACTTCACACATATCCCTATCCATATGAACTATTACTCACTAGTTATGTGTTTCATTGACTCTACACAATAGATAGTGAATGCATTATTTATAGATTAAACTTATTTAAGAAATAGTATTGGTAGAATAGGTGTTTTTATTTTATATAAACTATAATATGGTATATCTTATATACTTATTTTTAAATGGGTTGGTCTCACAATTCCAAAACATTGTAATAATACACCCCCAATCCATGATCAAAAGGATATAAAATGTTGGGAACATATTATACACCTTCATATTTTATTTGGATGATTTATATATTTTTTATATCATATCTTTGACATGTTGGAATGGGAATTATTTCTTCCCATTCATGATTAAAAATATTAAAAATAACATTCTTAAAGAAATTATAATATCAATGAATCCTTATTGTATATGGAGTTACTTATAATATTTGACACTAACCTATGAATTTAAAATTTGTTAATTTCCACGATAAATTGGATGATAAATATTTGAAATATTATTTCCTTAATATATATAAGGTAAAGATATATGTTATTGATCAATATTTATATTTTATCTATTATATGTTTATAAGTATTATATATACTGATTCATAATAATATGTATGAAACAATTTATTATCCTTGGAGTAAGGTAAATAATTTACATTATTTTTTTATAATTTATGAAGTCTCTTTTTGATTAAACATTTTATTTTTTTAAATTATAATAGAAATTTTTTATCTAAATGTCAATTTAAAATATGAGAATGTTTAATAATTTTTTTTTATTTTTAAAGGGATAAAATATTATATAAATGAATAAAAATTTATTTATTGTAAACTAAATATTAAATTTTGGATTCATTAATAAATGATAAATATGTGGTAGGATAGGAATAAATAAATCATTAATAGTAATTATGTTTTATAGATCTATAAGTATGAGTGTTATTAAGTGCATAGTGTATTCAGTTTACTTAGAATCTTTTAACATTTTAATTTTAAAATAAATAGGTATATAATGTTGTGTGCTGATATTGAAGGATATGATTATTAACATGGGTGAATTATTTAGATTTTAATTGGTTCTTTATAGTTTTTATACCTTATAGGTAATATAAATTTATTTAATTAGTGTTTTTCATTTAATTATGAAATTGTTAATTAGAAATGTGATACAAATTTGAGAATTTTTGGGAGTTTTAGAGGTTGATATAAATTTTTTTCAAATGAATAATCTATTTGGGAATGATTTGTGGGAAATAATATATTTGTGGATAATTTGATAAGTAGATACAATGGTATATTTATTATATAATTTTATTTAGAATAGAGATTTAATGACATGATGATATTTCAAATTAATTTTTGATTTGAAATTTTTGTACGGAAAATAATTGAAATTTCTATAATGAAATGGTTTTTCATGGAGATTTTATAATGTCTTGATCCTTAGGGGATGATGTAAATTTCAAAATTGTATTTAATATTGAGATTTATATTATTTAAACTCAATCTATTTTGTTTTTTAGGGAAAATCAATTTTTAAATCGGGAGTCAATACTTAATTTGAATATTTTAGGATTTATCTATAAATTTGTGTTTGGATGGTCTGATTATTAAGTTTTTAAGGGGTTTTTATAGGCTAAAAATAGGTTACATTGTCATTTTAGAACAACAAGTACCACTAATTACCCTGTGAGATTTACTGGGAACCCTGTGAAGAAAGGTTTTTATGGGGTTGTTCTAGATAAACTAATAGGTTCTCAATCACCATGTAACATGATGTCCACGACGTTTTTATCATATAAAATATATATTTTTACATTCTTATTTAATGCTTTTAAACCCTTATTCCTATTATTCGATACTTATTCTCCAAGCCCAAAGAAGATCTCCACAATATATATTTTGTTTCACCTTCTCTAACTCTAGTTTCCACATGATTCAAAATAGATACAATGTGTTTTGTTCTTCCAAAGGAATAGTAACAATCACTTCAAATATCTTATTCATTTTATCACATTTCAAATTTTAATATATAATTTTAGATAAACAATTATTTTGTACTTGATCAGGAAATGTGAAATCACATCATAACATGGGGGTTAAAATACTCTTATTTAAAGTAATATATGGTTACTAATTTTACTTTTGTTTATAATTTTATTAGTACGATGAATGTGTTATGTGATTTATTAATTGGATTAATTATTTTAGGATAACATTTGGAGATTATTTTGTCCATTGAATAATGGATTTTAGTACTGATTTTAATAGATAAATATTTATACATAATTCCATTGGTGTTCCTATGGGTTAACATTCATTTATTATGATAAATGTTTATTTGATATCATTTTTATATGTAATAATGTAACGATAAGTGTTTAAGTGTTTCTGGTAGTCTTCATTTTATTCTTTGGTGGTCATTTGAAATGTTAATATAACATAATTATTGTATGTAATCAGAAGTCTTTAAGATTGTTTTATACTATTCCAATAACATTATAAGATTTTATTATAGAATTACTAATAATAATGTTTTAAATGATTTAAAAAAAGTAAATATAGGTTTCTAATAATATATTGAACTAATATGTAAATAATATTTTATGTGGATTTTAATAATATATTTTTAGTGGAATGTTTTAAACATTATTTACAAAAAATATTGTTTTAAATCCAAATAAAGTGAAGGTTTAATAATATCATTTTTATCACTTTAATGTTTTTCAAAATAAAATGAATCTAAAATATTTTAAATGAATGTATAATATTATTGGTATGAGTCAATATTACATATTATTATGTGGACTTGAGCACGTGATAATGTATTATTTTTCTGTAGATGAATTATCCATTATATGTTCATGATTTCTCATTAATGAAACAACATTGTGCGTTTTTTCATTATTAAGGATCATATAATCTATAATCCTCTGTTTTTTACCTTTTTCCTCATTATTTAAAATCATTTCATTAATTAATTTAATAGACAAGATTTTTTTTGAATAGAATACTAACTTTTTGAAATATTGTATAGAAATATTCAATGATCATATTTTATAAAACATATGTTGTTATTTTTTAAACATAATCTTTGATCATGTGAATATGTTTATATAAAAGGTTCCTTTTTTCAATATTTATCTTATTTTACAAAGTTTATTAATTCCATCAACTATTACATGAATGTTTTATATGTAACAAATTCATACCTAACCCCTGATACATGTTTAAATCAATAGAGAGACAATGAATAGGTTGGTTTTGTGAGAAATGTTTTAGTTTGTAGATCAATTCTTTTTCGATCAATTGATTCTATAAATACACTCACAATTGTATTTTTTTAAACATACCACCCCCATTAAACGTCTAGATACTTTTAATTATTTTTTTTATATTTTAATTTTTTTTCATAAAATCAATTATGAATGTAGAATTCTTATTCAAGTAAAAACTCATTCCTTACAATTCAGGCAATTTAATTATAAGTCATTAACACTATTTTTTATTATTTAGATGGTAATGAACACACATTAGTGTTAACCATTTTCATACGTGAATACCCAAATTTTTTCACTCTAATTATGAATATTTATTTATTATTCTCTTCTGAGTTTTTTATATGGTTCATCATTAGTAATCCTTTAGTCTTACTTTAGGTTATACATTTGGATTTTATTAAGTGTTATTAATTTTTTTCATAAATTGTGATATCAATTATTTCATGATTTACTTCATACTTCTATCCCTTTTTGTTACCACATTTTTTCAATAGTTTTATTTTTTTCTAGTAGGTTAAAAATAAATGTAACATCGATGAAATATTTTTTAATCATGGATAATTTTTTTATTGATGATGAGTATAAAATAATGGGTGTAATTGTATGATTTTTTAAAAAAAAACTGAAAAAAATATATGGATTATAATGTATGTGATAGGATTCTAACACATAGACAATGTTATACCACATTTACCATCCCAAAGGGGGTGGGTTATAAGATGCACTGAATTTATTATTCACCTTCCTCTTCCTAAAAAATGGTTATTATATACTGATTTTTTATGGTAGATATATTTATATAGTAGATATTTCTTATGAAAAACATGCATATTATTCTTATAATTACAATATTTTAGAATAAAATTTCAAAAATATGTACACATCCTTATAAATAAAATGATTAGTGTATTTAGGGATTTTATAAATAAATTTTTTAAATTCTCATAAGGTATTCATCATCTCATGCACCATATCTCTATTTTAATTACTTCTTAATAAAATCCTCTATATAATTTCTAGTGGAAATGGGAAACATAAGAAGGTTTAATCCCAATTTATTAGTAAAGAAAAAACCCATCAATGAGTTATAAAGTTTTAAAGCATAAGTATATAAGAAAACACGAGAATGGGAGATATATATAATTAAAAATATTCATTAATCAAAAATATTTTTTAATGTGGTAAGACATATGAGAATATCAACACTTATGATCAAATATATATCCCTGAACAATCATGTGGAAATGTGATATAATAAACTTGATCCATATATAGTAATATAAACATAAATAAGTGGTATGTCATTTAATTGTTTCTTAAAAAGAAACTATATGGTAAATATCAATATAGGAATTCATCAAATTGGGAGAAGTCATAATTATTCTAATTAATTACATTATGAGGATAAATAGTCATCCCAACACATTATTCTATTGATAAATAAAATCATTTTAATTATTTATTTTTTAAAGAGATATAATAATTTAACTGACAGATTGAACTGAAATATAGAACCCCAGAAATATCATCCAAACATATTTGTTTCATATTTAATAAATCACATATGATATATTTCAAATTTAATGGATGGTATATGGTTTTCATGAAATATTTAATTGTATCACATAAAATTACCTCAATAATTATATCAAATTTTTCAAAAATATAATCACTAAAAAGGGAATATTTCATAATGAAGTTTAAAGGGTAATTATAAAATCATAAATACAGTAGAAATAGATAAATAATATATATGGAGGAAATGGATGTAAATTATAAAATAGTTTTTGGGAAACATTTCTCATAATTTCCATAAAGTGATGATACTTTGAATCTATTTCAACAAATCATTTTTGAAAGGTTGATATAAATATTTAAAAAATATTTTGAAATAAATACATGTAAATGGATCCTTGAAAAGGGATAAATTGATATCCAATGTAAATATATAGTGGAACATAAAATAAAAGTTCCTTAAAGGAATAATATTTTTTATTTTAAAATTCTATTTTTCAAACTCACAACAGATATATGATAAAAAACCTTCCATTTTCAGAAGTGTAAGGATAAATATAATGATAACATTAAATAATAAATATTTGAGTTTCAAAATAATATGGAAAATTATTTATAGTATTAATGAATATAGACATATCAGAAAAAGAGCCACTAGAGGGGATGATAATTATTGTTAGTCATGTTACATTTTTCAGACAATGAAATACAACAAAGAAGAATGATTTTATAAGAAAATGTAATTTACATAGAAAAATTGAATGTATCATATGATAAAAACTTAGGGATGAAAAATCTAAACATAAAACAAAATTGTTCAAGAATAATAGTTATAACAAAACAAAAGTGGTTGATTTAAAAGAAAACCCTTAAGAATATCATACTCTATAATGTAATAGCACATCGAAATATATTTTGTTAGAACTAGTTTTAAATAAAATGAAAATAAATTGGTAGTATAATATGATTCAATCATAATTTAGAATAAATAATACATTAATTAATTTGGTTTAAAAAAGAATCATTATAACACCCAAAATAATAACTTCTGAACAACCCTTACCATTTCTATCGAATTCCAAAATTATTCTTTATCCTACATAATAATAAACATAAAATTATTAATAACATATTTAATAACTTTATTTTGATATATTATATTTATTAAAATTTTACTGTAATTATTACTTATATATTTACTATTGGAATATTCTTTATTCTTATTATCAACTGTTAGTAACATTAATGGATTTTTACAAGTCTCGTAATGTTGATGTCAATACCCATTTGTTGATAATATTTTCAACACTAATATATTATTTAATGTTATGAAATATTTATTCCCTATTAATTTATTGTGTTATAATTTAATTCTATCATAATTATAGTCATTATTCATGATGATGAAATTGTTAACGAGCTCATTTCTCCAATATATCGCGAACGAATGTTATTATATTAATAATTATAATAATTATTAATATTTCACATCTAGAATATTAATCATTCAATTATTTTATATTTTTTCATTTAATAGATTCTTATAACCATTAATCTCTAGATATGGTAAAAATTTAATACATCATTCATGGAGGCGGTAGTCCACACATAACACGAGAAGTGTTTTTATTTTCAAATGGATGGGTAAGATAAAGATAATAGTTAATAAAATAACATAATAACATTTTTTCATACTAATGATAATGATTTAAATATATTATAATTATTATAATAGGTCTGGTGAAGTTTTGGATGATAATGTTAGAAAAACAATGGTTATTGATTCGATAATACTAACCATGAGGGTATGAATCGTCTCTTATAGGTCCTGAGTAAAATTTTGGAAAAGGTATACATTCTTGTATAAATGGGGTAAAAACATTAAAGTGGGATCTATGGGAGTTAAAATCAGTTATTTATCAAGGTAATTTTTAAGCATTAGTGTGTCTTTTCATGCATCTAGGTGAGCATCTTTTATAAGTCAAAATGATAGATATTTTTAAGGAATTTTATGTTAGGTGATTCATAATGATATAATTACATGGGAGATTAGTGATATAGAAGAAAAAATTCTAGTGAGACATGTGGGATTGAATTCTCTACATTAAAAGATCTTATTAAAATTTTATGATTCATGTTATTTTATACAAATTTTATCCATGTTGGACTTCCTCTTTTTACCTAATGTAAGGTTGTTTAACTACATTCTAGGGAAATTAAATTTTTGAAAAAAAAATTACATAATCCCATCTAACCAATTTTTATTGTGATGAATCCAAAATTGGACTAAATTTAGTTTAATTAAATATGTATATAAGGTAAAATTATTAATTATATTAAAAAATAAAATTCATAGAAAAAATATTTTCAATTAAAATTTAACGTTTTAAAAAATAACAGTACTTAATAATATGTCTTATAAATTACTAATTAAATTACTATGAATATATTATTTTATGTAGAATTGTATTTTATCATCTTTTAGATATACTATATTTTATTTTTTAAAAATACAAAATCGTGCGAAATTTAATGTAAATTATTAGTATGATATATGAATAGATTTTTTAGATATTTAGATAAAATAATTGAATTATATCAATAGAAATGTGCTAAAAATAACCTTTAATTTTTATTAAATAATAAAATGACAAATATAAAAAAACATAAGATATATATATATATATATATATATATATTAAAATTGAAAAAAAAACATTTTTATTTAATCTTATCTTCTACATACATAACCCATTATAATATATTCATAAGGAATGTAGATACTATAAGTAGTGGTGGTTGTTGCAAGAGGGGATATATCTATAATTTATATCATAGTATTTTACATGATCTTGGAGTTTTCATAAAAAACTATCTAAAGCTGCATGAGTTGGAATTTGGCATGCGATCGGTCTATAGAAAATTGAGTAAAGCTAGCTCCATTTTATGATTTCAAAAAATGTTCCTCACATGGAGGATTCTATTGCATTATTCAATTTATCATGTTATGTATATTTTTTTTAATATATTGACGTCTATTTATAAATAAAAATCCAATGGATATGTTTTAATAATGATATTTTAATAAAAATATAGTTCATTTTATTTTAGTTTTATTCATAAAATAAGAAATCATGGATTTTGGGTATTGTAATTTCTAGGGTTTTATATTATAGCCCACTACCATAAAGAAAATTTTCCCATTAACATATATTAATCAGATAATAATAAATGAGTTATTTTTGTCTCATAATATCACTTGGTTACCAAATAGTTTACACAATCATATACTTTCAATATAGAACATTGTTTCCATGGAAAATCTTACTCTATGGATCCTTATATATATTATCCAAAATCACTAATGTTTTTTCATAAGATAAAAAATGTCCCAATAAGAAAACTTATTAGTTTATTATAATCAATGAATTTTTTATTTATATCCTCAAATGAGATACATGGATGCAATATGCTCTTGTGGAAGACTTGGAGGGAGTCCTAATTGACATGATATAGGCCATACAAGATCCTGAATATTAAACTTTCTTTTATAATCTTGTAAATTACTTCCCATGAGTCATCTTAATAAACACCATGTTTTCAACTTCAATCTTATGATCTCATCGATGGTTATCATTATAAAATTTATGTCAAAATTATGAGTATTTAATATTTTTGTTAATGGTTTTACCCCTCTCTATTATTTCATGGATATGTTCATGTCCTAACAGCTTCCCATATCAAATTTCTCCAAACAAGGTGGAGTTTAATATATATTCCCATGTAGAGCCTCATATGGTTCCATTTGGATACTATAGTGGAAACTATTATTATATCATATATCGAACAATAGTAGATATTGATCAAAACATATTTTAAAATCCATAGAGAATGAAAATAGAATATCTTCCAATTTTAAATTATTCCATTTAGAAAGACCGTCATTTTTAAGATTATTTGTCTTACTAGAGATCATAAATGTTTAATTTTTTTGCAAAAGGGTCCACCAAATCATTGATGTGAGGAATATATCAGAATTTAAAAAAATTAATATAGTATTCTAGGTATTCATAGAAATTCATTTATGTATGTCATATGAATTTTATCAAGTTTAAATTCATCTTCGATATATCTGATGTGTACATATTTTATATTCATATACACCACTACCTAAATATAATACTATCTAGTAAATTTATTAGGAAGACTAGTGATGAAAACCTTGGTGATGTTCTCTAATTTTCATACATGTACAAAGAATGTTTTCATCATCCCATTACAAATTGGATGTTCAGTAATTAATTTTTGGAATACCAAGCATCTAGTTACGTATAATGTAATCCATCCCTTCTTGTTATCAAACAATAAGTTTGTGAAAATCTTTATATATCACAGTTATTTCAGGGTGATTATAGAAGGATGAACTATATGCATCATCCAAAGGCTCCTTCTATATATCGGCCATAAAAGGGAAATATATTAGGGTTCGAAATCGCATAACTCTATCTCCATCATGTTCAAAAACATGAATATTTTATATGTTCATCTATATCTCCATGTCTTCCTCATGGACCTCCCTTATCATTATATAAATGGATGGTTAGGAAATAATTTGGAAAATGTATAATTTCATCCTTTCCAATATGATATATATATATATATATCCATACATTGAATATCTATATTGATATGAACATGTTAAATTCTCATCTTGTATGTGGTTGTATCAACTATTCATCGTAGAGAATATTCCCCATTTTCCTTCCCTGTGTGGTAATGTAATTTGATTAAATAATGAATTATTATGTCAAAATATCTCTTTTAGATCATATTTATCATCGTCTATGAGAATACATAATTTATGATCATGTGGTAATGGTAGATATCTAAAATTTCACCAAATAGATTATTCTAAAAAATAAATGTAAATATTAGTAATTTTAACTCTAGATCTCGTGATGGATATTTTTTCCCATGATTCATTAATTGATGTGATGTATTAACTTTTTCATTTTTAATTACCAAAAGAAAATATAAAACCCTCAAATAATGTATCACTATAAAATAAATACCATTATACTCATAAAAACCCTTAATTTTCATATAATATAGTAATTAATGCTTATTTTGAATATGGAAAATAAGCACCTGGAGGTAGTCACACTAACTGGATGGTTTGGTATTAACTCAATATTATATAGAATCATTATGACTGGGCTTAGCTTATAATAACCTGAACTTTTGAATAATATTTTTTTTCATGAAAATGTTTGTTTTACTATGTCCCATTAATTAAACTATATAATAATAAATTGAAATGTAACTATCAGTTTTTGAACATTATATGAACATTGGTCAATTATGACTGAAGAGTAATATGAATGTTGAAAACAATAATAATCTTAAAAATATAATTATTGTTTATAAAATGAAAAGAAAATAGAAAAATTATTTCCGAAAGAAGAGTCAATGGCCTCATCCAGTAGATTAGAGCCATACAAAGCTAATTTTTCAGCGCTCAGAATGGTGGTAGCATCACCGGTATTTTCTATTGACCAATACCATGCCAAACGTTAACACATTAAGCTTGAATAGAATTTCCTATGAGGGAAGTTCATGTTAATAGAGATTTCAACTCGGGCGATGTTATCTGAGCTGCCCCAAGAGTCTATCACCTTCATACACCTCACCCTTAGGTCTTACAAAGATGTTATAAAGAGTTATGTAATAAGGTATTCGTTACTTATTGTGTAATCCTTTTTTATAAATAAAAGTCTTATTCCATAAATTCCTATACGAGAATAGTTTTTCTTAAAAATATAATGAATTAGATAAATCGAATTTTCGGGTAAAATGGTACTTCTCAGAAAATATATAATTTATTATATTAAACTAAGTTTTTATTAATAATTTTATTATAATAGTGTTATAAGAACACTCCTTTTAATTATAAATGATGATTATATTTATTGTTTTTACTCTATAAAAGTTTAATTATTCAGTTTGATAAGAATTATATTGTATTTTTAATTAAAAAATTTATTTTGATGAATTAATGAATTTTTTAGATAATTAATATTTTAATAAAATATTATTATCGAATCAATTTTATGAATAATAAATGTGTATATAATTTTTTTGAAGTCAAATTTAATTTTTATTAATGTTTAAAAAAAAAAAAATTTCAAAACCCATTAATTTTCATTAATTATTTATTTTTATTTCAAAAGTGAAAATTCACATATTTAGAAAATTATTTAGATAAAATAGACATTATTTTTGTAATTTGAATGTCAAAATTATCCAATGGTTAATTTTTCATAATTTTCTATGGTAGTCAAATTTTGGGTAAAAATTAAATACGGAATAAATATAGAATGTGTTTTATGACATCATAATGACCAAATAGTGATGTAATAAAATAATCTAAAAGGTTTATTCGGCCAATATATGTTTTACTTATAAAATATTGTGATTTTATATGAGTTTTATTAATTTTATAATGCTTTAGTGGACCCTTAAAGGCTTATAAAATATTTTAACATTTTAAAATGATTTCCATGAGAGTGTGACTCACCTCTACATAAGAAAGCCGAATATTTTAATATGCTTTGACCATGTAATTATAAAATATTGTAATCCACTCCCCAATGGAGTAAACTATGGGGGAAAAACATGGGATGGTTTTATGTTTTGATTTGTTTAATGTGTAGTGTCCAAAACCTAAATAATAATTAAATCCCTCTCCTTTCCTATATAAACCCCCCCAATATCTCATTCCTCTTCACTCAAACCATTTGGAACCTGAAAGAACTCTTCACTCATATATATATAATCCTTCAAAGTCTCCCCAAGCTCTCAAGAAGCGTCTCTCAAGCCTCTCTTAAGACATTGGAATCACACTTCCAAGAAAGGGATCTTCAATTTCCTCTCCTCCTATAAAATTCAAGCATCTTATTTGAAATTAGTTCTTGTAATTTGGAATGCTTATAATTTAATTCTATAATTATCCTTAAATTACAATCCATTTTATTTTATTTTTATGATGGATCATTTATAATACCTCATTTTGACCCCTACCTAATCTGTTACTATGCCGAAATTTCGTAAGGGATCTTCCACCCTCTTCTCTTATCAAGCACACTTTTCATGTTAGGTCTTTTAATTTGTTTTATTAAAATGTTTTTATGTGTTAATAAATATCCTCCTTACTTTCCATTTAATTTATAAATAATGATATAACCTTTCACTCTCATTTATCCCTCTTATTAATCCTTATGTGCACCTATTACCATGTTGAATTTTCATAAGGGATTTCTTCCTTTCTTATTTGTTTCCATGTTTATTTATGTTGTTATACCCTTTTAATTTCAATAAAAAATGTTGGGGTATTATTTTTCACCTCCCCCATAATTCACTCATTTTTTTGAATGATGAGAGACCTATTTATCTCTTATTAATCCCTTCCATGTAAACCCATTACCATGCCAAAATTTCTTAAGAGTTATTCCACTTCCCCCTTTCTTCAGGTTTTTCATTATTTTTTTATTTTAAAGGATGGGGTAGTTGTCTCATTTTATTAATAAAGAACATCAAATTACTCTTTTAACTAGGAAAAGGGAGACCCATTACATATCCCGAAGGCCCGGTGGGCTTGTAGCCCATTACATACCCCGTAGGCCCAAATTTTTGGCCTATTGCCCATGCTGGGAATAGTAACTCGCCTACTACAGTACCCGCATAGTACCGCCGATGCTATAGTTCCCTTCCGCCCCAACATTACCCATTGATCTATAGTACCAACACTACTATAGTACCACTATATTAGATTCTACAGTACCCTACACCCAATGGGTTTTGATCCCCCATTTTTCATATAGGATTACGGGGTGCTTACCACTAAGACAAACCCCAAATACTTCATGTTTTTCATTATGTTACACATTATATTAATGAATTTCATGTGTTGGGACATGTATCTATATGACCCCATTACTTTCCATTTCATGTACATATTATGAGATACCCCTTTCTCTCTCATCAACGATTTTTATGATTTTTTTATGTCATGTCGTTATGCTGTCAAAATGGCACTGTGATTTTCGAAGTGAAAAGCATCATGTAGTGAATACGATACCCATTTCTCTGTCAAGGGTATTCACCTTTATTAACATATACTTATTGAATGGTACTTAAATTTATATATTCCTCATTCCTTAATCATGGAATAACTTATGATGTTGAATGATTCCATGTTATATGATACAAGTGGAACGCTTATGCATGAAATGATATGTTCATGAATGGTGTGACCTGAGAGTGCTCCAATGCATTGGGTAATGTTTAGTATCCTGATACATCATGTGAAATGATGTTTTTCTCATGCTTATCCATGAGAAATGGCCGTTTACTCCTGCTAATTCATGTGTAATGATGGTTTAATCATGCTAATCCATGTGCAATGAGGGTTTACTCATTCTAATCCATGTGCAATGAGGTTTTACTCATGATAATCCATGTGAAATTATCCTTTGATCATGATAATATCCTAGTGTATGTCATTGCCACATTTCTATGTTATGGTAACCATGTTATATCATGCCCTTATGTTCATGTTTCTCTTGTCCTCCATTGATATGCCTATTTCCTAACATGTATTGTATTCTTTATGTTATGACTTGTTTACTCCTTTACTAGGCTTTATAGCTCACTATTTTCTTATTTATTTCCTCAGGTTATCCCATGTAATTATATGTACAAAAAAATGTTGTGATCATATAAAATAATTTTTTAATAAATATATCATATTTTCAGTTTTAATTTTTTATGCAATGTTCTTATTTTTCCAAGACACTATACCTCTTGATCCTCATAGTTGTCTTGTGTGAAATTTTATGTAATAAATTAGGTTTAAATGTGTAATAAATAGAAGGGTTGTTATAGTTGGTATAAAAGGATAGGTTTATTTATTTTTGGGATTATGATTAGAAGACCCTAGTGAAAGTTTTTGGGATAAGAATAATTATGAAAAAAAACATCCCTAAATTTTGGTGAGTATAGAGTAAGTGGATTATCAAGAAAATAAATCCCTATCTAGATATGAAAAAATAAAGGTGGCTCTGGCACAAATGTATATAGTTGTAAAAAATGAAAACACAGCTTTGATCTAGACTCTAATGGGAACAGGTGCACGACAACAGGCCTTTCTCCTCTCTTGGTTCGACACTCCAGGTGTATATTCATTGGTAAATTCATAAGCTTAGTATGAGACAATATGAAGGGAATAAAAATGACGCTAAGAATATATATTGGGAAACAGATCTAGGATAACCTAGATTGAAACTTGGGGAATCACATGTTATGAGATACTATTCTATTACAAGTTTATCCTTCTTTGTCCAATGTTTTATTTTTTAAAATTATTATTAGAAAAGTATTAAAACCCCCTGATTGTATTTTATTTTTCGAAGTTAAAACATGGAAGGAGGACGATCACAAACAACTCTTCTCTCTCTTCCATAAGAGCTACTTGCAATGATTATCCAGAAGTCATGCACATTTGACTTTGAAACTTTTTAAAATATCCATGTTACATGAAAAAAACATTATAATGTATCCAATACATCTAGAATTTCAAGATTCATTCAAGGATGAAGTACCATCTATTATATAATTTTTCACTCTCAACTTTCTTACCATGCTAAGCGTGGGAAGTACCATCAGGGTATTTTCAATTTCATCGCTTCATCTCAAAATTATGATGCATTAAATGATTTTATAGGTGATTCAGAAGAGGGTGACCTCTGAGCATCATATATGTATCAAATAATAGATTTATTTCTTTTGGTATATCAGAAAATTGATTTACCAAAACCCTGTTTTGAAATATTTAAAGTTGAATCAGTAAGACTTTTTTTTATAAAAAACATATTCAAGATGATGTATCAAAATTATATATATGAAATACCTTTTTATGAAATATATATGCTTACATAGATATAATCCAATATGGTTGAGGAGTTTTGGGAAAAGGATGTAGATGATTTTAAAAAATCCTGAGGTACCATTATGATACATGAACACTTTCTACCTAAAGGCAATGCTAATAGGATAGGCCTCATTGATGAGATGAATGAGTAGTACCCTCACCTATTTTCACCTTAATATGTAAAACGAAATTTATGGGGTTAAAACGGGGGAAGAATGTAATGACCTGAACTTCTAAATAATATTTTGTTTGCTAAAAATGTATTTTTTATTATGTCCCATCAATTAAAACTATATACAAAAAAATTGAAATGTAACTATAAATTTTTGAACGTTATATGAATATTTGTGAATTATGATTGAAGATCAATATAACCGTTAGAAATAATAAAAATTTTAACATTATAATTATTGTCTATAAATTGAAATGAAATTGGAAAATTTAATTTAGAAAGAATAGTCGATGGCATCATCCAGTAGACTTGAGCTATAAGAAGCTCATTTTTTGGTGCTCGGAAAGGAGGTAGCATCACTAGGCTTCACTCTTGACCAAGCCCAAGATGAGATTCAACATGTTATGCTTGAACAAAATCGCCTATTATAGAAGTTCAAGTTAATAGAGATTACCACTCGGGCGAAGTTATCTGAGCCGCCCCAAGAATCCTTCACCATCACATACCTCACCCTTAGGTCTTACATGGGTGAAATAATGGGTTTTTTAATAAGGTATTACTTATTGTGTAATACTTTTTTATAAATAAAAGTCTTATTCCATCAATTCCTATTTGAGAATAGTTTTTATTAAAAATATAATGAATTAGATAAATTGACTTTTCATCTAAAATGGTACTTTTAAGAAATATATAAATTATTATATCAAACTAAACTAATACTAATAATTTTATTATAATAGTGTTATAAAAAACTACATTTAGTTATAATTGATGATTATATTTATTTTTTTTACTCTATAAAAGATTATATATTCCGTTTGATAAGTATTATATTGTATTTTTAGTTAAAGAATTTATTTTGATGAATTAATGGATTTTTAAAATAATTAATATTTTAATAAAATATTTTTATCAAATTAATCTTATGATTAATAAATTATTATTTAATTTTTATGAGTTCAAATGTAAATTTTAAGAATGTTTAAAAACTATTTTTTTTTTCAAAACCCGTTAATTTTTAGTAAATATAATTTTTTATTTTAAAAGTAAAAATTCACTTACATATAAGATTATTTAGAAAAAATAAATATTATTTTTTTAAATTTACCTTCAAAATTATAAAATGGTTAATTTTTCATAATTTTCTAAGGAATTTGAATATTTTGGTAAAAACTAAATAATAAATAAATATATAATTTGTTTCATAACATCATTATGACCCAATAGTGATGTAATAAAATAAAATAAAAGGTCCATTCAGTATATATGTGTTTTATCTTTAAAATATTATGATTTTAGATTGGTTGGATAAATTTTATAATGTCTTAGTGGACTCTCGAAGACTTATAAAATATTTTAACATTTTAAAATTATTTTCCTTGAGAGTGTGACTCAAATCTACATAAGAAAGACTAATATTTTAATATTTTCATCCCTTGGAATTATAAAATATTGTATACCACTCCCCTTTGGTAGAAACCGTGGTAAAAAACAATGGTATGGTTTATGGTTTTGATTTTTTTAATGTGTAGTGTCCAAAACCTAAATAATAAAGAAATATCTCTCCTTTCCTATATAAAACAACTCAATATCTCATTCTTATTCACTAAAACCATTTGGAGCTTGAACAACCTCTTCCCTCCTCTCTCTAGAATCCTCCCAAGGCTCCCCAATCTCTTAAGAATCCTCTCTCAAGCCTCTCCCAATCTTTTGGGATCACACTTCCATGTAAGGGATCCCAACTTTCCTCCCCTCCTTTCCAATTCAGGCATCTTAATTAAAAGTATTTCTTGTAATTTTGAATTTTTATAACTTCATTCATTTATAATAATTAATTATAGTAAATTTTATGTTTTTTGGATGAGGTATCATTTATACTCCCACATTTTTACCCTTACCTAAGTCGTCACTATGCCGAAATTTCTTAAGGGATCTTCCACCCCCCCCCCTCTTATCAAGAATTCATTTCCTGTTATTGTGATATGAAAAAAAATTTATTAAATGAATCATTTATTGGTATTTTTACATTTTATAATAATTATATTAACTCTCAAATAATAAATTTCATGATATTAAGGTAACAATTATAGGGGTCAAATAAAAGTTAAAACAAAAAGATAAGGATAAAAAAAATAAAAAACATATCTAATTTTCATTGGATGAATTTATATCAACACATAATTATACTATATTGAAAAATAAAAATTTTTCATACATTTTTAATATAAATTTAATATATATTTATTTAGTAATTTTATGAATTACTAGAGTGCCCCTCCCATCTCATATAAAAGTGAAACAATTATTATAAATTATTCACACTAAAACCCCTATTTGGTTCATCCAAACTCTAGAAAATTACATTCTTAGAATCCCTACCCACATTATATAGATCTCACTTTGGGAAGAACACTCACCATAGATGTGTTAAGGTGTTAATCAATATATATTTTCCGAAGAAAATGTATGATTTTTTAATAAGTGTTTTTGTTTTGTTTCGTTATCCACATCCTTAAAATATTAATACACCATAATGAAATAATAACCCAAGTATTACCAATATTATGAAATTTTATTGTCTTAATATCATCACCTAAATCCATATCCACTTCCACCAAATGGTAAAATATTCCATTGTTCATGTGTACAACGAACTACCACCTCACAAACCGATGTAATTCGTTTTCCATAACAATCTCTCAAGACTGGTTTTAATGATGGAATTAATGTTTATATATTATTTTAAAGAAATAATTTCCCTTCTGAAAAATAATAAATTTTTTTTTTTTTCTAACCATTACACGCACATAAAATTGATAATATCGTTTTTGCATACGTGTGAACTATCACCTCCACAAAGTGATGTGATTCATTTTTCATCAACACATCACATGGATGATATATATAGTTATATTTAAATGATTAATATGATATTAATGATATTATTATCATTAGTAAAAGTTACTATTATATTTACCCTCTTTATATAATGATCACTAAGAATGAAAACATCAATCATCTGTACGTACAACTTAACATCTCTATGATTGTAACGTAGTTCATTTTTCATATCCATAATTAATGGATGTATTTAAGTGTATAATTTATGTATAAAAGTTATATTTATTTCAAGAATATTATTTTTTATCTAATATAATAATGAACACTTTGACTATAGATATCATACCAAATTCATTTTGGACTCAAGTTCCAAATAATTACAGAACATTCAACATGAACTTAATTAATTATGAAATTGTTATAACATGGTAATAATTGATATAAAAGGAATAATAAACATGGAAAATCTTCTATATAAATTTAATAATTAACCAATTTTTATTATATATGAATATAAATATTGTGCCTGATGATTCGGACTCAAGGTATATTATCTCATCTAAATCTTATTTTTTTGAGGAATATATTGTTGTTATACACACTCCTTTTTGGATGAGGTTTATATACAACCTGATTATCATATCATATCATGAATTTATTTATTCCCATATTATTTAATGTTTGTTAAATTTTATTCTTTCATGGGTCTTATGATTTAAATTCTCAATGTGGTATGGTACAACTTGAGTATTTAAATATTTAATTATCAAATATTTTTCTCCATGTCAATAGTCTTGATATTATTTTATATTTTTATTTAATAAAATGATTATAAAGGAAATTTTATGTCTATTTTAAATTTCATTAAAAGGTTTTCAAAATGGAATATTTTTATGTTTTATATACAAATGGTTGACTTTATTTACCAATGAAAAAAGAATATTCTTTTTAATATATACAGAGACATTATCTTCTCTGCCACCATGTCCATTATTTTATATTTGGATTCATCTACAAGCCTTCGGTTTTTTAAAGAAAAATACACCCTTATTTTTATTTTATATGTATCATTTTATTGAAAATGTGTTTTAAAAATGGATTGATTATTTCTCTAACATGAAATATTTTCTTATGAGTGTCAATGAAATATTAAGAGTGGAATGTGGAAAATTGTAAGATTTTTTCTGTTATGATTATATAATAGTACATAGAAATTTTTCAGGTGGTTATGGGATATACCAAGCATGGTAGGTCCGTGACAAAAAAATAACATGAGGTTATGTTATTATCTCAAAAACATTGGGTTTTCAAGTCGACCATATGGTTATTCCATTTGTAAGAGTAGCTTGTATAGAATTCAATCGCAGGGTTATTCAATTTTAATATAATTATGTCCCAAGATACATTTTTTGGTATTTGTTCCTGATATGGATTTTATATTAATTTCATGATTGCAAAATAAATGTATTAAATGTTCTTATTATCAATGTAATATATTTACTACTTTAAAATATTGAAATGTATTACTTTATGATATGTTTATATGGGTTTTCATGTTTCCATAAGACTGATAGTTTTCTTTATTTGAGTATCCATTATTTATATTTTTATGCTCATAAATTGTTTTAAAAGGGAATTCAGAGGTTTTAAGGGGTAATAGATATAAGGATGCGATCAAGGGGATAATTGTGAATATTTTTCATACAGGTAAATATTGTTTTATTTTAATGAGTTTTATATTATGAAAAAAAAACTGATACTAAGAATGAGTGTCCAGTGGTAATGTATGGGTTTACTTTTTAAGAGTATTAAATAATTCTCTAAAACTCTAAACATAAAATATCCCCCAATGTTAATTCTTTTTCAAAAATAGTATAACATTTAATATTTATGTTCGGGTCCATACAGTTGGTATAAAATTTTAGTTTAGACAACTGTTGAGATAAGGATGTTTTTCTTACGAGTTGTGGATATCATCATTGATTTATATGGTTAATTTATATAATGATTTTAATATCTTAGAACCCATTTGGAGGCTTTAATTTATGAAATTTTAAGGTGAACAATGTTATTTTTTGAGAGAATAATTTTTAAGGTAATTATGGGTTATTAAATTTTGGGATACAAATTGAAAGTTATGCGATAACTGTTGAGGTTAAAACATATTATGGTTATTTTTGAGTATATTATCATATTTTTTTAATGTTATAAGTACTATATAGTTTTATAAAATTGATAACCCGCAGACGGTGTGACAATATATCATTTTCGGTATGGCCATGAGTTTTAAACCCATAACCAATGGGAAATATGGGTGAGTCCCCTACTACTAGCCTTCATAAAGTCCCAGTAAATAAAGATTTATCTTTTTAGTTTAACTATTTTATGGATGAAGAATAAGTTGATTTTGTTAACATATTTCTTATTGAATATTTAACCACGTTATTGGAAAATGATTTGATGATTAAGTGATTAATGTTATTTCAGAAGATGCTCACTATTTTGGGAACATTATATTATTATGTTAAATAGAACAATATGGAATTTTCATTGAGGTGTAATGATTTAATTATATTTTTAAATCCTATCTAATTTTATTATGGATTATGGTGACTCAAGTTATTTATGTAAATAATTATCATATCTTTGAGATTTTGTGATTAAGGTAATTACATTTTTTGGAAGGAGACTGTAAGAGTGATTGAAGTTATTTGGAGATAAATGTTTAAATTTATCACGGAAGACTATTTGTTCAAATAATTATAAATTTTCTGATTAAATATTGGTTTGAATTATTTCATGGAATGTAAAGGAAATTTTTTTATTGGAACGTCAATGTGGAACCTTGTGTACTACTATTGAATTTTGAAGAGTGGAGTATTTTTTAATCATATAAGGTTTAATCATTTTTTGGAATTATTTAACCTTGTTCTGACTATTTTTTATGGTTAATGCCTAAAGATATAAGAAATATATAGTTAATATTTTTTGGATTATGTTATTCTCTATAAGTTGACTCAACTACTTTAGGCATAAAAAATTCATCTTTAATACTCATTATTTGGATAAAAAATGCATTTCTAGTATAAATTGATTAAAATATGAAGGTATACATTTCAAGTAAGTATGATTCATTATGTTCATAGTCCAATTAAAAATAAAATTCCTCAACTCTATGTAAATTATTTTGAAACAAAAATGTTATCTTCTTACTTCACTTAGTAATAAATCAGTGATCTTTTAACCCATCACATATTTTTGGTTTTGTGATTTTTGACTTTCTCATGACCATTTTCTATATCACTCTCCATAAAAAATGGTAGTTATTTTTCTCTTCTATCTCGATGATTTCCTACATTGAACCCCAGTATGGGTTATCTCAGATGACCTTCATACTTAACTTCCTTTATTTTAAAGTGTATGTTTTGTTAATCCTTTTTCCGGTGATAGATTTCAATAAAGATAATTTGAAAATTCGAACCATACTTACTAAGCCTCAATTAAAAATTTCAAGTATGGAATTTCCAAAATTTTGGATAATTTAACATCCCATGTTTGTTAAAAAAAAATAAATAATATGTTCGATAGCGTACATGATACGCCACATCAAGCTTAAAAAATAACTAATAATTATTATTTAAATATTATTATTATAACCAATCCATTAGAATGGATGGTATGGATATGATTAAAAAAATTGTGAAAATAGTGTTTATATATGTAAATATAATTAATTCTTTTGTGATTAATTAATTATAAAATAAAATAAGTCCCTCTTTAAAATTAAAGAAAATTATTTTCTGAAAAAAATATTAAATGTGAACAAGTGTGTTTGGATTATATTAATGATAAATATATATAATATATCAAATATATTTTTTAACACACATATTATATTTTTTCTATACATGATATAAGAACAAATCAAATTTAATGCATAAAAGAAGCATTTTTATAAAACTGATGTTTTACCGCCATTTGATGGTACCTTTGTTTTAAATATAGACTTTAAAACTCTTAAATTATATTTATAAAAATAAAATTCTTGTTTTATTTAGTATTATAATAACATACTTTGGATTTTTTTGTATTTTTCTAATATGTTTAATGTATTGATGAATAGTGAAAAAAATACTACATTTTAATTGAAAATGGATTTCTCATTAAATTTATTTATACTGTTAAATTATATATTATAATGTTTTTAAATTATAATTAGATCCTTGTTTTATCATTTAATCCAATTTTGGACATTGGAATCAATTTCACATTGAATTTTGATATAAAAATATTTTAATGTTTTGAATGTTTTTACATTAAAAACTTTTTCCTTGATCCGTCAAAAGGATAAATTTTAAATTAGTTTTATCCAATTGTGTGCTTTGAATTTTGAAAAATATATTCCATATTTGGAATCATAACTTCAAATTTTAGTAAATAATTCCCTTTAATTTTTGGGCATTATGAATAGTAATTTTGGAAATTTTTAATACCATAGTTAAAGGAAAATCGAGTAATCAAGGGTAAAGATAATATTATAAATAAAAGAACAATTACCCTAAAACCTATCATAATTTTATTGGATGAGTTAAATTTTACCAAATTTATCCTTGGGACTATTTTATGAGCTCTTGGATCAACGTGGATGACTTTAAGTCATTTATAGTATTTAATTCCAAGACAAGTCAATATTATCATCGTTTGATTTTTAACAATTGAAATATTTTTAATATAGGGTAATACAAGGTATTTGAATGAATATAAATATTATTTTTCAATATAATGTGTTTATATTCATCATGATAATTTATTTTTAGTTTTTATGGAAAAAATAATTAAATTAATCATTTTTATTGTGTTCATGTCGTATTTTTTTAATTAATGAAAATATCAAATAAATGATATCAAAAATATTAAATTAAACATAATCAGATATAATTAATTTTATACATGAATTTTATAGAATATTTTGATATATTATTGGGGATTTAATCTTTTTTTATGTTATAATGTTGTTATTATCTTTTTAAAGAGTAATGAATAGTGTGAACATTCACATTAATGAAATTTTAAAATAAATAATATTTAATTGAATGATATAAAATTCATAAAAATATAAAATCCTAATAAATTTCTGGGATAAGTAAATAAATTTCATATGTTACTCATTTATTAGTCGTTTAACATCTTATAGTAATTATATTAACCATCAAAGTGGTGATTACATTATATCACGGTAAGAATTAAAGTTGTTAAATAAGGGTTAAAATAAAAAGATTTGGATTAAAAAACCAAAACTTGACCAATTTTTATTTGATGAATGAATTTTCTCTCATAATCATACTCTGTTATAAATAAATTATTTTTGATCAATTGGGAGTATAAAATTAATTTATATTAGTTGAATAATTTGATGAAGTACACGAGTGCCCCTCCCATATCTTATAAAAGGCCAAACATGCTTATCTTTACAACACACTTGAAAACCTATTTGGTTATAGAAATATATTTACAATTCCCTATCATGAATACCTCCAAACATTATATTGAGCTTAGGTTAGTCATAACACACACAATAAAGGTTTTTAGGTGTTAATCAAAGTAGAATGTACGAAGAAAAGGTATCATTTTTAATTAAGTGTTTTGGTTTGGTTACTTCTTCCACATTATTAAAATCATATTACACCATGTTGAAATAAAAACCCTAGTATCCTTAATATGATGACATTTTATTATGTTAATATCCTCAAAAAAATCTATATACACTTCCATTAAATGGGAAAAGAATTAATTATCCATGTGTACGGTGGACCACCACCTCTCGAACCGATATAATTTGTTTTCCATCACCATCTCTCATGACAAGTTGTAGTGATGGAATTAACTTTTACATATAATATAAATGACATATTTATTATTATTAATATATGATACATCATCCTTTTCTTATATTTCCATGCATAAAAAATTATGTTGTTATTAATGCGTTTGTGCAAACTGTCACCTCAATGAGGCGATGTGATTATTTTTTCATCACAAAATGACTTGTATGATATATATAATTATATTTAAATGAAAATATGATATTAATTATATTATTATCTTCTTAACTTCTTTTCATAATGATCACTGATAAATTAAAATGTTACTCATTTTTACGTATGACTTATGATATCCATGAATGTAACATATTTCATTTTTTATATCCATATGTAATGGATAGATTTAAAACATTAATTTATGAATAAAACTGTTCATTATATCATGAATATTATTACTTAGATGATATTGTAATGACCATATTGAATATTTTCATCATAAAAAAGTCATTTTATACTCAAATGATGAATGTCAACAAAGCATTTGACATGAACTTAAATATTATAGTAATTGTAATAACATGGTAATAGGTGACATAAAAGAAATAATAAACATGAAAAAATTTCAAAATCAACTAAATAATTATCCTATGTTTATTAATCAGGAACAAAAATATTGTTTATGATGAGTCAGACTCAATGTAAGGGATTACGTCTCAATATCCTTTCATTGACGCATTTCTTGACATTATGCCCCCATTTTATTTTAAGAAGTGTATATAAAGTCATTTTGACATATAAAATAATTAATATAATTATTCTCATATTATTTAATGTTTTTTAAAAGTTATTCTTTCATGATTATTATGATTTAAAATCTTCTAGTGGTATGGTACACCTAAAATGTTTAAAGATTTAATTATCAAATATTTTTCTCCATGTCAGTATTCATGATATTATTTTATAATTTTAATTAATAATATAATTATTACGGTTGTTTTATATATATTTTTAATTTCATTAAAACGTTTTAAAATAAAAATCTTGTTATGTTTTATGTACGGAAGATTTGGTATTCATTACAAACGATAAAAGGAATGTTATTTTTAACTTATACAGCGACAACAACTTCTCCACCACCATGACCATTATTTTATATTTGGATTTATCAGTAATCATTTATGTTTTTAAATAAAAAGAAACCCCTATTTTAATTTTCTAGGTATTTTGTTATTGAAAATCGGTTTTAAAAATTGATTTATTATTTATGAAACATGAAATGTTTTCTTATGATTGTACATGAAATATTAAGAGTAACATGTTAAATATTGATATTTTTTATGTGTTATGATTATATAATGATACTTTGAAATATGATGGGTGATTAAATGATAACCTAAAGAAGGGTGGTTCTATGAGAAAACAAAGATGTGTGGATACATTGTAACCTATAATGCATTGTGGATAGAAGTCAACTGTATGGTTATTCTATTTATAAGAGTGACATGTATGAAAGTGAACTACGTGGTTATTCCAATTAACTATAATTATGTCCCAAGATTCCATTATTTTTCATCTATGATTTATATGGATTTTATAGTAATCTTGTGATGAAAAAAAAGTTATGATATTAGATTATTTTCTAAGTAAATTATTTACTACTTTTAAGGTAGAAAAATTTTACTTTATGATAATTTCTCATGGGTTTTAATGTTTCCATAGGACTAACAGTCTTCTTTCTTTGTGTATCCCTTACAATGATTTTTGTTCTCATATAAAGTTTTAAAATATGTTTCTTTAGGTTTAAGGGTGAATAGATACAAGGATGATATCAAGGGGGTAATTATGAATTTTTTTTATAAAGAGAAATCATGTTTTATTTTAGAATTTTTTATATTGTGAAAAAATAGATATTGAGTATAAGTGGCCACTTTTAATATATGGGATTACTTTTTTAAAGTTTTTACTAATTATCTAAAATTATAAAATGAAGATATCCTTTAATTTTAATTCTAGTTAAAAACACTAGAATATGTACGGATTAAGGTTATGTCCTTATTGTAATATGGACTCTCCAACAATTCAGGGTTTCACCAAAAAGGAAAATGTCTACAAATAGACCACAAACCATATCATCTCTAAGTTCACTCTATGTGTCACGACCCGTCCTCGGGACCCATGTCGCGACTACCCCAAGCCCGCCTCCCATAGGCCAGGGGCTGGCGACTAGAACCAAGGCGTAAAACTCGACCAAAAAGGGGAAGGCATTGACTTTATAAAGTAAACAAACACCACAGAGTAAGCAGGCATAAGTAAACACTAAGTAAAACTGGGTACAATAGTAAGTGCGAAAAGTAAATGGGCCAGAATACAAACCCAAACTGAAAGTAAAGTACAACTGGAAAGAAAGTACAGTAACTGAAAGTAAGGCAGCAACTTCGAGCCATCCTCTGGATGTCCCACCTGAAGGGTGGGTACAGATATCCTCCTCAGCTCCTCGGGTCCATCCGTCTGCTCTGTGTACATCCCGCCCAGTGGTCCACCTCCAGGTACCGACTTGCTCCACAAGCCTCAACCACGATTAGCATTGTCTATCATCTGTATCCAACACAATGTAGTGCTGGCATAGCCCGTGCAGGGGTGAGTATACGCTACTCAGTAGGGACCCCGAGACCCCCGAAGGTCTCCCAGAATCCACAAAGGATAATCCACAAAGGAAAGATACAATCACGAAGTAACACCCAACACTACTTAGGTATATTCCCATACATATACCTAAGTCATCAATTCTAGTTTGGCTCCAACATCCGAGTCCAAGTTCGATCATGTCCACACAGGATAGCACAAACCAATCCACACAGGATAACACAACCCAATCCACATAGGAAAGAAAGTCAATCATATCGAAGATAAAGATTGAAAGTCAAGACTCATCTCACACAGGGATACTTCTTCGTAAGGTGATAGAGATGATCAGATGTAGAAATTGATTCATCTAAGTTGGGACCCACATAGGATACTAGACCAGCTAAGCTGTCGGACCCACATAGGATACAGACCAGCTACTCTACCAGACCCACGTAGGATACAAGAACAGATTCAAACACTACTGGACCCACATAGGATACAAGAACAGTAGTACTGCCAGACCCACGTAGGATACAAGAATAGTAGTCTTCACGGTCGAACCCACGGAGGATTTCAGTACGGTCTTCATAGCTGCCGAACCCATGGAGGATTTCAGTGCAGTCGTCATCACTGTCGAACCCACAGAGTATTTTAGTGCATTCTTCATTGCTACCGAACCCACGGAGGATTTCAGTGCACTCGTCATCGTCGTCGCAGTCGCAGCCAGCTCTAGGGTTCCCGCACACAGCAATGCTTGTTCCTGGGAGGGTCCGCTCCATGAGCCAAGGGGGGTCGATACATCAACTGACACGTAGTCCGGAGTTGATGTATGCCAAAGTTCCGTATCGACAAAGGGAACTCAACGTGACAGACGGCGCGTCAATCAGACGCCCGGTCTGAGAGTTATTAGCTTTTTCGGTCTAGGGGCCCGGTTGGTTTTTAAGTCAAAACCAACCCGACCTCACTCCAACTGCATCCAAACCACGAGAAGAGTAATCCAAAAGGTCTGTCTCACTAAGAGGAATCCAACAAAGTTGACGGCACGTCAATCGGACGTCTGGAGCTCAAGTTATAAGCGTTTCGGCTCCGAGGGCCCGGTTGGTTTCGTGTTTGAACCAACCCGGCCGTAACCAAATTTCTCCTAAACCTTGATTGTAATATACCAAAACGACCGTCTTGATCCAAGTATCGCATCACAACTGATGGTTCGTCGATCGGACGTCCATAGCCCATGTTACGGGCATTTAAACGAAGATATCCGGTTTTGGGGGGTTTTGGGCCCAGACCGACCAGACCCAAGACCCCCTGGGTCGGACCGAACCGGGTCGACCCGACCCAGGCCTGGGTCCGGCCCAAAAATGGCGCGGCCCGGCCCAATGGGCGCGGTCCGGCCCAGCCGGCATGGCCCGACCCCGCGGGCGTGGCCTGGCCCGGCCTGCGCGACCCAGCCCGGCCTGGGCGACTGGTTGGCCTGGCGCGGGCGCGGCCCGCGTGGCCTGACAGCTAGGCTCGGCCGAGCTGTCCCAGAAAGGGGGGGGGGGCGCTGACCCCTATTTTTAAACTGCGGCCCCCACGTGGGGGCCGCTCCTTTTCCAGCAGGCGGATATGACCCCCGGCCTCTTCCGAGCGGTCGGTCCACCGCCGCGGGACCCCGCGGTCCTGCCCCTCCAATGCGCCGACGGCCGGCGGTTTCGGCCGCCACTCCCGGCTCTGCCGTGGCCACAGGCTGCGGCCTTGGTCCGACCGGTGCGGCGCGACGGCGATGCGCCACTCCGCCACGACCCTGCTCCGGTCGCGGTCTCTTCGTGGTTCTCTGGCGCGGCGCGACGGCGTCGCGCCCCTTTGCCGCGATCTGACTCCGGTTGTGGCTTCTTTCTGTCCCGAAGGCGCCACACTCCTTCGCCACATTCCTCCATGTTTCTGCGCGGTGTAGTTGCACCGCGCCGCCTTCTTTCGAGCCGCAACAAATACAACAACAAAGGGGGTGGAGGGTCGGCCGTGTTCGTGCGGTCCGACCTCCTCCCGTTAAGTTGATAACTAGCGTCCCAAAATAAAAGATGAAGAACAGAAAATATTATTCCACAAACAAAATTAACCCCTACCTCATGGAGTTTTCGAAGGATGGTTGTCGCAGAACAACGACGTCGCGGAAGACGGCGTCGCGGAAGACAGTGTTGTGGATCGATGCTTCGTAAGCACCGTCAGCGTTCGCCCGATGAAGGATGTGGCACGTCGTCGTTCTTCGAAGAAGGCGTCTCTCACTGGATGCGGAGAGGCAAGAAGAAGGTATGGCGAACTCCCCTTGCAGTGACGGAGTTCTTCGTCGTATACTCGGCGTTCTTCGTGTTCTTCGACGAGGAAGAAGATGTCAAAGACTTGAGCTCTCCTTTTCCAAATATCTCACACAACGATTCAACAAATAATAAAATAAGGCTTTTCCTTATTTTATTTCTCATGCCAACCCCTTTCGAAAATTCAAAAGATTACAATCAATTAATTGACTTTAATTGATGAGCATTTAATAATCCAAATTAAATTCGAGGGTTGACTTTCCATTTAAATAGGGTGTGGGTGAGTTACAAATTAATTGCACAAGAGGGAGGTTAAAGGGATTTGAAGGGGTGGGGATTGTGTGGGCCCCACTCCACTAATATTATACATAAAGAAGGTATGATGTAGTGGGTCCCACTCCAACCTCCATGCATAGGTTTAAACTACTTAGAATAGAAATAAAAATTGTAGCACAATATTTTATTTCATTCTTTACTTAACCCATTTATTTAATAACCACACCCGAGAAAACACAACTCCAGAAAAGGTGTTCCTAAGAAATTATCGGCGTTGTGATTCCATCGGTGTCCTCAGATTTCTATTCTGAGCATTAGTTAAAAATTTAGAAAAACCCGCTCATTCGTTCACTGAATGTACCCGAGCTAAACTTCTGAAAATGATTCCAGGCACACCGGGCCTCAGAATCAGGTGTCGTCCGAAACTGCGTACTCGTAAAATCCCAAAGAAAATCAAGAATTAAATTTCCATTGAAATTTATGGGTCTTTACGTTACTCCAACTTCAGAGATTTACATCCCCGTAAAGATACAACACAAACTAGGGGAACAAATGAGGATACTGAGCACGCATCTGATCCTCCCCCTCCCAAGTGCTCTCCTGGATGTTCCTGTGCTGCCATCTGATGCGCACTATAGGAATCAACCGCCCACGTAGGACCCTCTCCTGTCGATCCTCAATCTCCACTGGGACCTCCGCAAAAGTCGCCTCATCGTCAACGTCCAACTCCCCATGGTCGATGATATGCGTCGGGTCATACACGTATCTCCTCAGCTGAGATACATGGAAGATTTCGTGCACCCGGTGCAACTGAGGTGGTAGATCCAGGCGATAATCCTCCTCGCCTATCCTACTGAGAACCTGGAATGGTCCGATGAAGAACATAGATAACTTTCCGCCCCGGAAAAATCTCTGTAATCCACGTCGAGGTGAGACCCGCAAGAAAACGTGGTCACCATCCTAGAACTCTAGTGGTCTCTACCTCCTGTCCACATAAAACTTCTGTCGGCTCTGAGCTGTCCTCATCCGCTCCTAGATGACCTGGACCTTCTTTGTCGTGGCCTGGACCATCTCTGGTCCCACAAGTGCTGACTCCTCAGGGTCTGTCCAGCACAGAGGTGATCTGAAAGTTCGGCCATACAATGCCTCGTATGGTGTCATCCCGATGGTGGAGCGGTAGTTGTTTTTGTACGCGAACTCCACCAAGGGTAGGTGGTCCTCCCAACTGCGACCAAAGTCGAGGACACATGCATGGAGCATGTCCTCGAGAGTCTGAATGGTCCTCTCCGTCTGACCATCTGTCTGAGGGTGAAAGGCGGTGCTCAGACGTAGCTGCGTCCCGAATGCCTCCTGCAACCCCTTCCAATGCCGGGAAGTAAAGTGAGCATCTTGATCGGAGATGATAGATGATGGCACACCATGAAGACGTACAATCTCCTAAACGTAGAGGTGTCCCAAACTCTCCACTGATCCCTACTCTATGATGGGTAAGAAGTGGGCTGACATGGTGAGTCAGTCGACAATCACCCAAATGGAGTTGTGACCTCTAGAAGTACGTGGATGTCCAGTCACGAAGTCCATATATATCCCGTCCCACTTATACTCCGGGACCTCTAAGGGTTGTACAAAGTCTGATGGTACATGGTGCTCCGCCTTCACCTGCTGACAGGTAAGGCACCAAGATACGAACTCTTCCACAACCTTCTTCATAACTGGACACCAGTGCAGTCATCTGAGATCCTGGTACATCTTCTCCACTCCTAGATGTACCGCTAAAGGGAAAGTGTGAAACTCCCTCAGCACCTCCTCCTGTAAAGCAGCTGGTACCATGGTACGTCCTCTAAAAAGGACGTCGTGCTTTCCTCCTATAGAGAATCCATCAGGTGCTTGTCCTGAGGATATCTGTGCATGTCGTGTCTCACAGTCAACATCCCCATGCTGTTCCTCTCTGATCCACTGAAGAAGTGGAGGAGTGACAGTGAGTGACTGAAGAAAGGCTACATCATCTCTATCCACGAAGGATATCTGCAAAGCGTCTAGCTGCTCTGTCGCCTCCTCGAGTAGCTGAATGCCCGTCCTCCTGCGGAGAGCATCGGCTACTACGTTCCCATTTCCAGGAGTATAGACTATCTCAAAGTCATAGTCTTGGAGGAACTCGAGCCATCGTCGCTGTCTCAGGTTCAGGTCCTTCTGCGAGAAGATGTATCTAAGACTCTGGTGGTCATAGTAGACTATAAAGCGTTCGCCCATCAGATAGTGTCGCCACATCTTCAGAGCGAAGACCACTGCTGCCAAGTGCAGGTCATGGGTAGCATAGTTCTGCTCATGTTGCCTTAACTGAGGTGATCCGTAGGTGATCACTGCCCACTCCTGCATCAGGACACATCCGAGTCAGGTCTCTAATGCATCGCAGTAGACTATGTACCCTACTCCCTCCTCTGGTAGCCTCAAGATAGGTGCGTTGGCCAATCTCTATCTCAGCTCATGGAAGCTCTGCTGACATCACATTGACCACAAGAAGGGTTTCCCCTTCTTCGTCAAAGCTGATAGTGGTGCTGCAACTTTGGAGAAGTCTGGAAAAAATCTCCGGTAGTACCCAGCTAGACCAAAGAAACTCTGCACCTCTGTCATGCTCCTGGGTGGATCCCAAGCTAGCACTGCCTTGATCTTTGCAGGATCCACAAAAACTCCAGCCTCAGAGATAACGTGTCCCAAGAAGTGGACCTCACGTAACCAGAACTGACACTTCGAGAGCTTACCATACAGCTGGTGCTCTCAGAGTGTGTCCAGTACAACCCGTAAGTGGTAGGTGTGCTCCTCCTTAGTGGTCGAGTAAATCAAAATGTCGTCAATGAAGACCACGACAAATCGATCGAGGTATGGCTAAAATATCCTGTTCCTGAGACTCATGAACACCGCTGATGCATTGGTTATGCCAAAAGGCATAACCAAGAACTCATTGTGGCCATACCGACATCTGAAGGTCGTCTACTGCACGTCCTCGTCCCAAACTCTGAGCTGACGATAGCCTGACCTGAGGTCTATCTTCGAGAACCAATGTTCTCCCTTGAGCTGATCGAAGAGGTCTTCAATCCTCGGTAGCGGATACTTGTTCCTCACGGTAACCTAGTTCAGGTGACGATAGTCGACACACAGTCGCAAGCTCCCGTCCGCCTTCTTGGCGAACAAAATCGGGGAAGCCCAGGGGGAAACACTGGGTTGGATGAATCCCTTTCTCTGCAAGTCCTCCAGTTGTACCCGTAGCTATCGAAGCTCAGCGGGAGCCATCTGATTTGCTGGAGTGGACATTGGGGTTGTCCTGGGGTATAGGTCAATATAAAAGTCTACCTCTCTGTGAGGAGGTAGTCCTAGAATGTCGTCAGGAAAAACGTCCGCATACTGATCCACCACTACAGGAAAACTCGTACTCCACACGTTAACTGCTCCTAGGATGAGGCTATCCAACTAATGAGTGATCGTCTATCCTGTCCTCTGTGGGAGTCTATCATGCTCTTCAAAGGCTCCATTCTCACCAATGAAGGTGAACCTGCTCCCATCGGTGCGGACACACTGCACCTTGCGACTAATATAGTCGATCTGAGCATGGACAGTAGATAACCAATCCATGAACAAGATGACGTCGTAAGGCCTTGACGCTGCTAAAAGAAGATAGCATTCGAAGATCTCACCTCCTAGAGTAAGCTCACACAGCCGGAACTAGTGCGTAATCGTTGAGTCTGCTCCTGTAGGAGTCTCTAGCCGTAAGAATCAATCCAACGGCTCTGTCGGAATCTCTGAGCTCCGAACAAGGGCAATGACAATAAAATAATGACTTGCCCTTGTGTCTATAAGAACTGCAGCAAGGGTGTAGTAGACACAGATAGTACCTCGAATCATCTCTGGTGCGTCGTGGTCGTAGGCCTCCACTGCCTGAAGCTGAGCCTGTCCCTGCCCGCCATCTCCCTGTGGTCAAGGTGGACCTCCTGGTGGTGGTGGTGGAAAAGCCTCAAAGCGTCACCCACCACCTACTGCTCGGCCAGCTCCTATGCCTCGTCTGCTTGCTCTCTGCGGACCACCATGGTCGACTCTATGCCTCTGCTTGGGTGGCCCCTCAACCATCTGTTGCTCCTCTGTACGGCGGGTAAGGCAGTCACGAGCCAAGTGGCCCTGCCCACTGTATGCATAGCACTGTCTACTCCTCGGAAGGCCAGCTCTGCGTCGTGTACCCTGCACCTCTGAGCCAGTGTCTTGAGGTCGTCTTCCTGATGGTCTGGTCCTCCTAGACCCCTATGACATCTGTCGACTGCCATCTTTAGATGACTCTGCTACGTGCCGCCCTACGGTTGGTCTCGCTGCTGGTGTAGGCTCAGCAGGAAAGATCTCTATGAGAATGGCTCACTCCAGTAATCCTGCCTACGTCGGAATGGTGAGGGAGACCATCGATTACATGATCTCATGCCTCAGTCCCTGCTCGAAGGTCCAGGCCCAGAATAATGGGTCCCGTACCATGTCCGTCGAATAGCGCGAGAGATCGGAAAATCTCACCGAGTACTGGGCGACCGCCATGCTGCCCTGCCGCAGTTGTAGTAGCTCATGGATACGCACCGCACAGAGGGTGGTTGGGACGAACTCCGAGCGGAAGAGGCTCTAAAAGTCCATCCAGAGGTTAGATTCCTCATCATTCACCTGGATCATCAAGCTCCACCATCTACCTACTGCCGCGTGCAGAAGGCTCACTGCAAGGATCACCATGAGGTCAGCTGGTGTCCCCAATAACCTGAAAACTCATACAACCGCCTCCAGTCAATCCTCGGCTACCTGAGGGTTCGTCTCCCTGTGGAACCTGGGTAGTCTCTGACGCTGAAACTAGTGTAGTGCACTAAGGTGATGTGCACTCCTAGCGGCTGGGGCTGGTGGAATCGGTGGCTCGGCAGGTAGAGGTACCGCCGGTGCCTCCACTGAAAAAGGGCCCTACACCGAGGCCTCATCGCTCGGTGGGCTGTCGTCTCGCACAAAGCTCGAAACCCTAGCTGGCTGCCATCGTGGGGTCATCCTGAAAAAAACAGGTGCGCTATGGTCAAAACAGTATACCTGGTGAGCTGACAGAAAGTAATCACAAAGAAAACTTTCGAAACACACATGCAATCGAGTTTTTCGTGCATTGAGTCAGAAATCAGAAGTCAGGGTCCTGGTGTACGGATACATCGGCCGTCGCACCAACACTGGACTCCCTTGACTGATAACCACACTCAATACCCTTAACAAAATTGCTTCACATAGAAGGAAGATCAGAGTCCTGAGTTCTGCGGTAGAACCGAACTCCTCTGATAACAATTTGTCACGACCCGTCCTCGGGACCCGTGCTGTGACAACCCCAAGCCCGCCTCCCATAGGCCAGGGGCTGGAGACTAGCACCAAGGCATAAAACATGACAAAAAAGGGTAAGGAATTTCCTTTATAAAGTAAACAAACACCACAGAGTAAGCAATCAGAAGTAAAAAAAGTAAGTAAAACTGGGTACAATAGTAAGTGTGGAAAGTATATGGTCCAGAATACAAACCCAAACTGAATGTAAAGTACAACTGGAAAGAAAGTACAGAAACTGAATGTAAGGAAGCAACACTGAGCCGTCCACTGGAAGTCCCACCTGAAGGGTGAGTACGGATAGCCTCCTCAGCTCCTCGGGTCCAGCCGTCCGCTCCGTGTACGTCCCACCCAGTGGTCCACCTCCAGGTACCGACTTGCTCCACAAGCCTCAACCACGATCAGCGCTGTCCGTCATCTGCATCCAACACAACGTAGTGCGGACATAGACCGTGCAGGGGTGAGTATACGCTACTCAGTAGGGACCCCGAGACACCCGAAGGTCTCCCAGAATCCAAAAAGGATAATCCACAAAGGAAAGATTCAATCACGAAGTAACATCCAACCCTACTTAGGTATATGCCCACACATATACCTAAGTAATCTATTCCAGTTCGGCTCCAACTCAAGATCCCAAGTTCGATCATGTCCACACAAGATAGCACAAACCAATCAACATAGGATAACACAACCCAATCCATATAGGAATGCAAGTCAATCATATCGAAGATAAAGATTGAAAGTCTAGAATCAGCTCACACAGGTATACTTCTTCGTAAGGTGATATAGATGATCGGATGTAGCCACTGATTCATCTAAGATGGGACCCACGTAGGATACTAGACTAGCTAAGTTGTCGGACCCACATAGGATACAGACTAGCTACTCTTCCAGACCCACATAGGATACAAGAATAGTGTCAAACACTGCCGGACCCACATAGGATACAAGAACAGTAGTACTTCCAGACCCACGTATGATACAAGAACAGTAGACTTCGCCGTCAAACCCATGGAGGATTTCAGTACGGTCTTAATCATTGCCGAACCCACATAGGATTTCAGTGCAGTCATCATCACTACCGAACCCACATATGATTTCAGTGCATTTGTCATCACTGCCGAACCCACGGAGGATTTCAGTGAAGTCGTCATCGTCGTCGTAGTCACAGCCAGCTCTAGGGTTCCCGCACACAGCAATGCTTGTTTCCGGGAGGGTCCGCTCCACTTTCCAAGGGGGTTAGATACATCAACTAACACGTAGTCTGGAGTTGACGTATCCCAAAGTTTGGTCTCGACAAAGGGAACTCAACGTGACAGACGGCGCGTCAATCGGACGCCCGGTCTGAGAGTCATTGGCTTTTTTGTTCCAGGGGCCCGGTTGGTTTTTAGGTCAAAACCAACCTGACCACACTCCATCTGTGTCCAAACCTCGAGCGGATTAAGCCAAAAGGTCCTTCTCACTAAGATGAATCCAATAAAGTCGACGACACATCAATTGGACATCTGGAGCTCAAGTTGTAAGTATTTCCGCTCTGAGGGCCCGGTTGGTTTCGTGTTCGAACCAACCCGACCGTACCCAAAGTTCTCTGAAACCTTGAGTGTAATATACCTAAAGGACTATCTGGATCCAAGGATCTCATCGCAACTGATGGTACGTCGATCGAAGGTCCATATCCCATGTTATGGGAATTTAAATGAACCTGTCTGATTTTAGGGGGTTTTGGGCCCGGCCCAAGACCTCCTAGGTTGCCCCGAACCGGGTCGACCCGACCTGGGTCCGGGATCGGCCCAAAAAGTGTGCGGGCCGGCCCATTGGGTATGGCCTGTCCTGCGTGACCCGGCCCGGCCTGGGCGGCCGGTTGGCCTGGCTCTGGCGCGACCCGCGTGGCTAGACAGCTCGGCTCAGCCGAGCTGTTGCAGAAGGGGGGGGGGGGTGGCGCTTCCCCCCTATTTTGAAACTGTGGCCCCCATGTGGGGGCCTCTCCTTTTCCATATGGGGGTTACGACCCCAAGCCTCTTTCGAGCGGCCGGCCAGGCTGGCTGGCTGGTCCGCCACCGTGGGACCCCGCGGTCCCGCCCCTCCGACGCGCCGGCGGCCGGCGGTTCCGGCCGCCACTCCCTGCTCTTCCGTGGCCAAAATCCAAATCCTTGGTCTGACCGGTGCGGCGTGACGGCGCCACGCCCATCCACCATGGCCCCGCTCCGGTTGTGGTCTCTTCGTGGTTCTCCGGCGCGGCGCGATGGCATCGCGCCCCTTCACCCCATTCCTCCATGTTTCTGCGAGGTGTCATTGCACCGTGTCGCCTTCTTTCGAGCCGCAACAAACACAACAACAAAGGGGGAGGAGGGTCAACCGTGTTCGTGCGGTCTGACCTCCTCTCGTTAAGTTGATTACAAGAGGCCCAAAATAAAAGGCGAAGAACGACAAAGATTATTCCACGAACAAAATTAACCCCTACCTCAAGGAGTTGTCGAACAATGGTCGTCTTTGAACAACAACGTCGCGGAAGACGGCGTTGCGGATCGATGCTTCGTAAGCATTGTCGGCGTTCGCCCGATGAAATATGCATTGTGTCATCGTTCTTCAAAGAAGGCATCTCTCACCGGCTACGGAGAGGGAAGAAGACGGTACAGCGAACTCCCCTTGCGGTGACGGAGTTCTTCATCGTAGACTCGGTGTTCTTTGTGTTCTTCGATGAGGAAGAAGATGTCCAAGACTTGAGCTCTCCTCTTCCAAATATCTCACACAATGATTCAACAAATAATAAAATAAGTCTTTGACTTATTTTATTACTCATGCCAACCCCTTTCTAAAATTCAAAAGATTACAATCAATTAATTGACTTTAATTTATGAGCATTTAATAATCCAAATTAAATTCGAGGGTTGAATTGACATTTAATTAGGGTGTGAGTGAGTTACAAATTAAATGCACGAGAGGGAGGTTAAAGGGATTTGAAGGTGTGGGGCTCATGTGGTCTCCACTCCACTAATATCCTACATAAGGAAGTTAGGATGTAGTGGGTCCCACTCCAACCTCCATGTATAGGTTTAAACTACTTAGAATAGAAATAAAAAATGTAGCACAATATTTTATTTCATTCTTTAGTTAACCCATTTATTTAATAACCTCACCTGAGCAAACGCAACTCCAGAAAAGGTGTTCCTAAGAAATTATCGGCGTTGCGATTCCATCGGTGTCCTCAGATTTCAGTTCCGAACACCGGTTAAAAAGTTAGAAAACCCCGCTCATTCGTTCACTGAACGTACCCGTGCTAAACTTCGGAAAATGATTCTGGGCACACCGGGCCTCGGAATCAAGTGCCATCAGAAACTGTGTACTCGTAAAATCCCAAAGAAAATTAAGAAAAAAAATTCCCTTGAAATTTATGGGCCTTTACACTATGTTGCAATGCTTACCCATATCGACCATATTCTACCTAATTTCATCCAAATTACGCTTGTCCAAAATTTTCGAGAGAGTATCACTCATCTCGCACTCATCCCAAAGAGATCAAGGCACTCCAAGGAAAAAAATACAAATCCACTAAACCCTATATAGACTATAGTCACAATTCCACATTTCAATCTATATTTTTGGTGTATGAATCCCTTAAACATTGTAAAAGGGTCTCATCAGTCCATCCTCACCTCCCAAGAGGTCTCGAGGCCACCACATATTATAATAATTTCTACTTTGTTCAGCAGCGGTTAAGGTGACAAGCTAGTAGACAAGGGTTATTCTTAACACTTGACATTCTCTAAATTTCATTTGATGTATTATTTCAATTAAAAATATTCAATTTATTTACATTCACTAAGGTAATTACCCTTATTTGTGTTCCAAGAAATAAACATGCAACAAAACCAGAACATAATCCATCGGGAAAGATCGAGAGAACACCTTCCCATCAGGAGCTTCACACATTTATATCAAAGGAATGAAATTAGTTTTCAAGCACTAAAAAATACCATCCAACCTCATAAATGGTCATATGTGACAAGATGAAATCCTCAGCATAATGGAAGATGACACACCATTTCACTATTTCACACTAGAACTACATCAAACGGTGCCCCAAGGTTCTACATAACACACTCATCTCTAAAACATGTCAAATAATTAATATGATATGGTATTTTTTTTAATTTAAATTTAACATTAAATAAAAACGAAAACTAAATTGATAGAAAATTTTACCTATAAAAATACAATGATCCACTACATGTAGGTAGAATCCCAAGTCAATATCTTCATAGGAATTGTGGTAGCCATACCCTTCTTTGTCTATTCTTCCATGCCATTATAAATATATAAAAAATCCCTATCTAGAGAAAATACTAATTAAAATGATTGTAAGATGAATATAGTAGAGAACATCAAAGAATATGAATTACCTCAGATCTTAGAAAAATAAAAAAATAAACTCCCCATGATCAAGAAATAATATGGTGGAGGGTTTTGGGATCTAGTCTATGCAGGAAAAAGTGTGGATAAATTAGGTCTTACATAATGTGTAAAAATGTAAATTTTTCTAATTTAAAGGCTTCTTGATTTCTTGTGAATCTACATCAACATTAGTTGGTGATGCCAAAAAGCCACTCATGAAGAATTTTGAGCCCTCATGTTGAATCCCAAGCCTTCTAGAATTTTTTAAAAAATTATTTCAACTCTATAAAATTCTTATAATTTGATTCTAATCATAGTATTCAAAACAACCTATCCACAAAAATATTTCCTTGAAAATACCCATAAAATTCCTTAATCAAGCCCATTGTGTCTAGAATGATATACCTAATGAGGTTCGAATTCCACCAAATTCAATATCACATAATAAGAATGGTTGGTCCTCATATGGTTGACTTCACTTGGAAGTGATTTAAACTATCCACTTATGAATCACTAAAAACATGAAAATGATTCCCTCATTCCAAGAGTCATCTCATGGTCAACCAAACATACCAATAAATGTCTATAAAAAACCTCAAGAGAAATATCATATTCAAAACATCAATTTAGTTAAATAATATCATTCCTTCCAAAAGTTGGAACGCATTCTCTATTAATCATGTATTGATATGTAAAATACTAATCTTTATTCCCACACTAATATTCCACCACATACCATTCTATAATTATCCTTGTAATTCCCTAATGAATTCATTTGTGCATGTTTCTATTTATTGATATTCATCATAACACCAAAACTACCATTACTAAACACCAAAAAACCATTTAATATGAGTTTCAAAAACTCTTGGATGATATCACACTTTCATCCATCAGAGAATAAGTATTTTCAATCAACCAAAACAAGTTTCAGATCACCACGTATAAAGACACATACTTACACATTACATAATCGAGTAAATTCCTTTAGAATTAACTTATTTAATTTCCCAAAGATGTTTTTGGTTTAGAGTTTTAGAAATTTATGACATGATCCATAATTATCAACCAACAATCATAAAATGTGGGTAATTCTAAAACAATATCCATTTTTTCATAATATAATATTTTTTAATTAAAAACATGAAATATATTCATGAAAATTATTCAAAACATTCATCTTGACTTCTCCTTACCTCTTACCCACCCTTAAACCCTATGAAAAACATTCTAAAACACTTGATGACAATAAAAACACTAGAAGGGATGTAAAAATAAGGGGATAAACCATTTGTACATGAATAATTATAAACATATGAAATCATTTTCACAAATACATACTTCTCACCCATTAAGTATCATATAGTTACTTTGTGAAAACAATATATTTCCATAAAATGTAGAAAACATAAATAATAATATAAAGTTAAATTGGGAAATTAATTAATTAATGTTATAATCATCTTGTCTAACATATGATTTGTAACCCTCATGGATACCATACAATGTAACACTTAAGGACACCTTAAAATTTAACCCTCATGGATACCTTATGGTATGACCATCATAGTTACACTTGGAGTAACCATATGGTTGACCTCCAACATCAACATAAACAAAGAATTGGATAGAGATATATGTCTCACCCTTCATCATAAATAATTCCCAAAAACCATAATTGTAAAATAATAATACTCACACAAAAACTATAACGCCCCGACCCCAGTTACCCAGAGTCGGTGCATTATTGCGTAACATTGGCATGATCACAAAGAGCAAGTCTCGAAAGACCGATTAGTTTAGTATCTTTGAAACACTAGATACATTCATAAATTTTACATTACATCATAAAGTAATACAAAACTACAACAACATCTTGTCTTCATGTCCCCTCATATTATCCCTTCAGGTCATTCATAAAATACTTCTTCACATCCTAGAAAAATTAAAACATTGAAAGGGGTGACCTCAGATGCTCAGTAAGGATAACAATATAGCAGAAGCTTTCATAAATAAACATAAAAATTTAAGGCAATGTATAACAAAACAAAATCCTTTTAAACATGAACTTCAAAATAATATGGAAAAATTAAAATGAAATAATGCCATTTAATTATTCACATGGATATTCTACTGGTCGAATAATCACATGAAATATCAATAACCACTTTCCTAATGATGGAATGCATAATGTCAGACTATCATAACCACGTAGCCAAGGCCTCGTGGAAAGACTACAAATAAGATTTTGTCAAGGCCCTGTGCCAAGACACTAGTTTGTCTCATGAGACCTGACGATGCATCGAGAAGCTATAGCGGGCTCCACCCGTCACTTATTAAGTCCAATGCATTCCTCATATGAATAGGTTTAAACATATCATAAACCATTACATAATCGTATCACATAAAACATGCATAAAGGAAACATAACATTTCCACATTTCAATCACAAGATAACAATAAAACACATTGATGTAATAAAAACACTTTCAATAACATTTTCAATACAAAAATAAAAGAAAATTAAAACTTGGTATCTATTTATCAATTAAAAAAAGTTATGGCTTGTAGAGGAAGCCGGAACTCAAATAATGGTCACGGTGGCGGAGAAGTCATTGTCGCCGCATACGTACGACAAAAAAACATTACTTCTTGTCATTTAGTAAAATGATTCGTATAAAAAAATTCCTTTTGAATAAACATAAAATTCAAAGGGGTTTATACACAGTATAAAAGAAAGTTGTGTATAAAACAAATTATGCCTCAATGAGAGGAGACTGAGATGAATTCCTTACAAAGATAATTTTGTTAAAACAAAATAGATCTATTATGTTTATTAACTATAAGTACACATAAGGAATGTACAAAAACAATATAGGATATAATAATATCATGACATAATTTGAAAGTAGGAGATTAACCCAAAGAAAGGAAATTGGGTTAATAAGTTCCTTAACCTCGTGTCCGACTTGACACGATCGTTCTTTAACCTCATGAATAATAAACAAGAGTTAATTTCTACTTGCTTAAAAACATTTTTCAAGTTCATTATTCATTTTATATCAATTATTACCATGTTATGAACATTATGTAATTATTTATGTTAATAACGGTCGTTTTGTCGATCTTTGGTACTTGAGTCAAAAATAAACTTCTTATAATTACGAGTTGTTCATGTGGTAGAATATCCATTATCTCAAGAATTATATTCATGATGTAGATATCATATATATAGTATATATCCAGTATATATATTCATTCATAATATTACGTAACATTTAGAGGTAAGAAATGAAATGCACTGTTCATGGAGACCGGTAAGCCGTATGTACGCATGAATGTTACTTTCATTTCTATTTCATATTTAATGGAATGAAATAATAATGATATAAAGGTTTATTATAATTACAGTATAATATCATATATAATACCATTTACTCCATCCTTTATAAATCCCACATATGGCATTAACGATTCAAATCACTTTGAAGGGGCGGTAGTCCGCACTTCCTAAAATGAAATTATCGCGTTTACCCATAATGGAAATCATAAAGGTATGCCATAAATGATAAATACAGAATCATAAGGAAAACATAAACCTAATATATATCATATATAAATATAGTGACATCTTAATGGCCACCATGAGAGGTGTTAAAATAAGATTGAACAATCATCGTTTCGTGAGGCAGAAATTCGCCAACCACAGAAATAGTATGTTCTTTAACCATTAGACGAAGGTGTGTGTAAGTGTAAATCAAATAATTCTCATAACAACATACTAGTATATTTAAGATACTGTTTTTGTTACAAAATAAAGGAATAAAAATATTTTAAGGGGTTGGAGAAGCAAAATAAAACAAAATAACATAAGAGAAGACATTACCTAAAAATCGGGTAACTCTTTTTTGATTTGAGCCAAAGGCTTCCTTGGGAAGAATTCTGCCCAAAGTGAGGCTTCTAGGAGTAAGATAGGTAAGTTGAGAGAGTAATTGTGCAAAGTTTTGCCGAGCCAAATGGATTGAAGGTGTGAATAAGGTGGGAGTGGTGGGGGACTTTTATAAGAGGAGAAGAGGGGCACTCTTGGAAAGTAATGAAATCATACATTATTATGAAATGATTTTCGGATTTCAAAGGTCCCCAAATTATATATTTCGAAGATAAGGTGACAAGGGTTCTAAATATACTCATCCAATAGGTTTTTGACATGTAAAATTCTTAGATTTTACAATATCATTTCATTTTATTTAAATCGTTAATTAATGAGGTAATCGCTGCATCATCATGGTGTCATAAAAAATTTAATTTATTTAATGTATAAAAATTATATAAAAAAAATCATGATGTAGGAATCTTTTTTTCTTTCTGATGAATATTTATAGTCAAAAATTTACCTTATATAACCCCATGTAATAATTTTTGTAGTAAAACAACTCATGTTTGTGACAATTTTATTTTTACTTAAAATAAAAAGTTATTATTGTCATTTTCTTACCCAAGTGGCTCCATAGGGTTCCCAAGTTGACCCATGGATTGTATTGGTCGGCCATGACTCATCCAATAAGTGTAGGACAAGTGTCAAGATATTTTCATATTTTTTTAATATCATTTTTACCTTAAATTTCACTAATTACCTTTAATCGCGATTAATTAAACTTAAAAGTTACTATTCACCAAAAAATTATTTTAATCCCATTGAACCACAGTTTACTTCCTAATGACAACCATGTATGTCGGATTTTTGAAAATCAAATCACAGAAGTGGTAATGTTTCATTTAAAAGAAAATCAAGTTTTTTTAACTACCACCTAGTGGTTTCACTATTCATCAAAAATTGAAGTTTTTCATAACAATGCCAAAATTTCACCCTAAGTTATAATTGATATTCAAAATTAAAAAATGATGTCTATTTTAAAAAATTACAAACATATAATTTTCATTAATTAATTTTATAATTAATTGCCGCAGTCACAATAAATAGCGTGTTTTTAAGAAACAATATATATCAAAAGATTGACAATTGTTTATGTCTAATTTCAAAGTGAAATTAATTCTAATGAACACCATTGGATAAAATGTTTAAAATATATTATAATTATACATTAAAACCACTCAATAGTATAATTTATCACTATAAATTATTTTGATTAAAAAAATTGTTTTTAAGTATTTTTCACTATTCATAAAAAATTGGAAGTTCTTGGAAAATTACAAAAAATTCAACTTAGGATAATTTCAATATTCCGAATACAAAAATTAAGTCCATTTTGAAAAATAAAATTTTTATAATTTTAAAAATTGGGTATTACTATTCATAACGGCAACTTTGATTAGTCACAGTGTGTTAGAACTCGAAGTTGCGTACAATGCAAGCTATTGTATTATTGAAGGAGAAGCGTACCATGGTAGCTTGGGGTGTTACATTCTCCCCTCCTTCAAATAATTTCATCCTCAAAATTTGAAATTGTTCTTAGAAAATAAAAGGTTTAAAATAGAAAATACCTTTGTGGCAAACCCACATCGAAAATAAGGTTAATAAAAATATAACTTTAAAAGAAAGAAAAATAAGTACAAAGGTCACCTGAGATAGCCCATACTTGGATTCTATGAAAATATGGATATGGAAGAAAAACCAAACATCAAGGTCTGATGGAGAGTTGTAGAAAATAAGATTAGGAGAAAGTTAACCACAAGAAAATCACAAACTTGTGATTGGTTAAACGATCATTGATTCCCCAGTAGGAAAAGTTAACTGACAACGTTTTTGTTTTAAATTACCTTTGATAAAGTTGAGGAATTTATTTAGGAGATTTACTATGAAAACATGTCATGTAGACTTTCATTCTTTAATAAATTTTTACCACAAACCTATCTTTCACCCAAAAAGATAATAGAACTCAAAAATATTATATTTATCTTAATCATGCAAGGTTCCAAATATTAACAAATACCATTTAGATTTGGAAAACTATTTTTTAATAACTAGGGACTTCCTATAGGCTAGTGGTAGGTAATAAAGGCCTGTCGAACTATGGTTGTGGGTTCGATTCCTACAGCTTTGTCCGATGCGACGGTTTATCCCCCAACTAGCAGGTTTTCCTTTTCCTAAAACTATAGTATTATAATATTCCAAAAGTAATCTTCAAAAAAAAATTAACCTTAAACAATACTATCCAAAGTTCAAATTAATCCATTCCAACCTTTATAGTTATCCAAAATACCTTTTTCCAGACTTTCTCTAAAAGATCTCTAAATTCCAAAATCAATTGTATCATCATATTCCTCAACCAAAGTAATGTTTCTCTTATTGTGAAATACAGAAATATGATTACATTCATCATATTAGAACCTTAAAGAAAACAACAAGTAATGTAGTACAATCCTTATATATATCACATTATTCTTACAACCAGAATATAATCCTTGAGTCCAAAAGCACCAATATATTAATTATTCCAGTTCAACTATACTAATAACATAAGATTGTCCTTGATCCCTTGGACTTTTCAGAGGTAAGTTTCCCTGACGATTAGTACATTCATTTTCATAATGCCCCATTTCCCTACAATTGTAGCATTCAACATTGATAGCCTCTTTCTTTCCCTTGCAATCACGAGCCTGGTGACCTTTTTCTCCACATTTATAACAAACTCTCATTCCTTTTAGGCAAGTACCGGGGTGATTCTTCCCACAATTATTGCATAATAGAAAATCCTTCTTTCCCTTTTTCCCTTTATCTGTCTCTTGTTCCACCGTTCTCTTCTTCTCTTGCTTTACTTTGTTGTCATAAGACTTAGAGAATTCCTTTTCTGTCTTGATAGCACATGAGACTATATCGTCGTTTATTGAGAAAGATTGTGATACTAAAGCTCGACGGAGAAATGGTTTTAACCCATCAAATAAATGATAAATCTTACTTCTTGGGTTATGTAAATAATCTGCAGCATGTCTTGCTAACCTTGTAAAGTTAGCCTCATACTTTGCGACATTCTCATCCTCCTTTTTCCTCAGACTAAGAAATTTCCTTTCCATGTCTGCTCGATGGTCACGAGGAAAGTATTTTTCTAAGAAAAGATCTTTGAACTCCCTCCATTACATATTTGATACTTAATCATCTTCCTTTGTGTTTTGAATAAATGACCACCATTGATCAGCATCTCCAGTGAGGCGGTAAACGACCATGATAACCTTTGACCTTTCACTACTCCCCAAGGCATGGAATATTTTCTCTAAGGAATTTATCCATTGCTCAGCTACTAAGGGGTTTTTACTCCCAATGTTGGTGGTTGTTTCTTCATGAAACGATCTAACATTGATCCTCCACATTGCGGATCAGGGTGCTCCATACGAGTAAGGTTATTATTCATAACCTGAGTGAGTTATCCCAATATGGTGATAAGCTAATCAACACCAGTTTTATCACTAGATCCATTATAATTATCATAAGTAGGAGGGAAATCCCTACATGGAGTGCGTGTATTGATACGATTTCCATTCCTTCCACTAGGATCCATTTCTAAACAATTTCATAAACTAGATTACTTTATTAATCGATATACACAATAACAAACTTTCTAAACACATAACATAAATTAAAATACATATGGATATAATCCATAATCATAAAAATGTTTCCTTTAAAGAAGTATACACTCATAAACCCTTCATAATGGTTTGTAAAGAAAATGAGAATAATCCTAAGCATATTCCCCAGGAGTGTCGTAACCAAGAGTGCAGCAAGACCCGTTGTCGTGCACCAGTTCCTGTTCGAGTCTAGCTCAAAGTGGTGTTTTAGGGTTTTACCCCTAGGTACATCTGTGCCAGATCCACCTCTACCTGCTCTTATCCAGACAGGGATGTATTTCTCGGAAACTCACAAAATCTCTATAATACCAAAATTCTAGGAAGTTCTTCTATACTAATACTCAAAGTATATCTTTGGGCTATGCGGTCTAATCAGAGTTTATCTAAATATAGCTTCCAAGGTTATTACTAAACTGCCTCTGATACCAAATGTAACGCCCCGAACCTAGTTACCCAGAGTCATTGCATTATTGCGTAACATTGGCATGATCACAAAAATCAAGTCTCAAAAGACCGATTAGTTTAGTAGCCTTGAAACACTAGATACATTCATAAATTTTACATTACATCATAAAGTAATACAAAACTACAACGACATATTTTCTTCATATCCCCTAATATTATACCTTCAGGTCATTCATAAAATACTTCTTCACATCATGGAAAAATTAAAACGTTGAAATGGGTGAGCTCAGATGCTCAGTAAGGATAACAATATAGCGGAAGCTTTCATAAATAAACATAAACATTTAAGGCAATGTATAACTAAACAAAATCCTTTTAAACATGAACTTCAACATAATATGGAAAAATTAAAATGAAATAATGTCATTTACTTATTCACATGGATATTCTACGGGTCGAATAATCACATGCAATATCAATAACCACTTTCATAATGATGGAATGCAAAATTCCAGACTATCATAACCATGTAGCCAAGGCCTCGTGCCAAGACTACAAATAAGATTTTTTAAAGGCCTCGTGCCAAGACACTAGTTTGTCTCATGAGACCTGCTGATGCATCGAGGAGCTATATCGGGCTCCACCCATCACTTATTAAGTCCAATGCATTCCTCATATGAATAGGTTTAATCATATCATAAACCATTACATAATCAAATCACATAAAACATACATAAAGGAAACATAAAATTTCCACATTTCAATCACAAGATATCAATAAAACACATTGATGTAATAAAAACACTTTCAAAACCTTTTTCAATACCAAAATGAAAGAAAATTAAAACATGGTATCTATTTTTTATTTAAAAAAAGTTATGGGTTGTAGAGGAAGCCGAAACTCAAATAATGGTCACGGCGGGGGAGAAGTCGTTGTCACCGCATATGTACGACAAAAAAACATTTATTTTTGTCTTTTAGTAAAACTCTTTGTATAAAAAATATTCCTTTTTAGTAAATGTAAAAGTCAAAGGGGTTTATACATAGTATAAAAGAAAGTTGTGTATAAAACAAAATATGCCTCAATGAAAGGAGATTGAGACGAAGTCCTTACAAAGATAATTTTTTTAAATAAAATAGATATATTATGTATATTCAATATAAGTACATATAAAGAAAGTACAAATACAAGAAAGGACATAATAATATTATGAAATAATTTGAATGTAGGAGATTAACACAAAGAATAGAAATTGGGTTAAGAATTTCCCTTACCTCGTGTCCGACTTGACTCGATCGATATTTAACCTCATGAATAATAAACTAGAGTTAATTTCTACTTTCTTAAAAAACTTTTTCAAGTTCATTATTCATTTTATATCACTTATTACCATGTTATGAACATTATGTAATTATTTATGTTAATAACGGTCGTTTTGTCGATCTTTGGTACTTGAGTCAAAAATAAACTTCTTATAATTACAAGTTATTCATATGGTAGAATATCCATTATCTCAAGAATTATATTCATGATGTAGATATCATATATATCTTATATATCCAGTATATACATTCATTCATAATATTACGTAACATTTAGAGCTAAGAAATGAAATGCACCGTTCATGGAGACGGTAAGCCGTACGTACGCATTAATGCTACTTTCATTTCTATTTCATATTTAATGGAATGAAATCATAGTGATATAAATGTATATTATAATTCCAGTATAATATCATATATAATATCATTTACTCCATCCTTTATACATCCCACATATGGCATTAACGATTCAAATCACTTTGAGGGGGCGGTAGTCCGCACTTCATAAAATGAAATTATTGCGTTTACCCATAATGGAAATCATAAAGGTATGCCATAAATGAGAAATACAGAAGAATAAAGAAAACATAAACATAATATATATCATATATAAATATAGTTACATCTTAATGGACACCATGAGAGGTGTTAAAAGAAGATTGAACAATCATCGTTTCGTGAGGCAGAAATTCGCCAACCACAGAAACAGAATGTTCTTTAACCATTAGACGAAGGTGTGTGTAAGTGTAAATCAAATCCTTCTCATAACAACATCCTATTATATTGAAGATACTATTTTTGTTACAAAATAAATTAATAAAAAAATTTAAGGGGTTGGATAAGCAAAATAAATCAAAATAACATAAGAGAAGACATTACCTTAAAATCGGGTAACTCTTTTTTGATTTGAGCCAAAGGCTTCCTTGGGAAGAATTATGACCAAAGTGAGGATTCTAGGAGTAAGATAAGTATTTTGAGAGAGTATTTGGGCAGATTTTGGCCGAGCCAAATGGCTTTAAGGTGTGAATAAGGTGGGAGTGGGGGGGGGGCTTTTATAAGAGGATAAGAGGGGTACTCTTGGAAAGTAATGAAATGTTACATTATTATGAAATGTTTTTCAGATTTAAAAGGTCCCAAAATTATATATTTCTATGATAAGGTGATAAGTGTTCGAAATATACTCATACAATAGGTTTTTTACATGTTTAAGTCTTATATTTTACATTATTGTTTCATTTTATTTAAATCGTTAATTAATGAGGTAATCACTGCATCATCATGGTGTCATAACAAATTTAATTTATTTAATGTCCAAAAATTATAAAACAAATATTATTATGTAGGAAATATTTTTTTCTTTCCAATTAATATTTTTAGTCGAAATTTTACCTTATATAAACCCATGTAAAAATTGTTTTAGTAAAATAACTCATGTTTGTGACAATTTTATTTTTACTTTAAATAAAAAGTTATTATTGTCATTTTCGTACCCAAGTGGCTCCATGGGGTCTCCAAGTTGACCCATGGATTTTCTTGGTCGGATATGACTCATCCAATAAGTGTAGTACATGTTTGAAGATATTTTAAAATTTTTATAATATCATTTTTACCTTAAATTTCACTAATTACCTTTAATCGCGATTAATTAAACTTAAAAGTTACTATTCACCAAAAATTATTTTAATCCCATTGAACCACATTTTACTTTCTAATGACAACCTTGTATGTTGGATTTTTGAAAATAAAATCACAGAAGTGGTAATCTTTCATTTAAATGAAAAATCAGTTTTTTTAACTACCACTTAGTGGTTTCACTATTCATCAAAAATTGAAATTTTTCAGAACAATGCCAAAATTTCACCCTAAGCTATAATTGATATTCCGAATTCAAAAATGATGTCTATTTTAAAAAATTACAAACATATAAGTTTCATTAATTAATTTTATAATTAATTCTCGTTGTCACAACAAATAGCGTGTTTTTAAGAAGCAATATATATCAAAAGATTGACAATTGTTTATGTCCAATTTCAAAGTGAAATTAATTTTAATGAACACCATTGGATAAAATGGTAAAAATATATTATAATTATACTTAAAAACCACTCAATAGTATAATTTATCACTATAAATTATTTTTATTAAAAAAAATTAAAGTATTTTTCACTATTCATAAAAAATTGGAAGTTCTTAGAAAATTACAAAAAATTCAACTTAGGATAATTTTGTTGTTCTGAATACAAAAATTAAGTCCATTTTGAAATATAAAATTTCTATAATTTTAAAAAGTGGGTATTACTATTCATAACGGCTACTTTGATTAGTCACAGTGTGTTAGAACTCGAAGTTGCATACAATGCAAGCTATTGTATTATTGAAGGAGAAGCATACCGTGGAAGCTTGGGGTGTTACAAATACATTATTTTTTAATTTTGTAAAAATAGAAATTTAAAATTCCATTTTAATGAAAATTCCATTAAAAATTTTATTCAATTAAATTGAGAATTAATAAAAGCAATAGAATATGTTTATAAACTATAAATACACATAATATAAACTAAATTAGTTCCATAAATAATCTTAGTACCATATAATCGATGAAGTATAAGGTTAACAAAAAGAATATAAATTGAATTAAGAATTCTCTTGCCTTAGGTTCATCTTACCTCAAACAAGTTCAAAAATCCGGTATAATTTTTTAAATAGTGTTATTATTATGTTAAATAACCATATTAATATTTATAATTACTTATATGATATTATCATAACATATTTCCATCCATTTATTAATAATATTTGGTTATTTTCATTGTTTTGGGTAAATTTATTTCATGGTTTTCATGGTTGGTTTAATATGTGTTTTCTTTTCAGAAGGGGTAAACACTTAAGAATTGAAATTAAATGTTATTAATGAAAGTAAATAATATTAAATAGTCTTATGTATCATTTTTTATATTGTATTATTATTAATCTTCATATAAATCATTAGTGATGAATGTTACTTTAGTTTGGTTAATTTTGACCATTACGAACCACTTTTGTGTTATTAATTAATAATATATATAAAAAATGGTTCCGAAAAAATATAACATATGATATGTATAATAAAATTTTATTCAACCATATTAATGGTTTTATGAAAATCCTTGATGGTGGTAATGGAAATTGAAAATACATTATCCACGATGTTGGTAAATCGACTCATCATGGATGATGTTTTTATTTTTAGAATAAAATGAAGATGATACGAAGTGAGATGATGAATTTTTTAATAAACATGTTAAAATTAAAATATATATAATATACTAGATTTTTCATGCCTCTTGTTTAAGGGGGGGTGGGGTTAATAAAGAATAATAAAAAATATAATTGAAAAGAAAATAAAACAAATTGAAAGATGATTTTCCTCATAAATTATCCTCCTTGAGATCCTTCTTAAGGCCCTTGGTTTGGGACAATGGGTGAGACCATAATGTCTTAGAATTGGGAACGATTCTTGGAAAGATATTTGGTTAGATATTAAGAAATCTAAAATTCACTTAGGTGTGAGGGGAAGAGGTGGTGTGAGGAGGTATTTATTGTTGTGGAGATTGGTGTTTTCTCATTATTATATTCATTTGTTTATTAATTTGGCTCAAGAATATGAATAGTTTTATAATTATCACCAAATATCTTGAAATAATGTAGAATAGTAAGAGATTTTGGTCTTAAATAATCCTTACATCATCAATGACTAAATTAATCATGTATTTAATTTATATCATAAAATATCATATTTCACTATACACCAATAAATCAATTGTTTCTAAAAAATACCTAAAATCCACCCTAACCATTTTTTGACATGTAGAATTCAAAAATGAAATCCATCGATTCAAAATATTTTTATAAACATGATAAATTTATTTTTTAATTAAAATCATAATTTATTTAAAAAATACCAGTTTTATAAATATAACATATTTTATAACACTTTGGAAAATTAATTAAAGTATCATAAAATTATCTTATAATCATAAAAATAATAATAACAATTTATGAATCTATTTTGGGAAAACATATCTTCATTTAAATAAATATATTAATAATTAAATTGTAATTAAATATTTATGAGTTACAAAAATACCTAAACATAATTTATAACTTTGAATAAAAAATATTTACTTGTTCAATGATATTAATTTATCATTTTTTACTTATAATATTGATAAATTTTATTTATAATTTCTTAGATGAGGTTACTATTCTACTTTCCATATTATTATTCTCAATGGCCATGTTACTATTCATAAGGTCATGTTATTATTCTATCAGTTTAAATTCCTTAATTTCTATAAATTCCATTTATTTAATTATACATTTGTAAAGAATTTGACTGTTTAATTCCATAATGAGAAGAAATTACTTTATAATTACCTGGGTTGTAATATTCTCCACACCTTCTAGAAATGTATTCCTTGTGATTTTTATTTACTTATTACATATGTGAGGGTACCTTTCCCTCATATAATTTTCATATTCCCATGTTTCTTCTTCAACCATGTGGTGTCACCACAAAATCTTGACCAAGTGAATTAACTTTTCCCGCAATGCATTCTCTCTATGATCAAGAATCGTAACAGGAGTTTCCTCATAAGAATGTTTTTATTCCAACTGAACTAATTCTGGGATCAAAACATTAGATGAATCTAGCATATATATTATATGCATCGAAACATGAAAAACACTATGTACCTAAGATAAACTAATAAGAAAATCTAATTGGTAGGAGAATCTTCCAACATTCTCCTGGATTCATAAGGTATAGCAATCCATGGACTTAGATTTCCTTTATTACCAAAAATTATAACACTTTTCTATGGTAAGATTTTAAGAAAAACTTGATCACATACCTCAAAAGAAAAGTATTTCCTCCTATTATCTACATAACTTTTCAACCTACTTTTAGATATCCTCATGTGTGACTGGATCATCATCACTTTCTCAGCCAATTCTTCTACTAATTATGGTCTCATCAACTTCTTTTACTTAACATCATCCAAAAATGATGAAGTTCAACACGGCTTCCCATATAATCCCTCAAGAAGTGCCATCTGTATACTAAAATGAAAACTATTATAATAAGAAAACTCAACTAAAGAAATATATTAATCACAAATTCCCTATTATTCTATTGAAAATGACTGAAGAATGTTCTCTAATATCTTAATTGTTTGCTCAGTTTATCAATCTGATTGAGGAAGAAAAGTGGTGCTAAAATTTAATTTTGTGCCCAATGGATTTTGAAGGGATTTCCAAAAGTCAGAAGTGAACCTAGGATCGTAGTTAGATACCATGGAAATAGGAACTCCATGTAACCTACCAATATCTTCGATGTACAATCGAGAAACCTGATCCAAAGGCATAGTATCTCGAATGTGAAGAAAAAGAGTAGATTTAGTCATCCGATCAATAATAAACCATATTACAATATTACCTCAAGAATTTATTTGGTTGTCCCACCATGAAGTCCATGGATATATTTTCCCATTTCTACACTAGCACTGGAAAAGGATAAATCATCCTCTTTGGTAGTTGTCTCTTTGCTTTAACCTTTTGATATGACAAATATTTCATGGTAAAAGTTTCAATATCTCATTAAATTTGATCCCACTAGTAATACTCCTAAAGGTCTCCATACATCTTAGTAATTCCAGGTTTAATTGAATATAGGGAACTATGAGCTTCACAAAACAATTCTTTCTTTTTTTTTAAATCACCAGGAACACATAATCTCTTTCCAAATATTAAAACACTATATTTATCAAAGTTAAATTTGGGAAACTTACCCCTTTCCACAAATTCTAAAATTTCCTATAACTCATGGTCTTCCTTAAGAGATTTCTTAATTATGTTTGATAGAGACGACTGCACTATCACCTAAAACAAAATAGAAGAATTTTATACTCCCTCAACTTCCAATCCAAAATTCATTATATCATTAATAAAGGTTCATATTCTAAACATAACATGGTCAATGTATCATGATTTTTTTGACTCGAGGTATCAACCAATTTCATATCATTTATATGATGGTAAATGATTATGGAGTCATAATTTTTTATTCGTTCAAGCCATCTTCTTTGCATCATGTTTAATTCCTTCTGAGTGAATATATACTTAAAACTTTCATGGTAAGTATATATTTAACATTTGGATCTATATAAAAGATTCCTCTAAAATTTCAAAGATATTAACACAACTACAAATTACAAATCACATGTGGGATAATTCAACTCATGAGGTTTCAGTTGTCTTGATGAAAAATCTATTACCTGGTCATTATGCATTAGAACACAACCAAGTCACTTCAATGAAGAGTCGCTTTTGATGAAAAATTCACCATTTCAAGAAGGCAGGGCCAAAACTGGAGCATTCACCAATCTCTTCTTTAGTTCCTAAAAAAACTACACATTATTTTTTCTAAATATATTTAATCGCTTTTCATGTCAACCTAGTTAGCGAGCTAGATTATTGTGCAATGTTTTTAACAAAACATTTGTCATAGTATTCTAATCCTAGAAAACTATGAATATATGTAACATTTTTAGGTCTTGTCCATTCATAATCCACATTTGTTTTAGAGGGATTAACTATTATTCCTTCCTCATTTATAGTGGTCCCATAAAAATAAATCTATTGCAAAAAAATAACATTTCCTAAATTTTCTGAATAACTTATTTTCTTTGAGAGTTTGAAATAAAATACTTAAATTTTTTTCACTATCCTCATGCCTTTTTTAAAAGAAAAAAATATCATCAATAAAAACAACTATGAACTTATCCAGTAATTCACAGAATATTCTATTCATAAGATTCATGAATACATTAGAAGAATTTATCAAAACAAAGGGCACAACAACAAACTCATAATAATTATACCTAGTATGAAAAGCTATTTTTGGGATGTCATCCTCCTACTCCTTTAGCTGATGGTACCCGAATCTCATGTAAATGTTTAAAAAATACTAAACTCCATGGAGATGATAAAAGAAGTCATCATTATGAGGCAATAGATACTTATTATTAATAGTAATGTTTTTCAAGTCTTTGTAATCACTGAAAAGTCTAAGGGAGATATATTTTTTTTAATGAACAAGATAGGATCACCCCATGGTAAAGTGCTTAGACGAATGAAGACTTCATAAATAAACACATGAAATTTATTTTCAATTCAAGAAGCTCCACTTGAACCATTCGATAAGGGTGGTTTGAAGTTGTCTTAGCACGAGGAACCATGTCAATAGTAATTTTAACTTCCCGATCAGGTATAAAACTGGGAAACTCATTATAAAAAACATTTATGAACTTATTTACCACTGACACATCATTAATTTGAATAGGTCCCTTATTTTCAACAATATTAGATACATAACTTTCATTTCCATATTTTAACTGTTTCTCATCTTCTTGATATGTTTTCATTTGTATTGGTTTATTATCGTATACAAACTAAAAATATTTCTGAAAAAACATATTCTTTAGAACAATAATAAATCTTAGCATGATAAACAGAAATCTTATCCATACCTAGAATGGAATCAAACTATACTAAGGGAAAACAAAAAAGTTTTTAGGTAATTTATTTGCACATACAACATTAGGAATATTCTTATAATTACATTTTGTTGTAATATTTTCCCAAGTATTTTAGCCATATATTCCAGTCTCATTTCTTGAGGTGAAATTTACAATTTATCAAAAATCTTCTAAAAAATAATAGAACATATATACCCTATATCAAACAAGACATTAGAAAAATATGAGTAAACAAAAAATGTAATTGATACCACTTTATTTAATGGAATGTCATCTTCTGAAGTAGTCGTAAAATATTACACTACACCTTTATACATATAATCTGGCAGGTTCCCATCATTCAGATCATTCATTGTGCTGGTATTTAAAAAATGACCCATCTCACCAAATTTAAAATACATTATAGATTTCTTATCATAATTAATATTAATATTATTTTCAGTAAAATCTCTATAAATATTTCCAGACTTTCCACTTCAAAAACACTTCCCAATTTTTTAAGGCATTTCCCAGGGTGTTTTTTACCGCACATTTCACAAACTAGAAATTATCCTTTATTACCTTCAGATTTCATTGATTTATTCTTAACCATCGCTTTCCATATGGACCACTTATTTTTATTTTTTTGAAAGTACACTTGATCATTATAAAAATCTATTTTCATCCTCTTATGAAATAAAAAAAGGTTCACATAAATTTTTAATTAAAAAGAATCTAATTTCCTTTGATATCTTGGATTAAATCTTAAGTAGAAACGATTTATTTTTCTATCAATATACTGAAATATATTTGGAGTGTACCTGTAAAATCTGGTGAAGTTTTCTTCATAAATTTCCTTTTAATACCCATCCTTTTGTTTCATTTAAATGAATATTTTTTCTGTCCTAATTCAACCCACCTTAGGAAAATATATTTCAAGAAGCATAGTCTGAAATTCATCCCATTCAAAGGCATCAATCTTACCACTATCCTAGATACTCTTGACTATTGAACACCACTAGTCATCATAATATTTAAGAAAATAAATGCAAATACTAGCCTTTTATTGTCTAAAACCCCATAATATGGAATATATTTTCAAGTACTTTAATCCATCCATCAGCTGCCAATGGGTTAGAAGAGCCACTGAAATTCGGAGGGTGTTGCCTCATAAAATGTTCAACAATCATCATGTTCCTTTATGGTAGCTATGGTAGTTATTTGTAATGGATTACCACACCATATATAGCCTGTTTCAACTGATCAATTACTATCACAAACTTTTAAGTTCTAATACCCTCTATTCCAGGTTTTCAATTTGGAAATATATCATCCTCTCAGTTCTTTCTTATTTCAGGTTCCCTGTTTCTTCTATGGAAAACTATTCTAAACTGACATATCTTGATGAATTAATAGGTTAATATTCAACTTTTATATCATTTCAACACAATAATAAAGAAAATAATTATTTACAATGTTTTATTAAAATAATTCTAACCCCTAAATTTATCTTAATCATTCTCTGATACCTATTATAAAGACTTGGCCTTAAACATTACATTATCTAGTAAATGCCTTTAGAATTCACTTATTTACATTACCAAATATCTTTTGGGTTTATAGTTTTATTATGATAGGAAAAAATTCATCAATATCAACCCATAATCATAAAAAGTGGGTACTACCAAAAAATATCAATTTTTTCATAATACGTGTTTTTAATTAAAAAATCATGAAATCTATTCACGAAATGTCTTCACAACATTCATCTTGGTTGCTCATTTCCTCTAACCCATCCTTAAACCATGTGAAATATTTTAAAACTTAGGACAAGAAAAAAAATCTCATTAAGGGATATAAAAAGAAGTAAATAAACCATTAGCACTTGAATACTTAAAAACATATGAAATCATTTTCATAAAGACATAATTCTCACCCAATAAATATCATATACTTACATTGTGAAAACATGTGATTTCCATAAAACATGGAAAACGTAAATAATACCATAAAGGTAAATTAGGACATTACATAATTAATATTGTAACAATCTCAAATACCTTGTGATTTGTAAACCTCCTATCCACCTTACAGTGTAACCTTCATGGCTACCTTACAATGTAACAATCACAGCTACCTTATGATACCATCGTAGTTACACTTGGAGTAACCATATGGTCAACCTCAAACATAAACATACTAAATGAATAATAGGTATATATAGGTACCACCATTATTCATATACAATTACCCTGAACAACAATCGTAAAATAATAATACTTTTATAAAAACATTCCTTTTGAATTTTGTAAAAATAAAAATTAAAAAGAGTATTTTAAAAAAAACCCCTTAAAAATATCATATTATTGAATTGATAATTAATAAAACAAATGGAATATGTTTATAGACTATAAAGACACAATATATAACATAATATAAACAAATTTCCTTCCAAAAATAATCTTTATACCATTTAATCAATGAAGTATAAAGTTAACCCAAACAATGGAAAGTGGGTTAAGAATTCATTTACCTCAGGTTCGTCTTAAATAAAACATGTTCCAACCTCATGTATAATATGTTAAAGTGTTTTTTTAACATATTAAAGAACCATATTCATATATATAATTACTTATTTGATATTTTGATAACATCATTCAACACATTTATTAATTATATTTTCTTATTTTCATTGTTTCATGTGCATTTATTTCATGGTTTCCACAGTTGGATTATTATGTATTTTCTTTTCGAAAGGGAGATGAACTATGGAATTGAAATTATATTATTATTAATAAAATTATAGAATATTAAATGGTTTTATATATAATATTGGTTATATGGTATGTGTATTAATAATTAGGTAAAACATTACTGATGAAAGTTAGTTTATTTTGGTGAATTTCAATCATTAAAAATCATTTTGGTTTTATTAATTAATATTATGTAAAAAAAACTTGTTCCAGAACATAATATAACATATCATATGTATAATAAAATAAAATTTAACAATATTAATTTCTTTATGACCATCCTTGAAGGCGGTAATGTAAATTGAAAACACACCATCCACGATGTCGGTAAATCGACACATCACTGATGATGTTTTTATTTTTAGAATAAAATGGATAGGAGAATAAGTATGATAATGAATTTTTCCATAAACAAGATAAAATTAGAGTATATATAATATATTTGACTTTAAATTCATCTTGGATAATAAGGGTGAATATAGTATAAGAAAAAAATAATATATAAGAAAATAAAAGAAAGTGAAAGAGGATTTTTACCTCTCGGGTTCTCCTCCTTGAGAACCTTCGTAAGACCCTTAGTTTTTCATTTTTGTGAGACCATAAGGTCATGGACGTGGGGAAGAATTTTGGGATGGTATTTGGGTATAAATTAATCAATATAAAAGGATTTTTAGGTGTGAGGGGAAGATTCGGTGAGGGTAGGTATTTATAGTGGAGGAGAGGGGTGTTTTCTCATTATTAAATCCATTAGTCTATTAATTTTGTTCAAAACTATGAATTCATTGAGAATTATCATCAAATATATTAAAATAATCAAGTAGAGTTTGATATTTTGGGCATATATAGGACTTACATCATCTATGACTCTATAAATTTGTATTTAGCTTATATCGCAAATTAATGTGTTTCACTATTCAAACAAATTCAAGTATTTCAGAAAATCCCAAAAATTCACCCAAACCATTTATTGACATGTAGAATTAAAAAATGAACTCCATTTTTATAAAATAATTTTCTATATATGATAAATTTTATTTAATTTAATATAATAATTTATTCAACAAATACAATTTTTAAAACTATAACATATTTTATAACACCCAGAAAAATTAATTAATGTCTCATAATATTATCATATAATATTAAGAAATATAGAATAATAATTTATGGATCTATTTTATGAAAATATTTTTTAATCATTATATTAACAATAAGATGTTAATTAAATATTTATGAGTTACAAAAATACCAACACTTAATTTATATTTATACAAAAAAATTATTTACCTATTCAATTATATAAATATATCATATTTTTACTTATAAGATGTCCAAATATTATTTATAATTTCTTTAGTGATGTTACTATTCTATTGTCCATATTACTATTCCTAATGGTCATGTTACTATTCCAAAGGTTGGGTTTTTATTCCATAATTTTAAATTCATTAATTTTAATAAATTCCATTTAGTTCATTATACATTTATAAATAATTTGAAATTTTAATTGCAGAATGAAAAAAATTATTTTATAAGTTATTGGATTCTTATACCATAGCCCATGTACCATCCATCAATGGATATAACCAACGTCATAGAAAAACTTTTTTATTCATAAGCACCAACCGACATCACTTTCATGTTTTCCATTATCCTCACAAGGGGATGTTTTCCGTGACTTCCACTAAAACCCAAGCCATATAAAGGGTCACCACCGTCATCCATTAAGTAGAGTACATCACACGAAATATATTACCATATAATGATTTTTGAGTTCATCATCGGTATTCTTCACTTCCAAACACGTTTGTTTCTCCTTCCAAACCACAATCTCTTTCTATTAACTCCTAAAATATTACATCCAAAACATTTGTGTCTTATTCTACCCTAAGAATGACCATTTCAAAACACATGATCTATAACCACATCCCATATACCATAAATAACCATTTCAAAAAAACTATAATGAGCCCCAAGTATCCATGACTATAAGTGTAATTTCATACATCTAAATCCTCTGTTCTCCCACACCAACTCACAGATTCTAATTCCAAAAGGATCCAATGGTGAACAACATGTGTCTCTTATATCATCCATAGTCATAAAGGGATTATGTACCATTTCTGTAGAGACCCGAAGCTTGACGTACATTGACATTACATTACATTTGTGGAATACTTAGTACATAACAAAAACACACACACAAGGATCGTAATAGTTTAGTGTCTTTGGAAACTCGGAATATAATCTTCTAATCCTGGTGAAAGATCTTCAACATCTCCCATATAGATCTTCCTTTTTTTATACCTAAAACCTTTCTTTATATTCTGGGGAAAAGTAAACATAAAAGGGTGAGCTCAAATGTTCAGTAAGGGTAAACAAAAGAAATATCAATCACATCATATACATAAGCACATAACTTTTGGAAATCTTAACCTGTAAAAGAGATCATAATTTCATAACCTGGGATAACTCATGGCAGTGAAATGTAATTACAATAATCGTAACTTAAAACATTAAAATTTTTGGCATGCACACATAATCATAGATAATCATTTCTTGTTAGTCAAGACTCATTGCCAATACTATCTTAGTGGACAAAGTCCCTTTCTGAACCGAGTCACCCTTGTTTCAATCCTATTTCACTGAACCGGTATAACCTACCATTCCAGCAATGTCTATCTCATGAGATATAAAATCTTTACCCAATGAATTGGAGGGAGATATAGGTCCCACCCATCTCATAATGATACCATTCTTATGTGTGCCACAAAATCATAAATCATACATCATTGCATAACCCATGTAATAAAAATGGGAATCTTAAACATCATGACATCATAAAACAATTCATATATGATAAAGGAATTCATAAAAATAATTCCATCACAACATAATCAGATCAATGTAATAATAGGGATAAAAACAGAACCCTTTATTATCTTAGATGGAAAATAATTTTGATAAAACACTTGAACTTCATTCTTGAGAAAAATATCCTTTCTACTTCAAAAACACTTTTCCTTTCTTAACATGTCATACAATTCTAAACTAAAAGAAGTTTATTGAAAATAAACATGAAAACTTGTAAAGGAATATTCTTGGAAATAATGTTTTAAAAATCCATTAATGTTGTATAAGTTAAAAAAAATATTCTTCTCGTACTTTTGTCGGAAAAGTCAAAAAGTGCCTAGTACGAAAAACGACAAAAGATTCCTTTCATATCTTTTACTAAAATCTCACCGAAGGGTAAAATTGTATTTAAAAAATTGTAGGTGGATGGAAATAATATTACATATTGAAGAAACATGGATGTGGATGATAAAATACACCCCAGTAAATACCAAAGTATAAACAATCTCGGATAAAAATGAGATTGTGATATTTCCCTTACCTTAGGTCTGGTTTGCTTTGTAAGTGTCCTAACCTCCTGTATAATGATTTAAATAATGTCATTGACTTATTACAGAATCATATTCATTGTTATTATATCATATATGGTTCACTTATGACTTTATATAACCCGTTCTTTTGTAAATTCCATGTTAAAGAGCGTTTTGGGTAAAATTGTTTCATTTGTTGTCTGTGTTTTGACTTGTAATTATTCATATGATTACTTAGATCATGATTACTTAATTTCATAATATAAAACATGATTTATATATATATATATATATATTCGGAATATACATATATATAATAAATCAGTAAATGGAAATAAATACACCGTTCATGGAGACGGTAGGCCGTATGTACGCATGAACGCTGTTTTCGTTTCGTTATTGAGTTGAACGGAATTAAGTAGATTACATTCATATATATACACATAAATCCAGTATCATTATTATGTCATATATTTCATTATTACTTATTATATATACTTTATAATCATTCATGAATGGTTTAAAGTGGAGAATGAATCTCATCGCATCGTGGAGACAGTAGTCCGTACGTACGCACGAGCGATGATATCGTTCTCATGATCGTGGGACTGTATTGGAGTGTATGTATACTATTTCAGAATAAATATCACTTTAAAATAATAATATATAGTTATTATTTACACCATTATACCCATCCAAGTAAGGTGGTGGTGGAAAATAGATTTCACCACGGCGTGGAGACGGTATTCCGTACGTACGTACGCGCGGTGATTTCATTTTCCGTAGGATGGATAGATGGTGAAATAAGATTGTTTCATACTTATAATAACATATAAGTATATGAGTGATACTGATGTTATTACTTCATAATGAAACAACCTAATAAGAAGAAGTGGAAGAATAAATAAAGGTGAAAGAATCGGTAATGGAAATTACTTCTTCTTTGAAGCGCCTCTTTGAGACCTCCTCTTAGGGCCCTAAAATTGGTCTTTGAGGAAGACCAGAACCTCTAGGATGTTTCTAGGGAAGTGGCGAAGAGAATTTTTCAGGGGTTGGCCGAGCTTTAAGGCTCAAAGTTGTGTGGGAAGAGAGGGAGGAGGTGCCCTTTTATAAGGGAGGAGAGGGGCTCCTTTGGAAAAACTAAAAATATTATTTTATTATAAAGTCAAGTTCGGTTTTAAATAGCTCCAAATTGATTTATTTCGAGGATAAGGTGGGGATGGGTCTAAATCCTCTCATCCAATAGAATTTAGACAAGTTTAGGTTCCTATTTTAACCTTATCATTTAGATTTAACATTAAGTTAAATACTTTTACTTTTACCGTGTCTTCTTGTGTTCTTGCACTATAAGGTTAATAAACTTAATATAAGAAGCCAAACGAACCCCAAATTGTTTATTATTAATATATATAACCTTATCTAAGTCATTTGGCCAAATATTAGATTTTTAGGAATAAAATAACAATTAATAATATAATATTTGTTTTAAAAACTATTTTATGTCAATTTGACACTATTTAGTAATTGATTTTTGTGAAAATCATAACAGAATGATAAGTTAGAAAAACGTTAATTAAATAAATACTAACATGTCACATTAACCTATAAAATTATTGGAATTCATAAAAAGTCTCAAATTATATTTATTTGAGTATTTATAACATCAATTATGTCAATATTTCATTAATAAGATAATTACTGCATCATCATTGTGTCATAAATAAATTAAATTATTTAATGTCCAAAAATTACAAATAAATTACAATTATGTATGAAATCTTTTTATATTTCTAATGAATATTTATAGTCAAATTTATCTTATGTATAACCCTGTATTAAAAATGTTTTATTAAATAAACTTTGATTTTAACTCTTTTAACTCTTCTTTGAATTAAATAATAATAAATGTCCTAATCTAATTCAAGTGGGCCTAAATGGTCATATTTTATTCCTAAGTTTGTTTTTGGTCGAATTACACTTATCCAATAGAATTAGGATATGTGTTAGGGTAATAATAATATCATTTTTACCCTTAATTACCCTATTTACTTTTAACCGTGGTAAATAAAATTAAAAAGTTACTATTCACCAAAAATTATTTTCATCTCATTGACATTACATTACATTTGCGGAATACTTAGTACATAACAAAAACACACACACAAGGATCGTAATAGTTTAGTGTCTTTGGAAACTCGGAATATAATCTTCTAATCCTGGTGAAATATCTTCAACATCTCCCATAAAGATCTTCCTTTTTTTATACCTAAAAACTTTCTTTATATCCTGGGGAAAAGTAAACATAAAAGGGTGAGCTCAAATGCTCAGTAAGGGTAAACAAAAGAAATATCAATCACATCATATACATAAGCACATAATATTTGGAAATCTTAACCTGTAAAAGAGATCATAATTTCATAACCTGGGATAACTCATGGCAGTGAAATGTAATCACAATAATCATAACTTCAAACATTAAACTTTTTGGCATGAACACATAATCATAGAGAATCATTTCTTGTTAGTCAAGACTCATTGCCAAGACTATACTAGTGGACAAAGTCCCTTTCTGAACCGAGTCACCCTCGTTTCAGTCTTGTTTCACTGAACCGGTATAACCTACCATTCCAGCCATGTCTATCTCATGAGATATAAAATCTTTAACCAATGAATTGGAGGGAGATATAGTTCCCACCCATCTCATAATGATACCATTCTTATGTGTTCCACAAAATCATAAATCATACATCATTGCATAACCCATGTAATAAAAATGGGAATCTTAAACATCATGACATCATAAAACAATTCATATACGATAAAGGAATTCATAAAAATAATTCCATCACAACATAATCATATCAATGTAATAATAGGGATAAAAACAGAACCCTTTATTATCTTAGATGTAAAATAATTTTGATAAAACACTTAAACTTCATTCTTGAGGAAAATATCCTTTCTACTTCAAAAACACTTTTCCTTTCTTAACATGTCATACAATTATAAACTAAAAGAAGTTTATTGAAAATAAACATGAAAACTTGTAAAGGAATATTCTTGTAAATAAAGTTTTAAAAATACATTCATGTTGTATAAGTTAAAAAAAATATTCTTCTCGTACTTTTGTCGGAAAAGTCAAAAAGTGCCTCGTACGAAAAACGACAAAAGATTCTTGTCATATCTTTTACTAAAATCTCACCGAAGGGTAAAATTGTATTTACACAATTGTAGGTGGATGTAAATAATATTACATATTGAAGAAACATGGATGTGGATGATAAAATACACCCCAGTAAATACCAAAGTATAAACAATCTCGGATAAAAATGAGATTGTGATATTTCCCTTACCTTAGGTCCGATTTGCTTCGTAAGTGTCCGAACCTCCTGTATAATGATTTAAATAATGTCATTGACTTATTACAGAATAATATTCATTGTTATGATATCATATATGTCTCACTTATGACTTTATATTACCCGTTCTTTTGTAAATTCCATGTTAAAGAGTGTTTTGGGTAAAATTGTTTCATTTGTCGTCCGTGTTTTGACTTGTAATTATCCATATGATTACTTAGATCATGATTACTTAATTCCAGAATATAAAACATGCTTTATATATATATATTCAGAATATACATATATATAATAAATCAGTAAATGGAAAGAAATACACCGTTCATGGAGACGGCAGGCCCTACGTACGCATGAACGCTGTTTTAGTTTCCTTATTGAGTTGAACAGAATTAAGTAGATGACATTCATATATATACACATAAATAAAGTATCATTATTATGTCATATATTTCATCATTACTTATTATATATACTTTATAATCATTCATGAATGGTTTAAAGTGGAGAATGAATCTCATCGCGTCGTGGAGACGGTAGTCCGTACGTACGCACGAGTGATGATATCGTTCTCATGATCGTGGGACTGTATTGGAGTGTATGTATACTATTTCAAAATCAATATCACTTTAAAATAATAATATATAGTTATTATTTACACCATTATACTCATCCAAGTAAGGTAGTGGTGGAAAATAGATTTCACCACGGCGTGGAGACGGTATTCCGTACGTACGCACGCGTGGTGATTTCGTTTTCCATAGGATGGATAGATGGTGAAATAGGATTGTTTCATACTTATAATAACATATCAGTATATTAGTGATACTGATGTTATTACTTCATAATGAAACAACCTAAGAAGAAGAATTGGAAGAAGAAATAAAGGTGAAAGAATCGGTAACGGAAATTACCTCTTCTTTGAAGCGCCTCTTTGAGACCTCCTCTTAGGGCACTAAAATTGGTCTTTGAGGAAGAACAGAACCTCTAGGATGTTTCTAGAGAAGTGGAGAAAAGAATTTTTAAGGGGGTGGCCGAGATTGAAGGCTCAAAGTTGTGTGGGGAAGAGAGGGAGGAGGTGCCCTTTTATAAGGGAGGAGAGGGGCTCCTTGGGAAAAACTAAAAATATTATTTTATTATAAAGTCAAGTTCGGTTTTAAATAGCTCAAAATTGATTTATTTAGAGGCTAAGGTGGGGATGGGTTGAAATCCTCTCATCCAATATAATTTAGACAAGTTTAGGTTCCTATTTTAACCATATCATTTAGATTTAACATTAAGTTAAATAATTTTACTTTTACCGTGTCTTCTTGTGTTCTTACACTATAAGGTTAATAAACTTACTATAAGAAGCCAAACGAACCCCAAATTGTTTATTATTAATATATATAACCTTATCTAATTCATTTGTCCGAACCTTAGATTTTTAGGAATAAATGTACAATTAATAATATAATATTTGTTTTAAAAACTATTTTATGTCAATTTGACACTATTTAGTAATTGATTTTTGTGAAAATCATAACAGAATGATAAGTTCTAAAAAAGTTAATTAAATAAATACTAACATGTCAGATTAACCTATAAAATTACTGTAATTCATAAAAAGTCTAAAATTATATTTATTTGAGTATTTATAACATCAATTATGTCAATATTTCATTAATAAGATAATTACTGCATCATCGTTGTGTCATAAATAAATTAAATTATTTAATGTCTAAAAATTACAAATAAAATACCATTATGTAGGAAATCTTTTTATCTTTCTAATGAATTTTTATAGTCGAATTTATCTTATGTATGACCCTATATTAAAAATGTTTTACTAAATAAACTTTGATTTTAACTCTTTTAACTCTTCTTTGAATTAAATAATAATAAATGTCCTAATTTAATTCAAGTGGGCCTAAATGGTCATATTTTATTCCTAAGTTTGTTTTTGGTCGAATTTCACTTATCCAATAGAATTAGGACATGTGTTAGGGTAATAATAATATCATTTTTACCCTTAATTACCCTATTTACTTTTAACCGTGGTAAATAAAAGTAAAAAGTTACTATTCACCAAAAATTATTTTCATCTCATTGAACCACATTTTACTTACTGACATCAACCGTTTCTCTCGGATTTTTGAAATTCCACTCACAGAAGCGGTAAAATTAAGTTTTATGAAAAATTCAGTTTTTTTAACTACCACTTAGTGGTTTCACTATTCATCAAAAATTGAAAGTTTTCAGAAAAATATCAAAAATTAGGCCTAAGCTATATTTGATATTATGAACTCAAAAATGATTTCTATTTTACCAAATTCAAAACATATAAGTTGTATTAATTAATTTAAAAATTAATTCCCATCGTCAAAACAAATAGTGTGTTCTTAAGAGATAATAACTATCAAAAGATTGACACTTGTTTATGTCTGGTTTAAATGTGAAATTACATCCAATGACCAACATTGTATTAAATTGTAAAAATATATTATAAATATACTTTAAAACCACTCAAATTAATAATTTATCACTATTAATTATTTCAATTGAAAAAGTTGTTTTTAATTTAAATTTAGTAATTTTCACTATTCATCAAAAATATGAAAGTTATCCGAAAATCACCAAAATTTCACACTAATCTAATTTCGATATTCCGAATCCAAAAATGAAGTCCATTTTGAAAAATAAAATTTACAAAATTTCAAAAAGTGGTTATTACTATTCATAATGGCTAGTTTTAATAATATTTTAATATCATATCGTTGTTTAGCAAAACTTGCTGTTGCGTACAACACACGCTATCGTGGAAGGTCGTGATTGTGTGTAATTCAATCCAGGTCAGAGATGTGTGTTGTGAAAGCTCCTTTTGGTGTAGCGTATAACACAAGACATTAATGAAATTAAAAAGAATATTTTTCATAAAATCTCGAGGTGTTACAATTTCTGCCTAATTTCTAGAGCCAGACTCATGATCCAGTTAGTCTCACACAAATGAAATGAGGTATGCATAGTGAAACAATCTCCTAACCATGTTGTATATCATGTCATTCTTGACCTTCCTGAATCTCTCTTGGAACTCCACTTCAAAATTGAGAACCTTATCATTCCATGATTCAAAAAACACCATACAATAATAGTAATATTCCCTTATTCATTAGTTTTAACCCATGATTTATGTCATTTAGTCCAATCTACCCTCATAGTCGTCACACAGAACCATTCTAGTCATGATCATCCACTCGATCTCTAAATATATTTTATATCAAGTCTGAGGAACTAACATTCATGGTGCATTCCACAAGTTATATAATTCATTAACATTGTTAAAAATTATATTCTATTATAACCCTTTTCATTGATTGTATAACCAGAAACACTAACTCATACATCTTATACAAAGAACACTAACAACCCCATTGTAGGTCACCATCAATCTGACCAATCCCTGACTCACTATGTTTTTAGTGGTAATTATGATCCTCTATTTCTCCCACCTTACCCTACCATCCATTTTTCAAGTCAAGTTCAACCACAACCCAATAGGCCCATCCCTCCCATTATGAAAATATCTCATTGAATTTCATACACACCACATTTTCAAACCACAAAATCAACATGTCAGATTACTCACTCAAGGTTCTCACATAAATAATCCATTATAATAACATGAATATTTATAGATGAAATTCCATCTTTAAATGAAGATTTTTTTTAAAAAATAATGTATCAATAGAATATAAATTAATTAACCTAGTTATTTTTTAACATAATTAGTTATATCATGTCAGATATGAAATACAGTTATGTATAATAAACATTAATAATACATATTTTGTATAGTGACCATCAATATTAGTATATTATGGGTTATGATAAAGTCAAAATTTCAATGAAGGAAGGAAGTATTGCCTCAAACAGTAGGATCATTGATCGCACCGTGGTTCACTGGTTCATTTCCACACTTACGTCACTATGCAAAACTAGTTTTGTATTGAAAATTAAGAAAATAATAACAAATTTCACTTCATGTTTGATTCAATTAATTTATTATCACTACTAAAAATTATAATGTTAATTTTTTTGATAATTATGTTGTAGGTGGAGGTGATTTGGAAGGCCATTGATGATGTTCCTGAAAAAGGGACCAAAATGTGTAAGAATCCAAGAACACCATTAGATTAAACATCAAAATGATTTTAATATGTGAATCCAATTGGGATAAGATGTTGTTGGATGATCCTAAATTCAATGGGATATAACTCTAATTAATACACTCAAACCCAATTTGACCATTAAGGGGGAAATCGAACTGATCTATTCAAGCCACCCAATCTGCAAGAAGTCAAAAGCGGTGGGCTCAATATCAGACCTAACTTGAGATTCGGGTGACTAAATGATGCCAGATATTTAGTGGAGATAGAAAATATATGGATAAACATCCTTTTTTTCATAAAAGAAATATAAGACTGTATGGATGTCTAAAATCATGGGAAAGTAGATTTATTAAATATGTGCTCCCAAAACCACCTCCAACATTTCCTATAAAATGGATACTTGGGAACCCCATTTGCAAGTTCATCCATGAGGAAAAGAACTGTTATTTATAATACCAAAATGATTTCAATCCTTATCCCTGAAGTTATTCATGTCTCTATCCCCATAGGGGGGTCACGGATGAAGGCTATATTCAACCAAAGCCTCCTCATCCTCTCGATGGTGAGCTAAACGATGTACGATCATTTTGAGGGATATACACATACATTGTAGGGAGCTCCATCAATTATTATTCGTCCAATTTTTTTGTAATATGTGTGATATATATTTCACTTAGATTTAATATTTGTGTGCTTTTCCGATGAAGGCATTTATTTTTTTATAATTAAGTGTAGCACTTTTTATCACAACCCTAATTGGGTTGAGATTTCAAGTCAGGATCTGGGGTTGTTCTAATTGGAAAACACAAGAACCCTTTTTCTTCACACACAATCATGAGATTTTAGTATTCTTTGGTAGCCCATATTCTATTCTTGAGGTCTAAACCTTGACATCGCCATTTTTTGTAAACAGTTGCTTCATTGTATATCTTTTTAAAATGTGAGAGGTGAATCACGATCTTAAAAAACCTCAACTATATAATTACATTAAAAAATATAAAATTTTCAGAACAATGAACAATACAGGATGTGTAGTGAACTTTAAATGACCTCTTTCTCTCATAATTATTAAAACACCCCCTTTATTTATCAGCTATTAAACTACTTAATTAATCCATTTTTTTTCTTAAAACTTCTTTCATAACCACCCAATCTTTTAGGAATTTTTATTATAAATAAACACTTTAAACATCCAACTCTCCTTGAGAGATGACCTTAATTCAGCCCTCAAAATATAAATAATATTTAAAAACATAATCAATTTTACGTGTCACGAAAATGCAGTAAAATTTTGGCACCGTCATCCGGGAGAATTTTGGTTTTTATTATCTTTCTTTTAACTGTGTGTATTTTGTATGTATTTTTTATTTCTCTCTTCAATTGTTTTATATATGTGTTGTCATAACATCTTATTCTTTTTATTTGATTTGTATGATGCATTCAAATTCGATTGAACTAGCTCCTTTCTAACCAAAATTGAAGAGGATACTTCATCAACGACACAGAGACACAATGATCCATCCCATGAAGGAGGACACACCACACCATGAGACACCTCTAAACCCCTCTTTTTATGAAACTAAAACAGAAACTGAAATTAACATGTATAACATGGCATAAAGCAACCAATTATTAAAATAACTCACCACCCAAGATTTGGTGTACTAAAATGTGTACATAAAATACCCTAAATAATAAGTCAACATTGAGTTTATATTGGGCCTCATCCACCTCCTTTCTAAATTCCATGGTCTTCCTGGAGATGACCCTCAAAAAAATAACACGGAATTTCATATAGTGTGCTTCACCATGAAACCCAAAAATGTGAGTGATCACCACATTATTTTTAGGGCCTTACCTTTCTCCATTAATGGTGTATACAAAGACTGGTTGTATTCCCCACCTACCAAAATTGGGGGAGAGAATTACCTTCAATGAGTCTTTGCACATATTTTTTTCCTACCACCCAAATTATATCAATTATAAAAGAAATATGTGGCATTATGAAATCACAGTGAGAGACCCTTCTTCAATATTGGGAGAGATTCAAAAGATATTTCTCATGTTTCTCCCACCACCTGATTAGTGAATAGTTTTTAATTAAACACTTCTATGAAGGACTTATTCCCATGGATCCCAGTATTATAGATGTTGTAGCTGGTGGTGCCCTTATTAATAAATCTCATACCACCGCTCGTGACTTAATAGCCAAAATGGCACAAAATTACCAAAACATTTGTACATAAATAGTTTCACCCACTATAGGAGTTCATGAGGTAATTAATTCATCCCTATAGAAAAATTTATCTAATAAAAATGATGATATGCATTACATTCTTAAGAAATTAGCTCATGAAAAATTTAATTCACACTTTCCTTCCATTCCATTTCATTGTGGTATTTTTTATGATAACACTCTTTTTTTAACCAGTGCCCTCAACTTCAGGATTCATCTAAGTCTTGTGAAGTAGTATTCCATGGGCTTCCATTCCAAGAAGAATCTATCCTTTAATAAAGAACCACTCATGTCAAATCCAAACCCTACATGGAAACAACAACAACAATACTAAAAATGAGTAAACACGAGATTCCCAAAAGAGAAATGGTATCCACAAGGCTAAAGTATAAAACCATATTATGCTTTACCTTCTTGGTACAATCCTCCTCCTCCCAATTATAAACCAAGCCTTGAAGATACAGTGAAGAAAATGGAATCCAAGCACCTCTAGTACCAAAACACCACAAAATCAGCTATTCAAGACCTAGAAAATCAAGTGGGATAATTGGAAAACACCATTAGTGAGATAAAGATAAATGGTTCTGTACAACTACCATCCCAACCTATTTCTAATCCAAAATACACCAAAACTAGTTCTATAATAACACTTCACAGTGATAAAAAAGTTCCATTTTCCATTGATTAAACACTATAGGTAAATGCCACACTTGAAAAGTCTTATTCTATACAAAAGATGATTCTATTGAATAAAAAAATAAAAAATGGTAAACAAAATTTTATTGAGGATTCCCCTAAACAATCCATTCCTCTTCCCTTATCCCAAAGACTCTCTAAACCTAAGAATAATGTTGATTATGAGATTGATAAATAAATAAATAATACATTTAAAAAGGTGAAATTTAATATTCCTTTATTTGATGCAGTTAAAAAAATACCTTGATATGCTAAATTTATTAAAGGTATTTGCACCCATTGATGGAGACTAAAGGGGAATAAGAGAGTGAACCCTGGATGAAATGTCTCAGCTTTTATCTAACCATCAATGCCTCCCAAATGAAATGATCCAAGAACTTTCACAATACCTTGAACAATAGGGGAGACCTTTTTTCAGATTCAATGCTAGACTTGGGTGTTTGATTTAAAGGAATACATTAATCAGTGTATAATTCTTTTTAGGATGGATAATTTCAACCGAAATACAATTCCATTGAACTTCTAACCAGATCATAATAAACCCATCAAGGGTGATTATGGATTTCCTCATTAGAGTGAATAATTCCATCTTCTCTATAGACATCTACATTCTTGATATGGAAGATACCCATACCCAAGGACAATCCTCTTCCATTCTTGTAAGACCACTCTTGAAAATAGAAAATATGATCATGAATGTCCATACGGGTATGCTATCCATGGATTTTGGTAAAGAAAAGATAAGTTTTAACATCCTTGATGCTATTAAACACCCCATTGAGGAGCACTCCACTCTTTCTCTCTATTTTTTGAAAGTGGTCCTTAATGAAACACACACACACAATTCTCTCCTCAGACCATGATATGATTCATCTTCCTCTTCTCAACCCTTGGATGATTTGAGTCTGATTCATATTTTGTGTCACACCCGGTCGTCATTTAGAGGTACGACTTTAATTTTGAACATTTATTTCATGAGTTTAAATTGCCGGTTTATCTAATTGATTGGTTGAAGTGTGGGATAAATCGACAAGGGGTTTCCACAGTGGTGCTGATAAGTGCGTGTTGGCTTCACGCCGCTCGGCACGTGGTGCCGATGCTCGAACGTTAAATAACCGGATAAATTTTTATTATGGTTTTATTGGTTATTATTGTATTATGATTATTATATTATTGTTATTATTATATTATTATTATTGTTATTATTATCTTTATAATTATTATGATATTATTATTATTATTGCTAATATATTATTATTATTATTATTATTATTATTGTTGTTATGCGATTATTATTATTAAAATTATGATTAGTATTATTACTATTAATATTATTATTTCTAATATTATTATGATATTAATATTATTAATTTATTTTAATTTGTTTAACTCTCCCCCCATACCTAACCCTAGCCGCCGCCACCCCCTTCTCCTATTTTTTTTATTTCTTTTCTTTTCGTTTCTTTTTCTTCCTTCTCCCCCACGTCTCCCCCTCCTTCTCTTCTTCTTATCTCCCTCATTCCTCTCCTTCTCCTGTGGCGCACCCCATTCCTCCTCTCCTCCTTCTTCTTCCTCCCCTTCTCTCCGTCTCCTCCCCCAGCCGCATTGTCGCCTGACCTGCACCCCCGCCCCGTTCTCCACCGTTCTTCCGCTCGGCCTCACCCTCACGCCGCACCTCCTGCTCACCCTGCACCCGCACCTCCCACCGGAACTGCGTCGTACCAGTCACCCGCAACCGCGATGGACCAGCCATCCTTGCCCCTACTCCGACCTCCCTGCTCACCCTCTCGCCGCCGCACCGCTCCTGCATCTCTCATCTGCCCCTCCCTTCTTGGCTCGTCCTTCCCGCTCGGCCGCACCCAGACCTTCCTCGCGCCACCCTTCTCCTCCCCGATCGAACCAAGCCTCTCCTTCTGTTTTTTCTTTTTTATTTTTCTTCCCCACCTGGCCGCTGTTTTCTTTCCCTCTCGCCGGATCGGCTCCAACACCACCTCGGCCGGACTCCGCACCGGCGACGTCATGCCTCTCTTGTCCAGCAGACTGCTGGGACATACCTCCCTCCTTTCTCCTTCGCCCCAGTCGGCGCGCCGTCTCCCCGCTCTCGTACCCCCCCTTCACCAGTAGCTTCGTCGGCAACTCCCTCACCCTCCGCTGCTGCGCCTCCCTGCTCGGCCACTCGCTAGGCCGCGCCTCCCGCTTCCGTTGTTCCACCTCGGGTCGTCCCTGTCCACGGCCCCGAACCACGCACCCCCTCCCCGGTTGGTCTTATTTCTGTTACTTTTATTTTATTATTTTATTTTATTTTATTTAATAAGTGATTAACATTTTATCATGATATAATTATCATGTTATTAGTATTACCATATTATTATTATTATTATTATTATTATGCTATTTTTATTATTAATATTATTATTGTTATTATTATTATATTATTAGGCTATTATCATTATTATTATATTATATTATTATTGCTATTATTATTATTATATTATTATTATTCTATTATGTTATTATTATTATTATTATTATTATTATTATTATGTTATCGTTATTATTATTATCATCATTATTATTATGTTAACATTATCATTGAACCCGTTGAACGATCTGCTGTTTTAGGACCTGTTTGACGACTCGATACGGTGCGACCGTGGCGCAGCGAGAGTTCTGTGTCGTATCGTTTCACGCACCTGTTTGAGGTAGGTGATTCCACACTCAACTATCATTGGGCGAACTTTTGCGTGTTGGTTTAATTTTTTTCATCACCCTGCTAGTTAGTTTCCATGTTGAAAAATTAGTTCTGATTACTTTTTAAATGTGCATCTAATTTGCTAGAGGTATATTTATGTGATGCAAGTCCATTTTTATTGTGAAAACTTACTTTGGCTGTTCATTATTATTTGTAAACTATGCAGTGGGTGAGTCAGGAAGTGTGGATGACGCAGTTTGTGTTTTGGCATGTCAGAATATGTTTTATTATATAAAGGGGTTTTGGGTGACTTTTTAACATTTAAAAATTTTTGCGACATGTTTGAAAACTGTTAAATAATTTTTCTTAGTGATTTTCTTAATTAACAAAGTGGTTCCATTTAGTTATGTGTCCATTTTAATTTAAAGCGTAAGCAGTGTGGTTTAAGTTTTTAAAAAAGAAAAGTTTTGGTGTATGTGTGGTTTTCAAAGAGGGTATCAGTGTGCAGGTGACAGGTTTGGATCTAAGTGCTAATGTGACATGTTATGTGAACTTTGATATTTAGGTGAGCACACGGAGGGAAGCCGGGGTATTAGGTGGGGAGACTAGGACTAGTGAGCTAGTGTTCCGGAGATGACCCGACCCGGTTTCACAGGCAGGTTTGACGATTGCAACACTAACTAAACATATGATATCTGAGGGTCGTGGCCTTCTAAGCCACGTGTTCTGAGGTTCGTGGCATTCTAAGCCACTTTATCTGAGGGTCGTGGCCTCCTAAGCCACGTTTCACCGAGACACGACGTCCTAGGATCCCACTAGTACTAGTACCCATAGGGCCTTTCCCATCCTTTGGTTCTACCGGTTACTTTGCGTGCACAATGATACGTGATATGTCACTTGAATTATCACCCTAATGTGTTTATTTTGAACTGTCTTACCTTTAAATCATTTTATGAAAACCATTTTATTGAACATCTTTCCTTCTTTATTTAGCATTGCAAATGGTTTGTCTTTTGATAGTTGTACATGGAATCTTTTCTTGGTGATATCCTATTGGGCGATTGCTCACACCCTACTTACACCCTTGGGTGTAAGTAGATTTGTTTACTTCTGATACAGGTAAGAGTCCAGCTTTTGGGAGCAGTGGTTCAGGTTGTTAGCAGGATTATCTACGTGGCGTTTTGGTGGTGGCTTAGAGGCGGTGTCCTCACACCGGGCGACAATCCTTAGGTTGGTTTTTGGTCACCTTGTTTTTAGTCTCATGTGGGTTTTGAATACTTGTGACTCAAAAACCTGTTTTGGTTAATTTCACATCTGGATGTCACTTTTACTCTTATTTGGTTGATTTATTTATATTTGTTCACTTGGGTAAACCGTTCCCAAAGTTTATTTTGATACCCGGGCACTTGTGCCAGCCCGTGGGGATCAGGAACGCCCTTCGGGACTTGCCGCGGGCCGGGTCGGGCGTCAGATCGGATGGCGACCCGATTCGGTTCGTGACAAAATGGTATTAGAGGAGGTTTCTTTTTGGTTTATGTTATTTGGGATGAGTTGGATTATACAGTAGTTGGGTCTGTCAGGGCACAGAATTCATGTTGCGAGTAGGGTGCCTAGCCAGCACGCCACGTGACAGATACTGAGTCACCATGGGATGTTAGGGTGTGTGTTTCACTTATTTTCTGGGTGGGACGTGTAGGCTGCAGACTGTACGTGGACACCAGGCTAGAAAAGTAAAACTTTTGCATGGAGTAATTTTTTCATGTTTGGTTTATTGATGAATAATTATGTGGTTGAAATTCCTTTTTATTGATGGTTTTCCTTCTTGATTGTTTCCCTTTTTCAGTAAGATGCCTCCCCAAAGAGCTCCTATGCACCCACGGGAGGAATCCGGAGAGAGTTCTCCCGCGCCGCTTGATCATAGATTGGTAGAGGCGATGGTCCGAGCCGTTCAGGCTTTGGGACAAGGGGCGACTCCTGCCCCACCCCTGTTCCAGCTAGAGGGGAATAATTCGGCTCCAGGAAGGATAGATCTCAGGAGTTTCTGAGGAGAAAACCTCCTTCTTTCTGAGGTGGTTCAGAACCTCAGGAGGCTGAGGAGTGGCTTGAAAAGATAGAACGCATGTTCAATTTCCTTGACATGCCTGAGGAAGTCAGGGTGAAGTGCACCTCATTCCAGCTGGAGGGTTTCAGTAGCAAATGGTGGGAATCAGTGGTCCAGGCTGGGAAACATGATCACATGAGATGGAAAGATTTCAAGGGTATCTTCAACGAGCAGTATTGTCCAGAGTTCGTAGCCTATGCTAGTTCTCGGGAGTTCATGGAGCTTTCGCAAGGGAATCAGACAGTGATGGAGTATGCGAATCGCTTTGCTGAACTGGTACGGTACACACCTGAGATAGTTTCAAGCGAATTCTTGAAAGCTCGGAAGTTTGAGAAGGGTCTTCGACCAGAAATTCACTCCCAGGTTTTCTTATTCAAGCCGAAGACTTATGCTGAGGTGGTTGATCGTGCTTGTATGGACGAGATCGACCAGAAGGGAAAGTCAGGGTTTTCTGGATTGGTGTCAGGGCTTGGCAGTGGCAGTTCATCTGAGAAGAAGAGGAAGCGTGATGAGCAATGGAAGAAGAGTGACGGCAGATCAGGTCATCCTCCTAGGCAGTTTTCATCTAGGGCTTCTGGTGCAGGGTCCGTTGTGTGCCATCAGTGCGGAAGGGTGGGGCACATCCAACCTATTTGTCCATACCCTCCCAGACCATGCCATGGATGTGGAGTTGTGGGACATCTACAGCGCTTCTGCAGGACTGCACGCCCTTACCAGAGCGGGGCTGGATCTGTGGCTTCTGGAGGAGTATCAGTTCAGTCAGAGCCGACCAGGACGACAGGATCTCGGTTTGTTGGGCGTGGTGGTAGGAACAGATCGTCTTCAAGGCAGAGCCAGATCAGGATAGAGCCTCAGGTGAGCGGTCTTTCTCAAGAAGGGACCAGGCAACTGCATGTTGTGGATCAGGCACCAGCAGGATCTGATGTAGGTCCTTCGACGGTTCGAGGTACTATTCTGGTTGCATCTTCTATAGCTGCAGTTTTATTTGATACTGGTGCTTCAGTTTCTTTCATATCTGCTCGTTTTGTGAATTTTCTGGACCTGCCAACCGATCTGTTATCGTTTGCTATGGAGTTGGTAACACCGTTGGGTAAAAAGAGGGAGCAAGGCCTTAAGTGCCGATCGTGCACACTCTCTGTGTCGGGAGTCGAGATGGAATGGGATTTCTTGGTCCTTGACATGGACCTATACATTGTGATCCTTGGTATGGACTGGCTGGTGAGTTTTCAGGCGCACATTGATTGCTATCAACCCCGAGTCAGCTTTACAGCACCAGATGGGACTCCCCAGTTATTTCACGGAGAATGGGATCCTCGGTTGGGACGTGCGGGACCTCCACTCCCTGAGCTTGGAAATCTTTCTCATCAGTTGTTGTCGCTCGTGCTGGAGGACGATGGTGGTATTTTACAGGGTGGGTTGCCTCGTGTAGTGGATGAGTTCCCAGAGGTCTTCCCAGATGATTTTTCTGGCTTACCCCCAGAGCAGGACGTGGAGTTCTCGATTGAGTTGGCACCGGGAACACAGCCTATATCTCTTCCCTCATATCGCATGGCCTCCACCGAATTGAGGGAATTAAAGATACATCTGGACGATTTGGAATCCAAAGGATTCATTCGCCCGAGCGTCTCTCCTTGGGCCACACCGGTTTTATTCGCGAAGAAGGCTGATGGAACCCTTCGGTTGTGCATTGATTACCGGAAATTGAACAAGGTAACCATCTAGAATAAATACCCTTTGCCTCGGATTGACGATTTGTTCGACCAGATGAAGGGGGAAAAGTGGTTCTCCAAGATTGATTTGCGTTCGGGATACCACCAGCTCAGGGTGAGAGAAGCAGATATCCCAAAGACGGCTTTCCGAAGCAGGTACGGTCACTTCGAGTACTTAGTCATGCCTTTCGGACTGACAAATGCTCATGCAGTTTTCATGGCGCTCATGAATAGGGTGTTCCACCAATATCTCGACTCATTTGTCGTGGTATTCGTGGATGACATCCTGGTCTATTCTGGATCTGATGAGGATCATGAGCATCACCTGCGCATTGTTTTGGGCACTTTGCGGGATCATCGCCTGTATGCCAAACTCTCGAAGTGAACCTTCTGGATCAGGGAAGTGAAGTTTCTGGGGCATGTCGTCTCAGAACAAGGGGTTTCAGTGGATCCCGAAAAGATCAGGTCAGTTATGTCATGGGAGCAACTGAGAAATGTGTTTGAGATCAGGAGTTTTCTGGGCTTGGCTGGTTATTACAGGCGCTTTGTCCGGGACTTCTCGCGGCTTGCCTCCCCTATGACCGCACTCACCCGGAAAGGGGTGAATTTTGAGTGGAGCCCACAGTGCCAGACATCTTTTGAGGAGTTGAAGCAGCGGTTGACCACCGCACCTATGTTGAACTTACGAGAGTCAGGAAAGGGCTATGTGGTGTACTGTTATGCTTCAGGTACGGGCCTTGGATGTGTGCTCATGCAGGATGACCATGTTGTGGATTATGGTTCTCACCAACTCTAGCCGCATGAGAAGAACTATCTGACTCACGACTTAGAGTTGGCGGCGGTGAGGCATGATTTGAAGACGTGGCGCCACTATCTTTTTGGGGAGAATTTTTTGGTCTATTCTGACCATAAAATCCTGTCCTACATTTTCTCTCAGAAGGATCTCAATTTGAGGCAGCGCCACTGGGTCGAGTACCTGCAGGGTTTTGATTTTGATATTGTCTATACCCTTGGCAAGGGTAATGTGGTAGCTGACGCTTTGAGTAGAAAAGTACCAGTGCAGGTGTTGAGGAAGTCCAGCGATGAGTGGACTTTGATGGGGCTCTTCGCCCAGATGCATTTGGAGAGCAGGGAGCACAGTGGAAGTACTTTCTTGGCTAGCATCCAGTTGACTCCTACTCTTCTGGAGTTGATTCAGCGGGAGAAGCCTGGTGATGAGCTGTGTCAGCGATCTATGCAGTTTCTTCATGGTGGGGAGACTCCTTCTTATTGGACTTTTTCTTCCCAGAGGGTCTTATGCTTCAAGGGTCGTGTCGTGGTGCCGTTGTCTCTGCGGAAGGTGGTGATGCTGGATAGCCACCAATCTCAGTGGGTCGTCCATACTGGTACCACCAAGATGTATTATGATGTTCGTCGTTAGTTCTGGTGTCCAGGTATGAGACGGGACATAGCCAAATTCGTATCCAGATGTTACACCTGCCAGCAAGTGAAAGCAGAGCATCAGAGACCATCTGGCCTACTCCAGTCATTACCCATTCCTACCTGGAAGTGGGACGAGGACGCCATGGACTTCATCATTGGCCTGCCTCGTACACCTAGAGGGAGGAATGCTATTTGGGTAGTGATTGACCATTTGACCAAGTCTTCTCACTTTATTCCGATCAGAGATATAGCGAAGGTAGAGGAACTGGGCTGCTTGTATGTTCAGGAGGTGGTCAGACTTCATGGTGTGTCGTCGGCAGTTGTTTCTGACAGGGACCCCCGCTTTACATCTCGATTTTGGGGAGGCCTCCAGAAGGCTTTGGGGTCGTAGATTAAGATGAGCATGACATACCATCCTTAGACCGATGGCCAGACAGAGCGGGCGAATCAGATTCTGGAGGACATGCTCCGAGCCTGTGTGTTAGATTTTGGAGACTCATGGGATAGCCATTTGGGGCTGGTCAAGTTTTCTTATAATAACAGTTACCAGTATTCCATCAGAATGGCACCCTTTGAGGCGCTTTATGGTCGGCCTTGTCGGTCTCCTCTGTGTTGGGCTGAGGTAGGAGGGGCCTCGCTCTTGGGACCGAGTCTTGTTCGGGTGACGTCTGAGAAGGTCAAGCTAATTAGGTAGTAGTTGTTGACATCTCAGAGTCGCCACAAGTCTTATGCAGATCAGAGGCGGTGGGACCTCGAGTTTTCAGTGGGTGACAGAGTGTTCCTGAAAGTGGCCCCTCTCTTGGGTCACCGTCGTTTGAGGAAGCAGGGGAAGCTGACACCGAGATATGTCGGACCCTTCGAGATTCTTGAACGGTTTGGCAAGGTGGCATACAGGTTAGCTTTGCCCTCTCAGTTGATGTCGATTCACGACGTATTTCATGTCTCCCAACTAAAGAAGTACAACCCCGACCCGTCACATGTGTTGAATTGGGAGGAGCTGGTGATAGAGTCTGACTTGTTTGTGGTTGAGCGACTAGTGCGTATAGTGGATTCCCAGGAAAAGGTGTTGCATGGAAAGTCCATTCCTCTGGTCAGTGTTCTTTGGCAGCACGGGAATGATGAACACGAGACTTGGGAGTGGAAGTCATGGGTCGAGCAGGAGTACCAATTTCTATTCTCTGATCAGGTTTTGAGATGACTTTCTGAGGGCAGAAAGTTTTCATGGTGGGGAGAATTGTCATGCCCGGTCGTCATTTAGAGGTACGACTTTAATTTTGAATATTTATTTCATGAGTTTAAATTGTCGGTTTATCTAATTGCTTGGTTGAAGTGTAGGCTAAATCGACAAGGGGTTTCCGCAGTGGCGCTGATAAGTGCGCGTTGGCTTCACGCCGCTCGGCACGTGGTGCCGATGCTCGAACGTTAAATAACCAAATAAATTTTTATTATGGTTTTATTGGTTATTATTGTATTATGATTATTATATTATTGTTATTATTATATTATTATTATTGTTATTATTATCTTTATAATTATTATGATATTATTATTATTATTGCTAATATATTATTATTATTATTATTATTATTATTATTATTGTTATGCGATTATTATTATTAAAATTATGATTATTATTATTACTATTAATATTATTATTTCTAATTTTATTATGATATTAATATTATTAATTTATTTTAATTTGTTTAACTCTCCCCCCCCCCATACCTAACCCTAGCTGCCGCCACCCCCTTCTCCTATTTTTTTTATTTCTTTTCTTTTCGTTTCATTTTCTTCCTTCTCCCCCACGTCTACCCCTCCTTCTCTTCTTATTATCTCCCTCATTCCTCTCCTTCTCCCGCGGCGCACCCCATTCCTCCTCTAATCCTTATTCTTCCTCCCCTTCTCTCCGTCTCCTCCCCCTGCCGCATTGTCGCTCGACCTGCACCCCCGCCCCGTTCTCCACCGTTCTTCCGCTCGACCTCACCCTCACGCCGCACCTCCTGCTCACCCTGCACCCGCACCTCCCGCCGGACCTGCGTCGTACCAGTCGCCCGCAACCACGACGGACCAGCCATACTTGCCCCTACTCCGACCTCCCTGCTCACCCTCTCGCCGCCGCACCACTCCTGCATCTCTCCTCTACCCCTCCCTGCTTGGCCCGTCCTTCCCGCTCAGCCGCGCCCAGACCTGCCTCGCGCCACCCTTCTCCTCCCCGATCGAACCAAGCCCCTCCTTCTGTTTTTTCTTTTTTATTTTTCTTCCCCACCTGGCCACTGTTTTCTTTCCCTCTCGTCGGATCGGCTCCAACACCACCTCAGCCAGACTCCGCACCGACGACGTCGCGCCTCTCATGTCTAGCAGACCGCCGGGACATACCTCCCTCCTTTCTCCTTCTCCCCAGTCGGCGCGCCGTCTCCCCGCTCCCGCACCCCCCTTCACCAACAGCTTCGCCGACCACTCCCTCACCCGCCGCTGCTGCGCCTCCCTGCTCGGCCACCTGCTAGGCCGTTCCTCTCGCTTCCGCCGTTCCACCTCGGGCTGTCCCTGTCCTCGGCCCCGAACCACGCACCCCCTCCCCGGTTGGTTTTATTTCTGTTACTTTTATTTTATTTTATTATTTTATTTTATTTAATAAGTGATTAACGTTTTATCATGATATAATTATCATGTTATTAGTATTACCATATTATTATTATTATTAATTATTATTATTATTATTATTAATTATTATTATTATTATTGTTGTTGTTATGCTATTTTTGTTATTAATATTATTATTTTTATTATTATTATATTATTAGGCTATTTTCATTATTATTATATTATATTATTATTGCTATTATTATTATTATATTATTATTATTCTATTATTTTATTATTGTTATTATTATTATGTTATCGCTATTATTATTATCATCATTATTATTATGTTAACATTATCATTGAACCCGTTGAACGATCTGCTGTTTTAGGACCTGTTTGACGACTCGATACGGTGCGACCGTGGTGCAGCGAGAGTTCTGTGCCGTATCGTTTCATGCACCTATTTGAGGTAGGTGATTCCACACTCAACTATCATTGGGCGAACTTTTGTGTGTTGGTTTAATTTTTTTCAGCACCCTTCTAATTAGTTTCCATGTTGAAAAATTAGTTCTGATTACTTTTTAAATGTGCATCTAATTTTCTAGAGGTATATTTATGTGATTCAAGTCCATTTTTTTGTGAAAAATTACTTTGGCTCTTCATTATTATTTGTAAACTGTGCATTGGGTGAGTCAGGAAGTGTGGATGACGCAGTTTGTGTTTTGGCATGTCAGAATATGTTTTATTATATAAAGGAGTTTTGGGTGACTTTTTAAGCTTTAAAAATTTTTGCGACATGTTTGGAAACTGTTCAATAATTTTTCTTAGTGATTTTCTTAATTAACAAAGTGATTTCGTTTAGTTATGCATCCAGTTTAATTTAAATCGTATGTAGTGTGGTTTAAGTTTTTAAAAAAGAAAAGTTTTGGTGTATATGTGGTTTTCAAAGAGGGTATCGGTGTGCAGGTGGCACGTTTGGCTCTAAGTGCTAATGTGACATGTTATGTGAACTTTGATCTTTAGGTGAGCACAAGGAGGGAAGCTGGGGTATTAGGTGGGGAGACTAGGACTAGTGAGCTAGTGTTCCGGAGATGACCCGACCCGGTTTCACTGGCAGGTTTGACGATTGCAACACTAACTAAACATATGATATCTGAGGGTCGTGGCCTTCTAAGCCACATGTTCTGAGGGTCGTGGCCTTCTAAGCCACGTTATCTGAGGTTCGTGGCCGCCTAAGCCATGTTTCACCGAGACACGACGTCCTAGGATCCCACTAGTACTAGTACCAATAGGGTCTTTCCCATCCTTTGGTGCTACTGGTTACTTTGCGTGCACAATGATACGTGATATGTCACTTGAATTATCACCCTAATGTGTTTATTTTGAACTGTCTTCCCTTTAAATCATTTTATGAAAACCATTTTATTGCACTTCTTTCCTTATTTATTTAGCATTACAAATGGTTTGCCTTTTGATAGTTGTGCGTGGAATCTTTTCTTGGTGATATCCTGTTGGGCGATTGCTCACACCCTACTTACACCCTTGGGTGTAAGTAGATTTGTTTACTTCTGATACAGGTAAGAGTCCAGCTTTTGGGAGCAGTGGTTCAGGTTGTTAGTAGGACTATCAACGTGGCGTTTTGGTGGTGTCTTAGAGGTGGTGTCCTCACACTGGGCGATAATCCTTAGGTTGGTTTTTGGTCACCTTGTTTTTAGCCTCATGTGGGTTTTGAATACTTGTGACTCAAAAACCTGTTTTGGTTAATTTCACGACTGGATGTCACTTTTACTTTTATTTGGTTGATTGCTTTATATTTGTTCACTCGGGTAAACCATTCCCAAAGTTTATTCTGATACCCGGGCACTTGTGCCAGCCCGTGGGGATCGGGAACGCCCTTCGGGCCTTGCCGCGGGCCGGGTCAGGCGTCAGATCGGATGGCAACCCGATTTGGTTTGTGACATTTTGAGTGTTGTGTTAGTATAAAAAGTGTAAATTTTGGACTTTAATAGATTATTGTGTCTATTTTGAGGTACCCATGACCATCAGTGATTTTGAAAATATCATTTTCATAGATTTTCCTTCCTTAAAGAATAAACATGAGTAGATAGAGAGTTTTATAGACATCATTTCCCCTAAATACCCTCCATCAATCCAAAAACCACCATTTTAGGAATGTAAACCACTTCCTTATAATTTTAAATATTCCTATCGTGGGGGTATTAACCAATTTTCCATCATTATTTCCAATAACCTCTCTTTATAGTAGGAATAAAAATGACTCTTGAAAGAGTGTAAAAAAGAAAATATGGTGGACATTGGAAAATATTCCTAGGATTATTCCATATATGTGTATGCATCATATACTTTTATAAGATGTGGATAGGACTTTAAGGCATGCTCAACACCAACTAAATACCACTTTCCTGGAAGTGGTAAAATTGTTAGTCAGTAAATTACATGCATCTATGATCATTTAACCAATATCTAATAGTAAAATGGTTATCCTAGTGCAATTTGTGCCTAAAAAATTAGAATTACTATTTTTTCAATTGAACAGAATGAATTGGTACCAACATGTTTTTAAAATAGATGGTGAGTCTATATTGACTACTTTTGAAAGAATCAAGACATGAAAAAGGACCATTTTCCCATACCTTACATTAACCAAATGTTGAAAATATTTGATTGTAAGTCCCATTATTCGTTCCTTTAAGGCTATTTGAGTTATTTCCAAATCCATATAGGCCATGAGGATTAATTAAAACAACATTTACCTATCCATTCATCATATTTGAATACGGAATAATTCCATTTAGTCTATGTAATACTCTTGGTACATTCCAGTTATATATGTTGAGTATTGTTTTGAGTACCTTGAGAATTTTATGGATCTATTTATGGATTATTTCAATATTTATTAATCTTTCTTTTATAATTGTTTAAAAAACCTTGGTTATGTCCTCCATATTTGAATTAAAACATATCTCTTATTAAATTATGAGAAATTCCATTTCATATTTTAGTGGGGGATAGTTATTGGTCATGTTATTTCAAATGAGGGAGTTCAAGTTGATAAGTCAAAAATTGAATTAATTTCAAATCTTCAATATTGAAAATGTGTTCTAGAGGTGTGATATATCTTGGGTTATGCCAGTGGTTACAATTGATTCATTAAAGACTTTAGTAAGATCACACTTCCCTTATCTAGAATATTGTAAAAGGATTCAAAATTTGTTATTGATGAAAATTGTGACCATGCTTTCAATTCACTAAAAAGGAGTTTCATGTTACCTACCATCATCCAATCACCAAGGTGGGATCTCCCTTTTGAACTTATGTGTGATGCCTCTAACTTTTTAGTTGGGGAAATATTATCACAAAGGGTTGACATTGAAAATACCTAGGAAAACTACATGAAAACTAAAGAAGAACTTATTTCAATTTTTTTCCTGGGAAAATTTCCATTCAAATACTATAGGATGAAAAATATTTTTTTTTTCTAATAATGATACCCTTTGACTTCTCCCAAAGAAACTTAAAGCTAAGTCTCACCTCATTAGAAGGAGGATACTCCTTCAAGATTTTGACCTTTTGATTCAGGATAAGAGAGGATTGGAAATTGTGGTAGCTGACCATAATTGTATGATTTTTTCGCCACTAGGCCACCATGATGACCCATCATTCCCCATTGGATAATTCATTCATCATGAGAACCTTTGCGATGTAGTCGAACATACACATTGGTATATGGACATTGTTAATTTTTTGTTAGCATCTTGTATCCCCATAGATTTTAGAACTTCACAATCTAAAATACATAAATTTGAGTCTGTTGGTTCATTTGGGATTATTCATACCTATGGAGAATTTATAGTGATTAGGTTCTTTGAAGGTGTATCCCTATCCATGACTTACAGTCTATCCTTAGGTTCTGCTATACTTTGGCATGTGGGGCCACTTAGGATATCAACGTATAGCTAAAAAACTCATTGAATCTATACTGTATTGGAATAATTATTTAGAGATTCTCATCGATTTTCTAATTCATGCACAAGATGTCAAATTAAATGGATTATCTCAAATAGGAATGAAATTCCCCAAAAACCCATGTAATTTCTTGAGATCATTAATGCATGGGGTATTGACTTCATCGGCCCATCTCCAAATTCTTCTATATTTGTGTACATATTATTGGGTGTTAATTATATTTCTAAATGGGTGGAATCAAAATCAACAAGTACTGATGAATCTCAAGTGATTATTGATTTTGTGGGGTACTATATTTTTAGTAGGTTCAGATTTCCAAGATTCATCATTAGTGATCAGGGTTCACATTTTTTAAATCACAACATGAACAGCTTTCTCTCTATGTATGGGTTCGTTCATAGTGTCTCCCTTGTATATCACCCCAAAACTAATAGACAAACCTAAATCTAAAATAGGGAATTTATATAAATCTTGGAAAATAATATTACAACCCAATAGGAAAGACTAGATTTTACACATGTATCATGAACATTGCAGATATCGTATAGCTTTTAAAACCACGATCGGAATTTCACCATGTTAGATTGTATTTGGAAAAGATTTTTATCTCCATTTGGGGGTAACACACCATGCATATTATGATATAAAACAATGTAATATGAACCTATCAGATGAAAGTAAGTATAGGATGTTTCAAATTCCGGAGATGGATAAAATTCATATAGATTATAATGAGAACTACTCAATATATAAGAAGTGAACCAAGGCTTCACACACAACCGTATGATCCTTCATCATCAATTTCACATTGGGTAAAATGTCTTCTTTTACAATTCAAAGCTGAAGTTGCATTAAGGTAAGATTTGTTAATTTTATTTTGGACGATAAACTATTACTAATATTTATCCATTGAGTGTTTTCAAGATCAAAATAAAGAAACAAAAAAAACATTCACTTTCAATGGACAGTGACTGAATCACATTCATGAATCCATTCTAGGGTCTCTGATTGAGGAACTCTATTTTCAATAATAATACTATGAATGAAATCGAATAAGTTTTATTATTCCTTCCCATATTATCTTATATTATTGTGAGGAAAAATCATTCTTTAGGTGTGGGGGATGGGTAAAATTCTGGGTTAGTTAGGAATTTTCATCAGCTTTCTTCTTTGTATTTTTTTGGATTTCTGGATTGTATTCTCACTTTCCCGCTGTTTTTATCCTCATTTTGATCCAAAACATTCATTTTTTATTCCCACTTAATCATGGAGAATTATGCCCTATTAGTAATGGAATTTATTGAACATGCATGAGTAATTTCTCTATTTCAAGTTGTTTTAAGATTTAAAAAATATTCATTGATGAAATATTTATTTTAGTATTAATTTTGAATTATATGTGACATTATCATGAAAATTGGTCTTTCATTGATGATATAAATGGTTGTATCATTTTTAAACCTTTGATAATAATGGTATCCTTTGTGTGAGTAGTTTATGGGAAGTTGTGTCACTAAATATCTCCACACATTTTTTCACCCAACCATGAAGTGTGATTTTTTCTTACACAATAGAATGTAAATATGAGTGAGGTTAATATTTATCTTCTTTCTAAAATTATTTTTCCATAAATTTTTCTTTATCTGATCTTTTTCATTACTATACTGGACTAACATATGAGTGTGTACTTGTTATCCGACTATTGTATGCCCAAAAAAACAAAAAAAACCCAAAAATACTGGTTGTATAATTGGGAGGTTAAAATCCACCCTTCCTCAACATTTGATCTTGTTATAATCATTATAATTAGTATCTTGAGAAGATTAATCAATGGTTAAGATATGAGTATGAAATTTAATACAAGTGTAGCTGTTGGAAAAAAATGAGAGGAGTGATGAAATGTACAACATATGAGGATATCTAGGTTAGGAGTTTAAGGTTTTACTTCTATGAATTCTTAATTGAGTGGGTCTTGAAGATATATTGTAATGTTTGTAGGCAGGGCATGGTGGACAGAATCAATTTAGTATAAAATTTTTAATTAACCTATATTATCTAGATTGGAAGTAGAAATAATTACATAGAATGGTTTTTAAACACACACATAAAGAATTAGTGACATGGTTATGTTTTTGAGTTATTTTTTCAATTCGGGATCATTATCTCCTTAAATTTCATGTTAATATAATTTAGGAGACATCATTTTATATGAACACTAAGAATAAATCCTTTGTGTGATTTTTTATTTGATGACATTGCTATACATTTTTAAAATTTTCATTTAATATAAAATAATTTATTATGTTGGCATTATATCCTTGCCTAATTTTGGGAAATTTCACTTTTCCTCAGAGTTCGCATGTATAGGTGTGGGTGTGTGATCTCATCATGATTCACTAATTCATTTTCACCCTTACACCACTATACTAAACTAGTTTTGTATTGAAAATTACAAATATAATAATAAATTGAACCTAATTTTAGATTAAATTATTTTTTCACTATTAAAAAGGATAATGTTACTTTTTTGATAATTACATATTAGGTGGAGGTGGTTTAGATGGCCCATGATAATGTTCAAGGAAAATGGTCCAAAATGTATAAGAAACCAAGAACACTAATGGAATCAACCACACACTTATACTAATACATGAATCCAATTTGGCTGAGATATTGTGGGCTGACCCAAAATTCAATGGTCTACATATCTAATTAAGACATCAAATCCCAATTCTTCGATTAAGGGGGCCAACCGAACTGATCTATTCAAGCCACTGAATCTGCATGATGTCAAAACTGGTGTGCTGTATTTCGGCCATAAGTCAAGCATTTGGACACTAAATGATGCCACACTTTTTGTGGAGATAGTAAATAGGTGGGTTAAAAACATTATTGTTCTCTAAAAATCATGATAAGATAATAAGAATGTTTAAAACCATGGGCCATGTGGTTTTAAGAAATCTGTGTGCCCAAAACCACGTTCCACTTTTCCTATAAAATGGTACATTGGGAACCCCATTTACAACTCGACTTGGTGGAAATATGTAGAATTTTGGATACCCAAAGGATTCCTATCCTCATCCAAGATGTTCTACAGGCCCCTATCCTCCAAGGGGGGTTGGGGATGATTGATAAGTTCCACCCAATCCTTCTCCTCCTCTCAATAGTGAGCTAAATGGTGGGCAATCAATTTGATGAAGCTACACATCCATGGGAGGGAGTTCCAAAACTTATTCTTCTACTATTTCTGTATAATTTGGGTGTTAAATATTTCACTTATATTTAATCTTGATGTTTTTCTCCTCTTAATTCATTTGTTTTACATAATTATGTGAAACTCTTTCTATCTCAACAACAATTGGGTTGAGATTTCACGGGGGGACCTTGGGTGGTTCTGATTAGAAAACACAAGAATCCATTTTCTCACCCACAATAATGATATTTTTGTATTATTTGGTATCCCTTTTTCTATTCTTCATGTACAAGCCTTAACATCATGATTTATGTGTCATGGTTTTCTTCATTGAGCATCATTTTAAGAGGTAAGAGGGGAATCAAGATCCTAACAACCCTAAACCAAAAAATTACATTAAACTATGTAAAATTTTCATAAAAATGAACTATAAAAGATGTGTAGTGAACTTTAAATGACCTCCTTCTATCGTAATTCATAAAACATCCCCTTTATTTATCGACTATTAAACTCTTTAATTATGTCATTTTGTTTTTCAAACTATTTTCAAAATCACCACTTTTTTAGTAAATTTTATAAAAAATACACACTTTAAACATCCTACTCTCCTAGAGAGATTACCTAGGGTCTTACCTAGACAATAAATAAACTTTAAAAACATAATCAATTTGACATTTCATGACAATGTGGTCAATCATACCCTAAGAATCACATTTATTAGAGCTTTTCAGAGAGATACATTTATTTGTAATTTTCATTGACAGAGAACAAGATGAGGTTAAACAACTAATACCTGATTGAAATCATTTATAAGATAATTTCATGCTCATAGATTATTTGTTTGAAACCATGTTCACCAAACCATCCCATGAAAATATCTTTGTCACACACCTTATCATTAGGGAATTCACTGGTATAATAATGGGATATGTATCTAGATCTTAATGGAATGAAATTATATATTTTTCATTTTAATAAAATAATGTTTTTATTTATCCTTCTTTAATATTATATTTTATAAAATTATTTTTATAAACCCTTATTGAATCCTCCAAAAAAATATATAATATTATAATGTTATAAATTTAATTATCTATAAACATGACTCACATACATATAACCAATGGTATTATCTTAATGTATTTAGTTCTATTACTCATAAATTAATGAATAACACTCCAATTTGGAAGAAATCATGGAAAAAGCATTGTATGGTGTGTATTTTAGATTACTGTTTCATGTAGAGTCCAAAAAATAAGTTTGAATTTTTTAAAGAATTCTTCTATATTTTTTTATATAACCCCACCCCTCCCCCCATTAATCTTAATTAAAAAAATTAGATCACTAAATTACTATACCCTAATCTCTATTGATCCCTCACAAGGTTCCCCATTCAATTAATCATCTCATACCAATATTTATGAAGCACCTTGAAATGTAAGGGATTCTCTCCATATCTATAATAAAAAACCTTCTTTGTATTATTTCCTTTTATTTAAAATTGATTGTTTTGTATTATGTTATTAAAACCCCCTATTAATATCCTTATAATTCAAAGTGATTATAGACCCCTATTACTCACATTAAAACCTTACTTGACCCTTTATTTAGCCCAATCATGCTGCTGAAATTTTTCCAACAATGTTTCTTTAACCAAAAATTATATAGTAAATATCCATATCCATTTCAAATTAAGGGTATTCAAATAGATGTACCTCTCCTTAATTTATTATGTAACTACATGTATGTAACCCAAAATACATAATATTGGGATAACATTTGGTAAAATATTATCCTATATGGAATGATATATGTAGGATACATATGCATTCATATATATGAATGTGACGGGTGGGCTCAGAATTATATAGTCGTACAATGAATTGGGTATTGTTATTATCTAAATAAATTCCATATATAGTTCACAATAAGTTATCTTACCTTGGTGTTCGTCCTTGAATTATTCTTAATAAGTCATGTTTTATTTTGTTTTGTTTTCATATTCATATGATGCCTTTATGTTATCTTATTTATATCAGGAATTATTGTTCATGATTATAATTGTAACCCCAATAATATTACCTTGATATTCCTCTTGTATAACATGTACTACATTACATTATTGAATTTTTTTTTATTCCCATACTTGGATTTATTTCTCAGACATTTCTTTTGTACAACTATTCGTTTTCCCAAAGATTTTTTGATGTACAATGGAATTTTAAGAGTAGTTTAAGGATTTTTTTTTGAAAGTATCACTATATTATAATTGCATGTTATTATTATATGTACCTAATTTACCAAATACTTTAGTCTTTATCATCTTCATATATTTCATTATGTGTACTATTTTCTAATAAATCATGAATTAAGGTGTGATAAATCATGGTTTGTGATTGTTTGTATTAGAGAAAAGTTATGTTTTTTATTGGAATTATGATTATAAAAATCTTGTGAATGGATTAGGGAAAAGGATAAACATGGAAAACGTCCTTAAATTTTTTTAATTTATATATTATGTGGTTAAAATCTATTCTTAACACATGTCTTTACATTCCACGGGAATATGATTTAGTAATTTTAAATGCATTTTATGAACGAATTGTAATAGAACAAAATTCTATTATCATTTTATATTTGGAAATATTTCATGGATAACATAGATTGAAACATTAAAATTAAAAGTCTAAGGAATAAATTTAATTTATAAGAAATCCATTTAATGTTAATGTTTTCCCATTTATTTTTTTAGTTTAAAAATAATCATCCATAGTTTTCTCTTTATTTTTATTTGATTGATGGAAATGAGAGAAATTGACCCAACAAACAATGTGAGGAAAAATGTGCGGACTTCCCAAAAGAGGTATCCAAACTATTGGGAGAAAGAATATTTATCTTTATGATAATACATTTGTAGATAAATCATTTTTTTGAACACAAACATGAATCAGAAGGAATTACCAAATCCCCCCAATGAAGGATCTTGTTTCAATTGAGCCCTCAATGTGACATAGGCCTTCATATTTTAGTGGATCAAATTATCCCCTAATCATAGAGAAATTGATCAAATAAATTGAAATGATATTCTATATAATTTAATTTTTATAGAATGATAAGGTTATTATAAATATTTATTATAAAGTGGGATAATTTTATAAATTGTGAAATTGGTAAAAAACAATATGAAGGCTCATAAGAAGATCGAAGTGATTGAGTGGAAGAAATTCTGGAAACAAATTCCAAAAAAGTATATTCCTCACACACTATGACTTAAAATTGAGAAAGAAAACTTTTTTCTTTAAGAAAATAAATGATGAATCCATCAATGTGTATGAGGAAAATGTCAAAATAATTTCACAAGACACCTTCAAATTTTCTGTTTCCCTAGAAAATAATGTTAACAACTTCTTTGTTGTTCTAAAGATGAATCAATGAAAATATTTAGCAATTTGGTAATTTTATAGCTATTATAAAACTATTCATTGGGCCCATAATGTTGAAATGGTCATCAATGAATCTGAAGTGTCTCAAGGGACTATAGATAACAAGTGGATAATATATTTTAATTCTTTATATATGAAAGGAAAATATCATAATAGTAAAAAAGTCCATCATCCACTTGTCCTAAGTGTGGGAAAATAATATTAGAAATTACCTTTAGGGGAAAATGAAATTATTTAGGTTTGAGAAGAAGGGAATATAGATACAAATTTTTGATGGGAGAGACCCACTAATTTTTTAGAGGAAACGATTCTCCATATAACCCTCAGCCTATCATCCAATGATTCAACTATAAGAAACAAAGACACAATTCAATTCAAATCCCTAATCCAATGGTTTTCTTCGATAATGGAAGAAATAACCTCCAATCCCTATAATAAAAGTGCAATAATATACCATCAAAACTCCTAAGTTTAACAGTAACAAATATGTGTTAATAGGTGTTCTAGTTATTTGTTAATGTATATATAATATAAAATTTTATTTTGATTATTTGGATTCTATCATATCACACATGTTTAGTAGAACTATTTAAACACCACCTTAAAACACGGTGGTCGAGTTGTTGGTGAAATAAAAAAATGGGTTAATTATTACATTCCATGCATATTACTCATCCCCTATCAATATTTACAGGTTGAATTTCACAGTAGACCTTAATATACTCACCTTTTCATAATTTTATTCTATTTTTTAGATGGATTTTATTTCCCTTTATAGATCATATATAAATTTCAAAGAGAATGAAATCAAACTCTATATTAAAAATCACCGTATGATTATATTCTCGTGCAAGGAGGAGGAGGAGTCTTCTTTGGAACTAAAATATAAAGCATGGTTATTATTTCCTTGAGAAAATTTAATCTAAATAAAATGATTGATGTTAAATATAAGTTCATTCTTGATGTAATTCTCATTTTAACGGAATTTAGTGATTTATTTCCCAAATAATTTCCTAGTCTCCCCCGTATACCTGAGGAAGAGTTCTAAATCATGTTTATTCCCAATTTTTATATAATATCCAATAACCTATAAAGTATATACAATTAATAAACCTATGGATTTTGAAAAAATAATTACAAGATAAACAGTTGATGTGTTTACACACGTATGTTCTTCACCAAGGGGTGTATTGGTCTTTATAATCCCGAATATGTAATGGTTAATAAGCCTCTACATTGATTATCACGAAGTCAACAATATCATGATAAATAATATTTATCTTGTTCCACATATTGAATACATGTTCGATCACCTATGTGAAGAATAATACTTCTCTAAGATGGATATTTTTATGGGATATTATCATGTATTGATTAATTAATAGGATATCCAAAACCTTGATTATTATACATGGTAAGGGAACTATGAGTTCATAGTGATTCCATTTGGACTCCCTAATGCTCTAGTGTTATTTATCAACATAATGAATAGAGTTTGGGGGGATTAACTTAAACAATTTGGGGTTTTATTTATAAATGATATTCTTATCTACTATAAAATTATGGGTGAACATGTGGAGAATTTAAATACATTAATGAAGATAATGAAAAGGTGAATGTTATATGGAATTTATATTAAATTTTATTTTTGGTTAGTCCATGTAAGTTATTTGGACAAAATTTCACCCAAAAATTGATATATGTGGATCCTTCAAAAACAATGGTATTTGAAGTATGTCCAAGGCCAACATCTGTGATTGAAATTCATAGTTTTAATAATTTATATGGGTATTATCTTCAATTTTAGAAATAATTCATAGTATCTTGAATCCATCTAACCAAGATTACATAGAATGTATTCATGTCTTTTTGGAATGGTGAATTTTAGTAATGATTCAAAGAGATAAATACAAGGCTAATCACTACCCTGGTTCTTGCATTACCCATAGTAGGGAAGGATTTTTGGTCAAAAGAGTTGTTTTAAAAAAGGTCTTAGGTTTTGTACTCATGAAACATGAAAAAAATAATCACCAATGTATCCCAAAAAATAAATATCCATATGAATTACTACCCAACACATTATCGATAATTTGGTACAGTGATCTTTGCATTAAAGCTTTAGAGACACTGCCTATATGGAGAAGAGTGTGGCATTTATATGGATAAAAAAATCATCAAGTATATATTCACACAAAATAAGGTTAATATATAATAGAAAATTTGTTTTTATGTGATAAAGGATTAAAATTTTTCAATCCATTATCGTCATGGGTAATACAACCAAGTGGTAGATGCTCTAAGTTGATTGGATTCTTCAACTATATCTATGATGAGGATTACAAGGGATCCAATCATCTTGGACATGAAAAAGATTGACATGGGAATAATAAAAGGATATTCATTATACATATCTAAAATAACTACTCAAATGATCATTCTGGAGATAATCATGGTTGCCTAGAAAGATGATGAGGTTATATAGAAAAAGGTACCAAATATTCTGGTGTTAAACATTACTAATTATGGAATAATAAGGTTTGGAACCCAGATATGTGTCCAATCAAAATTCTAACTGAATAGGGAGTATCTGGATAATGTGAATAGATCATCCATATCTCTTAATCCTAAAAATAACTAATCATTGTAGATATTAGAAGGATAAAATATAGTGAAATAGCATGAAGTGTTAGATTTGTCAGTTTTGTAGCTTGAAGCTTGGTATTCCATCAAGTCAAAGAATAATGATAGATGTTTAAGGGTATTATTCAACCATTTCCCATAATAGTGTGAAAATTGGAAAAAATAACCATTTATTTCATCTTAAGACTCCCCAGAAAATCTAAATGAAATAATTCCACTTGGGAGGTAGTCAAACACTTTATAATGTTGAAATGTTTTATTTCCTATCAAGGATGATTTATCTGAGGACCGAATCTCCAAGATATATATATAATAAAAGTTGTAAGAACCCATTGAGTTCCACTATCAATTATATCTAATCAAGTTCGAAGGTATACCTCAAGGTTTTTTAGAATCCATCATCAAGTTTTTGAAATGAAACTATGCTTTAATGTTGCATATCACCCTCAGAAAAATGGTCAATCTGGGAAAACCATTCAAAATATTAAGGATATGTCGATATCATATTCAATGTATTTATATGGATGTTGGGACTAGAACATTCCCCTTATAGATTCTCATATAACAATAGTATCCATTCTAGTGTTAAAATGTAACCATATTATGGTATGCATGGTAAGTGGGGTCAGTATCTGACATTATGTGATTATGTTGGAGAGAGGAAGATAATGGGAGAAGATCTTATCCATTAAATGTTAGATAAGGTTCAAGCCAGTATACATCATATTAAATTCGTAAAAAGTATATAGAAAATATATACAGACAATTTTCAATGAGACCTAGAGTTTTAGTATGGATTTAAAGTGTTCTTTCATATATCACTACGAAATAATGTCATGAGGTTGGGAAGAAGGGAAAGCTTATTACTAGATACATCACCCACTTGGTGATTATTTAACACATATGAATGGTTTTCTCTCAACCAGAACTCCCATATATCCTATCTAGGTTGCATGATGTGTTCAATGTATCATATTTTAGGAACTAAACACTAGACAACTCATATTAAATAAATATATATGAAGAACCATTGGAAATGATCTTTCATATGTGGAGCAGTCAGTAAAAATCTTAGACCATAGAGTAAATATTTTACAAAACAAGACAACTCACTTGGTCAAACTGTTTTGGTGGAACAAAAATTTTAAGGAAGTGACATGGGATTGAGAAGAGGAAATGAAATATAAGTACTGTCATCTATTTTAGTTCATGGAATGAAAATTTTTAGAATGAAATTTATGAATGGGGGGAAATATAATTACACGAAAATTTATAAATGAAATTCCCTTATGGAATTAATTAATATATTATTATATAATGTATCTATAGAAAATATGAAAGGTTCCATAGTTATTTTCCACCATTATTTGTTATATTTGGTTGGATTTAAAAGAAATTTAAGCATCATAACCACTAATAATATAGTATTTGTATAGTGACCATCTATATTAGTATATTAATGGTTATCATAAAGTCCAATTGACACAAAAATAAGGAGTGATATCCTTGACCTGTAGGATCATACCCTTTTAATCCCATTCATTGGATCTTGCAAGGGATATAGAATCACTAGGTATTTCACTAACGATATCCCAAGCCATGATTTAATAACTATAGTAGAAGAAAACCCATTTATGGGAGAAGATTGAGCACATCGATATCAAATACAAAACCATGTTCATAGAACCACCTCATTAAATTCCAACTATCACACACCTTACCCGTAGGGAAATTACTAATGTAATAACGGGTTATGTATCTAGAATTTAATAGTATGATTTTTTATAATTTTTAATAAATAAATATTGATTATATTTACTCCAATTTAATAGTAATTTCTAAAATATAAATAATGATATTGATAAAAATTATATTTTGATATATTGAAACACCAATTGTATTTATTAGGAAACATATAGTTCCAATCGAGACACTCTTTTTTATGAATCCAATAAATTTTAAAACAAATGATATTTTGAATTAATATTATTATTATTAATATTTATTTAATATAAATGATAAAATGAATTTATGAGGTCAAATATTTTTTTATAAGGTTTAGAAAACAATTATTGAAGACACCTAATAATTTTAAATAAATGGGAATTCATTATTTAAAAGTGTGAATTCTCATATTTATATAATTATTTTTCAAAAATATGTAATTTTTGAAATATTCATGTCAAATTATCTTAGGGTGAATTTTTCATAATTTTCTTACATATTCGAATTATTTGGTAAAAATTAAATACTATACACATATATTTTATGTATTTTAATAAAATAATAACCCAAAAGTTATTTAATATATTCCCTAAATAGAGTTCATGGCCAAAATATTATTTACCCTTTAAAATATATAGTTTTTTATGATTATTTTATTAATTTTATAAACCATTAATGAATCCTCTAAAAGATATATTATTTAATATGTTTTTAAATACAATTATTTTTAAACATGACACACTTACACATCACTAATTTGATCAGATATTAACATTATAATATAATTAATGCCACTTCTATTTGTATAAAACCATATGAAAACCATGGTAGGGTCTATGTTTTTTGTTACATTCTTAGATAGAGTCCAAAACATTTGTTTGGAACTTAATAAAGAACTCCCCTATCATTTTCTATATAAACCCACCAACCCTAAAATCTATTTTAACTCAAAACCCTTGGAGAATAAAATTAATCTTCCATTTACTATATATATAGCTTACATGACCCCCAAGCTCTTATAAAGAACCTCCCACGATTTAAAGAGCACTATATCAACGTATGGGATCCTCACCTTCTCCTCTTTCTTCAAGATCCTTTATTGTATTATAATTTTTAATATAAAAATTTCTTGTAGGATTATTTTCATACACATACATGTTACATTAATTATTATTTATTTGGGATGATAGTCCCAACCCATTCTCTTTAATCTTTTCCTTGATCTACTATGTACCTCAGATATTTTGTATAAATTTTCTCTATGCTTTTCCATGCAATAAAAATGTGTAGTGAATACAGGTACCCATTTCTAGTAAAGGGTATTCACCAGATGATTGTATACATAATTCATTTTGTAATTCCATATATGTAACCTATACTTATTTATCATGTGATTAAATGTGATGAAATATTACAATATGTTTAATGATATTTGTAGCACACTTATGCTTGTACATGGTACGAATGTGATTGGTGGGATAATAATTATATAGCCCTAGAATGTATTGTATAATTCTGTTACCTAATAAAATTCTATGTATGGTTCATTGGAAGTTATCATGTCCCCACAATTTTATGTTTTGATGGTAGTTATCCTTGACTTGTATTAATAATTTAATGTTTTACGTTGTTTTCAGATTCCTATGTTTCCTTTATGTTATCATTTTATATCATGCCTACATATAAAGATTATGATTCTCATCCCACTTATATTAAATTGAACTTCCCCAAGGATAACATGTTCTACATTAACATATTTATTCATTATGAAATACCTTTTTGTCCTTATGGCTAATCTATTTCTTTATGATGTACCCTGGTTATCCCATAAAGTTTTATAATAATGATGGAATTTTAGAAACATGTTAAGGAAGTATTCAATAATTTCACTATATATCTACTACATGTTGTTATTATCTTTACCTAATTTCAATAATACAGTAGGATTCATTATATTTTTAGATTCTATCATGTACACCTATTTGTAAATCAAGAATTAAGGTATAATAAGGTTTTAATTGTCATAGGAATAGCATTCCAATTCCACTGCCCGCAATAAGGGAAATAATCCTCATAAGAATCCACATACGTGAATGATCCCTAGAGGAGAAAAACTCATTGATAAAATCTTTTCATATCCAACACCATCAACCTAGGGTAACTGCATTAAGTAAAAATAATCAAACATATTGGTTAAGTTGAATTTTATCCAAGACATATAGGAGAAAAAAATATAGGACGTTTTGGTTATTTTAAACAATATAACAAGAAACTTGTCAACCCAAAATGCATCCAACACTTAGTAACCATGTTCCATAATATCCCATAAGGGGCACTACTATTATGGTTCATAAGGACTACATAATCATCTTCATCAATAGGTATTTCTCTATAGTCCACACGAACTACCATAATAAGACTATATATACATATATACTTTGTCCAAACTAAGTAGAATACCATCATTTAATTATATGGGAAAACACCATATAGTAAATTACTAACATAATAACTAGTTTGTCCTCAATGATTAGAAAAATCCCACAATGGCATGCCTATATGTCATGAGAATACTATATTTCTAATATTATACATGAGATTCCCCAAGAATCTATGATTCAGTATTAAAATCCAATCAGTTTCCTCGAAATAATCATCATATTGCACAAAATATATAATAAATACTTAAAAACAAATCACTTCTATGTTACCCAAGTATAAAATAAAATACAACCATGAAATTGAACATTAATGACATCAATCCAAGAATTAGTAACCATTACTTAATATTGGAATTGTTTTTCTTGTTGAACCAGCTCAATAACTGTTATAAGATCCACATGTTCCCAATTCTATGATAATACAAATCCTGAATTAGTAAGTCAAAAATAAATATTATTTATCTAATATAAGATTATAGAATCCTACAGGCCAAAAAACTGATCGTCACCCGGGATATTAGAATGCTTAATTATCAAAAAAAGGTCTCAGTTTATTCCTAAGGCTACTGAACAACAGTGGGTGATAAGATGATACTATGGTGAAACTATACCCCTATTTCAGAGTCCACCATAAAAAATAATATAACCATGAGTAACACACAAAAAATGTAACACCACAAAATTTGAAATGAATAAAATTATATTCAATATTTTTTATTGCAAGAAACATTGAATTTATCTTGTGTTTCGTGGAACACAAATATTATCTTTCATTACATTCAATGATGGGTTTCTTCGATAACTTGTGTTACACAAATGATTATTTTTATCAAACAATAAAATACTAGTTATATTATTATTTAATATGATAAATATCTCTAATGCATTAGAATTGAGGGTATGAATATGAATAAATAACTTATGAAAATAGATAGCTTACAAAAAAACTATTATTTATCTATTGATTATAAATAAAATATGAATCCCCTGATATAAAATTAAACGTTTTCTTAAAAATAGTATTTTTCTAAAATATGGTTTAGTCATGCCTTGTGAACCAAAAATAATATTAATTTTAACTAATTTAAGAAAAATTTTATTGAAATTTAAGCATAATTTTTAAAATTTCAATATCTATGTTATCTTGGGGTGACTTTTTAATTTTTTTGAAATGTTTCATTTTTTTGATGAATAGTGAGAAATATTAAATTTTAATTGAAAACCACCTTTTTGTTTAACTAATTTTTGGTGTTAAATTATATTTGTAATTTCATTAAAAGTAAAATTAGTTCTATTTAATATCCATTAATACAGTTTATGTCCTTTGAATCATTTCCATGTTGAATTTAGATATAAAATCTTTGTATAAATTTTAATATTTTCACTTAAAAAACACACTTTCTCTTCACATGTGTGTGATTAATTTTGAATTAAGTTTTTCTGATTCTATGAATTTAATTTGGAAAAATGGATCCTAGATTTATTATAAACATAATTTATAATTCCAAATATTTTCAACATAATTTTTGAACAAATATAAAGTGAATGCAATAAAAATTAATTATCATGGTCCCGGTAACAATGGGTTTACTAAGGGGTTAAACTAAAAATATAAGGATACAAATGACTTATAAATATACATCAAAATAAATAAATAAAAATATTTTCACAATAAAACATGTGAGTAAAAATAATGGTTCATTTTGGACCCTTGTGAAATATGATGAACATGGGAGAACCCAATTCTTTTAAAAAAATATCGAGTGTGTCCTCTCCCCCACTTATAAAAGGTCACCCAATTTCCTCACCACTTAAAACTATAAAACCACATTTTTTCTAAAATTACAACACCAAATAACATCCCAAAATACATAACCTCATCATAGAATAATTGTATTGTCTACAAATCTATCCTATTAATGCTTTAATGCAAACCTATGAAGGATACCCAAAGAAGTGGCAATGTTCTTCAGCAACCAACTTCATTCTATTTCTGTCCCCACCTACTTGAATTTATATTAAATAATTATTACATAATAAAATCAATATATTTTATATAATTTTATTTTTTTCTAATAATTATGTTACCTACAACCATCTTCACTTCCATCATCTGGGTTACGAACTAATTGTTTGTGTGTAGAGTGGACTACCACATCACCAACTGATGTCCACCTTTATTCCATTAACACATTTTACATATGGGTATAATGTTGGATAAAAAGTATATATATATATATGATAATTATAACGTATTTATATATTTTTATTCATTATACCATATATTTATACATATATATACATTCCATTCAATAAGAGTTACAAGAATTCCACTCGTGTGTATGACGGACGACCACCTCGTGAAGCGATGTGATTCATCTTTCCCTAATGCTTCCCATGAATTATAATAAGTATAATGTTAATAAACATATTTTATATACAAGAAATGATAATGATATTCATGAAATATTTATCATTATGTTCAGATAATATATATCATTTTTTTTCTTATCTTTTTATTCACCTAAAGAAGATACCATTGTTTGTGTATGTGTGGACGATCACTTTCACAAAGTAATGTGACTCGATTCTCATCGCCAAAACACATGTATGATATATGTATATATATATAAGTATATATTATGGTATATATGAAATTATGATAATTATAGAATGATTATTTATTACTTCCCTTCTTTCCATAATGACCATTGGAAAATGGAAATGTTACTCTTGCATATGTATGACCTACTGTCTCCATGATAGTAACATTATTCATTTTTTGTAACCATCTTCAATGATTAGTTCTAAAAGTATAATTGATATAAAAATATTATAATTATTCCATGATTATTATTTTATAGGAGATATAATTATTTATTATGTGCAAGAACAAGTCATTCACAACAAAACATGGATGATAAAACAAGGCAATTAACAAGTGAAACAAAAATATAATTAAATATAAATAATGAAATACTGATTAGATGTTATAAAATAATAATATATGATATTATAAATATTATTATGGTTCTTGTATAAGTTAATAACATGTTTATATCCACTATATAGGATGTTAAATCACATTCAACCAAAAGGATGCGTGAGGTAAGAGAATTTATCTCAATCACTTTTCATTAAGGAACATTGTAATGTTTTGCACATACATTGTTTTATATATTACATATACTGCCACTTTGAAATGTAATATCATGAATAAATAATTAATAATGGTAATTTATGTTCTAATTTGAATTATTTCATCTATTTATATTTAAATTAAAAGTAACATAATGGTAAAAATTTTGATAAATCAATTTCCATTCATTGGGTTATGTTATATCTTTTTCATCATTGATATTCTCAGATTGTGTGTCAAATTAAATTTGTATTTATTATATTATATTTAAAAAATATTTATTTATAGTTAAAAACAATATAAATTCATTTTTCAATTCTTTCTTCAATGTTATGATCATTTTAATGGGTTATTTCCCAATATCATTCTAATTGATATTTTTTATTCTTGAATTTCAAACAAATAAAATTATTTTATTATATTTTTATAAATGCTTTTAATTTTTTATCCTATATTTATTCCTAATATTTTCATGAAATAATACCATTTCCCCCTCTTTGTTAATTAAATATTTTAAAAAAAATTAATGAAATATGACATCATTTCTCTCTTTAATCAAGAAATGTGTTTTCTTCCAAAACCATGTTTTTAAAAAAAATGAGAAATATTTTTAACCTTTCAAAAATTAATTATAAAAGAGATTATAAACTATTTTTTATCTTTACAAAAAAAAATTCAATGGAATATTATGTCCTTTTAAAAAAATGCATGTTTGGATTTTACTAAAAATGTGAATAAAACCATTTTTCATTTTCTTAACAAGACACTTTTTTAAACATTTTACTGTGAAAAAGAAAATTTATTTTTAACTTGTGTGGCATGTATAGAATTACACACTATCATGAATGTCGTTTCATTAAATCTTCCTTTTCAATTTTATGAGTATTTTAAAAAAATATTTTTTCCAAAATAATGAGGATATTTTCCACAAGAATTTTTTTGAAGATCAATTTATGGTATTTTATAAATCAATGACAAAAATCCAGTACATTTACTCCGATTGGTATGTTTTTTATTGAGACAAACCTTGTCATTCCAATGGACGGTTTACTATCGTTTTGGAAAAAGATAGTATTAACATTCACTTCCTTGATTCATTTTTGAATTAAATAATTTTCCCATGAAATTTTCAATTTTATTTGTTCATTTGAAATTAAATATCCCCTCAATATTCATATAATTTATCATTTATATGTTTATTATGTAAAATATATATAATTTATAAAAATGGGGTTCTATGTTGGAATTTATTTGATTATAATTGGTAATATTGATAAATATGTATTTTTCACCCACTATAGATAATCGATGACAATGAACATTATTAATGAATTAAATCAATTATTAGAAATTTGAGGAATACTTTGGCCACATATGACCTGGGATGGGGACAATTTAGGGAAATATACTCGATGCATGAGTATTCTTATGGGATGAATCATTAATCTAGCATTAGTAAAATATATTTTAACCGAATATGTTTTAAACAATATCTTGAAAGGTCAAGAATGTAAAGGTATCATGTTCCTACAAAACATGAAGTTGAATAATTAATCATTTCCATCATTCAAATTTATTTATCATTATCCTTGATATTTTCCTTGTCAATTTATATATGGATTCATTTCATTATTACATTATTGATTAAATGAACGGTGTTTCCAGTTATTTTCCTTTCCATATTGGTGTTTCCTTATCTTACCATGATATTTAATTTATTTAAATGGAATATTTGTTCAGTTATTTACCTTTACATATTTATTATTCCTCTTGATTCATGATATCTAATTATTTTAGTAACCCATACACATCATTTATGAAAACCATTATTTTTTCTCATCCCTAATATTCAATGAATTATAATATGAATGATATATTGAGATATTCAATATAGAATAGAGCTATTCTCTACAAAAATTTTATTATAATTTTTATACTCAAATTTAATAGGATACTCAAGTATTTATATAATTTATCGAGACTACTAAACTATATCATCCTTTTGATTCCTTATATCTTATGCTAATGTAATAAAGTATGCACCAGATCTATGATACAAGGTTTGTGGTCACTGCAGTTGGTATAAGAGGATGTTTTGTATAATCCTCAAAAACTAGATTTAAGAAAACATAGATAAGGGATCATAAACCAATGATAGGCTTTGAGGATAAATATATAATATCATCTTAATGTTTTGTTGAGGTAGATATTTTATAGTCTTTCCTTATAATACATCTATATCTAGATACTAAATGTGAATTTGGTTCTAGAACATATGTATCTAGGGGGAATAACTCCAGAAAGGGAGCATTGGTCATGAACCGATTATCACCTAGTACATGAAAATGATCCTTACTGTACACCTAGTTTTACACCCTTGAGGGATTTTCTTCGGAAAATTAAAACAACCTTCAAAAAAATTTAAGAAGAATTAAAATAGGTAATTACAATGAATGACCTATGTTAACCCCTGAAACAAGGAAGGAAATATGGAAAAATAAAATCGATGATGTATTTATGTATTGGGTTTCAAGATTTAAATTTCAGAGGTATTTTTACCAATTGAATTTTATGTATATGAATCATGAAACACCTAGGGATTGTGTTAAATTTTTCAATAATATATTTATTCCTTAATTTAATATTTATGGATACCATCATGGGATAATTAGTTTAAGGTTGATTGTATGTTCAATGTCTTGAACAACCCTTTTAAAAAAATTGTTTCATTAATGTCATGAGATTAAGGACATTTTGGGAGATATTTATTGCAAATAAATGTTTTATAAGAAAAGTTATTTGTGTAATAATAAATTTACTGTTTTTAGACATAATTATTATGTTATGGATAAAAATCAGGGTTAATATGATCATTAATAAAATTTCTATTATAGTAAAATAAGATTAGTTGACTTTTTAAAAAAAATTATCCAACCCCTTAGTAAAAATTTTATTTTATGATTAATTTTATTTGAAGGTTTTCCATAAATTTTTTTTGGAAGATTATAGGTATAATATTAATATAATTTATATAAAGGGAAACCCACATGAAGGGTGAAAACTCGTCGTGCCTGGCAAGGCTATGGGATATGAACCCATGACCAAAAGATGATAAGGGTTTAGAGACTCCCACTACCCTACATAGTAACTTAGTTAATATGAAATTTTTTAGTTAAACAATTTGGTATATTAATATTGATGATGAACCTGCGGTTCTACATTTGAGGTTTAAATATTAATGTATTATATTTGATAACTTGTGGTAACCATATTTTTTTGGAAAATAGTTAGTTATAGACAAAAAGACTTGTCACCCTATTATAGATGTTACGATATATTAAAAGATTATTTTAGTTTTTCAGGCATAAAAATTTCAGTTTTTGATACTCTTTTATTATAGTACATGAAGAATTGGAAAATGATCGAAGAAAAACCAAAGGACGAAAAAATTCTTATGAAATAGAAACATATCAAGTAATTATATTTCCTTATTTTCTTTGAAATAAAAATAATTTCTCATCTCTATGAAAATGATATTGAATAAAATATATTATCCTATTAAATTAATATATGATGAATTATATGGTCTTTTAAATTATCATAGATTTAGGGTTTTGTGCCCCTCAACATTCCATTGATCATTCTTCTTCTTATAATCAGTGACCATTATCAACCTCGATACATATTTACACTTTTTCCCTTGTCCATATCTTTAATTTTCACTAATATACACCTGTGTAGAATATTAGTTATGTGGTAGTAAAAATGAACCTAGTAATTCATATTCAATCTTACTGGGATATTTTTTAATTAACCCATTTATGATCTTTGTTTTTTGACAAAGTTACTTCAAAATTTTCAACCCTGCATTACCAAGATCATGTTTAATTTGTGAGGACGTAATTCATTTAAGGTGTGGAAAACGTTACACTCCTAAATTCAAAAAATATTTACATTTCATTACTTATTATTTATTACATGAAACACTTATTTTATCAGTAATTACATGAAAAAATAGTTAAATCTAATGTTACACATAACAATGAGTTTCTTTGATAATTTATATTACATGCAAGACTAAGTATTACGGAACAATAATATACTATTAATAATATTATTTAATATGAATGATATCACCTAACAATTGAAATGATGGGTATTAATATTATTAAATAACTTATGAAATTATATATATTCAAAAAACCCTTTTTATTAATCTATTTAATAGATAAAAAATAAGAATCATTTAAATGAAAAATAATTTTTTCTTAAAAACTGTATGTTTATAAAATTTGGTTTAATCTCACCTTGAACACTTAATTTAAATTTAATTTTTAAAATTTTTATAAAATTAATTTAAATTAATAATCTTAATTTATCAAATTATAATATTTAAATTATCTTATGGTGAAATTTTGGTATTTTTTTGAAAAGTGTATTTTTTCATGAGTAGTAAAATATACCGAATTCCAATCGAAAACTTCGTATTTGTTAAAATAATTAATAATTCTAAAATATATTTTTAATTGGTATTAAAGTAAAATTAGATAAATTATATATTAATTAATATAATTTATGTCACTTGAATCATTTTAAACATGAATTTAGATAAAAAACCTTTTATATATTTGAAGATTTTCACTTTAAAAGCCCACTTTCTTGTCACGTATGTGGAGTTAATTTTTAATTAATTTTTACAATTCTATAAATTCAATTAAAAAAATTGATTCCATATTTATTATTATAATAATTTTTAATTTAAAATAATTTACACTTATTTTTTGACCAAAATGAAAATTGAATGTAGTAAAAATTAATTACCACTATCAAGGTAAAAACTTGTTTATCGGGGGTAAAACTAAAAAGAAAGGGGTAAAATGACCTATAAAGAAGTCTAAAAACTATTTTATTTCCATATTTCAACCATTACACCAATAAGGTACGTTAATGGTCGAATTTAGACACTTAGAACATATGAAAAACATGGGAGAAATCAAATCTTTTTGAAAATACCAAGAGTGGCTTCTCCCCCACTTATAAAAGGCCACCACTCTCCCCTCCACTTATCAAATTGAAACAAATTTTTTGATCCAATACCTACCCAAATAAAATTCAAAAATCCATACCCTCATCTTATAAGCCTTGTTTTTGGAATAAATCCAACTAATGAAGGATTTGGTATAATCCTAATGAGGTTGCCTGAAAAAGAGGTATTGTTACCCAATGAGCATCTGCATTTTATTTATTTCTCCAAATCGATAAATTTTTATTAAATTAAGATGATATAATAATCAATTTTTCTTCCATATAATATTATCTTATATTAATATGTTCATGACTTACAACCATCATAATTACCATAATGGGGTTACCAATTCATCACTCATGTGTGTGGAGGACTACAGCATCACGAACATATGTCATTCATTTTTCAGTTACCCAATTTCATGGTTGGGTATTATTATGGATATATATATATATATGATATTTATAACATATTTATACCTATATAGTCATTATATCTTTCTTATTGTTTTGAAACCCACTCCATAGTATATTTGATAACCTCACTTGTGTGTATGGTGTAGTACCGCCTCACGAAGTGATGTGATTTGTCTTTCAATAACTCTTATCATGGATGATAATAAGGTAACATTTACTCAATATATGTGATATAAATGAAATAATTATAATATTAATTAAATATATACCTTTTTGGAAATATAATACATATAATTTTCTCTTTTACCTTTTCACTCACTTAAAGATGATAAAATCGTTCATGTATGTGTAGCCTGAAACCAACATGAGGTAATGTGCCTCTATTCTCATCACCATACCACATAGATGATATATATAAGTATATAATATTGTATATATGATATTATTATCATTATATTATTATTATATATTCCTTACATTCATTTTATAATGATCATTAGAAAATGGAATAGTTACCCAAGCGTACATACGACCTACCATCTCTATGATCATATAATACATAATTTTTCATAACCTTGTTCCATGATTAGTTTCAAAATTATAATTTAAGTAAAAATATATTAATAATGGCATGATTAATATTATTTTGAGTATTATATAAATATATGATATTCCCAAGAACGAGATCTTTCATGAAGTAACCCATATGATAAAACGATGTAATTAACACAAAAAACTACAAAATTAATTAGTGAAAAATGTTATAAAATGACCATATATGATATTATAAATATGAATTTATTTCATTAATATGTTAGTAAAATGTTTAAAATCAGTATACATGAGGTTAAAGCATAATTAACAAGAATAATATGTGAGGAAATGGAATTCATCACAATTTTATTTTATTGAGGAACATTATAATGTTATTCACTTAATTTAATTTTTATGGTGTATAAAATTCCCATTTTACATTTAATATCATGAATAATTCATCATTAATGGTAATTTATTTTTAAATTTTAATTCATTTATCTGAGGGTATTTTAATTAAAAGTTACCATGTGGTGAATATTTTTAAAACTCAATTTCTTTTCATTGGGTTATAATACTTCTTCATCATCTTGATATTATATGGTTATGTATAAAATTAATTATGATTATATTATTATTTTTTAAATTTGTTTTATGTTGATTTATTATTGAACCGCATAATCTATTCACTGGTTAATTCAAACTTAAACTTTATGATCATTGTAAGGTTTTATTTCATAATCATATTTAAATTGAGATTATTTATTCTAGAGTTTCTGTTGAAAGAAATTGTTTGATAATTATATAATAAACACATTTTATTTTATTATACATTATTTATTCATTATATTTTTCAGTAACAGTACCATTTTTCAACTTATTGGTACTTAAAATGTTTTGGAATTTTTTTAATAAAATCCGACTTCATTTCTCTCTTCGCTCGGAAATCTTTTTTCTTCCAAAACCATTTTTTCTAAAAAAATTAAAATATTTTTAACCTTTTAAAATGATTTATAAAAGTAATTATCAACCTTTTTTACTCATTGAAAATGATTTCAAATGAATATTTTGTCTATTTCAAAAAAAATACAAGCTTTTATTTAACCAAAATGTGAAATTAATCTTCTTTTGTTTTCTACACTATTATCTTTATCAGACTTTTTAAACTACCAAATTATTATAATTTTTAACTTGAACATCATGTAAGGAATTTTCATACATTATGATTGTCATTTCTATGAATCTTATATTTCATTTTTATGATTATTTATTTTAATGAAAACATTTTTAAAAGATATTTTCAGTGAAAATTATTTTCAAAACTTTATTCAAAATAAGTATATATTTCTTACGAATGTTTTTAATGATGTTTTTATGGAATTTCCATTTATTAATTACAAAAAAACAATTACTTTTAATCTAATTGGAATGTGTTTTCTTCATACCATACTTATCCTTTATCTAGGTGTTTTATTATCATTTTGACCAAGGATAGTATTAACATTGACTTCTATGTTCCATGTTTTAGTCAAAAATGCTCCATTAAATGTTTAATTCACAATAATCATTGGAAATTAAATCTACCCAAAATATCCCTATTATTTATCATGTATATATTTATTTTTTAAACCATGTATCATTTCTGAATATGGTGATCTACGTTAAAATTCATTTTTTTTATCGAGTTAAATCTTGATAAATGTGTATTCATTACTCGGTATAGATAGTAGATGATAAGGCACGTTATTTATGAATAAAATTGATTATTAGATATATGTATAATTATTTGGGTGTGAATTACATGATATGGGACTATTTATGGAAAACCAATTGATTAATTGGTAGTCTCATTAGACGAATCAGTTGGATATCCATAGTTAAATTTGATTTCAACAAGTATACTTTAACAAAATTGTGAAAGGTAGTGATGGTAAAGGTTTTATGTTCTAGGTAAACACAATGTTTGATAATTAATAATTTACATTATTGATAATTTAGTTATTAATATCTATGATATTTTCACAATTATTTTTTCTTTGGATGCATTTTATTCTCATTTATTGATAAAATGGAAGGTGTTTTAGTTATTTAAATTCCATATTGATTATGCCTTATCGGTTCATAGAGTCATGTAATTTAAATGGAATGTGTGTTTGGTTATTTATTATTCCATATTTATTATTCTTATTGATCCATGATAGATTCTATGGTACATAACCAAAACTAAACCTTTGAGCTCACCCCCCATTTTATTTCCTTTTACCAGGATTCCCTAAAGATTACAATGACCGATATGCATGGATATGCTATATCAAATAAATTTATTCATTAAAAAGAATCATTTTTAATTATTATAATCAAATTTAAGGTATGATACAAGTTTGTATCAAGTTTACCAAGAGTAATAAACTATTCAATCATTTGAGATTCAATTCCTTGTATCTTATTTAAATGTAATAAAGCATTTAATAGCTCTGGGATACTCGATTCGGTGTCACTACCATAAATGAAATATAAGAGGAAGTAGAAAAATGTACAATATATATAATAAATAACATGTTGTAAGGGCCCGAACAACCATTTCATACATACAGCTAATATCCTACTCGTTTGGTCATATATATATATATATATATTCTAGAAATAAAAAAGTCTCAAGTTCTATAATATCTATGATCAAAAACTCATACCACATACTTTTTACTAATATGATCTCTCTCACCCAACCAAGAAAAGCCTTCATCCCTACTCATGCATGTAATAACCATGTGAGATGTGCTCTGGTGCCCATGTGTAATAGTGGCCTATGGCGGTTGTCAGTATATAAAACTATATGGAAGCACCATGATAGTCCCATACATATAAAAAATTCAATGATCTGTTATTGTGACATGATCATTTCAAATAAATAACTATAAAAATGAATAAAGAAAATTATCACTGATCCATAGGAATTTGACATTGATTAGTCATATATACTTCTTGCAATGATGGGGTGTCTCTAAGAACATCATGAATAATGTTTATCCCAAGAAACATGTGGGCTAAAAATCCATGTTATCCCCACCTAATCCACAATACATTGGAGTTCCATCGCATGGCAGTCCTCTCTTACAACGTCTAAATCCATGGAATCTCTAAATAGTGAGCTCTCTATCTATGTTAGAACCATCCAAAAAATGAAATTTGTTCTATAGATTAACCTAATGGAAACCATAACCACTTACTGAGATCACAATCCATGTATGCTCTAATGATCTTCCAATCTTATAATCCAAGTCTTCTCTAATCACCGAGCTCTATGTCCATAGGAGCTCCCACCCATAAATCCACTACAGATCAACAAATCTCATCTATGTAAAAATATATGTATCTATTATAGTAAAACCATTTAAAAAATTCCTTGAAAGAATAATATATATCCCACCACTAGGAGATAAAACATAATGGATGGTCTAAATCACAAAATCAAAACTATTATACACATCCCCTCAGGATCACTGGTCTAGTATGAGGTCTGTGGTGACACTTAGCAACATATATCTAGACATTTCTCAGTTTCATTCTCTCAAAGGGGAACCAACACCCCCCCCCCACACCACCTAGGATGAAATCATATTTTCTTAACAATTTTTTATGAAGAACCCTATTTTGGAAAAAATGGTAAACCTCATAGAAATGATAATTCACTACAACAATCAAGAAACAAAATATAAAAAATAGAACCATATATCACTACATAGGCAACCTAGGTGGGTTAGGTTGATACTTTCAATATAATTTTCTAATATCATATTCCTTGTTTGAGTCATCTTATCACATCGACATGATAGAAATAAAGTGATTCATCTAAGAAAATGAATCTATGTGATACAAATGTCAAAAATGCATGCACAATACATTGAGTTAAAAGGTATACCACACCACATGTTATAAGTTATGATTCTATGGATATCTCCCCTTATCAATACTATTTCACTCCCCCACAATCAAGGAATCATCCCCATGATATTCCATGATGATTTATTATTTATAATCGTTTAGAAATTTACTAAATGAAGGTATTATCATGGAATTGATAACCAGGGTTCTCATAGAGTCTCCGTCATTATAAACATATTATAGTCCACCAACTATTAAGGGGTTGGATTTTAAGGTAACCTTATAGGTAAAGGGTTATCCTTGGGGGACACCAAGCTTCCCTGATGATCAAGTCAACATAGTTTTGGGAAAGTATGAGTAATATTTTTAATTATTTGACTTGTTTTTGGGAAGGCCAAAAATGTTCTCAAAATTCTATGGGAACTTTTCCCCTTTATTACTTCCTAAATAAATAAAACATTCCACAATTTCATCCTCTTACAATTTCCGTGTTGAAGTATAACATTCATTAACATCTCTTCCATTAGTGCTATTAAATTCTAGAGAACAATTCTTCTCCATCACCTGACCTACTTCATCCCCCTGGTCTTTCATCTTATTATTTCTGGATCTTATTGATTTTCAACCATAGTCCTTATTAAGGTCATGAGGACCTCTCCCTGTGGCCCAAGTCAGCTGGTCAATTGTACCCCTTTGAGTCCACTATCTCCCAACGGAATATTATGAAAAATATTTTATAGATAATTATTTTTGTACTTAGTGAGGAGACTCAACACCACCACTTTGATATATTTTATACCATGGTGACCCATTTATATTAGAAACCTATCCAAAACTAAACGATTCTAATCAACTCTTTTGTTCTTGGACCAATCATTCTTTTCATCCAAATCTAGTAGAAGGTCTTCAAATTTTTTTGACATGTTGGGATCCTCTACTCCCATCAATAATCCTTCCTACCTTTAGTTAAGATGTCTCTATGGAGGGGAAAACATTCATTGGATAAAGTACCCTAACAACTATGGAATAGTGTAATGACCCAAACTTTTTAAAAATATTTTGTTTCCTAAAAATGTATGTTTTACTATTTTATAATCAATAAAAATATGAAAGTATTAATGAAATGTGACCATAAGGTTTTGACCGTTACATGACCATTGGTTAATATGAGCATTATAAAGAATAATAATCTATAATGTTAAAATTATTGTTTATAAATAGAAATCATAATTCCTAATTAATGAAGAAATAAGATTCCATGGACTCATCCAGTAGACTCGGGCCGTATGAATCCCATTCGTTGGAGCTTGGAAAGGATGTAGCGTCACTAGCCTTCACTCTAGACCAAGCCCAAGCCGAGCTTCAACATTTTATGCTTGAACAAAATATCCAATGAGAGATGTTCAAGTTAGTGAAGACTACTACTTAGGCGATGTTATTTGAGTCTCCCCAAGAGTTTATCACCATCACACACTTTACCCTTAAGTCATATGTGGGTTATTTAAGGGGTTATGTGTCGAGGACCTAGATACATAAAATGTAATCCATTTTTTAATAAAACTATTATTTCATTGTTTCCATTTTAAGAATAGATTTTATTAATAAAAAATGATTAATTAAAAAAATTGATAAACATATTTTAGAAGTAAAGAGTCTTACATTTAAGAGATTTCTCTTAATTAGTGAATTATTAGGGTAAAATAAACATCATTTGTTTATTTCAAATGTCAAAATTAATCTACAGTTATTTTATAGTAGTTTTCTAAGGTGTTCCAATTTTTTATGAATAATGTTTTTTATGAATAGTATTGATGAATAGTATTTTCAATTAATAGTAAAAAATTTTCTAAAGAAGTCTTAAATAATTGATGCATTAAAAATATTTTCATAAAATAGACATACACGGTTGCGATTATTATGCTATTTAGAGTATAATTGGACCAAATTAATTTTTTTGGTGGATAGTAACTTAAACCTCTAGAGTAGCAAGTTTACCCTTATGAATATAAATTTGACCAATGGAATAGTAACCTCACCTAAGGATGCATTAATATATTTTAGTCACCTTAAATCGTAATGTGAAATAATTATATCTTAGTATTAGTAAAAAAATTAGAAATTATTAGTTAAGTATTTTCATTTTATCTATTTAAATTAATTTAAAATGAAATTTATTTTTCTAAAATGGAGTTCATTCTTGAATTTGGAATGTTGAAAAATTATTAGATTGAATTTTCAGGATTTTTCTAAAATAGTTGAATTTTCTATGAATAGTAAAAATATAGTTCTGAGTTTTATGAATATTTAATGACAACATAACTATTTCATAATGATGTAATGAGGAAGATAATATGTTGGTCAACTATTGTGGATTAAAATATGATATGAGGTTTCCCATGTGGTGAATACCCAGGGTAAATACCATGGGCATGCCCAGTATTTTTCAAATACCACTAATGATGTGTCCTTTAAAATTAATAAAAAACTCCCTCTTTTTACAAAAAATATCCACCCCTTACTTCATTTAATTTCATTAAAAAGTCATTATCCATGATTTTATGATATTTTTACTTCCCATGAAGTCCACCCAAGGTTCCCTTAATCCCCCAAGGTCCCGATCTTCATGTTTTGGAAGACCCCATTCAAGGTAATTGAATTCAAAATTTCTCTTTTCTTTTCAAGTTCGCTTTTATGTGGTATGCCTTTAAAAATTCCATAAAATGTTTCTATTTATATTTTATTTTTTACCTATACTATTTTATGAGTCTTTTATTAAGGGTAAACCCCTATCTCCTCTCTTTTTAATTTTTTATAAAACCATGTTTCATACTCGTTATGCTGAATAATTTTCATCTCAAAATCTCTCTCATTTTCTCAAGATTTTATTTTATTTTATTTAGGTAAATACTTAAATCTCTTTCATTTCCAAGTTTATTCATCAAGAAATAATTATTTTTTATAATATTCTATAATTTAAATTTATAAAACCCTCATTCCCTTTTTGTGGGTTGTAAATTACCTAATGAACATGTTTTTAAAAACATTTTAAAATCCCATTATTTTGATATGAAACCCATTTATTTTAATCTCTTTGGGTTATTTATGAAATGTTTGATTATGATATCTATAGATCACATGAAAATAAATACATATTAAGGTTTCTTTCTAACATCACTCCACTTCATTGGGTAAGTTAATTAATCTCTAGAGATGATAAGTTTTACAATACCTTGGTGAATAACCTTTGCAATTTTTATGACATTTTAGGGATTGAACTTGGTGATATGCTTATTAATGTATAAATTAAATTTTTTATCCACATTTTCGAGTTATGATTCAATTATTATATGCATCTTCTTCTATTTCTCATTCCTTTAGGTATTTTCTCATGTTCTTATTGATGTCTCTAGAGTTCACATGTAAATTATTTCCCTTGTTTTCCCTTATTGGGACTTCTTCTCACCCATTCATTTCATGTATATCCCCAGGTTATGAGATAAAATAATATTACTTAGGATGAAAATATTATTAATCTTTAAAGGTGGATTATAAAAATGTTTTGTGTTTTCAGGTATAATGTATCTTTTTTCAATACACTAAACTTTAAAAATCAATTGCTTTTTAAAATGTAATGAAAAGTTATGTAATAAAAAATGGGATTTGATAGTTGGTATCAAAGGATAGTTTAGTTATTTACATAAATTAGTATATGAAATCTTTATGAAGAACCATATAGAAATGTTTAAATATAGGAAAACTTCTTGGAATTTTTGTGAAATATTAAGTAACATTTTTCCAGTCATATAAATCCCTATCTACATACAAACTAGTAGATGTGAATCTAGCACCGACATATCTAGGAGTAAAACTAGAAAACAATGCTTTGAGATAGACTCGAATGGGAACTAATGCATAAAAATGGGCCTTAAATCACTCAAATTTTGACACTTTTAGGGGATATGATTGGTTAATCACAAGCTTTTTATGAACCATTGTGAATGATTTATAGATAATGAAATTGTTGAAAATGAATAATGTGTTTAGGAATGATGTTTTAAGACATAAAAATCCAGGAGAGTTATAAGATTCTTAAATGAAACGGTTTTCTCACTAGTGCTTTCTTCTTTTAGAAAATTGTTGGAAATAGGAGGAACTGTGCAAATGGTGACCTCAACAAACCATATGCTAACGGTCCTCTGATGGAAGCTAGAATGGAAACATTCATAAGAATGATGAATCAAATGACTCATGTTATGTGAAATGACTTAAATCAAGCTGAGAGATCGATTTTACCAAGAAGGGAACAATATTTCATTGATCCCTTTATGTATTAAGGACAAAAAACATTTAGTGGATCTACCAACCCATTGATTATGGAACAATGGATAAGCTCTATAGAAAATGTATTGTCTTTACTTCATAGTTCTAAACTAGAGAAATTCACCATGCATTTTTACCACTTAGAGGGAGAAGCTTATAAGTGGTGGGTGATGATTAAAAACACAAGGTCAAGAGGGGAGACTGAAGTTATTAAGTGGGAACAGATCAGAGGTTACTTCTTCTATAATAATTTCCCTCATTCTATGAGAAAAAAAATGTAGAAGGAATTTATCAAGTTAATGAAAAATGATAATGATTCTATGGGAAGCTATGTGATGGACTTCAAAAGGCTTTCATGTTACACCTATATCCTTTTCATGGATCATAATTCGATGTTTGATAGATTCTTAAGTAAAATAATACCTTATTTATGAAATAATTTATCCAACCCAGCCTATGACAACTATGAGGAAATTGTACAAAGTGCTATAAAAGTTGTACTAGAGTTTAATGAGATGAAATGGTCTCTTAAATATAATAAAAATAAGATATTAATGGAGCCAATAATGGGTAGAATATTTTTTCTTTTGAAGTGGTGGAAAGAAATTATAACTTCCCACGTGTAAAAAATTAGGAAGAAACATTCAAGGAACTATCTACTCGAGTGCAGGAAGTGTTACAAGTGTGGAAGAGATAGTCATATCGCTCATAATTTTCATAGTGAGGTCAAGACTCAACTTCCCAACACTAATTAGAAATGGAAGATGGTACAGACCCTACCTAAAGTCCAATGCTTCAAGTGTGGCTATCTTGGGGACTTTTCCAATCACTATCCAAATCTGAGGGTAGTGGAGGGGAATCACAATCAGCCTTAGCATAGGTCAAGGGAGAAAGATCATTCTTTTTCTATCATGAAAGCTGAAGTGGAATCTACAAACGATGTTGTGGAAGGTAGTCTTGTTTTTCTCTCAAGTATTAAAAGTAATTTGTGGGATTATAGTTCTATAAATTCATTTATTTTATCCATGAATGAAAATAATATAGAATAAATACCTAAACTAATAAAATTAGATTTATCATTTGAGACTCCATAAGGGATTATACATGAATCAATAGTGTTTAGAGACTCTAGTATTCACTTTAGAGAGCACAATATTATCAAAATTCTAGTATTCATTACCATGTTGTAATTCAAAATTATACTAGGGATAGACTGGATCTCAAATTATAATGCTCAGATCAAATTTATAATCAAGGAAATCGAAGTACTCTTGCATCTAAAACAATTTGTTATCTACCAAGGAGAGATATCTCAACCTGATATTTTTCTATAAGAACCTCATATAGTCATCTTTATGGAGATTATTGTTGAATAATAAGATGTAAATGAGAGTATAAGGATAGATAATTTCCCTATATTTTAGGAATACATTTAGGTATTTACTAAGGAGTTAACTGGACCTCCCCTGGAAAGATATTTAGAGATATACATTGAACTCAGGTCTGGTTCTAGGCTGAATTCAAAAACCCCATATAGAATGGAGAATGTAGATCTAGAGGAATTAAAGAATAAATTACATGATATTTTGTATAAGCGGTTTCTCTAGATAATTGTGTCTTCATGGGGAGCATATGTTCTCTTCATAAAGAAGAAGGATTGATCATTGCAGTTATGAATTGATTATAGAGAACTGAATGGGACCACAGTAAAGAGCGAGTATACTCTTCCATGAATTGATTATTTATTTGACCAGCTTCATGGGGCTTAGTTCTTCTCCAATATTGATCTTCAATCTGTTTATCATCAATTGTGGTTAAAGTAATAATATATTAAAAAAATGAAATTCTTATCATGATATGATAATTATGAGTTTTTTTATTCCCTTTTTATTGAATAATGGACCTGATATTTTTATGTATTTGATAAATATAGTCTTTAAATACTACCTTGATAACATTCTGGTATTTTTTATTGATGATATTATGATATATTCCAAAAGTTGGATGTACAATGAAGTTCATATAAGGGTTATATTACAATCATTGAGGAAATAGATTTTATTTGGAAAGTTTAGAAAGTGTGAGTTTTTGTTATATAATGTTGCTTTCTTGTGAAACATTGTAACCAGTGAAGTAATCTCAATTAACCCTACAATGAAAATAGCTGTAGAGGAGTGTTTTCATCCTACAATAGTAACTGAGATTCATAGTTTCCTTATATTAACGGGATATTATAGGAGCCTTTAGAAAAAAAATTCATGAATTCTAATCCATTAACAAAGTTTACTTGAAAAGGGGTTATGTTTATCTGGAAAAAAGAGTATGAAGTTAGATTCCAAGAGCTGTAGAAGTGATTGGTTATAGAAATTGTGTTAAATCTACCTTCAACTAGAGAATTATTCGTTATTTTTATCAATGTATCACTAAAATGGATTGAGTACATCCACATGAAAAATGACAAGGTAATTGTATATGTATCTCAACATCTAAATCTTCCTAAGCAGAATTATCCTATGCATGATCTCGAGCTGGTTGTGGTTGTTTTTAATTGGTAGAGATGGAGGCACTATATTTATGGGGGGAAGTGTGACATATACACATACCATCAATGATTGAAGTATATTTTCACATAAAAGAAATTAAACATGAGAAAAAGGATATGGTTGGAACTTCTTAAAGATGATGATTATTCAATTCATTATCATCCTAGAAGAGAAAACAATGTTGCAAATTCATTAAGTAGGAAAGACCCTATTGTGCTACCAGTGATGAGGATTCAAAGAGATCCGTTGATCAATGACTTAGTAAAAGTGGACATGGGAATCATAAGGTAAGGGACATCATCAACCTTATCTCAACAAATTTCTCAACCATCGTTACTAGAGAAGATATTGAAAAATAAAAAAGATGATCCTTTTTTACAGAAAAAACTTGAGGCTATGAAGGATGGGAAGTTTCCTGAGTTCAATATTGATCAAGAATGTGTACTGAAATTTCATGAAAGACAATGTGTTCCATATATTCAGAAAATAAAGAAGGAGATGATGGATGGAGCTCATAGCTCTGCATTCTCTATACATTTGAGAATCATGAAAATGTATAGGGAATTACGTGATCATTATTGGAGGGATAATATGAAAAGGGAGATTTATGACTAAACTACAAGGTTCCTGGTGTGTCAGCAAGTGAAGGAAAACCGAAAACTTTCTAAAGGGGTATTACAACAACTACCTATTCCGTCATGGAAATGGGAAAATATCACTATGGAATTTGTCATTAGTCTCCCGAGAACTTCTAATGAAATAATGAGATATGGGTTATAGTGGACCATCTCACCAAGACTGTGCATTTTATCTTCATTTGGGAAGATTTATCTCTTGATAAATTTTCTAGGATTTATGTGAAGGAAGTGTTAAGGCTTCATGGAGTTCCACTTTATATCATATCTGATCGTTATCAAAGGTTCACATCAAAATTTTGGAGAACTCTTCAACATTCTCAATGTGTTGAATTGAATTTCAGTATGGCCTATCACAACCAAAATTATGGCCAATCTAAAAGAACTATTCAGACACTTGAGGACATACTGAGAACAAGCTCAATGGAATTTAAAGGTGGATGGGATCAACATATCCCATTATTTGAGTTCTATTATAACAACAACTTCCATTTGAGCATTCAAATGGAACCCTATAAATCTCTATATCAGATGCAATGTAGAACTCCTACTTGTTGGGATGAATTCAGAGAGAGAAATATTTTTAGACCTGGTCTTGTGTAAGAGATGACAGAAAATGTTCATGTCATCCAGCAACACATTAATGCAACTCATAGTCATCAGAAGATCTATGCTGACAACCGTCAAATGGACTTGGAGTTTGATGTTGGTGATAAGGTGTTCTTTTTATTTTCTCAATCAAAGAGAGTCATGTTGTTCAGAAACCAATGGAAGATCAGCCCTAGGTAAATTGGCCTCCCTGAAATCTTTGATCACATAAGAGAAGTGGCATATCAGCATTCAGTTTCTCCAAATCTTTCTCAAATTCATGATGTATTACATGTTACCCTCTTGAGGAAGTACATACCTTACTCTTCACATGTACTAAATGAAAATGTTTCATAATTAGAACATGACCTCTCTTATGAGGAGAAATCGGTGGAGATCTTATATCGTAGAGATAAGGTTCTATGCAACAATACTACCCCACTTTTTAAAGTGTTGTAGAGGAACCAAAAATATGATGAAGCCATGTGGGAACTAGAGGATAATATGACTCCAAAGTACCCACACTTTTCTTATTCTGTGGGTATGAGTTAAAATTTTGGGGGTGAAATTTCCTAAGGGGGGAAGAATTTATTTACTTAAACTTTTGAATACTATTTTGTTTCCTAAAGATGAATGTTTTACTATGTCAAAATAAATAAATAAAATATATGTATAAATGAAATGTGGTCATCACGTTTTGACTATTATATGTCCATTGGTAAATAAGACCATTCAAAACAATAATAAATTCTAACATTATAATTATTGTTTTTAAATAGAAATGATAATGGATAATTAATGCAGAAAGAAGAGTCAATGGAATCATTCAGAATACTTGGGCCATACAAACCCCATTTTTCAGATCTTGGGAAGGAGGTAGCATCACAAGGCCTCACTCTGGACAATGACCAGGACGAGCTTCAACATGTTAAGCTTGAACGAAATCGCATATGGGAGAATTTCAAGTTAGTAGAGATTATCACTTAGGATATGTTATCCAAGACACCCCAAGAGTCTATCACTATCACACGCGTTGCCCTTATCTCAAATGTGGGTTTTCTAAGGGGTTATGTGTTGAGTCCCTAGATACATAATATTTAATCCCATTGTTTCAATAAAAAATTGTATCTCATCGTTTTCATTTTAATAATAGATTTTCTAAATTAAATATATGTTTAATTGAGAAAATTTGGTAAATTTTTTTTAGAAGTAACAAATTTTACTCTTCCTAGATTTCTCATAAGAGAATTATTATGGTATAATAAACATCATTTTTGAATTTCAAATGTCAAAATTAATATATGGTGAATTATTTTTAGTTTTCTAAGATGTTTTAATTTTTTCATGAATATTATTTTATGATTAGTATTTCTTCGATGAATAGTGTTTTTTGTGAAAAGTAAAAAATATTTTTTAAATAATTACTTAATAATTGATTATGGGAAATGATTTTGAAAAATAGACATACATGGTTGCGATTAGTAAGATATTTAGTGTCTAATTGGAACAACATAATTTTTTGGTGAATAGTAACATGACCCTTTGAAATAGTATAGTTACCCTTATGAATAGTAATGTGGAAAATGGAATAGTTACCACATCTACGGAAGTATAAATATATTTTAGTCATCTTAAATGGTAATGTGATATAATTATATCATAGAATAAGTAAATAAATGTTTTAGAAATAATTAGTTAAGTATTAGTATTTTAATTATTTAATTTAATTTAAAATGAAATTAATTTTTATAAAATGGAGATCATTTTTGAATTTGACATGTCAAAAAATGGTTAGGGTGATGTTTTTGGGATTTTTCTGAAATAGTTGATCTTTTAATGAATAATACAAATACATTTTAGAGTTTTTGGTATGTTTAATGACATCATAATAATTTCATTATGATTTAATGAGGAAGATAATATGTTGGTTGACTCATTTGGTTTTAAATATGATATGAGGTGTCCCAAGTGGCCAATTCCATGGGAGAATACCATGGGAAAACCCATGGTTTTTCAATTTCCACTAATGAGGTGTCCTTTGAATAGAATAAAAAACTCCCTCTATTTTACTATAAATACCCACCCAATAATTAAAAAATAATTAAACATTAATTTTTGATAGTATTACCTCCCAATGAGTCCTCCCAAAATTTTCTTTTGCCTTCGATGTCACGATCTTTGAGTTTTAGAAGTTACTCTTCAAGGTAAGGGAATTCGCATATTCTCTTTTCCTTTCAAGTTCTCTTTTATGTGGTATTTCTTTCAAATTTCCATACCAAGTTCTTATTTCCATTTTATTATGTACCTCTACTGTATTATGAGTCTTTTTTGAATGTGTGACCCCTTTCTCCTACCATTTTAATGTTTTATAGAACCATGTTTTATACCTATTATACTGCAGAATTTTCATCTCAAAATATCTCTCTTTTTCTTTAGAAATTGATTTATTTTTATTTATTAGAATAGAAAAATAACTTTCATTTCTAGGTGTATTCATCAATAAATAATAATGGTTTTTAAAATTCTGGAATTTACCTACATAAAACTCTCATTCCATTTTTTTGATTGTAAATTACATAATGATCATGTTTTTAAGCCATTTTTAAAATGCCAAGATTCTGATATGAAACCCATTTTTTTTATCTCTTTAGGTTATTTATGAAATTTTTTATTATGATATATATGGATCACATGAAAATAAATACATATTAATATTGAACCCTGATAGTGCTCCATTTCATTGGGTAATAAAATTAATCTCTAGAGATGAACAGTTTTGTGATACCTTAGTGAATAACCTTGATAGTTTTCATGACCCCTTAGGGATGGACCTTGGTGATATGCTTATAAATGTATAAATTAATTGTTGTGGCCACATTTTCAAGTTATTATTCAATTATTATAAGTATATTTTTTCATTTCTCATGCCTTTATGTATTTCCTCATGTTCTTATTTATTTTTCTCACATTCACATGTAAGATGTTTCCCTTGTTTTCCCTTACAGGGCCTTATTCTCACCCTTTCCATTCATGTATGTCCCCAGGTTATGGGATGTAGTAATTATTCTTAGGATGAACCTATGATTAATCCTTATAAGCAGATTAAAATATATTTTTTATTATTTCATGTATTATGTACCTTTTTACAAGGCACTAAACACAAAATATCATCTATTTGGTAAAATTTAATGAAAAGTTATGTAATATAAAGGTGGGATGCCATAAATAGACCACTATATTATTGATCACTACCATAATATCTTGGAGGAAACCACTATTTTTTTCATATTTGATTCTTCCCACAACCGAAACTGCAACTCAGTCTATAATCCAATTATAGGATATGAATTTGGCTTGGAATCACCTGAGACATTATTATCCCCAACCTCACAACTAGTTTGGCCCCTCTGTATTTCATCCAATTGAGTCACATCCATTTACTTCCCAAATGAAACCCTGGGAAATTCATCGAATGTATTAACTTAGTGAAAAAAAATCAAACAAAATGATGGTCATGTATCACAAATCACAAGAAACATGAATCAATACTATCTTTTTATGTAGATCCAAATAAAATATGGTAGTAATAAAGTAAAATTAAATTCCACACACTTACAGTTGTAAGTAAGATGTTTTAATTATTTAGAACCTGAATATAAAAATAAGAATACTCAAGAAATATTTATGAAAAGTCTAAATATATAGAGATTTAAAAAAAGTAAAGGGTAAACCTAAAATGAGAACCCAAAAACATCCAATTCTTGATCATTACCCATATGATAGTCAGTCGACTATCTAAACAAAATAGATTTCAATGAACTCAAATATTGATATTTCCATGATCATTACTTCAAAAAATCACCCATCACATGAAGAAATAGAAATAAAATATTTTAATCTAGAAGACCAATCATGACATAGTTATTCAAACCCCAAGACTACCTTCTATTGATAAATAAATTTGTAAAATACAAACATATGAGACTGAAGAGAGAAAATAATGGAAAGGTACACCACCCTGGGCTAAGGGATAATTCAAAGGAGGAAATATCCACTAAAAGATACCCTCTGAGATCCTAGGAACCTTTATGCCTAGATAGATGGATATAATCTTTGAGCACCTAACATGATCAGGAAGAAAAATCTGAGGAAGAAGGGTCCCCCTCCCATGTTAACGGGGGAGTGTCTATGACATCCGAAAATGAATGACCAAGTCATCATAAAGGGAGGGAAACTGAGTGAGCCCCATGATTGACCCACCTTTATGCCACTACAATTTCTCCCATATGAATATTCATGGAGGAAGAACCATCAAAAGGGTCCTCAGTCTTTACTATGGTCATAGTTCAACACCAATTTATCAAGTATATCTGGTCCCTCAAAATTATTGATATGTTATCACACTTTTTTTTATATGTGTGGTCTCACACCTTTGGCCTTATCTAATAAAATACCCTAATATGAAACTCTAAATAAATTGGAATTTAAATTTAACATTAAACAAAACCATTAACTAAAGTCATGTGGAATGAATCCTCCACTAAAAGGATGATCTTCCATGTTCGGAAGACAACATGGTAACTCTATTATAATGAAGAGTGGAATAAACATTATGCTCAAATAATCCCTAATAATTTGTTGGAATCGAAATCAAATCCCAAACTAGAGATAACATAAACTTGAATGAATTGAGGAGGGATAGAGTGAAGAATATTACGGGAATAAATATATATTATATATCCTAAAACATCAAAATAAAACACATCTTTTTCAAGGAAGAAGAGGGGAATGGATGGGGTTTTCCCCTAGTTCTCTTCAGTAAATGAGGGGGAGATAAGAGGGAACCCTCTATAAAACCTGATATGTGAACTTATATATTTTTCTAATTTAAATAAAATAGTCTACAATGTGTTCACTACAAATATCTATTTGTAATTTGAGACATAACTAGAAATACAATGGGGCCTACTAGCTTGTTAGTGGATTTACTGTAGTTTTGGATGTATTATCCACCTAGACTCTCCTATGGATTCTCTGATCCCCTAGGATGTATCGTGACCCATCAACCATGTCTAAAAAACTTGTTTGAAGGTGTTAAAACTCTTGTACACTGATTCCAAATCCTCTTTTTCAAAATGATCTAACCACTAATTCCTAAATTCAATTTTTGTTGAATTCTAAATTCTAGTACAGACATGTGGAATTAAATTCCTATAATTATTGATAGATTCTAATCTAGGGCTTTAGATAAATTCAAAAAATAAAACTAATTAATAGACCTAGATATTTATGGTCTTTGTGTATCCATAATCACAATATATTATATCATTAATTTCTTATATATATATAAAATATTAATATCTATTTTTTTAATATTTTTTATTTACTTATTGTTGATTTCATAAATTCAATCACAAGGTTTACTAGTTTAGACAATGTGATTATATTTATATATATTTATTATTTTAAAATGTTAATATGTAAATATGAATTTATTCATATGTTTAATGAATATAATAGTATAAATATTTATTCAATTAATTTAATATTTAAATATATATTATAAGTTAATTTATTAATTTAATATTTTTATATTTAATGAATAAGAAATATATATTTTTAAAAACATTTTTATTTTTTAAGAATTTTTAAACAACCATGAAAATTTATGGGTCATTTATAGTGAATAATGAAAATGATATGTTTTATTTAATATCATTTTAATGAATAATTATATATTCATTTTCAAAATAATATTTAAATAACCAAATGCAATGTGATATTTATTTATTTATTTATTTATTTATTTATTTATTATTAAACATGGGGAATAACCAAGATATAATATTTTACCACAGGACTTAGTGAAATTAACAAATTAATACCCCAAAGTAAAAAATTCATCGTTATATGATTATAGATAAAATAATGTTCTAGTGACAAATTAAATGAATCTTGAATTCTTTAAATCACTTGTAAGAATATCCTCCTCCCTCCCAATTGTGAATATGAATTAATTAGAGAAAATTATTATTAGGATCAATGGTGAACGACTTGGTGCACCACGCTCATCCACTCCAGCACCCAGAATACCAGGAACATTATTTAAAGATTAATGGTTGATGTTTGTATAAAACTATAAGAATATGTGATCAGATTGTCAATGAAAATTATGACCTAAAAAAAGAAGAATCAAAATTTATCATAAGGAATTATCACATCAATGGTGTTTCTTTTTTATATTAATTATATTTTAAATGTAATTGGTCCCCTATCATTGATTTTGGAGTTCCATTTTCACATTATTTGGATAATATCAATTGAAACTAATGATGACCCACTATTGGGAACTAGCTGTACACTTTTAATATGCCTTGGGGAATTTATGTTGTATCAGAGCATTCACATTATAATAAATAGTTACTTTTTATATTTCTGATAAATTATTGTTTTTGATTGACAGTTTTTTATTTATAGCTTAGAATTGTAAATTAACATGTTGAGAAAACATGTTCATTGAGATTGTGTGGGAATGATCATGTTAAGAACAAATGAAAAATGACAGAATATTACTTATAGTTGTTCCAAGGTAGATGGTCAAATGACATTGATTCATGAAATGTATCACTAAATTACATATCATGTTCCCATGGATAATCCCACATTGTGGAGGTCATTTTAATACTGATATAATGTGTGGACTAAAATGATGTTTCATCACACAAATTGTATTAACCACAAGAGTGTCTTGTATATTGAATGGTAATACACTATGTATATCTATTATACAAGTTATGTGACCCCACACAATGTTTCTATTTATAAATTAAATAAAAAGTGTTTTATTAGTATAAAACATCATTATAAGTAATATTTTTACTACCAAAATATAGACATGATATTACATAAATTACATGATGTGTATATTGTTTCAATAATCCCATAACACATTATAATCTATAATAGATGCTCACACAGACTTTAGTGGTGTTCTGAATGTATCCATAAATATATTATACAACATATAGACATCTATGTAATCTTTTCCTTACATGACAACTCACACAAGTTACATTTTCAAAATGGAATGTTATCTGAGTCATCATGTAGATATTTAATTTGAAATATAATCAAATTGGATCATAGCAATATATAAACATAGTGATACATGTTTAACCATGCACCAGGTACATGCTGACTGATTTTTATCCTATCATGTGTATATAAATGTGTTATTAAAATATATTTATAATTATATATCTACATGTTATATGAAATTATCATAAACACTATTTACATCATTCATATTACTAGTGGTACATAACGTGTATATTTATAACATACTATGTGATTGTACATGCCATGTAGACTATGTATCTTAACTCACAAAATAATATATTATGAAAATCAAGACAGGTTGTGTAAGAATAAATTTTGTTAACATACATGTTCCATTTATTGGATCATACATAAATTTTGTGACATGATGTCTCAAGTGATAATATATAACATATAATAATTAAATTTTAAAAATAAAACTAATTAGACACAAAATGTAGACACCATTTCATGTACTGGTAAAATACAACATATACATATATATATATATATATATTAAATTCATGTAATTTATTTAATCTGAAATAGAAAATTTAAATCCCATATAACAACTTTAATACATAACATCTAAATGAATATTTTAAATTTTAAAACTATATTTCCATTAATATCATTACAATAATGCATGATGTTAATGATGTAATATCTTAAGGATTGTGTGGAACTATTATTATTAAAATTAATTAATAAATTAATTGGTTGATTGATATTTTAATTTATGTAAATTTATATTAATTTGAATGAAATTAATTTTTATAGAAAATCCAAATGAACAGTCATTGTATGGTTTGATTTATCTTAAGATGTACCCTCCAATATATGGGTAGGGTTTTTATAATTTAATCCATTAATTTATGTGAAAATTTAATAATAAATTAAATAATATGATATATGTATCATTCCTTAATCCTTTATTATATAATAGAATGTTTTCCCCGTCATTATTTTATATAAACCTGAAGAATTGTTACCCCCCACCTATGGAGCTCCCGTCAATATGAGACTATTAAAGATAGAATATGTTATAATAAAGAAGGAGATATATAGGGCAATGGTGGAATCATATAACCCAATTCAAGAATTATATTACTGATTTATTTCTCAAAATTAATTGGTTGGTTTATCTCCACTCGATAAAATTACTAGTTTTTTAATTCTTATAATCAAATCATATACTAATTTTTTTAAATGGTTATTTATTTATTGATGTGATTCATGGTTTATTTAGTTGAATAAAAATGAAAAAATAATGTAATTTAATTATTAATCATGATAAGATGAAATAAAATAAAATATTTATTCTTATATTATTTTATTGAAAATGATAATTTAAAAAAATCTATATAATATTAGCTAAATTGTGGAAAAAATCAACTTTTTGAAAAAGGTAAATAAAATAACGGTAAGATATTTTTTTATTATAAAAATTTCTTACTTCATTGGAGTTAGAATAAAACCACAATCATATTTAGTTTTTTGGCCATTGTATGGGTGATTTAATTTTTAAGTAGTTAAAATAAATTTAATCATTCAAACTAACGTAGTTGGTTTCAATTATTGAATTCTATAAAAATACATATTGTAATATTTGGGAAAGCATTGAGAATGTCATGTATAGTGTTTTAGGTATGGGGAATCTACTCAATAGAACATGGAACTATGTGATTATATATCTCATAAGATAATCCATACTAAAAAACATTGATTTATTTTTCAAGTCTTTTTCTAGATTATTTGATGGGTTAATATTTATCCTTGAGGTATAATTATTTGAGATATGGTATATATTTAATAAATAGTTTTGAAAATTGTGATTTGATAAAATATTTGGACACTTATGCGATTAATTTATTTTTTGAAAATTAGTAATCAAAAATAATATAATAAAATCAACATTCTTTTATTCAATAAAAAAAGAAATAAGTTCCCTGGGAACACTATGACCATTCCATGAAAATGAAAATGTAATAACCCATAAAACTTCATTGGATTATACATTATATTATAAACTATAAAACTAAATTCATCTTTATATTATATACTGTAACCCTCATTTCCATATCATCCACCATAGTGATTTTGTAGTGGAGAAATGGAATCATATAATAGATTCTTAGAAGATCCAGAAACTTTCAATTAAATCCTGTTATTAGATATATCCAAAGAGATTGACAAGAACCATATGTACATGAATGAATACCAAATTATATATTATAATTACATTTGTGGAAAAATAATAAAATTTTAAACTAGAAAATGGGTACCTATGTAGTGATCTTACATTAAAGGTGTTGATGTGCATTGAGTAGTTAATTGTTTTTGGATTCTATATGTATAAGAAATCATCCATTAATCTCATTTAATGATGAATACCGAATAGAATGTACATATTATTAATGATATATAAAATATAAAATATGTATAAAAAACTAAAAAATGTTTTTAATATGCTTCAACACAAATACATATATATTAGGGAACATTCCCCCCATCCTCTTACGGTGAAAAAATTGAATAAATTGATTGAAATTCCTATGATTAGTTTAAATTTGATGATTATTTTATAACATACATTAAAGAGATGATAAATTTGGATGATAATTGATGAAGAGATATTATCTACATCACATCAGGTAATAAATACCATATAAAGAATAACATTGAAGAATTATATATGAACCGAGAAGAAGCATATTCTTCATTTAAATTCTTCTTTTCTTGTAATTTTTAAAATTCAAAACTATTATATTAAATAAAATATATAACTCACATAACAGTACATAATTACTAAAACATAGAAGTTCAAATATATTAGAGGTTTCTAATTAAAAATTATATTTATATTTATGAGTTTTATTCATATGATAGGTATAAATAGATGAAAACTTCACAATTCCAAGATGATTGATTCTCATAAAATCACTATTTTCATCTGACTATTAGCCAAATATTGTTTATGTGTCTTTTTATAGACAAAATTATAATTATTTAACATGTAAAATCAATGATTATATGGTATATTATATATAATTAATAGTTTTAGAATACATGAATCACCTATGTCCAATATGATTAATTCACATGGAATGTATGAATAAAGTAATACCTCGTTTTGTCTATATTATTATTTTTCATTTGTAACTAAATATAATATTCATTTATATATAGATAATAGTTTTTATAATCATAGGAGAAACATCTATAAGTTATTCTAACATTTATACATATTAATAATTAACAGAAACTAACCTTTAGTGATAACGGTAAGTCCACAATGCTTCTAAATTTTTTCAGCAATATATATTTATACATTTTTAAGTTGAAAGAAGAGGTAAAATTAATGTACATAAGTAGATTCCATCATAATATTTTAGGTATTAGAAGTGTTGTAGTGAATTTTAATTATAAAATATATAAAATCCTCAATGTGGGTTAGTTTGAGAATATGTTTACCATGCATTAATTGATTGTTTAAATTTAGAGTAGACAGATTCCTAAAATATCTTTACCTTACACACATAAAATTAATTATGGTGTCAAAATGGAGAAATAATGATGAGCCATATGTTTATTTCAATTCTGAAATTATTCCATTCAAGATATGTTTTTCAAATTATGTCACTAAATCATAAATATATGGAAACTATATTGAATACTTGATATTGTATAGGTTATAATTTGAAATAAATCCATTATTTCATGGCATGTTTTTCTTTCAAGAGAACATTTTATTCATTTAGATTTTATATAAAAACTAATATAAGGTAAACATTATTTTCATCATATTAAATTATCCTATAATATAATTATGATATAACTATTTCTAATATATAAATCCACTTTTAATGTAACCAATTATATTTCTATAAGAAAGGAGGTACCTATCTTTGGAGATAGTATGGGAATGGTTGTATTTAATAAAATCAATGCTCCATATGCACATGTGTATTTATATGAATACTAAACTCCATAATAGGAAGTGGTAATAGTTAAATTATAGAAACATATTATGTATGAATGTTAATACAAAAAAATGTGAATTTATATTCACTATGTTAGGTTGTATATTAATTTGTAATATTAATTAATCTTTCAAGGGAGTACTAAATGGAAAGACACTAATATTGGAAAATCCCATATGAATTTTGAAATGGATTATTTGTACAAAAATACCAGTCTTCATTTTGGTGGTTTCATCAATTAATTTAAATCCATTAGTCTATATTCAATTAGAAAATATACATGTATGGTAATGTAGGTATGAATATATCATTACATGTTAAAAAAGGATTCATTGTATATATATAAATAATATACATAGAATATTTTTCCCTAGTTTTCATGACATAATATATATTAATTATACTTCTCATATCAATGAGAAATGGTCATGAGATTTGGAAAAGGTATTTCAAGTCCATTTTCCAAAATGGAAACCTTATGGTGGATCCCTATAAAATGCATTGAGAATGGTTGGAGAAACAATATATTTCGGAAAAAGTATACATGTTTCAAAAATAAACTAATATATTAGTGAAATAATCATTATCATGAAGTATTAAATTTTATTAATCCATTTTAGATTTTAGTAATTTTAAGAAAGAAATTATTCCATCAGTCTATTAGAGGATATTTAGAGTTTCATTATTTATAATTAAAAGTATATAGAAAACATATGGGTAAAAGAAATTTAGTCATAATGATACATTATACTAAGAAAAAAATAATCCACTAATGATGATTTATAGTAGATTCCCATGATGAATAGAAAATGATCTACCAATATTGACATATGGGTTTCCTAAATCGATTCAATGGTCTTTTTTGATAAGGTACTGAAAAATAAAAGATTAAACAATTCATAAAGATAATTTTTTTCTATGTCAATTGATCTGACATTTCATGAAAAATGATGTGTTTTAGAATAAGAATATATTATTATGCATAGAATACCATATTCCTAAATTATATCAATATACTAATATTTGAGTACCAACCTAGACCCCATTATCCTAGAGATGGTGTATGTATTATTATATTTCAATATGATACAAGGAATCACATTCCAAATGACCAAATTATTATGTACACCAGGTAAACTAGATACAAACCTGAATATCACATTAAAATTGAAAACATGAATTATGAAAAGTATTTTATTTTAGAACTCCAATATTCCCCTTATCATATTTTTTCACATCAATCATAAAATATTTCATGGTATCCTTGTGAAAATAAAACATACAAAAGGGGTGAGATAAGATAATCAATAAGGGTAAGTGTATAGTGGAAGTTCTGAATAACTAATGAATAATCCATATGGAAAGGTAAATAAATGAAACACATTCCTTTTAATAAATAACATGATCATAATATGGAAACAATAAACAATGATAAAATAATTCAATATAATAACCAGACTATTTGGAAAATAAAACTATGGATGTTATAACTTATATAATAATAACATGGAATATTAATAACTGAATTCATAATGAAAAAATACATAATTAAAGAAATAAAAAATAGACTATCAAGTCCATGATCCATTACATATAATACCTTCAAAGAATGTGCCACAAAATCTATATAAATAGGTAAGGCATCTAGCAAAATCCATTCTAGATTTTCCCGTGATAACTAATGATTCATCAAGGTGATAGAGTTGGAACCACACATGTATAGACCCGTACCCAAACAGCCACCCGAACAGTGATAAACGGATCGGGTGTCACTACCTTAGGTGCACCTCCCTGAACGCCAAAATCTACCGACTAGCAGTGAGGGTCTTATAGGTATAGTGGGGAGGCTATACCCCCTATAAGGATAATAATAATGGTACTGGTCCAAGTATAATAATAAAGATGTAGCGGAATAATGGTCTTAGCAGTCTCGAACCAGACTCGCAGAGCAGAAGCACATTCAATATCAATAAACAGCAGAATCAATAAATATAAACAACAACAGTGGAAATAAACACAACAGCATGCTGATCACTTGTAACTACTATTGAACAACAAAACATGCATCCAAAGAAGGTTATATATATATATATGAATATAAAAGGGCTCAAATGGATAACCAACTAAAGCTATAAACAATTAAACATGATGATACAGTAAAGAAAGAAAAACATAAGTAAACTCTAGCTAGGTAACACCCTAAGGTCCATACCCTTTCTATGAAACAACGAAGGCAGCCCAGCTCCAGAAGCTGGCCTCTTTCCTTTAGGTAAATCCATAAATTCTGCACGCATCTCGAGGGCCCCGTGTTGAGTGTGAGATAAATCTCAGTAGGATACCACCCAATGGTGCATACCTAATATAACTGTTTATGCAGGAATGCATTTATAAGGAAAGTAGTAAACAGAACAATGAGTAAATAAACACCAACTCCACCGGTGCTTAGCAGCCACCATGGAGTGTCACCTGCTTTGGCCAACGTTAGAATCTCTAACATGTAACCCGACACCATGTGCCCCCTAACACCACGTGTCGTAAGTACCGACGTCCCAAATTCATGCCCGTGAATACTAACCCAGAGGAACAGCGATGTCTGTCCCCAAATAAATAGCCTGAGGGAGAGTGATGTATCCCTCAAATAAGATACTAGAGGTAAAGCAATGTATGCCCTCAAATAAGTTTACTGGAGGGACAACGATGTCAGCCCTCAAGTAACAGTGAGCCTATGCCCCTAACCTGATACTGTCAATGCTATCCCCTGAAGGATCCTCACCTCCCACATGGCTTCCTATGGAAAGCACCCCCAAACCAAAAGTATGTAAACCACAACTAACGGGGGACTCTACCCACACTAGTGGTCAAATCCACTTCATCACAGAGTCTCTCAATGTGCACACTACTCAAAGTTTCTGGGTGAGCGGTAATCACCAAATAGTACCCAAGACACAACACCTCTGACAACTCGTGTCCCTGCGACCATGCTGCTCAAGTCTGATGGTCTCATCAACCCAATAACTCGGGTCATGCCAAACCTAACAGTCATCCTGCCTCAAACTGACGTCCATGATGCCCAATCCTATGGTAAGAACCACCCAATGTAACCGGATCCAAGCCTAACCTGTGATCAGCATCACTTGAGAACATCTGGGCCACACCCAACACAACCCAAGTGGTTCCAGCATACGCAATTCAGTAATTACATAAAAAATCAAAAAAATTACTTTTAAACAGGAAAACAACTCAATATTTGAAATGCGCTAACTATGTGTTGTCCCATACCAACACTGAGGTCTCTAAGGCCTCTCACAATACATATCAATTTTCAATAAACTAAACTCAATAGTTTATTACAAAACAATTAAATTAATACCATTTTGGTGCCCCCGGCAAAACTTCTCCATTTGAGCAATGACCCCTCGCCCGGCTCCGCTCAAGAAAAACAGTTAAAGGGTGTACCCAAAGGCATCCCATGGGTCTAATAAACATTTTAATATGCAATAAAAGATAAGAAATGGGTCCCGCTCAAAATACCTGAAAATGAGTCGAAGTCCACACCACCCAAATGACAATGATAACACAAAATGTGGTATGCACCACCTACCTAAGACACGTACGATGCTACTCCTCTAATAACAGCCTCTAATTATGTCTAAAACACGGTAGATCTACAAAATAATCAAATCTTCTTAACCCCCTATAACTCGTTCTAGAACAGAAATCAAGAAGAACGGCTAAAGTGGAATCAAGGCCTCATCGAGGGGATTCTCACAGATCAAAACATGATTGAAATGGAGTTAGGAATAAGATCCGGGAAGAGAATGAAGTCCGGGCTGGCTTGGTACATGAAACTCGGCAACACAAATGAGGTTCTACTTAAAAAATAAGGCTAATGCCAATTTTAGTGAGAAAAAAAATTAAATACACAACATGTACTTCATGACTACACACCGTGTATATCATTTAACTATTCATATGGCGGCTAGAATTTCGCTGACTTACATTCTAGAACCTACCAACATGATTACATGACATGTACTAGGCCGAACACAGCGGGTACTCGATTTTCCTTCTCCTCCTTGCTGACTTAATCACACGCCATGTATATCCCTCATACTTGTCCAGACTACACGGCGTGCCCAAGGGGAACATGATGTGTACTTGGTTAAAAGATTCTACCTGGCCAACACGTCCACACGCCATGTATGGCCTCCAAATGGTCAAGGGTACACAGCGTGTCTATAACTGCATGCTGTGTAGTAAGAAATTTCTACACGGTCATCACACGACAAGTACTCGGTGAGCACACGGTCGACACTCATGTAACCTATACATGACGTGTACTTAAATGTACATGGTGTGTAGTCTGGAATTTTCCATAAACGGACCGATTTCTCTAATTTTCTCAGGGAAAAAGTCAAAAATTAAAATTGGTTCGGGACTTTCACACATTCTAAAAACTTGGGTTCTTACAAACTCCCCACATTAACATATCTCTTCCCCGAGCTAAAAAACGAAACCCAGAGATGGAACTGAACATGCCACTCTGATTAAAATAACCTGGACTACCCTGTTCTCGAAGGTTATGGATAAATTCTTCAAGGTGATCCCCACATTGGGAATTTCCTAACTTGGTCTCAACCTAACAAAACTCAAAACAAACAAATTCTCACTAACGTGTTTTCTGAATGCATAGTCCTTCCGTGACGCATCATCACCCCTGCACCTCATTGGTTCTCTTGTATCATTCCCAACACCCAATGTATCCCACACCACATCGGTGTCTGCCTCCATGAGGTCCCGCATCTCAGGGATGCTCAGAATGAAGCTGGTTCCTAGCACCTCAATTAGCCCGCATCCTTGATTCCCCGATGCCCAAAGCACCTCAAGTAACCCGCATCTTTGATGCCCTGATGCCCACAACACCTAAAGTAACCTACATCCTCGATTCCCAGAATTTTATGCATCCCATACATATATATATATATAAGTGTATCACACACCCGATATGGTGCCAATCCCACTGACTAGCATCTAGTCAGTCCACATAGATCATGTGCATCACGTGCACTAAAAACGAACATGCCTCTACAGGTCATGAAAAAGAGGAAACATGGGAATCATGGCCACACCGTGGTGTACCTCTAACCATCGTTGTCTTAACAGCCTTTTTAGCCTCTGGAAGCTCCATGGTGTGCACCTAGCCTAAAGTATGCTGCATGATTTCTGACCTCCATGCAGTGCTGCTCCAGCCACTAACCCGTCAGCTGGATCCCGTTATCTCTGTCATGTCCTCTGCGTGCAGCCAAATCTCGGCTACCCTCTCCTGGTACCAAACCTGAACCAACTCCTGATGCCACTGTCTGTCCTGGTCCTTGCCTTCCAGCAGTCTGAGAAGGCTGCCTACAAAACCTCTCAAGGTGCCCAACCTGTCCACATGCCCATCACTCTTTTGGAGGCCTATCGCACTGAGTCCGAACATATCTTAGTTGACCACACTTAAATCAAACCACTAAAGAACTACCACGAGGTGGTATAGCTAAGTCATTGTCCTAACTTTCCTTCTGAAACTCATCCTGTCCTTGCTTCCTTTTGTCCGAACCATCACCTGAAGCTATCACCCGGCCATCCTGGGGCTTATCCCTCTTGTTTCCCTCCACTTTGAGCACCTAATTCTCCATCTCCGAAAAGTAACCCAACCTGAAGATATTCACCTGTATCTAAATGGTGTGTCGTAATCCATCCTCAAAGCGCCTCACCCTTGTCACGTCATCACATACCATAACAGGTGCAAAGCGAGAAAACATAGTAAACGTAGATTCATAGTCCATGATGGACATGTCTCCCTACTGAAGACTCAAGAAATACCGAGATCTCTCAGCCCTCAGCGTATCTAGGAAAAATTTCTTAATAAACCTATCCTTTAAGTCTTTCCATGTTAGTCTATCATGCCTATGAGCCTGAACTTATACATCCCACCAACGCTTTTCCAGCCCTCTCAGCATGTACATTGCTAGTTTGACCCTCCGCCCTCGAGGCGTCTCAAGCTGCTTGAAAATCATCTCCATACTCTCCATCCAGTTCTTAGCCTCTTGTGGACCACCCTCACCCTAAAAACGTGGTGGGTGATGCGACTGGAACTCTTGCGTCAGGTATGCCATGGATGGCTCTGTACCTTGTGCTCCTCTGTCGATTCCCTGAAAGACTCATACCAGGCTAGCATGGAGCTTCTCATCGATCCATGGTCTGAACGTTTCCAAAACTGGCTGCTGTCTAGCCTGCACTAGATCCTGAACCTAATATTTTCCCTGAGCCTATACCCATGGCTCATGCTCTGCCTACACCAGATCCTGAACCTAATCCTATTGCACTGTATCATCTCCCGCCTGACGCTCCATCTGATTCGACTCAAGGGAACCCACTGAATACCATAAATGGTCAGACAGCCCACATACATAACAATTTATACATATATAATGTAGATAAGGAAAGAAGTAATAGGAAGTGCATAACTACTTCCCTTACTCTCCCCCACCGAAACCCATGCGCCACAACATCCCAACCTCGTGTCCTCCTTACTCACCCTTAACAGAGCCAAGTATCAAAAGTACCTTAGGTCATGCCCGACCTGACAACTAACGTTGCCTCAAACTGAAAACTGAGTTGCCCAATACTGGTGATCAAAATCACCTCAACCAATAGTACATGCCTGCTCGTACAAGAGCCAGAACCAAATACCCCATCACATGCAATTCTATAATATATACAGTATGGCATACACATTGCAACAAACAAGAAATTCTATCAGGAATTTTATCTTTTCACATTTCAAGAATTCAAAGCATGTAAATTTGATATTATTCACATGGAATTATCACTTCACAAAGCATATGTACAGTTATGAAATTTAAATAACCTAAAAATGTGATTATCAAAAGACAAACAAACAAGACTTTCCATACCAGGCCAAGGTCCAATTCTCCATTATCGCACCGGGTCAAGGGTCACATATCACAATTAATAACATCACACACCAAGTGAGCCACCAAGGTGGAAATCATATAAACTGTAATCTGAGGAAAATAAAAACATCAATTCCCACCCAAGGAAACTTGGTACATCACCTGTACATAGGGTTGCAGGCACCCAAGAACAGGCTAAGAACCCAGATCTAGTAACAACCTGTCTCCAGTCTACCATATCCCAAATAGTAAAACCAGCAAAAATAAAAAGAGAAGTCTCAATCTCATTAGTATCCAGCAAGACACTGCTACTAAATCCCTATCAAAAACTCTTCTAATACCACTTTGTAATGACCCTGACCCAAACAGCCACCTGAACAGTGCTAAATGGGTCGGGTGTAACTACCTTAGGTGCACCTCCCCAAACTACAAAGGTTACCGACTAGCAGCGAGGGTCTTATAGGTATATTGGGAATGATATACCCTCTCGGAGAATAATAATAATGGTATTGGTCTGAGTATAATAATAAATATGCAACGAAATAAAGGTCTTAGTTGACTCGAACCAGACCAACAGAGCAGATGCACATTCAATATCAATAAAAAGTAGGAGCAATAAATATAAGCAACATCTGTGGAAATAAACACAACAGCATGTTGATCACTTGTAACTACTACTGAACAACAAAACATGCATCCAAAGCAGGTCATACATATCTGTATATAAAAGGGCACCAATGGCTAACCAACTGTATCTATAAACAAGTAAACATGTTGATATAGGAAAGAAAGAAAAACATAAGTAAACTTCAGCTAGCTAAGACCTCAAGGTCTATACCCTCTACATGCAACAGCTAATGCATCCCAACTCCTGAAGCTGGCCTCTTTCCTGCATGCAAATCCATAAATATGTATGCGTCCCGAGGGGCCCATGCATGGTGTGAGATGAATATCAGTAGAATGACACCCAATGGTGCATACCGAATATGATTGTTTAAGTAGGCATGAATTTACAAGGAAAGAAGTAAATAGAACTATGTATAAATAAACACTAACTCCACTGGTGCTCAACAGCCACCATGGAGTGTCACATGCTTTGGCCAATGATGGAATCTCTGTCATGTAACCCAGCACCATGTGCCCCCTGACACCGCGTGTCTCAAGTACCGACGTCCCAAAGGAATTCCTGAGAATAGTAACCCAGAGGAACATCAATGTTTTTCCCCAAATAAATAGCCAGAGGGACAACGATGTCTTCCCTCAAATAAGTAACCAGAGGGACAACGACGTCTACCCTCAAATATGTTAACTGGAGGGATAGTGATGTCTATCTTCAAATAATGGCGAGCCTCTGCCCCCAACCTGATAGCCTCAATGCTATCCTCTAAAGCCTCCTCACCTCCCACGTGCATTCTTACAGTAGGCACCCCCAAACCAAAAGTACCTAAACCGAAACTAACATGGGCCTCTACCCACATGAGTGGTCAAAACCCCCTCATCACAGAGTCTCTCTATGTGCACACTACTCAAAGTTTCTGGGTGAGCGATAATCACCAAATATTACCCAAGCCACAACACCTCTGACACATTGTGTCCCTATGACCATGCCGCTCAAGTCTAATGGTCTCACCATCCTAGTAACCTAGGCCATGCCCAGCCTAACAGTCATCCTACCTCAAACCGACATCCATGACACCCAATCCCATGGTCAAAACCACCCATTGTAACCCTCCCTAAGCTCAAACTATGATCAGCATCACTCGAGAACATCCGGGACACACCCAACACATCCCAAATGGTTCCAGCATATGTAATTTAGCAATTACATACAAAATCAAAAGATTTAATTTTAAATAGGAAAACAACTCAACAGTTGAAATGTGCTAACTATGTGTTGTCCCATACCAACACTGAGGTCTCTAAGGGATCTCACAATATATATCAATGTTCAATAAACTAAACTCAATAGTTTATAACAACACAATTCAATTAATACCATTTTGGCACCCCCGGCCAAAATGCCCCATTTGAGCAACTACCCCTCGCCCGGCCCCGCTCAAGAAAAACAGGTAAAGGGCATACCCAAAGGCATCCCACGGGTCTAATAAATAGTTTAATATGAAATACCAGATAAAAAATGGGTCCCACTCAAAATACTCAAAAACGTGCCAAAGGTCGCGCCACACAAATGACTACAAAAACACAAAAAGAGGTATGCAGCACCTACCAGAGACTTTTACGATGCTACTCCTCTGATAACAGCCTCCAATTATGTCTAAAATGCAGTAGATCTTCAAAAACAATCAAAACCACCCAAAAATGTATATCTCATTCTAGAAAAGAAATCAAGAAGAACTGTTCAATAGGAATTAAGGCCTTAATGAGGGAGTTCCAATGGATCAAACCGTGATCAAAACTGAGTTTAGAAGAAGATCCGTGATGAGATTGAAGTTTCGGCCAGCTTGGTTCGCGAAACCCAGCGACACAAATGAGGTTCTACCTCAAAAATGAGGCTACTTCCCATTTTATCAAAAAAAAAGTACATGGCATGTACTTCATGACTACATGCCATGTATATTATTTAACTATTCATATAATGACTAGAATTTCATAGACTTACTTTCCAGAACCTGCTGACATGATCACATGGCGTGTACTAGGCCGAACATGAAGTGTACTTGGTTTTCCTTATCTTCCTAGCTGACTTAATCACACGCCATTTATATCCCTCATACTCAGCTAGACTACACGGCGTGTCCAAGGGGAACACTGCGTGTACTTGGATAAAAGATTCTACCCGGCCAACATGTCCACACGAGATGTATGGCCTCCACACGGTCAAGGGTACACGGCGTGTCTATAACTACACGCCGTGTAGTAAGGAATTTCTACATGGTCATCACACAGAATGTACTCAGTGATCACATGGCTTACACTCGTCTAACCTATACACAGTGTGTACTTAAACGTACATGGTGTGTAGTCTGGAATTTTCAAGAAACTGCCTAATTTCTCCAGTTTTCTCAGGGACAAGTCAAAAATTCCAACAGGGTTGGGATTTTGTCCCGTTCTAAAAACCTGAGTTCTTACAATGCACATACTAAGTCTAAACCATTACTCATATTATAGGTGTGAAACATAAAAAATAAAAACATTTGTGTTGAAAAAATTCTATAAAAAATTTCAATACTTACCCTAATTAAAATACATAATCATAAACCATCTAGAGTAAAATGTTGAATGGTAATAATATTGTACATCCCTAGTTATTTTGATCATAAAACATCCAAGTAAATAATAATAATGGTATCAATACAATATATACTTAGTGTATCATAATAATAGTAGAGGTTTTATTTCTTTGGAGAATTGAAATAAGATGAAAGGATCCTTAAAACATGTTTTAGAAAAATAAAATTTTCATTTAGAAGATCATATTTTTTTAAAAATAGTTCTCAAATATTTTTGAAATTACATGTCATTCAAAATAAACTTTTCAAACTTATAAAATAATAATATAAACATTGATTGTTCTTGATGATGGAAAATTTCATTCATGTCGTACACATTAAAACAATGATTCCTTTCAAAATATTCTAAAAACCAAACTGGCATTGTTTTGAAAATGACATGATGTTTTTATTGAAAACATTCTAAAAAAGTAAAAAAGGGGTTAAAATTTCATGATAAATCTTTTGGAAAAGGATAAAATAAAAATTAAATCATTCTTATAGAAAATTTATTTTGATAAAAAAATATTGACCGAAGAGAGAAAAATTTCATATTTTCATTAAAACATTATTAATAATTTTAATTACCAAAGTGTGGGAATATTTTAATATTACTTGAGAAATATCATGAATAAAAATAGTTTAATAAAATTTACTTAATTTTAATATTTTAATATTAAATAATTCCCCCAAAGGAAATTTAAACAAAATCAATCCCAAATAATGATGTCATTGTGAAATAAACCATTGATACTTTGATAACTTCTGAATCATAAGCCCCATAAAATAAATTAAATAAAATAAATCATAAAATAAAATGATTACAAGTAGATTCAGGATATAACATTTCAAAATATAATTATAAACACCATATAAAGAAGATAAGTGGTGAATATGGAATACATCTCACAAAAGTAAAAGTGATACGAGAGACCGTTACCTTAGGAATGATTTCCTTCATAAATGTCCATAACACTTTTATGATGGTATTAATAAAATTAATAATTTATAGAAGTAAAATAATAATATCTATAATATCATATGTGATCCTATTATAACAATTTCCACCCACTTTATGATAATATGTTCATTATTTTCATTGTTTCTAATGTTAATTGGCTCATTTCCTAATACTCATTTTGTCATGAATGATCAGTTTATTATGTATAGGATGTATATATAGTATATAAAAAATTATAATAATACCATAAATATCAAATTTACTTATAAGATATATTTTTAGAACCATTTATGAACTTTGAATAGGGAATATATATCGCATTGCTTCTTTGAGGTAGTAGGTCGTACGTACGCATGAGTCCCAATATCATTCCTTTAACGAGTGAATGTGCAACGAATTCATTGATATGTTAAGTTTTTATAATAAACATCAACTCATATATATAACATATTTTAATTAATTTTATCCATAATACATTCCCTGTAAATTATAAGTGAAAAATGAATCACAACTCTTCTTGAGGTGGTAGTACTCTATATACATGAGCGATGTTATCGCATTTAAAATGGAATCAAACGTAAAAAGGTATATATGATATTAAAATTAAATAATAACAAAAATATAATAAATTTCATATAAATGTGATAAATTCATAATTTTATTCATCCTTGAATTCTGGTGATTTAAAATGAACTACATCAGTTCGCGAGGCGGTTGTCGATCTTAGACATGATCGATGATTTCATTTCCCATTTTATTGGAGTGGAGATGGATAAATATTATTACCTAAAAATAATAAAATATGATTATATAGGAGATAATAATGTTATATATTTTAACTATTTTGAAATAATTTATGTGTTGAAATGAAGAAAAAATGAAAGAGATTTGTTAAGATAATTACATTCTCAAACGGGAATCATCCTTTGGATATCCATTTAATGAAATTAGGGATGGTATTTTGAGAGGAACAGAAGCTGTATAATATTACTAAGGAATATGTAAATATATTTTTTCCAATTTTGGTCAAGACAGAGGGCTTGGGAGGTATAAATATGTTTGGGACTAGAGTTTTGTTTTTATAAGTGGTGAAAGGGAACCTTCTGGGAAATTACATTGAACTGTCCCAAAGTAATTGAAAATTATAAAATCAATGACAGTAAAATTATTTACAATGACCCTAAATTATAACATGTCAATTATAATATATATATATATATCAATAAAATAGTATTTATTAATGTTTTGTTTCATTTTTAACCTTTATCATCATAGTTTAACCCCCAATAAATCCATTTTTACCTTTACCACGATAAACAATTTTTAATTTTATACAATTAATTATGGTAAAAAGTTTATTTGGAATTATTAGATAATATAAATTAATTTTATTCTAAATTTCAAATGAATTTATTTTAATTCCATTCATATATGTAGAATAATTTAATTTAAAATAAATCTGGTAGGAAGGATGAGAAAGAAGGTTTTCAAAGAGGAAATTTTCAAACGATTACAAAGTTTTTATATAAAAATTAAACATGATAATTATTTCAATGACATAAATTAGTTAACTTTTAATATAATAAAACAAATGTTACATTAAATATAATTTAAAATAAAATTTTTCTTTATAAATAATATTTACTAAAAGACATTTTGAGTAAAATCAGAATATTGCACTATTTACCCAAAAATGAGACTTTCAGAAAAATACCAAAAATTAACTCAAAAAATATTTTATATACTGATTTTAAGAATTATTTTTATATTTTAATTTAAATTTTATAAATACTGTAAAAATAAATTATAAATTATTTGAAAAAAGTGTGATTAAACAACATTTTAAAAAATTAAGGATTATTAGAAAACATATTTTGACATTTAAATGATTCTTATATTATTTATATTCAATAGGTAATCATTGAATTTCCATTATACATGTGTAAAACATAAATTTCTAAAATTTTATTTACTACAATTCATACCCACCAAATTGACCACAAGTTTATAATTGTAATGTTTAAATAATAATATTTTAATAGAGTATAATGTTTTATTCAAGCCTAGTGTTTTTTTCATTACAAGCTATCAAAGTGATTGAATTTAGATAAAAATAAATGTATTTTAATGTCTTGGAATGCTATATTCTCTTATAATCATGGTATTCTGTGTCATACATTATATCAAACATGATTTTCATATTTTAAAATTTTTGGGGTGTTATATTCTACCTCAATAAATAAATTTTGTCCCCGCAATTTAATCATGATATCGGTAATCATGGGTTTTTCATTTGAAAATACCCATATTCGAATATTATATCATGAGAAGTTTTAATAAAAAATCCTCCTGATAAGACGGAAGAGAAATGAAAACATCAAATGGATTAACACACATCTAGGTTTCTATGTACGTGAACATTAATTGAAAGTGAGTATATGGACATGAATGAAAAGAATACATAATTTTATAAGGTTACATTTGTCATTGATCATAGTAAATTGAATGATCAATGGAAAGTACATTTACTCAAAAACATAAATCTATGATGATTTCAAAGACTATCGGTTCGACATAAATAAAGGTATTGTGATATAATTTTGTTTCAATATCCTTTTCCTAGAGTTCAGGAATGTCTTAACCATCTATAATGAGAATATATGAAAAATAAACTTGATATATTTCTATTTCATAAGAAAAATAAAATGTTTTTGTTTTGTTTGAATCATTTTCCATTTAATTTCTTACCACTTGAAATGTATATCCAAGATGAATTTTTTATTCCTAGATAACTAAAATTAACTTTTAATGAATCATAATATCTATAAAAGAGTGAAAAAAATTAATATATGTTAATAAATATTTTTTTAAACTAGCATGGTTATAAAAATTTATCCAATAATACCCAAGGTTAAACTTAATTCATTCCATAAATAAATAACTTGAGGACTTATCCAAAAAATTTCTGTCCAAATTCAATATCCAAAATTTCTTAATGGAATGTCACTAATTTAACATTATATTCCCCCATATATTATAAAGTGTATTCGTAATGTTACATTAAAAATATTTAAATAAAACGATCAATATAAAACTTAAATGAAAACATGCATGCTTCCAAATATAAAATCTTAGGTTGGAAGATATATTTTGTAAATCAATTCTTGTAGTAAACTCCAAAGAAAATTAAATGTACTATCAAACCTATGGCTAATTTCATGGTCTACAAAACTATAACATAAACATTTCATTATAATCTCATTATACAAAATATATTAAGGGTAATCCTACCTTAATCATTTATTTTCAAAGAGTATCAACATTTCACTAAATCATTTTTCAAGGTATGATTCAACAAAGGCTTTCAAATACATAAAGAAACACCTATGCAATACAATATTTATATGATTAATGATTCTCATAACTAGAATTTAATTAATGAAATATTAATATAACATTATTATTTAATCCTAAACTAAGAACATTAATCAATCCACTTCATCTTTAGTAGTTCCATAATCTTGGCCTTTAACCCTTAGAATATTTTAATGTATATTCCCTTGATTCTTGGGTCATTAATTTTCATTGTTCCACATCTCCCTATATTTGAGGAATTAAACATTGGAAATTTCTTTCAAACTATTTCAGTTATGGGAGTGGTGTACTTTCTGTCCACACATGTAGTAAACTGAAATTCCCATCAAACAAGTACTAGGGTTTTACTTTCAACAATTATCACATGTGGTAAAACCCTTATATCCCTTCTACCGTAAATCCATTTTTTTCTCAGTCATCCTCATCTTCTATATATTCCCTTAAAATTCATAATATATGGATAATTCATTCTCTATATTGATAAAAAAATTGTATTATATCCCAATATGATGATAATGTTTTGGAGACTCTCTTTTATCAATATATTGTCTCATTCTCATCAAATAATGGATCATTCTTACTCTATGGATTACAGGAATTGATACGGATCACATTCCTTATTCTAGGAACAATTTCTAATTGCATTAATATACTATATTAGATCATAACATTATGAAACATAATTTATAATGTCAAAACTATTGAAACACTTACAAAAAATTAAATATTTATGTATTGAAAGTCTCATAACCATAAACAAGTTTTCATGGGGGTATATTTTTTTCAAATAATTCATAATGATTGGAAAAGAAAATGTTTCTTATCCTAATAATATCACCTAGGAGTGTCAATCTGGTTTTATAGTAAGGCTCGTTCTCATTCACTAGGTGATGGTTCGATAATGTTGAATATCTCCTATATAGAGTAATTACCCCTTGGTACATCTATGACAAAACCATATCCCCTTGTAGTTTCTAGATTGATATGTATTTTATAAAAAACAACAAATTTTATTCCTTACCAAAACATTAAAATTTTATTCTATACATGTCCTCAAAGTATATCATAAGTTTATGTTACATATTATTTTATTTCATATATATAGTTCTCACGGTATCCACTATACATAGTTGGATACCAACTGTACTGACCTTAAACTAACTATCCTAGGATTGTTGTGTGTAATATTACATTGGAATAAGATATAATATGAATCAATACCCTTAAAAATTACATAATCATGATTTATGTTAAAAATTCACATTGATAATATTTTCAGGTTTGAGTTTTAGATATTTAGAACATAACTAATAAATAATAACTCAAATTTATAAAAAGTGGATACAACTATAATTGTATGAATTTCTTCCATAATATAGAACATTTTAAAAATAAACATGATTTATTTTATAGATAAAATTCTTCTTAACTTATTCATTTCTTTTACACATCCTTATACCCTGTGAAAAACATTTGAAAAACTTAGGATGAGCATGAAAATCCCACTATGGAATATAAAATAAGGAAAAAAATTTAATCCATGAATATTTTAAACACGTGATTTTTTTCCAGAAAATAATAATTTTCACCAATAAAACATAAAAGTTTTAACATACCTCATGAAATTATATAATTATGGAAAAACATCATAGTAATCATAAATCATAAAGGTAACTTTTGGCATCCATATCATATATACATTGTAGCTTTCATAGCTATATAGAGAGTACCTTTATGGTTACATTTGGAATACCCATCATAGTATATTAAATAAATCTCTTTGGAGAAACCTTATCATTTAACTTTTTCTCATTAACAAATTCATTAGACAGATATCATGGGCTCACCCGCCCTTAGTTTATCATGGAACCACATGTATAGGTAAGCAATTTCCATGAAACATGACATAATCATAACACATAAAACACGTATAAATGAAAAATAACATTTCCAAATAGAAATCGTAACATATCATTTCACGATATAATAAATTCATTCTCAAAACCATTTTAAATACCCAAATAACTAAAAATGAAATATGGTATTTATTTTCTTTTTAAAAATATTACATCTTGTAGAGGAATCCAAATACGAAATAATGGTCACGGTGCCAGAAAGTTCACTGTCTCTATATATGTTAAAAAACATATCTTTTGTAATTTAGTAAAATAATTTATATAAAAATATTCCTTTTGAAAACCATTTAAAGAAATAAAAATTAAATGGGTCTGATTATACACTGTTTAAAATAAGGTGGTGTATAAAATCAAAATATGCCACAATGAAAGGAGATTGAGATCACGTCCCTTACCTTGAGTTTGACTTTTTACATAAAATCGTTATATTCATGAATAATAAACTTATTTTAATTTCTAATTTCTTGAGAACATTTTTCAATATTATCATCCCTTTTATATCACTTAGTACCATGTTGTAAAAATTACATAATTATTTAAGTTTATATCAGATATTTTGTTGATATTCGGTACTTGAGTTGAAAATGAACATGGTTTTGATTTCACTAGTCCATGTGGTCATAAGTCCATAATCTCTAGAATAGTATTCATGAAATAATCATAAATTTTATACACTAATAATACTTTTTAAATAAAACCATTAATTATTGTTATGAAAAATGAACAATGTTATATTCATCGAGATGGTAGGTCATACGTACAAATGAGTAACATTTTCATTTTTCATTGATCATTATGGAAATATGATGATTATTATTTTATCTTTCTAGAATAATCATAATTTTATTATCATAATTATATCAATTTAACTATACTTATATAACATACAAGTGATTCAGTGAATAAAAACGATTCACATCGCTCGGTAGAGGTGATAGTTCACACGTACGCATGAACGATTTTATTGTTTTTATGTTCATGGAAGGTAAGAATATAATTGAAATATTTTTATTTTAAAATGATAAATATTTCATTAAAATCACATATTAACATTAATTCCATCATTATAACTAATCTTGATAGATTATAATGGTAAAAAACTAAATCGGTTCATTGAGGTGATAATTCACACATATGCATGAACGATTAATTCCTTTCCCATTTGATGGATATAGTGATGGATTTAGGTGATTATATTGACATAATAACATCTCAGTAAATTGATGATACTAGAGTTATTATCCCGTCATTTCTGTAGGATACTTGAAGGAAGTGGAAGAAGAAATAAAATTTAAATACTTAAAGAAAATGATACAACTTCTTTGGCTGATGATCCTTCATGAAAACCTTCACACCTCAAAGAAGGGTATTGATACTATGATAAGGCCCCAAGAAAGTGGGTGGGTTTCTAGGAATGGGTTTTGGTAGATATTGGCTAAACCAAAAGGATGTCGAAGTTTTATTATTAGGTAAGAGAGTTTACCTTTTTATAGGATAGGGGAGGGGCACCCTTGGAATTATTAAAATATTAAATTAATAAAAATTAATTTTTTAATCCAAATGGATCCCACATGAGATAGGTTGAATATAAGATGAATATTGGTCTAACTACTCTCATCAAATATTTTTTCGGCATGTAATGATTTTATTTTAAATCTTATCTTTTTTGGATTACCCTCAATTATTCCCTGTTAATTTTTATTTTGGTAATAACCTTTTAATTATTAAGGGGCTATTAATTTTACTTATATGGGGTGAATTTACCATAATTGGTCTATTAATGAACCTGTATACCTTATAATGGTCACTTTGTGATTTTTAATGTAACTCAGTGAGATTTTATGAGATATATTCTTTTTAATTTCATTGATGTCTTGTGTTGTACGCTACACCAAGATTAGCTTGTGCTATATGCAACACCATATTAGCTTGCAATATACGCTACAATATACTTGGCTTGTGTTGCACACAATTTCAAGTTCTTTTTATAGAATTGATTTCACCCAACACTGGGTATATATTTTTTTTCAATGTATAAATGAACTACATTTTTATTCTGTTATATGGAATACCAAAGGATGCTTTCACTACATGCAACACTGAGTTGGCATGCGTTACACACAAGAGCGACCTTCCTCGATTGCTTGCGTTGTACGCAATACCTAGTTCCACTAAACAATGATATATTATTAAAATATTATATAAACTAGATGTTATGAATATTAATAACCAAATTTTTAATTTTATATAACATTATAATTCATCTTACACATGATACGAGTAGAAAATAATTTTTTCAGATAAAAGATGTATTTTTCAAAAAATTCAATTTTACCGCCTTTTGATGGCGCACTCATTTTAAATATAGTTTTTGAAACTTTTATAATTTATATTTAAAAATATAAAATTCTTCTTTGTAATTGGGTCATAAATTATACTTTGGATGAATTTTTTATATTTTTCTGATAACTTTCATATTTTCATGAATAGTAAAAATACGCAAAATTTTAATTAAAAACAACTTTTTTCATCAAAATAATTTTTATTGTTAAAATATATTATTGAATGGTTTTATAGTATAAATATAATATATTTTTATTTTTTAAGACAGTTTAAGTCATTTTCATTAATTTTACATTGAATTCATATGTAAAATCATTTCAATCTTTTACAATATTTTATACAAAACACATTTTTATCGACAACAAGATTAATTTAAAATTAATTACTGAAAATTATATGTTTTGAATTTGTAAAAATAGAATCCACATTTGAAATCATAAGGATAAAATTTTATAAATAAGTAATTTTTAATTTTGGATATTATTAATAGTAACTTCAGTAATTTTTTTATTTATCATGGTTAAAGTGTAAATATGGTAAATAAGGGTAAACAAATAATAATGTAATAATATTAAACATCTCTAACACATTCCCTAATCCTATTTTATGATTTATGTTCAACCATGGGCATCCTTCGGACGATTTTGGGACCCCATGGATTCACATGGATGTGAAAATGAGAAGTTATAAGAATTACTTTAAAGTAAATATAATTACAACTTAAACCTATATATTTTACTAAATCGATTTTAGTATGATGTAATATAATAGATATATATGTCTATAAATTTTCATTGTAAATATAAAACTATTTCCTATATCATGGTATTTTATTTATAATTTTTAGAAATTAGATAAATATATTTATTGATGACACAATTATGAAGTAGTTATTACCTCATCAATGAAAAATTCAAATAAATAATTTTTAAATATTAAAATAAGTTTAATTTTAATATTTTGATTCCATCCATAAATTTTATAGATTAAATTTACATATTAGGGATGAGTTAATTCCTTTGGTTATATTTAATAATATTTTTATAAAATTTTAAAATAGTCAAGTATGAATAGTATTTAGAATTGACATAATTCATAACTTAAATCATAAAATACTTTTTTAAATGATATTAAATTTATAAATATCTAATATTCGTCCAAATGGTACATATAAGTAAAAATAAATCATAAATAACTTTTTTTGGGTCGTTTGACATGATATGGTAATTATATTTACCCACAATGTTTTAATAACATGATATCACTCTAAGATTAAAAAGGGTAAAATAAGGGTAAAACCAAAAAGATAAGGATAAAAAATATTCAAAACTTGTCAAAAAATTATTGGATAATGGTTATTCGAACTAAAATCATCTTATCTTATAATTCAATAAGTTTCGGATTATTTTAAATCAAAATTGAATTTATAATAAATTAATTTTTTGAAACTTTCCTAAAGTGCCCCTCTCCTCTCTTATAAAAGGAAACCTCCCCACTCTCATATTCACTCCATTTTTTGCCTTTAAGATTTTCAAAACCCTTCCCCTTTATTTTCTCAACTTCCCTAGTTACATTATAGAGGTTCTTGTGTTATGAGAAGTCTAACTCTTGTTCTCAAAGAGAAAATTTAAAGGAGGCACGTCAAGGAAAATGTAATCTCTTCTATGGAATCTTTGAAATTTAATTCTTATTCTACTTCCTCTTTTTTAGTTGTTTCATTATAAATTAATAACATCAATATAAATAATATACTGATATAATATTATAAATACAAAAAATCCCTATTTCACCTTCTATCTATCCTACGAAAAATGAAATCACCGAGTGTGTGTACGTACGGATTATCGTCTCCACGCTGCGGTGTAATCTGTTTTTCACCACCACCTTACATGGATGGGTATAATGGTCGAAATAATAACTATATATGATTATTATAACACGATAATAATTTATACATATTACACACCAACCACTTTAATACTGTTAAACAACTATGGGAATGATATTTTCACTCGTGCGTACGTATAGGTTACCATCTCCACAACGCGATGAGATTTATTCTCCAAGTTAACCATTCAAGAATGATTATAAAGTATATATAATAAATAATCATGAAATATATGATTCCTTTGTTGGAAATAGCATCTTCCCCCGTGTTTGCTTCGCGGTAAGTATGAGTGGCAATGTTTCTAATCATTCTTGAACGGTGTAGTCCATTTAATGTATCTATCTATTATATATGTATTTATATAATGAATATATAAGATATATATAAATTATTTTTTACATTTTGGAAGTAATTAAATCATTATCTTAGTAATCTTATGAACAATAAAAATTCCAAACACATACGATTATTACCCAAAACGTTGCTTTAACATAGAATTGACAAATGAACAGGTAATATAAAGTCCTAAGTGAATCATATATGATATCATAAATATTATTATGGTTCTTTTACAATTTAATAATATGTTTAAACCTATTATACAAGAGTTTCAAACTCATCCTAAAGAAATCATACCTAAGGTAAGGGATCATTTCTCAATCTCATTATTATCTGAGATTGTTTATACGTAAGTATTTTCTGGGGATATATTCATCATCTATTTCCAAGTTTTTTAAAAATGTTTTCATAAAATTTTTAATATTATTATAGGTATGTTTAAATTAATTTTTACCCATTTTGACTTTTACTATATGGTATGGAAGGAATATTTCTTTTGTTTACCATAAGAGGTATTTTTGACTTTTTAATGGCTAGGTATTAGGTAATGTAATCTTCCAATCAGACAAGATATTTAGGATTTATCGAATGAAGGTGGGGGAGATTCTTCTCGAATGACATTGAAACCCTGGTGGATTCTCGACGAAGATCCCCCCCCCCCCTTCCAAGATGTGGGAAGGGGGATGATGGGCTAGTTCTGCCACCTCCGAGGCCACGAACCCCCATTGTACATTTCTCCCACCCAAACTACCTCCTAGAGTTCCTAGTGATAGTGTTTAGTTTAGAGGTGCCTGATCTTCACCTTGTTAATCCTCAACTCTTGATCTCAGTGTCGTAGTTATCTGAAGTGAAGAGTTACCTAGACCTGACTCTGGTGGTTCGATTCAACTTTAGAAGACCGTCAGTTGAGGATTTTTATCTTTTGTTTTTTGGAAAATGGGATATGCAAGATCATGTGGTCATCAGATTTCAGGATAGTCACCATTTGATGATTCTATTCAACTCAAAGGAAGACCTGATATGTGCATGGTCCAGTGCCCCCAGGCGATACAACAATTGCAAGTTTCTTCTCCTCTGGTGGACATTCGATCTCTGTATGAATCATGACCCAACATCCATCCCTATTTGGGTATGTCATCCTCATATTCCTCTACCTGTCCAAAACCTAGTGATTATACGTATGCTTGGGAACTTGGTATGTCGTTTATTATGTTCTAAAATTCATACACCCACTGTGAGTCACCCGATCAACCCTCGGTTGTGTGTTGAGGTGGATATATCGAGACCTTTAGTGTAATGGATTTGGATTTTGTTGGGAGAAAAATTTAGAGGGAAGAAAGCTCTTTCTTATGAATCATGGATTGACTACTGATCAACCTGAAAAAAATTGGGGAACTTAGAAGATAGGTGTCATGGTGGAGTCATGAGAAGGAGGTCATCAGGCCCAGATAAGAGGATGGGTAAAACTATTGATTGGAGGAGGATGCCTATTATGGCTGATCAGCTTGGCAATTCACCTAGCCTGGGTCCCTTGGTAGCATCAGTTCTAGAAAAACTAGCAGAGGTTCCATAAAATCCATTGGAATCTGCAGTGTTAAATAGACGTAAACCTGACCTGAATCAGGGGGATGGTGTAAAGGGAGCTACTATCAAGAGTTCTATTGATACTGGTATGGCATTAAGCAGACTTGTGGTTGTAGGGGAGAGGCGTCAGAAGCTAGGGGTCCCTAAATATGGCATTTCTCCTCTTGATATCAGCCGAAAAGAGGGTGGATTTATTGAGGATGATGTTTCCATGGCTAGTCACAGGAAGAGGTGTAGCACTAGCGATGTGAGAAAAGGGATGTCGGGGTGTTCTATGGAAGCCGAGGATAGTAGGCTGCCTTTTTTATGGAGAATTCTGGTGCTAGTCTACTTGTGGGGGATCCATAGGTCTATGGTGGGGATGATGAGGATGGTGGTGTGCTGATCACGGTGTACCTAGGGAACCGATTTCAAGGGAATGAGAATGAGGTTTTGGAAGCCATCATTCATAACTAGCCTCGGAAAGAGTATGTAACAAATCAATTAATGGTAAATAGGTTATGTGTAGGTCCAGAGGTGGTGGAACACCTACATTGCCTCGCTATGATTTACACGGGTTGTCAGCTTCAACAAAACCAGATAGTGAAGTATCAACAGATGTTGGTCCCTGGAAATGGGGGGATATTTCTGATAGTGATAAAGAAAATTAGGGTGGCACAGTCATGCCATCATATAGTGACATTGTTTCGGGTGGGAATAAGATGTGTTCTGAGAATTATATGGATATGAATGCTTTGTCACATAGAATATTATGGAAGGATTACGCCTATATTATAAAGATATCGTCCACTAGATCCTTTGTCTTAAAAGAAGGTGTGGAAGTCTCTGGGAAAATTAGTAATGAATTTCTTTTATTGGAGTGGTTGAACCTTGGAAGGATGTATGCCAAATTTTTGAAGAATTGTGAATTCTCGGAGTGGGAATCAGTGACTAAGGATGAAGCTTTTTATCATAGATATAGTTATGGGTTTTGTTTTGACAATATATAGTTGTTGTGTTTGTTCTGTGGTACTTTTTTGTTGAACATTTTCTTTATTAATAAATGGTTATAGGTTTTCCTATGGCCATGTTTTTATGGTGCTTTTTGACTTTTCTAGTAAAAGTACAAGGAGAATGTTTTTTTAAGTTATACAGCATGAACGAATTTTTATGCTTTCATAACGCAATATTTCTTTAAAGATTCATTTACAAGATTTCATTTTTATTTTAAAATAAATTCTTTTCATTAAAAAATACATGGCATTTTGAGAAAATAAAATGTTTTTAAAGATGAAAGGATATTTTCGTCAAGAAATGTGTTCAAGTGTTTTATCAAAATTATTTTCCATCTAAGATGATGCTTTTAAATAGGGTTATGTTTATATCCTTATTATTACAATGATTTGATTGTCTTAATGATGGAATTATCTATTATACGGATTATGTTATGATGGAATTATATTTAAGAAACCCATTTTTTTCTTGGGTTATATTATGATGAATGATTTATGTTTTGTGGAACATGTAAGAATGATTCCATTATGAGATGGGTGGGACCTATATCTCTCTACAATGTATTGGGTAAATATTTATAGCTCATGAGATAGACATAGCTATAATGATAAGTAAATATGGTTCAGTAATATAGGACTGGAACAGCATATAAACCTGGTTCAGTAATGGACTTCGTCCAATTTGATGGTCTTGGGATAAACGTCTTGGCTACTATGGAAATAATAATATGTTCTTATTAGTTTTCCACAATTACAAATTTTATTAAAAATATATTCTATCACGGTTAATGTTTCTTTATGATCCATGCCTTATGTAATACCAAGGTTTATGTCATTGCTCATTATTTTGATGTTTAAACATTATGTTCATATTATTACCTTTAAATATTTAGGGTTTTTTTATGATCTCCTTGATTACCCTTACTAAGAATTTGAGCTCACCATTTTTATGTATTATTTTACCTAGGATATGAAGAAAGTTTTTAGGTAGGAAAACTAATGGGGAATATATTTAGGGGAGATGTTGAGGATCTTTCCCCAAGATAGAAGAATGTGTTCTGAGTTTCCAAATTCACTAAACTAATATTATCTTTGGGCGTCTATTTTTTTCATGTATTAAGTATTCCGAAAAAGTAATTTAATGGAATTATATTTCATGCTTGGGTCTCTATAGTTGGTATTAGATCCATGTTTTAGTTAACCTTTTGAATCTAGGATGCAAAAACATTAGTGAGATCCTTAGATATATTTCTAAGGTATGCCTAGGGATGTCCGTAAGGTTAAGTATAAGTATAGTTTACAGTCCAATAATTTTGATAATGAACATGAATAACCTACGATTAAACCTAATATGTTAGATATTGAAAGTACTCCCCCGTGATTTGTTGTTTTCCTTGTATGATTTTTTCCTCTAACACTATTTTTTTGGGTTTTAGAACATGGATGGAAACAGGAGGATTCATGTTAATGGAAAATATTATTGACAATGGAATTATATTCTTCATGAGAAACCAAATTAAATGGGAGTTGGAAGAAGAAACATAATTATTATTCCTAATAATAAATCTCATAATATGATCAATAATCTCAACTTTGGTAAGTTTCTTGAAGCCGCTAGTAAGAGAAAAATTGAGATTCATGGTGATCAGATAGGAAACAAAGTTAAATTTTCTTCATGTAAATCATGTGGGAAGAGACATAAAGAAGAATGTTTCTAGGTAACTGAAAGATTATTTGGTTGTGGAAAAGGACACAAATCTAGTAATTAAAAAGGAAAAGGTTCTATTAACATGATGGACAAGGATAATGGTATTACTAAGACATAAACAATGGTTAAATGTTTTAAATGTGGAATGTACGTGCATTATGAAAATTGATTCCCTAAGGGAAACACTCACGAAGAGAATCAGAATGGTCGTATGGGTAGTATTTATGTTGATGATGATGAAGATACTACAAATGATATATGAGATGAAAGAATTATTTCTGAATAAAACAATGAACCTTGGTAAATGGATTAAGAATGTAGTGGAATCAAGGGTAATGATTTATAAGTAATTTAATGGTATTATGGAATAAAGAAACATATTAGGATTGTTACACTTTTGTTTTTCCTTAAGTATTTGAAAGTATATGTTGAATGGTACCAATAACCATGAAAGGTTATTCAGATATTTTTTGGAAATCACATGATATATACATAATGAAGGGATAAATATATAATGAGATGTTTAACAGTATTAATGAGCTCATGATTGATGTAAGAAAAAAGTGATATCATAGTTTCAGTATATACAATATTTTGTATTTTGGTATGTAGAAAGAGTTAACTTTTGAAAGTATTAATTTTTTCACTAAGGTTCTATGGTAATTCGTGTTTCAAGAGAATAAATGATTAAGCAATTCACATGTTTAAAATATGACAATAAATAACTACCTTATGAGATATAGGAGAAAAATGTTAAGTATATTTAGTTCAACTACTTCAAAATTTTGATATTTTTAGTTTTTGGGAGGATTGTAATGTTATCCATTTATGGATAGTATAAGTTATTTTTTATTATATGTTTTTAGATTAATTTATTATCTCACTATAAGTGAACCTATTCTTATTTGATAACATGCTCTATCCTTTTTGTTGAGACATATTGAATGACCAATCATTCTATCGCATGATCAACTAACACTTCACAAATGACAAATTCAACTTCATTTCTTTAAGATATTAGGTAGAAATTGTTCAAGGCAAGAACAATGGTGATATTGTACCAAAATCAAGTAAGTATTTCTTATAATGTAAAAATTATTCAAGTTTAGGAAAAGGATATTGAAACCAAAAATGTTATCCTAGTACCTTCTTATCTGATGAATCAGATGGTCTATTAAATCATTATATATTTATGCATTTCTGGTAGTTAACTTTATCTAAATTTATTTTGTATCACTATCCATCAAAACTTAAGGGTCATATTTCTATTCCATATCATTGTTTTCACTTCAAACCTATGTTATCCTATGTGGAAATATAGTGATGAGTTAATTTGATTAACCGTTATGTTTCTAACATTCCTTTTTAAAATTATTAGTTTGTATTCCTTTTTAAGATTTGGGTTTCTATGAAAGAAACATTCATTTAGAAAACCATTTATAACCCTGATGAATTTCAAGGGAGAAATTCATTTTAAGGGGGGTAGAATGTAACACCTCAAGATTTTATGAGATAGATTCTTTTTAATTTCATTGATTTATTGCGTTTTATGCTACACCAATATTAGCTTGTGTTATACGCAACACCGTATTAGCTTTCGATATACGCTACAATATATTTGGCTTGTGATGCACACAATTTCAAGTTCATTTGATAGAATTGATTTCAGGAAACAGTGAGTATATATTTTTCTCAATGTATAAATGAACAATGTTTTTATTTTGTTATACACAATACCAAAGGAATATTTCACTACACGCAACACTGATTTGGCTTGCGTTACACACAAGAGCAACCTTCCTCGATAGCCTGCGTTGTACGCAATATCGAGTTCCAATAAACCATGATATATTATTAAAATATTATATAAACTATCCATTATAAATATTATTAAACACATTTTGAGTTTTATATAACATAATCATTCATATTACACATGATATGAGTACAATATAAATTTTTCGGTAAAAAGAAGTATTTTTTCAAAAAATGCAATTTTACCGCCTTTTGATGGCGCACCCATTTTAAATCTAGATTTTGACACATATAAGTTATATTCGACATGATAAAATTCTAATTTGGAGGAGGGACATAAAATTTTACTTTGGATAAATTTTTGATATTTTTCTGATAACTTTCATATTTTTGATGAATAGTGAAATTACGCTAAATTTTAATTAAAAACAAATTTTTTCATCGAAATAATTTATATTGTTAAAATATATTATTAAATAGATTTAAATTATAAATAGAATATATTTTTATATTTCAAGAAAATTTATGTCATTTTCATTAATTTTTCATTCAATTCATGTGTCAAAACATTTCAATCTTTTGCAATGTTTTAAAAAAACTGTTTTTTCGACAACGAGATTAATTTTAAATTAATTAGTATAACTTATGTGTTTTGAATTTGGAAAAATGTATTCCATATTTTGAATTATAAGTTTAAAATTGTATAAATAGGTACTTTTTATTTTTGGACATTATGAATAGGAACTTCAGTAATGGTTTTATTTATCATGGTTAAAGTGTAAATCTGGTAAATAAGGGTAAAAAATTATAATAATATTAAACTACTGTAACACATGCCCTAATAATTTTTATGAGATATTTCCAACTATGGGAATCCTTGGATCTATTTTGGGATCCTATGGATTCACTTAGATGTGAAAATGACAATTTATAAGAATTAATTTAAAGTATAGATAATTATAACCTAAACATATATATTTTACTAAATCGATTTTAATATGAGGTTATATAACAAATATATATGTCTATAAATAGTCATTGGAAATCTAAAAATATTTTATTTTTCATGGTATTTTATTTATAATTTTTATACATTAGATAAATATATTTATTTATGACATAATCATGATGTAGTGATTACCATATTAATGAAAGATTCAAATAAATGAATTTATAAATATTAAAATTAGTTTAATTTAATATTTTGATGTTATAAACTAATTTTATGGATTAAATTTAAATATTAAATATTATTTTATTCCTTTTTTCTATGTTATAAGGTTTTTATGAATTTTTAAAATAGTCAAGTATGAATAGTATCCAAAATTGACATAATTCATAACTTAAAACATAAAATAGTTTATTAAATGATATTAAATTCCTAAAAATATATTATTAGGAAAATGGTTAATATAAGTCTAAATACATCATGAAAAACATTTTTTGGGTCATTTGACATGATATGGTAATTACATTAACCCAAAATATGTAAATAACATAATATCTCTATAAGATTAAAAAGGGTTAAATAAGGGTAAAATCAAACAGATAAGGATTGAAAAATATTCAAAAAAAGTCAAAAAATTATTGGATGATGGGTATTCGAACCAAAATTATATTATCATAGAATTAGATAAGTTTTGGACTATTTTAAATCAAAATTAAATATATAATAAATTAATATTTTGGAACTTTCCTAAAGTGCCCTTCTCCTCTCTTATAAAAGGGAACCTCCTCCCTCTCATCTTCACTCTATTTTAAGCCTTCATGCTTGGAAAAACCCTTCCCATTTTTTTTAAACTTACCTAGTCACATTATATATGTTATTGTCTTCTCAAAAGTCTATCTCTAGTGCCCTAAGAGGAAATTTAAAGGAGGCACGTCAAGGAAAATGTAATCTCTTCTTCCTATTATTTGAAATTATTTCTTCTTATACTTCCTATTTTTTGTAGTTTCATTATAAATTAATAAAATCTATTTCACTAATATAATTATTTGTTATTATAAATATGAAACAACTCTATTTCACCTTCTATCCATCCTATAAAAAATGAAATCATTGCGCGTACATACGTACGGATTACAGTCTCCAGGCTATGGTGTAATCTGTTTTTTACCATCACCGTACATGGATGGGTATAATGGAGGAAATAATAACTATAAATTATTATTATATCATGATACTAATTCTGAGATATTATACACCAACCAATTTAATACCATTCAACAACAATGGTAATGATATTGTCACTCGTGCGTACGTAGGACTTACTATATCCATGACGCAATGAGTTTCATTCTCCATGATAACCATTCAAAATAATTATAAAGTATATATAATAAATAATCATGAAATATATGACATAATAATTCAAATGGATTTATGTATATATATATATACATCATTTACATAATTCTAATAAATTCAATAAGGAAATGAAAACAACGTTCATGTGTACGTACGGCCTACCATCTCTATGAACACTGTATTCCATTTCCTTTATCTATCTATTATTTATGTATTTATATACTGAATACATAAGATATATGTAAATCATTTTTTAAAATCTGGAATTAAGTAAATCATTATATATGTAATCATATGAAGAATAACATGTCCAAACACGTACAATTATTACCCAAAATGTTGCTTCAACGTGCAATTGAAAATTAAAAGGGTAGTATATAGTCGTAAGTGAATCATATATGATATCATAAATATTTCTATGGTTCTTTTACAAGTTAATAAAATGTTTAAACCCAATATAAAATAGTTTCAAACACATACAGAATAAATCTAACCTAAGGTAAGGGATAATTTTTCAATCCCATTTTTATCCAGGATTTTTTATACGTAAGTATTTTCTAGGGATATATTCATCATCTATGTCCATGTTTTATAAAAATGTTTTCATAAAATTTTCACTATTATTTTATGTATTTTTAAAGTCTTTTTTACCCATTTTTTACTTTTACTACATGGTATGGAAGGAAACCTTTTTTGTTTACCATACAAGGTACTTTTTGACTTTTCTAGTAAAAGTGCGAGGAGAATGTTTTTAACTTATACAGGATGAAAAAAAAATTACACTTTCATAATGAATTATTTCCTTGAAGCTTCATTTTCAAGATTTCAAGTATATTTTCAAATAAATTCTTTTCTTTTAAAATTATGTGGCATTTTGGGAAAAGAAAATGTTTTTAAAGAAGAAAATATATTTTTCTCAAGAGTTAAGTTCAAGTGTTTTATCAAAATTATTTTCTATCTAAGATGATTATTTTAAATAGGGTTATATTTCAATACCTATTATTACAATGGTTTTATTTATTTAATTATGTAATAATATTTTATATAGATTATGTTATGATGGAATGATATTTAAGAAACCAATTTTATTTCTTGGGTTATGTTATGATGAATGATTTATGTTTTGTGGCAAATGTAAGAATGATTTCATTATGAGATGGGTGGGACCTATATATTCTTCAAATTCATTGGTTAAAGATTTATATCTCACGACATATACATGGCTGGAATGACAAGTAAATATGGTTCAGTAATACAGGGCTGGAACGGCAAGTAAACCCAGATCAGTAATGGAATTCCTCCACTAGATGGTCTTGGCAGTAATGCCTTGGCTACTGTGGAATCATAATATGTGATTATTAGTTTTCCACAATTATATGTTTTATTGAAATTCTATTATATCATGGTTAATTATCCTTTATGATCCAATCCTTATGTACTTCCACGTTTTATGTCATTGCTCAAGATTTTGATGTTTAAAATTTATATTGATATCTTTTCGTTCAAATGTTTATGATTTGTTTTATGTTATCCATGTTTACCCTTACTGAGAATCTGATCACACCCTTTTTATGTTTTCTTATCCTCATGATATAGAGAAAGTTTTTAGGTAGGAAAACATATGGGGAAGATCTTTATGGGAGATTTCGAAGATCATTCACCATTCTAGAAGAATGTGTTCCGAGTCTCAAAAGACACTAAACTAATACGGTCTTGGGGTGTCTATTTTTGTCATATATTAAATATTCCGAAAAAGTAATATAATTTCCATGTACGTTAAACTTGGGTCTCTACATTAAATTATTTTTAGTATTTTTAAATAATTTAATAATTTACTTTTTTTATAAAACATCAATTATGTCAATTTTTACACAATTAATTTCATTGAATTTAAATAAAATATAAAAATAGATATAACTTCGAAAAAAAATTAATATTCTTCTAATATTTCCTATTCTCATATAACAACTTTTATGACATAAATTAATTTATATATTATTTATTTTAATATTTACAATATCATTTATTTGATATTTCTCTTAATAAAATAATTATTTTACCACTACTGTGTCAATATTTATAGTAATTATTTAATATCTAAAAATTATAAATAAATTCCCATAATGTAGATAATTTAATTATATTTTTGGAGACTATTTATTTTCATAGTTTCTTCAATTTTTTCACTATTGTAAAATTTTTATACTTATATGCAATAAGAGAGTGACATATTGTCACTTTCTTTTGTTTAAACAATAATTGCATCACTTTCATGGAAAAAAGTTCATTAAATGAATCCATTTTGATACTTAGTTGTTAAGGGTCATCTTTTATTCATCCAATAGGAGTTTTTGAGGTGTGTGGGTAATTGTTTTGTCCTTATCATATTGTTTTTACCTTAATTAACCCGGTTTACCATTAACAACGGTAAAAAAAATTACCAAAGATAATATTCATAATTTCCAAAAATAAAAGAGAAATAATTACGTAATTTAGACCTTCATATTTAAAATATGTAATCCTTTTTAGAAAATTTATAACATATAAGTTACATTAATAAATTTAAAATTAATCCACATTGTCAAAACAAGAAAACAAAATTTTTAATTAAAAGATTGACATGTGTTTATATAAAATGTCAATGTGAATTTAATTCCAATTACCACCATTGGATTAAATGAAAAAAATCAAATTATACTTTAAAACCAATTAAAATTATAACTTAATATATAAATAAATCTAACAAAAAAAGATGTTTTAAATTTAAATGTAGTATTTTTCACAATATATTAAAAAATGAATATTATCAAAAAAAATACCAAAAATTCAACCAAAGTAAATTTTGATGTCCCGATACCAAATATGATGTTTATTTTATAAAATAGAACATATAAAGGTGTTAGAAACTAAATTTAAAATAAGCACGCCACCAAAAGTTGATAAAACTTTTAAAAATATTAGTGTATTTTATTCTTAGAACTAGATTTATTCTCATTTTAAGCATATTAAAATTATCATATGAAAGTAAAAGCATTTAATAAAAGTATGAAAAAATAACATAGTTAATGTTTTTCATTCCCTCCAATATAACTGCTAGAAATTAACTACCCTTTAAAATAATAATAATATTGTATTATGTTTCAGTATAACTCAGTCTTGTGTGCAACATAAGATTTCGGAGAAACCCACGGTTGCATGTTGGGTTTGCTATCACACATAGTGCCACCTTTTAAACTAAAATTAATATATAATTCATAAATATTAATAGATATGAAAATTTTTATTCTATAAATACCTAAGATGTTATATCCCCCCCTTTGGAAATTGCATCCTCTTAATTTTAAATTTGGGCATGGTAACTAAGGATTCACTTTTCAAAATACCTTTATTGAAATCCCACATCAGAAAAATGGTTAATAAAACTAAAACTTTAAAAGAAAGGAATATAAGAACAAAGGTCACATGAGATAAAACATATTAGGATTCCATGTAGGAAAACATGGATATGAAAGAAAAACTAACCATATTGTTCTAAAGGATAGTGATTGAAAACATGATTAGAATAAAGTCATCAATCAGAAAACCACAAACTTGTAATGGATTAAACGGTATTTGATTTTGTAGTAGGAAAAGTAAATGTAAAACGTTTTTGCTTTAATTTCCTTTTCAAAAAGTTAAGGAATATATTTATTAGCATCAATATGATCATATGGAAACATACTTGTCTAGTTGATTTTTTTTACTTTAATAAATTTCTACCACAAACTCATCTTTTCTCCAAACAATGAGTATTCAAGATGACTTGGTCACACCTAAAGCACTAGAATCCACTTATAGAGAATCCCATAATTCACAAACTGTTTACTATATATTCATCTTTCCTTGAAACCTCAACCAAAACCAAATTTTTTGGATAAGATAAGATAACTCCCCCAAATTAATAGTCCTTTATAAAAAAATAATATTTTTATCCTTCAAAATTCAACCACAATACCCAAAGTCAAACATAGACCATTCAACAAATAACATTCCTTAAAATTCTTCAAATAATACAAACTAATATTGAAACCCAAAATTCAGAAAGATTGGATCAAATATTCTTTAAGGATATGTTTAAAAATTTATCTCCAAATAACATCAACAACTCTTAATGTCTCTTACCAAAAAGTAATTTCTTAATAAAATATTCTCTATGATAGGTTAATCAATTCCATAATTAACCCAAATCTTTATAAGTCCACAATTAAAACTTATATTCTTACAAAATTTCATTAAACCATTACTTCTCATATAAATCTTATAGTATTCTATTTTCCATAGATATATAGGGTTCCCAAAGTAGTGAACATCATCCAAAAAAACATTTATCACTCAATACCCAAATCATTTTCCAATACCAAGGATATACATTTGATAAAACATATGTTCCAAAAATCAAGTTAATATTATTCTGTAAACACATTTAACTAAAAAGAAAAAGTCTTACTAACTAGGGACTTCACATAGGCTAGTGGTAGGAGATGAAGCCTTATCACCCTTTGGTTGTGGGTTTTATCTCCATGACCTTGTCACAAATGATGGGTTTTCACCCATCCTGTGGGTTGTCCTTTTTCTAAAACAATATCATTCTTATAAAATACTCTCAATATGAGATAAAATACTCAAAAATAACCAAAACATTTTTTAACTAAAAAGGTTGTCTTATAACTCAGATTTGCATCTGAACTCTTAATGACCTCAACATCTTAATCATGAAGTCTTATATATATTAGAATATGTTTTTTATTTCACCTCAATATTATTTAATAAAACTATTCCTAAAATATATGACATCATACCTTAACCATGGTAGCCACTTATTTTCATCATCATTTTGATAACATAGATAGAAGTTCCATGCATTACAACAATGATTTAGAGATTCTCCAAAATCACTTACTTCCTTTTTCCAAATAAAACTTGTACACCTTGGGTCATATGGGTGTTTATGGAGAAGTATTTTTTGGAAAATAATCTTTTATGACATATAATTTCAAAACATCATATAAGACTTTATTTTTATAATACATTCAAACCGAGTTAAAGTGGAAACATTCAATCAATTGTACTTATAAAATACCATAAGTATTTCCAGAAAGACAATATTGTAAAAGAAAATATTAATTGGCTGTGAGTGGGTCTCCTTCTTCATTATCCTTTTTAAAATTATAATATTCTTCATAATCTTGTGATATGGTAAAATGTATAAAAATTCCATGATAATATTTACCTTTTTAAAATATGAGAATATTGAGAAAATAAGATTTTATTAAAAACGACCCATCATCCATGATGCTATTGAGTTATTGTAGAGGTGTTTGATATCTCAAACAACTAGTTGCATGTGAGTTGTATGTACGAAAAGGTTTCAGAATTATCCGGACATGACTTTGAATTAATTATTTCAAGCATGTCATCATGAAGAGATGGGGAAGTTGTTTGAGATCCTTCTCCTTCCATTTTTAACTGAATTTGATTTATCTAAAAAAGTTATAGGATAAGGATTTAAACAAAATTATAGACATATAATGTTATCATATGTTTAACCAAAACTCTTAATCCCTAAATTTGTCTAATCTGACCTCTGATACCAACTATAATTCCCTAGACTTAAACATTACATAATCTTGAGTTATGTCAAGAATTAAAAATGAGGATATTTTCAGGTTTATAGTTTTATATAATCAGGAAATTACTAATACATAATAACTAAAATTTATACAAAGTGGATACAACTAAATAAGTATCCCTTTCTTCCTCAATATAAAACATTTTAAAAATAAAAATGATTTATTTTATTTATAAAATTCTTCCTGGATACTTCCTTCCTCTAAAACAACCTTATACATTATGGAAAACATTTAAAAAAAAATAGGATAAGCAATAAAATATATTTTAGAAATATAAAATAAGGAATAAAACCATTAGTCCATGAATATTTCAAACCCATGAAAACATTTTCACAAAATTAAAATTTTCACCCACAAAACATAAATTTTTTAACATGCCTCGTGAAATAATAAGATTCCTGAAAAAAATCATAGTAATCATAAATAATAAAGGTAACTTGGGGAATCCATATCATACTTACATTGTAGCATTCACAACTGCATAGATAGTAACATTCATGATTATGTTTGGAAAACCCATCATCGTATATTCCCTAAATCTCTTAGGAGAAACTTTATCATTTAACTCTATCTCATTACCCAATACATTAAAGAGCTATCATGGTCTTTCCCACCCTCGGTTTATCACAGAACCACCTGTATACATATGCATTACCCAAGAACCTTAACATAATCATAACACATAAACCATGCATAAAGTAAAAAAATAACATTTCCACATTGGAATCATAATAAATCATTTCAAGATATAGTAAATTAATTCTCAAAACCATTTTAAATAAAAAAAAATCCTAAAAATTTAATATGTTATTTAATTTTCTTTAGAAAATATTATACCTTGTAGAGAAAGCCAAATACCAAATAATTGTCATAGCGGCAGAATGGTCGCATTTGTTAAAAAATTGTTCCCTTTATCATTTAGTAAAACACTACATATAAAAAATATTTTTTTTAGAAACCATTGAATGCAATTAAAAGTAAAATGGGTTGATTGTACACCATATAAAATAAGGTGGTGTATAACATAAAAATTTTCCTCAACGAAAGAAGATTGAGATGAAGTCCCGTTACCTTCAGTCTGACTCATCATGTACAATAGTTATATTCTTGAATAATAAACATTGTTCAATTTAAATTTCATGAGAACATTTTTCAAACTTATTATCCCTTTTATGCCAATTATTACTATGTTATAAAAATTATATAGTTATTTAAGTTCATATCAGACATTTTGTCGATATTCAGTACTTGAGTCAAAAATGAACATGGTTTTCATGTCACTAGTCCATGTGGTCATACTTCCATCATATAAAAAATATTATTCACGACATAATAATCACTTTTATAAATTAATCATAATTTTTAAAGAAACCCACTAATTATGGTTATGAAAAATGAACAACGTTACATTAATGGAGAGGGTAGGTCATATGTACGCATGAGTAATGTTTTAATTTTTCATTGATCACTATGGAAAAAGGTAATTATTATTTTATATATAAAAAATAATAAAATTGTTATATTCATCATAATAATCATTTAAATAGACTTATATATATCATTCATGTGATGTGGTGAATAAAAATGATTCACCTCGCTAGCAGAGGTAATAGTTCACACATTCATAGGAACGACATTATTGTTTTTATGTGTATGGAAGGTAAGAATTTAATTGAAATATAATTCATTTAAAATGATAAATATGTCATGAATATCATATATTTATATTAATTCCATCATTATAACTGATCTTTATAGATTATAATGAAAAACAAACTAAATCGGTTCGTGTAGGTAATAATTCACACATAAGGATGAATGATTAATTCCATTCTAATTTTAGGGATGTAGATATAGATTTAGGTGAAGATATTAAAATAATAACATCTTAGTATATTGAGTATTCTGGATTTATTATCTCATCATGTATGGAGAAGACTTGAAGGAAGGGGAAGAATAAATAAAATTGAAATACATTAAGAAAATGAAACCTCTATTTCAGTTGATTTCCCTTGAAGAACACCTTAACAACTCAAAGAAGGGTATTCTACTTAAATTAGGGCATCAATAACGTGGGGTGGGTTTCTAGGAAGTATTTTGGTAAGATATCTTCTGATACAAAAGTTTTGTATGTGTGATTATTAGTAAAGATAGGGTACCTTTTTATAGGAGATGAGAGAGGCACCATTGGATTTGTTAAAATATTAAGTTGATAAAAATTACTTTTTTAATCCAAATGGCTAAAACATTAGATATTTATATGATAAGATGATTATAGGTTGAAATCCTCCCATTAAATAATTTTTAGACTTTTAATGGTTTTATTTTAAACCATATCTTTTTGGTTTACCATTAATTATTTTGTTTTAATTTTAATTGTCATAAAAATATTTTATTTAATAAGATTCTATTAATATTATTTATATGTGGTAAATTTCTCATAATTGGTATCTTAATTAATGTGTCAACCTTATAATATTCACTTGGTTATTTTCAATGATTTTTTAGAATTTTTAAATAATTTAATAAATTACTATTTTTATAAAACATCAATTATGTCAATTTTTACACTATTCAATTCATTGAATTTAAATAAAATTCAAAAAGAGAGATAACTTCAAACCAAAGAAGTTAATAGTCTTATAAAATTTCATATTCACCTAGAAAAATCATGGATGACATAAATTATTTTATATAACATTTATTATAATATTTATAATATCATTTATTTAATATTTCTCTTAACAGAATAATTATTGTATCACTATTTTGTCAATATTTATGTTAAATATTTAAGCACTTAAAAATATAAATAAATTAAAATTATGTATATAATTTCATTATTTTTATTAATAATACTTATTTTTGTAGTTCATAATATTTATAATTACATTATAATTTTTATACTTATAAGAGATAAGAGAGTGACATGTTTTCACTTTCTTTTGTTTAAATAATAATTGCAACACTTTCATAGACATAAGTCCATTAAATGAATAAATTTTGTTCCTTAGGATTTACGGTTCAACTTTAATTCATCCAATAGAATTTTGGTAGGTGTTAGGGTAATTGTTTTGGGCTTATCATATTGTTTGCTACCTTAATTTTTCTGATTTGCCTTTAACTGTGGTAAATAAAAATTACCAAAGTTATTATTCACAATGCCCCAAAATAAAAGGGACCCATTTATATAATTTTTAACTTCATATTCCAAATATTGAATCTATTTTCCAAAATTTAAGACATATAATTTGTCTTCAATAATTTAAATTTAATCCTCATTGTCAAAATGAGAAAATGGGTTTTTTATTAAAAATATTGACTTGTGTTTATATAAAATTTCAATGTGAATTTACATCAAATAACCAACATTGGATTAAATTATAAAACAATTATCATTATAATTTGAAACCAATTTAAATTATAACCTTTCCAAATAAATAAATCAGATGAAAAGGCAATATTAAATTAAAATGCAGTATTTTTCACTATTGATTAAAAAATGATTATTATCAGAAAAATACCAAAACATCAACCAAAGTTAATTTTTATGTTTAATTTCCAAATAAGTAGTTTATTTTATCAAATATAACATATAATTGTGTCTAATACTAAATTGAAAATAGGATCCCCATCAAATGGTGGTAAAACTACATTTTAAAAATATTAGAGTATTTTATGATTAGAACTGAATTTATTCTCATTTTAAGAATATAAAATTTATTAGATGAAAGTGAAAACATTTAATAAACATATGTAAACATAATATAGTTAATTTTATTCATTCCCACCAAAATAACAGCTAGGCATCAACTACTATTTAAAATAATAAAAATATTTTATTATTTTTCGGTATAATTTAGTCTTGTATGCAACGTAAGATTTCTGAGAAACCAATTATTATGTGTTGGGTATACAATCACACATTACGTCCCAATTTAAACTAAAATTAATATTTAAATCATAAATATTAATAAATATGAAAATTATTATTCTATAAATTCCTAGGATGTTACATATAAGGAGTCACATCCTGAAGGACCAAATAGTGTAATAGTCTTGGTAAACCTATACATATTGTAATCTCACATTACAATTAAAAACACAAAATACACCATGCTTTTTATTTAAAAATTTCATTATTACCCTTATAATTTCCCTTTATATAAATCATAAAATATTTTATAATATCCTACGTAAGTTAAAACATAAGAAATGGGTGACATCAATTTCCCTATAAGTGTAAGCGTACAGTGGAATCTATTAATAGATATAGGATAATAAATATGGAAAGGTAAGTAGATTAAACACATTCCCTTTAATCATTATCTTTATAATAATATGTAAATAATAAATAATGATTAATCAATGAAACATAAATAATCACATGATATTGAAAACATAACCTTGGATAATTTAACTAGTTCAATAATCCCATGGAATATCAATAATTGAATTCATAATGAAGAATTTCTAATACATGACATTTATAAAAAACCATCAAGGAATAACTCTATTACATCTAATACCATCGAGGCCTTGGGAAAATACATCTATATAAATGGGTAAGGTCTCAGTAAAAAACCCATTTTGGTTATCTCAGGAGACCTACCTAAGCATTAAATGGTTGTTTTGGGATCTGCTCATCGCATACTAAGTAAAATGAAATCCTAAAATTAAACGGTTGAAACATAATAAATATAAACATTTTTGTTGGAAACAAAGCATACGAAATGTTATTACTTACCCTAGTCAAAAAACATTATCTTAGACCATCAAGATTAAAATGGTGAATTTTAATAGAACTACACATCACAAGTCAAACTGATCATAAAATATCCATAAAAATATTATGGATGGTTTCAGTACAATATATCCAAAATGTATCATTATTAATATAAATTTTACATTTAAATAACGAATATAAATACCATGAAAAGATCTTTAAAAACATTTATGATAAAAAAAATAAACATTTCATTTTATAAATAAGAATTTAAAATAAAATGTTCAAAAATTAGGACAATACATTCATTTAAAATATTTTATTAAAGCATTTAAAATAATAATGGAAACATTTATTTGTCATGAAGGGGGAAAATTATGTTCCTATCGAACATATTAAAAAAATATTATTTCAACCATTTTAGTAAAATCTAAAGGGGTGTTGTTTTAAAAATAACATTAAGATTCCCTTAAAGATATTTTTTAAAAATGAAAAATGTGTATAAGTATCTAATAAATAAATTGTGAAAGGTAAAAAACATTTTTGAAAACATTTTTAGAAAACATGGATTTTGATGTAATGTGATTATTGAAAGAAGATAGAATTAAAGTCATAATTTTATAAAAACATTTTAAGTACCAAGGTATATAAAATTACTAATAGTAATTAATAATGTTCATGAATAAACATAATTTTTGAAAATATATTTATTTTTATATAGAAATAAAAAAACATTCCACCATGGGAGATGTAAACAAAAACAATATTGAAAAATGTTGAGATTATGAAAAAAACCTTACCATGGTAACATTTGAATTTTTGTAATGCCCCGACCCTAGTTACCAAGATTCAGTGCATTATTACATAACATTGGCATGATCACAAGAAAGATCAAATCTTGAAAGACCGATTGGTTTAGTATCCTTGGAAACACTAGATACATTCATAAAGTTTACATTACATCATAAAAATGAAAACCACTACAACAACATATTGTCTTCATGTCCACTCATAATATCCCTACAGGTCATTCAAAAATTACTTCTTCACATCCTGGGAAAAATAAAACATTGAAAGGGGTGAGCTCAGATGCTCAGTAAGGATAAAAATATAGCGGGAAATTTCATAAATAAAAATAAACATTTAAGGAAATATATAACTAAAACAAAAGCCCTTTAAACATCAACTTCAGCATAATATGGAATAGATAAAATGAAATTATTCCATTTACTTATTCACATGGATATTCTACTAGTCGAATAATCACATGAAATATCAATAACAACTTTCATAATGACAGAATGCATAATGTCGGACTATCATCACCACATAGCCAAGGCCTCGTGCCAAGACTAAAAATAAGATTTTTTTCAAGGCCTCAGGCCAAGACACTAGTTTTTCTCATGAGACCTATCGATGCATCAAGGAGCTATAGCGGGCTCCACTCATCATATATTAAGTTCAATGCATTCCTCATATGAACAGGTTTAAACATAAAATAAACATTCGTATTAAAACTAGCATACGAAATGTCAATACGTTCTCCATAAACCATGAATAGTATAAAAATAACACATCCACAGTAAAACATATCACAAAACCTTCAATACAATATGGAAGTTTTGTATCATAATAAATCAACTTCAAATAAGCTTAAAATCCATTAAAGGATGTTGACCTAGATGAAATCAAAACTATTTGAGAGAAATATCTCTTTTTTTGAAATCATTTAAAAGTCACATAATTATAAAATAAAACATTTAGTTTGAAAATATTCTTATAAGCTTGTAAGAGAAGCTTCGATGATTTTATAACGGCAGAAAATAGCCACACCCGCCGTATAAGTTAAAAAAGACATTCTTACCTTAATTCTGTCGAAAAGGTTAAAAAGGGACCTTATTTAGAAAATGACGGAAATATTACTTTATAAACTTCTTATAAAAATTCAAACAAGGGTATAAATGACTTTAACCCATATTCTTTAAAATATTAAGAATGATTTGAAATACATTTTTGATAAACATGGATGTGGATGACAAATAGGTCCCAGTAGATAATTACGTATAAACAACCTCGGATAATGAAGAGATTGTGAAATAACCCTTGCCTTGTAATTTTCCTTGGATGATGGTAGGTTAAAATCCTGTATAATGGTGAAATAATTGTTATTAAATTATACAAGAATCATATATATTAATATGATATCATATATGGTCTTTTAACATTGATTTGTTAATAACATATTAGTATTATCGTCATTTCAGATGTTAATGGTTTCATTTTACTTTGCCTATTTTGTTATTTAAGCCATGTTTATTATGGATAGGTTGTATCTTATTCATATCCATAATGATATCAAGTCCTTAAATATTATTTTTAATCATCCAAAAAAATTTAGTCTTGAATGGATATGATGGGAAATGAATCTCATCGCGTTCCTGGAGACGGTAATCCGTACGTATGCACGAGTGAAAATATTATTCTCTTGATATTAAAATAATATATAATTGGATGGTATATCATATATACAGAATCATTATCATGTTATATTTATTATTTACATGAATTATACATCATTATTATACCCATCTAAATAATAATATATTGAATAACAATTACACCACAACGTGGAGACGGTAGGTCGTATGTACGCACGTATGGTGACATGTTATTCAAGGGATGGATAGAATAATAAATTGGTTTGTTCCATATTTATAATAACATCATAGTATATAGAATATTATGGATTTATTATTTTAGAATTGAAATAGCAAGGAAATAAGAAGTTGAAGAAGAAAGGAACTTTAAATAGGGTGGTTAAGACGTTACCTCTTATTCGGGTTCTTCCTTTTTATTTGATCAAAAGGGATATTTAGGTTGGATTTATGATCAAAATAAGGCCTCTACGTTGAATTGAGGGAAGTTGGGAGGATATTTGGGCAGAGTTTGGCCGAGCAAAATGGCTTTTAAGGTGTGAATTAATGAGAAGGGGGAGTGCCCTTTTATAAGATGGGTGAGGGGCTCCTTTGGAAAAGCTAGAAATATTATTTTATAATAAATCTATATTCGGTTTCTAATTGCTAAAAAGTATATTATTTAAAGTTTAAGGTTGGGATAGGTCGAAAACAACTCAACCAATAGATTTTAGACAGGTTTGAGTCACATTATTAACCTTATCTTTTATTTTTAACTCTTAGTTAATTAGTTTGACACTTACCATGTCACTTTGTATTTTTATATTATATAGTTAATAAACTTACTATATAAATCCAATCAACCCCAAAGTGGTCCATTTATGATACACCAATCATGATATAAGTCTTTTGTCTGAACCCTTGATTTTTAGGAATTAAATATTAATTAATAATATAAGATTTTTTTTAAAAACTCATTTATGTCAATTTTGACACTACTCAATAATTGATTTTTGTTAAAGTCTTAAAAACTTTATTAATTCGAACCAAATTCATTTAAGAAATCATAAAATGTCATATTAACCAATAACATTAGTGTATGTCATCAAATCTTTCAAATTATATTTATTTTAACATTTATAATATCAATTATTTGATTCTTATATTAATAAGGAAAATACTGCATCATTATTGTGTCATATATATTTTTACATTTTCAATGTCTAAAAATTATAAATAAAATACCATTATGTAGGAAATATTTTTATATTTCTAATGAATATTTATAATCTAAAATCCAACATATATAACCTAATGTAAAAATTGTTTTTCTAAAAGATATATGCTTATGTCATTTTTGTATTTATTTTAACTTAATTAATATTAAGTGTCCTTATCACCAACAAGTGGCTCCATGGTGTCCCAAAATCCACCCAAAGATGCCCATGGTCGGACATGTATCCACCAATAATTCTAGGACAAGTTTTAGGGTAATTTATTATTATTATAATATTTTTTAACCCTTATTTACCGGATTTACCCTTTAACCATGGTAAATAAAATATTTACCGAAATAATTATTCAAAATGTCTAAAAATAAAAGTTACCTATTTACACAATTTGTACATCCTGATTTCAAATATGGAATCCATTTTTCCAAATTCAAAACACATAAGTGGAAGAAATTAAATTAAAATTAATTCCTGCTGTCAAAACAAAAAGCATGTTTTTAAGATATGATAATTATCAGAAGATTGATACTTGTTTATGTTCGGTTTAATTGTGAAATTATGTCCAATGACCAAAATTGTATTAAATGGTAAAAATATATTCTAAATATACCTTAAAACCACACAAATTTATAATTTATCACTATTAATTATTTTTATTAAAAAAGTTGTTTTTAATTAAAATTTAGTAATTTTCACTATTCATCAAAATATAAAAGTTATCCGAAAACTACCAAAATTTCATCCTAAGATAATTTCGATATTCCAAATCCAAAATTGAAGTCCATTTTGAAAGATAAAATGTATAAAATTTCAAAAGGTGGGTATTACTATTCATAATGGCTACTTTGATTGGTTGCGGCGTGTTAGAATCTCGGAGTTGCGTACAGCACACGCTACTGTATTACTCAAAGAGAAGCGTACTGTGGATGCTTGGGGTGTTACATTCTCCCCTCCTTCAAATAATTTTGTCCTCGAAATTTCGAGAATATTACTGCATAAAAAGACTTGGGTGTTTCTTCATCATATGTTCCTCAGGTTCCCACGTTGCCTCTTCCATCTTATGGTTTCTCCATAGAACTTTTACCAGATGAGTTGTCTGGTTTCTCAGCACTTGTTCTCTCGTATCAAGAATCCTGACAGGATCTTCACAATAAGAGAGATTGGGTTCCAGTTCTAATTCTTCATAGGTGAGTACATGCGTTGGGCCAGGCATGTATTTTCTCAATAGTGATATGTGGAACACATCGTGAACTTTGGAGATTTTTGGCGGCATTGCCAAATGGTAAGCTATAGCCCCAATTCGTTTTAAAATTTTGAAAGGTCTGATGTACCTGGACTCAATTTACCTTTCTTTCCAAAACGTATAACTCCCTTCCATGGAGATACCTTCAAGAAAATATGATCTCCCACCTTAAATTCCAAATCCTTTATTCGGTTGTCAGCATAGATCTTCTGCCTACTTTGAGTTGCTTTGATGTGGTTTTGGATTACCTTCACCTTTTCTATCATTTCCTCCACTAGTTCTGGGCCTACAAGTTTTCTTTCACCAACGTCATCCCAACAGGTTGGTGTGCGACATCTCTTTCTATATAACGCTTCATATGGTGCCATCCGAATACTTGAATGGAAGCTATTGTTATAGGAAAATTCTACCAAAGGTAAATATTGATCCCACATACCCTGAAATTCAAGTGGGCATGATCTCAACATGTCTTCTAAGGTTTGAATAGTTCATTCTGATTGTCCATCTGTTTGAGGGTGGTAAGCAGCGCTCAAACGAAGTTCAGTATCCAAGGCCTTTTGAATACTTTTCCAAAATCTTGATGTAAAATGGGGATCGCGATCCGAGACAATCGATAGGCGTACTCCATGAAGTCTCACAACTTCATTAATATATATTCTTGCTAGATGTTCAAGTGGTAAATCCTCCCTTCTAGCATGGAAATGTGCTGACTTGGTAAGACGATCAACAATGACCCATATTTCATCGTTTCTTCTAGGAGTCTTTGGTAGTCCCATGACAAAGTCCATCGTGATATGATCCCATTTCAATTCAGGTATGGGAACAGGTTGTAATAATCCTCCAGGTTGTTGCCTTCTAGCTTTCACTTGTTGAAAAACCATACATCTTGACACAAAATCGGAAATCTCTCTCTTCATGTTGTCCCACCAAAAATGTTCTTTCAAATCTCTATACATTTTGGTGCTCCTAGGGTGTATAGAGAAATTGGAACTATGAGTATTATCCAACAATTATCTTTTTAGATCAGGTATATCGGGAATCCAAAGTCTCTTCCCAAACTTCAAAATTCCATCTTCATACACAAAGTCACTAAATCTCCGATCATTCGCTGCTTCAATATTCTTTTGGAATTCTTCATCATTGGTCTGATAACTCTTTATCCTTTCTAGTAATAATGGTTTGGCAACCATTTGAGAAAATCATTGATGTTTAACCTTCCATGGTGATTACCAGATCCATCTTTACTAGATCCATGTATATAGGATCCTTTTCAACTCTCATCTTGTTCAAAAGTCCATGATCCTTTCTACTCAAAGTGTCTGCCACCTTATTTTTCTTCCCCGGGTGGTAGTGTATCGTGCAATCATAATCCTTGAGTAGTTCAAGCCATATCCTTTGCCTCATGTCTAGTTCTTTCTATGAGAAAATATACTTCAAACTCTTGGGATCAGTATAAATCTCACATTTTTCACCATAGAGGTAGTGTCTCCATATCTTTAAAGCAAAGATCACAGCTGCTAACTCGAGATCATGAGTAGGATAGTTTTACTCATGGATTTTCAACTGTCGTGATGCATAGGCAATAACTCTGTCATTCTGCATAAGAACACAACCAAGTCCTTTCTTCAATGCATCACTATAAATAACAAATCTGTCATTTCCCGATGGTTGAGTCAAAATAGAAGCATTGAGTAATCTTTTCTTCAGTTCTTCAAAACATTCTTCACACTCTTTTTCCCAAACAAATTTAACCCCTTTATGTGTGAGCTTTATTAATAGGTTAGCCAACCTGGAAAAATTTTGGATGAAACATCTATAATAACCTACTAAACAAATAAAACGGTGTACCTAAGTTATACTCTTCGGTGTTGGCCATTCTTAGATTGTCTTAGTCTTATAAGGATCAATTGAAATTCCATCCTTAGAGACAATATGGCCAAGAAAATAAATCTCTTGAAGTCAGAATTAACACATGCTAAACTTCCCATATAATTCATGTCTTCTCAGAGTCTTCAAGATAATGCGCAAGTGATTTTCATGATCTTCGTAGCTTTTCGAGTATACCAAGATATCATCAATAAATACCACCAAAAAATCATTGAGATATTCCTTGAAAAATCTGTTCATTAGATCCATGAATATAGAGGGTGCATTAGTCAGCCCAAAAGGCATTACTGTAAACTCGTAATGCCCGTACCTTGTTTTAAATATTGTCCTCGGAATGTCTTCCTTCTTCACACACAACTGATGGTATCCTGATCGAAGTTCAATCTTTGAAATGTATTGAGCTCCATGTAGTTGGTCAAATAAATCATCAATGCGAGATAGGGGATACTTGTTCTTTATTGTTATCGCATTGATCTCCATGTAGTCAATACATAACCTCATAGATCCATCTTTCTTTTTAACAAAAAGAATAGGGGCTCCCCATGGAGAAACACTAGGGTGAATAAATTCCTTTATTAATCAATTCCTCTAGTTGTTTCTTTAGTTAAACTAATTCCACAGTGGCCATTCCATAATGGGTCTTCGATATAGGCCTTGATCCAGGAATTAAATCAATGGAAAACTCTACTTATCGTTCTAGAGGATGTCCAGGTAAATCTTCCAGAAACACATCTACATATTCTTTCACAAAAGGTACATCCTCTATTTGAACAATCCTTTCCTCACCCACAGTTATTTCATTCTCTTCCTCCCTGATAATTTAATTTAGTTGAGATACTGGGGGTGGATCTAGATAAGAATTAGGTGGTGAAGATTCTGCTCTAAAGCTAAGGTGTTCCTTATCATTATCATCAAAAATCGTAACCTCTTTCTTCTTACAATAAATCTTCGCATCATGGTCCGAATGTCAATCCATACCGAGGATTATATCAAATTCAGTCATGGGTATGACGATATGATCAGCAGATAAAGAACATTTATATGCCCTAATGGGAACAGATCCACAGATCTTTGTAGCAATGATACTTCCCTTAGGGGTTTTTACTGACAACTATCTTGTTAAATCAAATTGGAAATATCTAATTTTCTTAGAAAACTGGGATGATATGAAATAATGCGATTATCTAGAATCAAATAAATCATTTTCTAAACATGAGGAAACCATTAAATTACCTGCCACCACATCTTTCAGAGCTTCTACCTCAGCAGTAGTGATAATATAATCTTGTCCTTGATCCATTGGCCTTTTCTGAGGCAAGTTCCCCTGACACTTAGGACATTCATTTTCATAATGTCCCATATCTCTACAATTATAGCATTCCATGTTGACAAAAACTCTCTTTCCCTTGCAATCATGAGCTTGGTGGCCTTTTTCACCACACTTGTAACAGACTCTCATTCCTTTTAAGCAAGTACCGGGATGTTTCTTCCCACATTTACTACAGGATGTATTTTCAACTTTTCCCTTCTTCCCATTATTTCCATTTCCAGATTGATCAGAAGATCTCCTCTTATCTTTCATTTATTTAAAGTCATAAGACTTAGCGAATTCCTTTTATGTCTTGATAGCACATGAGACAATGTCTTCGTATGATGAGAAGGATTGTGAGACTAATGCTCGATGGAGAAATGGTTTTAACCCATAAAATAAACGATCAATCTTACTTCTTGGGATACGTATATAATCTGCAGCATACCTCGCTAACCTTGTAAATTCAGCCTCATACTTTGCGACATTCTCAACTTCTTTCTGCCTCAGACTTAGAAATTTCCTTTCCATATCTGCTCAATGGTCTCGAGGAAAGTATTTTTATATGAACATCTCTTTGAACTCCCTTCATTCCATATCTGATACTTCATCATCTTCCTTCGTGTTTTGTATCAATGACCACCATTGATCAGTATCTCCAGTGAGGCGGTAAACTGCCATGAAAACTTTTTCTCTTTCTGTACTCCCCAAGGCATGGAATATTTTCTCTAAAGAATTTATCCATTGCTCGGCTACCAAGGGATTTTTACTCCTATTGAATGTTTGTGTTTGTTTCCTCATGAAGCGATCTAACATTGATCCTCCACGCTTTGGATCAGGATGCTCCATACGGGTAAGGTTATTATTCATAACCTGAGTGAGTTGTCCCAGTATGGTGATAAGCTGATCAGCACCAGTTACATCACCAGCTCCACTATAATTATCTTGAGCAGGAGGGAAATCCCTACATGGAGTGCGTTCATTGATATGGTTTCCATTTCTTCCACTAGGCGCCATTTCTAAATAATGGCATAAACTTGATCAGTTTATGAATCAAAATACATAATTCCATACTTGTAAAACACTTAACATAAATTGAACAGTTTATGGATATAATCCATAATCATAAAAATGTTTTCTTTGAGGAAGTATATACTCATAAACCCTTCATAATGGTTCGTAAAGAAAATGATAATTATCCTAAGCATATCCCACGGGAGTGTCGTAACCAAGAGTGCAGCACGGCCCGTTGTCGTGCACCAGTTCCCGTTCGAGTCTAGCTCAAAGCGGTGTTTTTGGGTTTTACCCCTAGGTACATCTGTTCCAGATCCGCCTCTACCTAATCGTATCTAGACAAGGATGTATTGCTCGGAAAACTCACAAAATCTCTACAATACTAAAATTCTAGGAAGTTCTTCTAAACTAATCCTCAAAGTTCATCTTAGGTCTACATGCTCTAATCAGAGTTTATCTAAATATAGCTTCCAAGTTTTGTACTAAACTTATTCTGATACCAACTGTAACGCTCCGACCCCAGTTACCCAGAGTTGGTGCATTATTACATAACATTGGCATGATCACAAGAAAGATCAAATCTCGAAAGACCGATTGGTTTAGTAGCCTTGAAACACTAGATACATTCATAAAGTTTACATTACATCATAAAATTGAAAACTACTACAACAACATCTTGTCTTCATATCCCCTCATACTATCCCTGCAGGTCATTCATAAATTAATTCTTCACATCCTAGGAAAAATAAAACATTGAAAGGGGTGAGCTCAGATGCTCAGTAAGGATAACAATATAGCGGAAACTTTCATAAATAAACATATACATTTAAGACAATGTATAACTAAAACAAAAGCATTTTAAACTTAAACTTCAGCATAACATGGAATAGATAAAATTAAATAATGACATTTATTTATTCAAATGGATATTCTACTAGTCGAATAATGACATGAAATATCAATAACCACTTCTATAATGACGGAATGCATAATGCCAGACAATCATCACCACGTATCCAAGGCCTCATGCCAAGAATACAAATAAGATTTTGTCAAGGCCTCGTGCCAAGACATTAGTTTGTCTCATGAGACCTACCGATGCATAGAGGATTTATAGAGGGCTCCACCCGTTACATATTAAGTCCAATGCATTCCTCATATGAACAGGTTTAAACATAACATAAACATTCGTATTAAAACTAGCATACGAAATGTCAATAAATTCTCCATAATACATGAATGGTATAAAAATGACAAATATACAGTAAAACATATTACAAAACCTTCAATACAATATGGAAGTTTTGTATCATAATAAATCAACTTCAAATAAGCATAAAATCCATCAAAGGATGTTGACATAGATGAAATCAAAACTATTTGAGAGAAATTTTTCTTTTTTTTAATCATTTAAAAGTCACATAATTATAAAATAAAACATTTACTTTGAAAATATTCTTATAAGCTTGTAAGGGAAGCTTATAATATTTTATAACAGTGGAAAATAGCCACAACCACCATATAAGTTAAAAAAATACATTCTTACCTTAATTCTGTTGAAAAGGTTAAAGAGGACCTTTTTTGAAAAACAATGGAAATATTCTTTTATAAACTTCTTATAAAAAGTCAAACAAGGGTATAAATGAATTTAACCCATATTCTGTAAAATAGTAAGAATTATTTGAAAGAAATTTTTAAGAAACATGGATGTGGATGATAAATAGGTCCCGGTAGATAATTATGTATAAACAACCTCGGATAATGAAAAGATTGTGAAATAACTCTTACCTTGCACTTTTCCATGGTTGATGGTAGGTTAACCTCCTATATAATGGTTAAATAATTGTTAATAAATTATACAATAATCATATATATTAATATGATATCATATATGATCTTTTAACATTGATTTGTTAATAACATCTTAGTATTATCGTCATTTCCGGTGTTAATGGATTCGTTTTACTTTGTCTGTTTTGTTACGTAAGTCATGTTTGTTATGAATATGTTGTATCTTATTAATATCCAGAATGATATCAAGTACTTAAATATTATTTTTAATCATCCAATAAAATTTAGTCTTGAATGGATATTATGGGAAATGAATCTCATCGTGTTCGTGGACACAGTAATTCGTACGTACTCACGAGCAACAATATAATTATTATGATATTAAAATAATATATAATTGGATGGTATATCATATATACAGAATAATTATTATGTTATATTTATTATTAAATGAATTATACATCATTATTATACCCATATAAATAATAATATATTGAATAACAATTACACCACAATGGGGAGACGGTAGGTCGTACGTACGCACGTATGGTGACATGTCATTCAAGGGATGGATAGAATAATGAATTTGTTTGCTCCATATTTATAATAACATCAAATTATATAGAAGATATTGGAGTTATTATTTTATAATGGAAATAACAAGGAAAGAAGAAGTTGAAGAAGAAAGGAACTTTAAAGAGGGTGGTTAAGACGCTACCTCTTCTTTGGGTTCTTCCTTTTGATTTGATCAAAAGGGATCCATAGGTTGGCTTTCTGATCAAACTAAGGCCTCTATGTTGAAGTGAGGAAAGTTGGGAGGATATTTGGGTAGAGTTTGTTCGAGCCAAATGGCTTTGAAGGTGTGAATTAATGAGAAGGGGGAGTGCCCTTTTATAAGAGGGGTGAGGGGCTCCTTTGGAAAAGCTTGAAATATTATTTTATAATAAATCCATATTCAGTTTCTAATGGCTCCAAAGTAAATTATTTAAAGTTTAAGGTTGTTATAAGTCTAAAAAAACTCAACCAATAGATTTTAGAGAGGTTTGTGTCACATTATTAACCTTATCTTTTATTTTTAACTCTTAGTTAATTAGTTTGACATTTACCATGTCACTTTGTATTTTTATATTATATAGTTAATAAACATACTATATAAATTTAAGTGACCCCAAAGTGGTCCATTAATGATACACCAATCATGATATAAGTCTTTTGGTCGAACCTTTGATTTTTCGAAATTAAATATCAATTAATAATATAATATTTGTTTTATAAACCCATTTATGTGAATTTTGACACTACTCAATAATTTATTTTTGTTAAAGTTTGAACAACTTTATTAATTCAAAAAAAATTCATTTAAGAAATAGTAACATGTCATATTAACCAATAAAATTCTTTTATGTCATCAAAATGTTCAAATTATATTTATTTTAACATTTATAATATCAATTATTTGATTCTTTTATTAATAAGGAAAATATTTCATCATCGTTGTGTCATATATATTTTAACTTTTTCAATGTCTAAAAATTATAAATAAAATACCATTATGTAGGAAATAATTTTATATTTCTAATGAATATTTATAATCTAAAATCCAACATATATAACCCTATGTAAAAATTGTTTTTCTAAAAAATATATGCTTATGTCATTTTTGTATTTATTTTAACTTAATTAATATAAAGTGTCCTTATCACGAACAATTGGATCCATGGGGTCCCAAAATCAACCCAAAGATGACCATGGTCGGAAATTTATCCACCAATAAGGTTAAGACACATTTTAGGGTAATTTATTATTATTATAATATTATTTTTTAACCCTTATTTATCGGATTTACCCTTTAACCATCGTAAATAAAATATTTACCGAAGTAATTATTCCAAATGTCTAAAAATAAAAGTTACCTATTTAAACAATTTGGACATCCTGATTTCAAATATGGAATCCATTTTTTCCAAATTCAAAACACAGAAGTGGCAGAAATTAATTTCAAATTAATTCCCGCTGTCAAAACAAAAATCGTGTTTTTAAGATATAATAACTATCAAAAGATTGATACTCGTTTATGTCCGGTTTAATTGTGAAATTATGTCAAATGAACAACATTGTATTAAATGGTAAAAAAATATTCTAAATATACTTTAAAACCACTCAAATTCATAATTTATCACTATTAATTATTTTGATTAAAAAAGTTGTTTTTAATTAAAATTTAGTAATTTTCACTATTCATCAAAATATAAAAGTTATCCAAGAAGTACCAAAATTTCATCCTAAGATAATTTTGAAATTTTGAATCCAAAAATGAAGTCCATTTTTAAAGATAAAATGTATAAAATTTCAAAAAGTGGGTATTACTATTCCTAACGACTACTTTGATTAGTTGCGGCGTGTTAGAATCTCGGAGTTGCGTACAATACACACTACTGTATTACTCAAAGAGAAGCGTAACATGGAATCTTGGGGTGTTACAATTGTAATACCTTTAAAACAAATAACACCAAATAAAACATTAAATACTATTATTATAAATATATTCATTATATAACATATAGAAGAGAAGTATACACACAACATAAATTATGTATGTGATTAATTTGGTATATGTCTCATATAAATAAAAGTGAGACGAAAAACCCTTACCTTAGGTCTTATTTCCTTCTTATATGTCGGTAACTATTGTATGATGTATTTAATAATTTTATTAATTTATTCCAGAAGCATAATCATAAATATTATATCATATATTATCCTCTTATAACATTTTACCACCCATTTCAGAATAATATTTCATTATTTTCTTTATTTTCTTTATTTATGGTGTTAATTCCATTTTGTTCACACGTGTTTTGTCAGGAATTATTTGGTTCTTATTCATATAATATATATATATATATCAAATCTATAATTATAATAATTTTTTAATATCATATTTAATTATGTTATAATATTTTATAACCATTTATGAAAGTAGGATGTGGAAATTTAATCGCATCGCTTCGTGGAGATGGTAGGTCATATGTATGCATAAGACATGGTTTCATTCCCTTAATGAGTGAAAGGGTAGGGGAATGGGTGATATATTAATTTTATATAATCAGTATAATTAAATATTTATCACATATATTCATTAATTGTTTCCTTATTTTACTCAATGTAATGCATATGTGGAAAACAAATTGCATCGCTTCATGAGGTGGTAGTTCATTGTGCAGATGTGCGATGTTACCGTATTTGAAACAGAATGAACATATAAAAGTATAGGAGATAAAAAATTCCATAAGTATGGTAATATCATAAAAATCATATAAAATTCATAAAACCATCGTTATATCCATCCTTTAATGTTGGTGATTGAAAACAGACAACATCAGTTAGCGAGTTTGTAGTCAACCGTACACAAGATTGATGATTTTGTTCAAATTTGAGGGGAGTAGAGAAGGCTAAATACTATATAAACAATATAATTACACATTAGTAAAATGGATATACTTTTTTTACATTTTATTTCTTAAGAAACAATTGATTTTTGAAAAGGAAGAAAGAAAATGAAAATTCATTATTAAGATATTTACATTTTCTAGGAGAAACCTCCATTGGATCACCCTTTAAGGACCCTAGGGATGATTGTTTGGGGGGGGAACAAGATAACCATAATATTTATAAGGGTTTTTTTAATATATTTTTCATGTATTAATCTACATAAATGTATTGGGAGATATGAAGATGTCAGGAGAGGGAGTTCCCTTTTATATGGGGGGAATAGGTAGACTCTTAGAAATTACATAGAATTTCCTAAAGTAAACCAAAATGATATCATCATTAACCTGATAATGGATTAAAGGGTGACCTATATTAAATTTAGGGTATTATATTATAGAAATATGTCTATAAAATTGGTTTTATACCTATTTTAAGTCATTTTATACCCATACCATCTTAGTTTAACCCCCGATAAACCTATTTTTACACTAACCATGGAAAATAATTTTTATTATTTTTACTATTAATTATTTTTAAAAAATTTATGTTTTACTTATAAGATAATTAAAATTATTTGTATTCTAAATATGGAATCAATTTTTATTAACTATATTCACAAATGTGGCATAATTTAATTTAAAATTAATCTCGTAGATGTGATGAGAAAGTCTGTTTTCAAAGAGAAAATGTTCTAAATTTTAAAAAGTTTTCATATAAAAATTAAATATGGAAATGGTTAGAATGGTCAAAATTAGAAATATTTTATTTTAATTTAACAATTATTACTTTAAAAAAATAGATATTTAATTTAACTTTATAAATAATTTAACTTAAAAGGGAATTTCAGTAAAAATCCATATTTTTTACTTTTAATCAAAAAATGAAACATTTTTAAAAATTAAAAAAATTCACAATAAGATAATTTTGATACAGTTATTTATAAAATTAATAATATTGTTTCATATAAATTTTCTAAAATTATAAAAATTTAATTGTAAATTATGTTCTCAAAGTGCGACTAAAACACCTTTTATAAAAAAATAGTTTTTTCAAAAAACTTTTCTTTTACTTTCAAAAGATTATTATTTTATTCTAATAAATATATGAACATTGAATTTATTTTAATCATGTTCAAACCATAAAATTTTAATAAATTATTTATTACAATTTATGCTATCATATTTAATGGGTAGGTTATAATATTAATTTTTAAATAATTATATTTTAATAGAGTATCATATTTTGTTCAAAATCGGTGTTTCATGCCTTTCAAGCTCTCGAAGAGATTGAATTTATTTAAAAAAATATTTTAATGTCTCTAGATGTTATATTCACATCAATTATTGGAGTTTTTTAATAAAATCTATCAAAAATGAAACTCTTATTTTTAAATTATCCAGGTGTTAAAATTCCAAGATATGTGGTGTGGTTTTTATTACCTTTTAATAAAATAAAATTTGAAAATATTCAACACAACTAATGGATATGTACTAGTTAGAGGTAATAACATTAATTCCATGTAATAGAATGTAACTTTTATGATTTTTTAGTTGTGGGTGAATTTGAAATACTATTATACTAGAAGATAAATAACTAGTTTTCATTTCTATCTTATTTGATACAATATAATTGAAACGATTATTGAAATAACAAAGAGAATCGTAATTATTGATTTTTATAGCCATATTAATAATTAATAAATTCATTATATCATCTGATGCAACCTAAGAAGTAGTTTAGAATTTATTTTCTCCTATTTTGGATTTATAGCAAATATTAATTTATTATAATAATATATATTATGAAAAACATATAAATGTAAAAATATCCAAGATTCAACATTTAATTTATAAGGAAAATTTTAATTACTCGGTGATATCATATCTTTGGTGACTTTCATAGTAGCCTGAAGTTATATAGATCATAATATCCCTAGTGGATCACATAAGGCCCAATAACTACATATATAATTTAGAATAAGCAAGTTATTCTCAAGAGACATAATTTATTATCAATTAATAATTTACACAAGTGTATGTTGGCGTATATTGTAGATTATTATCTATAAAAAACTCACATTACATGTAAGGATCAGATTTACATGGATTGACCCTTTTCTTGTTTTCAAATACTGGCGGCCTTCTCTCCCAGGCTCTCCTCCCTTCTGCTCTCGGCTTCCTAGGGTTTCATTCAGAAACCCTCGAATTCGGGGTCGGCAGCGCGTCTGAGCGCCGTTTATTCCTCCTTTCCTTCCATTCTCCTCATCTTTTCACCTCCTTCGACCCCCTTCCATCACGACGGTGCGGTTTTCTTGGTGTTTGTCTCACAGGATGGATCTATTGGTCCTGATGAAGCTCGTCGCTTTTGAAGGCCCTGGCCGTTGGTACCCTGCTCTGACCGCGTATTCCACCGCGCCTCTCCAGGTCGGATCTGGAGCGATGGATACTCTGTGGTTTTGGGTTAACTGGTTCGGCGGTCATGGGTTTTTCAGGTACTCCATGTTTTCGGCTACTGGTTTCAGCCTCACCGCGATGCCAATGTTCGAAGCCCTAGGTCGTTCAAATCTCTGCCCTAACCTCAAGTACCTCCACTCCTCTCCAAGTCGGATCAGGAGCGGTGGTTCCTCAAAGGTTTTGGGAGGTGGGATTTTGCGGTCCTCGGTACTCTCAATGCGGTCTAGTTCAGTTTGTCTTTTTGTTGATGTTTTGGCTTCTCTTCCTCTCTCCGAGGTTCCATTGGGTTTTTTCTTGGGATTGTTTTGGTTTTTTTGTTTTCTACCCTTTGTTTTCGGTGTTGCTATGGTTTTCTGTTCGGTTTTGTTCGACGATATGGTGGTGTTGTTTCAAGGAGGCTCGAAGGTCTCCGATGGTCTCTGATGTTCTGGTGTGTGTTCTAATGGCGACGATGACAGTGGCTTTTGTACGGTGATGATGAATGTGTGTTACATAATGATGTTGGTTTGCGACTTCTATGGACTCCTCCAGGCTCCGACGATTGGTGCGGTGGACGGAGACCCCGACGGTGGTGATGATGGCGACAGCGACAATGGGTTAATGATGATGGTCTGAGGCGATGGGTCTTCGGCTGACGGACCAGGATTGTGATTGTCTTGGGTTATGTGAAATATCGGGTCTTTTTATTTTCAAATTTTGAATCTGGACATGTTTCATTTTGTATCCCACCGGTTACCTCTTATCCTTAAAGTGGTTGTTTCCAAAATCAAATAAAAATGAGTTTTCAGGTCAAATACTGGGGTGCTCGGAGGAGGTTCATTGGAATTTTGGAGTAGTTCAGTTGCTAGAAGCTAAAAGCAGGGGAGGATTTCATTTCTTTCAAAAGTCACATGATGTGAAATAGGGTTTCACATTGTGTAATATATTGGGAGTTGGAAAATAAAATAAATTTTAGAGGTGACACATTTTTCGATGGAAACAGTACCTTGGGAATTACAAGATGTGAAACTGGATTGCACAATATGTAAATCCATGATACTATATGTTTTTAAACATTTCCAGTCACTTGGGTTGTTGAACCCTACGAATGTTATCATTTTATTGTTTCAGAAAACTCTATCCTTTATCATTTTGGATTCCCTTCAAGGGGGATTTATCATTGGTCTTCCTTCTTCGATCTGCGGTGATTCGTGGTGATCCAAGGTGTGTTCTTCCTTCGCTTCTATCTGGTTTTCCAGGTTTTATCTTTTTTCATCTCATGTATTCTCACGATGATGTGGTGTTTTCTTACCCATGGTTCTAATGGGGTTTCTCTTTGTTTTTTTGCGGTTGTGTTGCAACATCATTGGATGGATGCAGTTCTTGCATGAGGGGTGATCAGAGATCTATTGCTTGGTATTTTATCATGTGAAGAATGTTGAATACCATTTGAGGTTAGGAACTTTTTTCTTCCCTATTTCTCTATCATGATCCTCTACCCACAATGTTTACCCCTCATTGTCTGAAAATCAGAGAAATAGATAGTGACCCCTAGAGTCCTGCCTCCAATAGGCCTTAGGTTGGAGACTAACTCCGAGGGTATTATAAACATGCATATGGGAGGGATTACATTTCATTACATGGGTTTTATTTTTATATTAGAGTCTGGAATGAAGTTGTTTGGTGTTAATATTATCTATATATTCCTAATTTTTCTCTTCTAGAGGGTAATGCTTTCTATCTATATGTTTATTATACCATTGGCACTAGTCGTCGACCTAGGGCTTACTATAGGTGGGACTTAGGGGTCACTATCTCGATTTTCCCATTTCTGGACTTGGAGGGGTACACTTTGTGGGGAGGGGTCATGATATTGTGGTATTAGAGATTTAGTTGGGGGAAAGAATGGATTTTGGAGTTAGTATTAGGTGAGGTTACATGGGTTGGTAGGTAAATGTTGTTCCCTAAGTTTAACAACCACTGTAAACGTGTGATACCAGTCGAGACAAGAGTATTTATGACCCTGTGATCTGAGGTACATGAATTTAATATTATAGTGGCTAATAAACAAGGTGATAATGATTTTATGGTGGAGACCTATAAAAGAATCATCCATCATTACTCTTTATGCTTGTGTTTTAATGGGTAGACCTTGGGATAGTTTAATTAGAAATGAATTGAATAAAAGAATTAATTAATGTTAAGGTATTCTATGATCAAGGTTAGAAACTCTAATTGTTTTTTATTTTACATGGATTGGAACCAGGTTGATGTCCTCATCAGGTTCACGCAAAAGTTGTTTAGAAAGTTGTGCCAGTAGATCTCAGAAAAGTAGATGATGATGATGATGAGAGTACCCGAAATTTATGAGTAGTCAGCGTGTGCTAGTTGTTCCAATTCAGGTTCCTCTATTGCGATAGATCCATCCAAGGAAGTAGCAGAAGGTTTCTCCAATTTGGGATCAATAGAGAGTAGTTGGGGTAGGAAGAGGACAGTCATGGGATTCTCCCCATCCTCAGAGTGAAAAGTGTGGTCATGGAGGTCGTCATCAGCAGGGTCAGAGAGGTCTTTTAGAATGTCGTGGTCAACATCATGCTTTATCGTTGCCGCCGCCAGGCCATCCAGATGTCATTCTAGGTACCCTTTTCATTTTTTATACTTAAGTGCATTCTTTTTTTTTTTGATCCCATAGTGAAAAAATTATCAATATCACCTTCCTAGTTCCATGCCTTGGGACATTAGGTAGATAGACTAACAATTCCCTTGGTGTTGAATATGCCAGTTGGATATTGAGCTAACTTATTTAATATTTTTTGAAATTATGATCTAGTATTGGGGAAGCACTGATCTTGGAAATATTCTCTATCTTAATTGATATAACCATATTACATTATCCTCAGCAGGGATTAGTTTCATTTTTTGTAGGATGTTATAGATTAATTCAAGGGTAATGTTGCATTCTTCGATGTTGATGGAGAGCGAGCAAGGTTTGTTGGTGAGAGATACCCTTGGATTGGTCAAAGGTGTATTCCATCATTATCATCCATGATGACTGAGATGGTGTTTATTTCCTCATAGGTTCAGCAGTCATCATTTCCCTAGGTCGTAGAAGAGTACCCTAATGTCTTTCCAGAGGAGGTTGTAGCATTACCCCCTCGATGAGAGATTGAGTTAGGGGTCAAACTATAGCCATGTGGGTCTCCCATATCAATGTGAAAGTATGGCACCATTTTAGTTGAGAGAGATGTTTATACAGCTTGAGGGTCTGTTGCAGTGTGGTTTTTTCAGACAAGTGAGTCACAGTGGGGTGCACAAGTTTTTTTCATAAATAAGGCTGATGGATGTTTGTAGGTGTGTATCGATTATTTTTACTTGAATTAAGTGATAGTGAAGAACCACAATCCACTTCCATTGATTGATGATTTATTCAATACAATAAAGGGTGAATGTTGGATCTCAATGATTGACATTTGGTTAGGATATCATCAGATCTATATAAAGAATGAGGATATCTCAATGATTACTTTCCATTTTCATTGTAACTCCCCAACTCTAGTTACCTAGAGTCGTTGCATTATTACATAACATTGTCGTGATCACAATAGATTAATTCCCAAATGACCGACCAGCTTAGTATCCTTGGATGTACTAGATATATATATAAGTTTTATATTAAATTAATAAATTAAAAAGAAACATTGTGTCTCCTTTTAACACACTCATATCCCTTAGCCTATCCCTATAGGCTACTCATAATATACTTCTTCACATCCTGGAAAAAATAAAACATAAGAAAGGGGTGAGATCAGATGCTCTGTAAGGATAACAATATAGCAGAAACTATCATAAATAAGAATAAACATTTAAGGAAATGTATAAGACTAAAACACAAGGCTTTTAAACATAAACATCAGCATAATATGGAAACGATAAATCAAATAATATCATTTACATATTCACATGGATATTCTAATAGTCAAATAATCACATGTAATATCAATAGTTAATCTCATAATTATGGAATCTATAATGTCGGACATCATAACCACATAATAATGGTCATGTTCCAAGACTAAAAATAAAAATATAGTCAAGGACTTGTGTGAAGACACTAGTTTTTCTCATGAGACCTACTGATGCATCATGGGGCTATAGCAGCCCTCGCCCATCACTTACTACATTAAATTCATTCCTCAAATGAACAGGGGGAAACATAACACAAGTATTCATATTAAACTAGCATAAAAAATGTTAATAATTTAACCATAAATTGTTATTGATATAAAAATAGAACTTCAACAGTCAAATATATCATAGAAATATCAATACAATATGGAATATTGTATAATAATAAATCAACTTCAACTAAATATAAAATCCAATAATAGATGTTGACACAGATGAAATAAATCCAAAAAACTATTTGAGATAAATATCTCTTCCTACTTTGAAATCATTTAAAAGTTGCATAATTATAAAATAAAACATTTATTTTAAAAATATTCTTATAATCTTGTAAGTAAAGCTTCTACGATGTTATAACTAAGTGATATGGCCGCACTCTTCATATAAGTTAAAAAACATTCTTTCTTTAATTTGTCGAAAAGGTTATAAAGTACCTTATTTAGAAAATGACAGAAAGATTCCTTTCAAAACATTTTATAAAACATTTAAACTAGGGTATAAATGACTTTAAACTATAGTCTAGGAAATAGTAAAAAAATTAAAATACATTTTTAAGAAACATGGATGTGGATGATAAATAACTCACAGTAGATACTTAGGTATAAACAACCTCGGATAATAATGAGATTGTCAAATTAACCCTTACCTTGTACATTTCCTTAGTCGAGGGTACATTAACCTCTGCTATAATGGTTAAATCATTGTTATTAAATTATAAAATGACCACATATTTAAATATTATATCATATATGATTCTTTAATATTTCTTTTTTAATAATATTTCAGGATTATCATTGTTTCGGGTGTTAACTGATTTATTTTCCTTCATATGTTTTGTTACATAGGTCATGTTAGTTATGGATAGGATGTATTTAATTCATATCCAGAATGATATTAAGTTCTTATACATTATTTTTAATCATCAAATTAAAATTATTCTATAATGGTAATGATGGGGAATGAAATCTCCTTGCGTCATGGAGACAGTAAGTCGTACGTACGCACGAGCGACATTATCATTCTATTGATGGGGACATCGTATGTAACTGGATGGTATATTATATATACCGAATAATTAACATGTTATATTTATTATTTACATAAATTATACTTATTACTAATCCTATCCAAATAATTAAGTATTGAATAACAAACTACACCATGATGGGAAGACGGTAAGTCGTACGTATGCACATATAGTGACTTTATCATTCATTGGATGGAATGAATAATGAATATGGTTGTACCATATTTATAATAACATCTCAGTATGTAAAAGGTAATATAGGTATTATTTTAATATGGATACAACAAAGAAAGAGGAAGTATAAGAAGAAAAGAACTTTGAAAGAGGTGATAAAATAATTATCTCTTCTTCTGGTGCTTCTTATTAATTTGAACAAAATGTATCTATAGGTTGGATTTCTGATCAAATTAAGGCCTCTATGTTGACATTAGGGTAGTTGGAAGGCTATTTGGGCATGGTTTGGTAGAAACAAATGAATTTTTAGGTGTGAATTTAAGAGAAGGGTAAGTACCTATTTATAAGATAGGTGGGGCACTTTAAGAAAAGCATGTAATATTAATTTATTATAAAATTATTTTCAGTTTCTAATTGCTCCAAATTGATATATTTAGAGGCTAACATGAGGAAGGGTTGAAATCCTCTCAACCAATAGGTTTTACACAAGTTTAGTTCACCATATTAGCCTTATCATTTAGATTTAACCCTTAGTTAAATAGTTCAAATTTTAGCATGTCTTTTTGTATTTTTATACTACATGGTAAGTATAGTTACGATAAAATGACAAGAGAACCTCAGGTGGTTCATTAATGAAATATGCAACATTATCTAAGTCATTTGGACGAATCATATATTTTTATGACTATTATATAATTTAATAAAATATTATTTGTTTTAAAAACACATTTATGTCAGTTTTGACACTATTTAGTAATTGGTTTTTGTTAAAGTCATAACAACTCGATTCCTTTAAAAAATACATTAAATCAGCCCTAATATTTCATATTCACCACGAAAATTCTTTTATCGAATCAAAAGTTTCAGTTTACATTTTCTGTAATATTTATCATATCATTTATTTTAATTATTCATTAACAAGGTAATTACTACATCATCATTGTGTCATAAATAAATTTAATTATTTAATGTATAAAAATTATAAATAAAATACCATGATCTAGGAGATAATTTTATTTTCATAATGAATATTTGTAGTCGAATGTTTCTTATATAAAACCCTATATTAAAAATGGTTTAGTTATTAAAATTTGAATTTAACACTTTTAACACTTCTTTAAATAAAATATAATAAATATCCTAATCTAACCCAAATGGATAAAAAATGATCATATATTTGTGATAAGGATAATTTTGGTAGAAATACACTTATCCAATCGAATTATGACTTGTGTTGGGGTAATTTTATATTATTATAATATTATTTTTAGCTTTAATTACCTTATTTACTTTCAACTGTTGTAAATAAAATTCAAAAGTTACTATTCAAAAAAAAAATTATTTTCATCCTATTTAACCACATTTTACTTTCTAATGATAAAAATGTCTATCAGATTTTTAAAATTTAATTCACAGAAGCGGTAAAATTACATTTTATACAAATTTGCAAATGTGCCTAGAAGGTGGGTAAAAGATGTTAAAAAGTTCAATAAAATTTTATATATCTAATATTATTATAAAATGACTCCAATGGATTAAATTGGAATAATATATATATTATTTATCTATTTAGACTTTAAAATAAATTTAAATTAACATTATTATCTAAATAAAAAAAGTCAGTTTTAAACAATAACACAGTGGTTTTCACTATTCATCAAAAATTGAATGTTTTTAGAAAAATACCAAAAATTCACCCTAAGCTAATTTTGATATTCCAAATCCAAAAATTAAGTCCATTTTGATTTTTTTTAAAAAATTAGGTATTAATATTCATAATGTATTTTTAAATGGCTAGATTGATTTGTCAGGGTGTGCTATAACTCGGAGTTGCGTACAATGCAAGCTATTGTATTATTCAAAGAGAAACATACCATGGAATCTTGGGGTGTTAAATTTTCCCTCATTCAAATAATTTCGTCCTTGGAATTTCTAGAATATTACTGCATAAAAAGATTTGGGTGGTTCTTCGTTGTAAGTTCCTCAAGTTCCCACATTTCCTCTTCCATTTTATGGTTTCTCCAAAGAACATTTACCAAACGAGTCATCTGGTTTCTCCGCACTTGTTCTCTGGTATCAAGAGTATTGATAGGCTCTTCATAATAATACATATTGGGTTTTAGTTCTATTATTCATGGGTGATTACATGCGTTGGGTTTGGCATGTATTTTCTCAACAGTGATACGTGGAACACATCATGAACATTGGTGAGTCTTGGCAGCACTGCCAAACAGTAAGCTACAACACCAATTCGTTCAAAAATTTCAAAAGGCCTAATGTACTTGGGACGTAATTTACCCTTCTTACTAAATTGTATAATACCCTTCCATGAAGGTATCTTGAATAAAATATGATCTCCAACTTGAAAATCCAAATCCTTCCTTTAGTTATTAGTATAGCTATTTTGTCTAATTTGAGATGCTTTGATGTCAATTTGGATAATCTTCACCTTTTCCATCGTTTAATCCACAAGTTATGGGCCTACAAGTTTTCTTTCCCCAACATCATCCCAACAAGATGGTGTGTGTCATCTCTTTCTATATAACACTTCATATGGCGCCATCTGAATACTTGAATGGAAGATATTGTTATAGGAAAATTCTACCAGAGGTAAATACTAATCCCACATACCTTGAAAGTCAAGTGAGAAAGATATCAACATGTATTTTGAGGTTTCAATACTCCATTCGGATTGCCTAACCGTTTGAGGGTGGTAGGCAGAGCTCAAATAAAGTACACTATCTAGGGATTTCTGAAGACTTTTCAAGAATCTGGATATAAAATAGGGATCACGATCAGAAACAATTGATAGGGGTGCACCATGAAGTCTTACACATTCAATAATATATAGTCTTGTTAAACTTTTACGTGGTAAATCTTCTCTTATATCAAGAAAATGTGCTTACTTGGTATAATGATGAACAATGACCCATATTGCATTATTCCTTCTAGGAGTCTTTGGTAGCCCCATGAAAATTCCATCATAATATCATCTCACTTCCACTTAGGTACAGTATGAGGTTTCATGAATCTTCTAGGATGTTGTCTTCCAGCATTCACCTGCTGAAAAACCATACATCTTGACACATAATTAGCAATCTCCCTCTTAGTGTTGTCCCACCAAAAACTGTCCTTCAAATATCTATATATCGTAGTTCTACTAGGGTGTTTATAGAATTTGGAGCTATGAGAATCATCTAAAAATTCCCTTTTTAGATCAGGTATATCGGGAATACAAATCCTCTTTACAAAATTCAAAATTCCATCTTCATATATGAAGTCAATCAATCTCCCATGTTTCACAGCATTAATTTTTTTTTAAACTCCTCATCATCAGTCTGATAACTTTTTATCCTTTCTAGTAAAGATGGTTTGGAAACCATTTCAGAAAGTGTTCAATTTCCACCTTCTATGATTATTCCCACATCTATCTTTACTAGATCTATCAACATTGGATCCCTTTCAACACTCATCATGTTCAGAACTCCATGATCATTTTTGGTCAAAGCATATGCAACCTTATCTTCCTTCCTCGGGTGGTAGTGTATTGTGAAATCATAATCCATGAGTAGTTCGAACCTTCTCCTTTTCCTCGTGTCCAGTTATTTATATGAGAAAATATACATCAGACTCTTATGATTAGTATATATCTCGTATTTTTTACAATAGAGATAGTGTCTCCATATCTTCTGAGAAAAAATTACAGCTACAAACTAAGGATCATGAGTGGGATAATTTTGTTCATGAATTTTTAGTTATTGTGATGCATAGAAAATTACTCTATCATTCTACATGAGGACAAAATCAAGTCATTTCTTTGAAGCATCAATATAAATAACAGACCCATCATTCTATGATGGTAGATTCAAGATAGGATAATTGACTAATCTTCTCTTCAATTCTTCAAAACATTATTCACGCTCTTTTGTCAAACTAATTTAACCCATTTATGTTTGAACTTGGTTAATATGTTATCCAATCTCGAAAAATTCTTCACAAAACACTAATAGTAACCTATTAAACCAATAAAAATTCATAGCTCAGTTATATTCATCAGTGTTGGCCATTATTGGATTTCCATTGTCATTTATGGATCCATAGATATTCCATACTTAGAGAAAATATGGCCAAGAAAATAAATTTCATGAATCCATAATTGACACTTTCTGAACATCCCATATAATTCATTTATTCTAACAGTTTTCATAATAGTGTGCAAGTGATTTTTGTGATCTTCATAGATTTTAGAGTATACCAAGACATCATCAATAAATACCACTAAAAAGTCATCAAGATTTTCCTTGAAAACTCTATTCACTATATCCATGAAAATAGAGGGTGCATAAGTCAGTCCAAATAGACTTAATTTAAACTCATAATACCCATACCTGGTTCAAAATGTTTTCTTTATAATATCTTCATTCCTCACACACAACTGATGATATCTAGATCGAAGGTCACTCTTTGAAAAATATTGATCATTATGAAGGTGATCGAATAAATCATCAATGTGAGGTAGGGGATCTTTTTTATTTATTGTTATATCATTGATCTCCCTATAGTCAATTCACTACCTCATAGATCCATCTTTATTCTTATCAAAAAGAACATGGAATCCCCATGAAGAAACAATAGGGTGAATAATTCACTTATTACTCAATTCCTCTAGTTGTTTCTTAAGTTCCACTAATTCCACAGTTGTCATTCTATAAGGGGTCTTCGATATGGGCCGTGAACCAGGAATTAAGTCAATGGGAAACTCAATTTCCCATTCGACAGGATGTCTCAGTAAATCCTCTTGATACAGATCAACATATAATTTCATAATAAATACATCCTCAATTTTAACATTCCTTTCCTCACCCATAGTTATTTCACAACCTTCCTCCAAAATAATTGAATTTAGTAGAGCTACTAGGGGTGGATCTAAATATAAATCTGATGGGGATGTTTTTAATCTAAAGATATGGGATTCCTTATCATCATCAAAAAATTTAACCTCCTTATAATTATAATAAATTTTAATATCATGGTCCAAAAAATAATCCATGCCAAGGATTATATCAAATTCAATCAAGGGTATAACAATACAATCAGTAGATAAGACACATTTAAGTTCCATAATGGAAACTGCTTGACAAAACATTGTTGCAATGATACTTCCCTTATGAGTGTTGACTGAAAACTCCCTCGTGGAGTCAAATTGAAAATATATAATTTATTGGAAAACTAGGAAGATATGAAAGAATGTGTTGATCCAGAATCAAATAAAGCATTGGATAATTTTGGAGAAATTATTAAAGTACCTACAACCATGTCATCAGGAACTTGAACCTTAGTAGTAGTGATCACATAAGCTTGGACATGCTCGGTTTTCTTTTTCTAGGGAAAATTTCCTTGATTCTTGGGGAAATAATTTTCATAATGTATTATATCATTATAATTATAGCAATAAACATTGGTAGGTTCTTTATTCTTATTGCATTCGTGATCTTGGTGGCCTTTTTCTCCACACTTTTAACAAACTCATATTCCCTTCAATCATGTACCTGAGTGTTTCTTCCCACAATAACTGCAGGGTGGAAATTAAACTTTTCCCTTCTTCCCCTTATTTCCTTTTCCAGAGTGTTCAGTAGATCTCTTCTTCCATTGCTTCACTTTAAATTCATAAGACTTAGAGAATTCATTTTCTGTCTTGATAGAACATTAGTCTATATCTTCGTACGATGATAAGGATTGTGAGACTAAATCTCATTTGAGACATGGTTTTAACCCATCAAAGAATAGATCAATATTACCTCTTAGGTTACGTATATAATATATAGAATTCCATGCTATCCTTGTAAAGTTAGCCTCATACTTTGCGACATTCTCATCTTCATTTTTCCTCGGACTCAGAAATTTCATATCCATATTTTCTCTCTGTTCACGAGGAATGTATTTTTCTATGAAAAGATATTTAAACTCCCTTAATTATATATTTGATACTTTTTTATCCTCCTTTGTATTCTGAATTAATGACCACCATGGATTTTCATCTCCTGAGAGGCAATAAACTTCCATGACAACTTTTTTCCGTTTGCTAGTCCCCAAACCATGAAATATTTTCACTAAGGAACATATTAATTGTTCACCTACAAATGGATTTGTAGAACCATTGAATATTTGTGGTATTTTCCACATGAAGTGGTCTAACATTGATCCTATGTGTTGTGGATATGGGTTCTCTATAAAATTCAGGTTATTATTCATAGCTTGAGTGAGTTATCCCAGTATGGTAATAAGCTATTCAGAACCAGTGGCATCACCAGCTCCACTATACTTATCCTAAATGGGAGGGAAATCCCTACATGGATTATTCGCGTTGATACAATTTCCATTCCTTCCACTTAGTGCCATTTCTAAATAATGGCATACACTAGATTAGTTTATGAATTGCAATGCATAATTCCAAACTTGTAAAATACTAAACATAAATTGAACAGTTTATGAATAAAATCCATAATCATAGAAAAATTATTTGGGGAATTATTTACTCGTAAATAAATCATAATGGTTTGTAAAGAAAACAGAAATTATCATAAGAATATCCCCCATGAGTGTCAAACCAGGAACGTAGTAAGGCTCGTTGTTGTGTACCAGAATACCTCGGGTCAAGCCCAAAACTCCTTATCAGAGTTTTCACTCCTACGTACATTTGTGCCTGAACTACATCCAGTTGTAGTATCTTGATAGAGATGTATTTCTTAGAAAACCCACATAATATCTACATTTCTTAAAATTTTGGATGTTCTTATATATTAATCCCCAATGTCTATCTTAGGGTAATGTTCTAAAATTAGAGTTTTTTCTAAATCTAGTTACTATGGTTTGTACTAACCTCCATTTGGTACAAATTGTAACACCATGACCCCAGTTAACCTGAGTCAGTTCATTATGACATAACATTGGTATGATCACAAAAGATCAAGTCCCGAATGACTGATCAATTTAGTAGCCTTTGAAGTACTAGATACATACATAAGTTTTATATTACATTATTAAATGAAAAAGAAACATTATGTCTCCTTTTAACACACTCATATATCTTAGCCTATCCCTAAAGATTAGTCATAATACACTTCATCACATTCTGGGAAAAATAAAACATAAGAAAGGGGCGATCTAATATGCTCAGTAAGGATAACAATATAGAGGAAACTATCATAAATAAGCATAAACATTTAGGTAAATGTATATGACTAAAACAAAAAACCTTTTAAAATTATAATTCAACATAATATGGAAAAGATAAACCAAATATTTCTATTTACTTATTCACATGGATATTATAATAGTCGAATAATCACATGTAATATCAATATCTAATATCATAATGATGGAATGCATAATGTCGAACATCATAACCACATAGTCAAGGCCTCATGCCAATACTACAAATGAAAATATTTTTAAGGCATTGTGTTAAGACACTAGTTTTTTTCATGAGACTTACTCATGGCCCCACCCATCACTTACTACATCCAATGCATTCCTCATATGAAAAGGGTGAAACGTAACATAAGTATTTGTATTAAACTAGCTTACAAAATGTTAATACTATAACCACAAATTGTGAATGACATAAAAATAGCATATCCACAATCAAAAATATCATAAAACTATAAATAAAATATGTAATATTGTATCATAATAAATCAACTTCAATTAAGTATAAAATCCAATAATAGATGTTCACACAGATGAAATCTATCCAAAAACTATGTGAGATAAATATCTTTTCCTACTTTGAAATCATTTAAAGCTCGCATAATTTTAAATGAAAACATTTATTTTAAAGTGTTTTTATAATCTTTTAAGGTAATCTTATAAGGTGTTATAATGGCGGAAAATAACATCACCCACTATATAAGTTAAAAAAACATTCTTTCCTTAATTTGTCAAAAAGGTTATAAAGTATCTTATTTGGAAAAGGATTGAAAGATTCATTTCAAAAAAAATTTATAAAAATTAAAACAAGGTTATAAATGACATTAAACTATAGTATAGGAAATATTAAAAATGTTTTAAAATACACTTTTAGAAAACATGGATGTTGATGAAAAATAATTCTTACTATATACTTACGTATAAATAACCTCAGATAATAAAGAGATTTTAAAATTAATCCTTACCTTGTTATTTTCTTTAGTCTAGGGTTCATTAACCTCCTGTATAATGGCTAAATCATTGATATTAAATTATCCAAGAACAACATACATAAATAGGATATCTTATGTTTTCCTCTAATATTGTTTTGTTAATAATATTTTAGTATTGTCATTATTTCAGGTGTTAGCCAATTCATTTTCCTTCTTATGTTTTGTTCTTTAAGTCATGTTTGTGATTGATAGAATTTATTTTATTCATATAAAAAATGATATTATGTTCTTAAACATTATTTTTAATCGTTAAATGAATATTATTCTCGAATGGTTATGATGGAAAATGAAATCGCATCGCGTCATGGAGACGGTAAGCTATACGTACGCATGAGCGAAAATATCATTCTATTGATGGTTAAATCGTATGTAATTGGATGACATATTATATATAAATAATCATTAAAATGTTATATTTATTATTTAAAACAATTACACTCATTATTATACCCATCCAAATAATGAAGTGTTGAATAACATAATACTCCATGACGTAGAGACAGTAAGCCGTATGTACGCATAAATGGTGACTTTTTCATTCATAGGATGGATAGAATAATGAATATGGTTCTACCATATTTATAATAACATCTCAGTATATATAAGGTACTATATTTATTATTTTAGTATGGAAACAACAAATAAAGAGGTAGTAGAAGAATAAAATATCTTTGAAAGATGTGATAAAATAATTACCTCGTCTTTGGGTGCATCCTTTTGATTTGGACAAAAGAGTTCCTTAGGATATATTTTTTATCAAAGTAACACATCTATTATGAATTGAGGGTAGGTTTTAGGATATTTTAGTATGTTTTTACTGAGCCAAGTGGTTTTGGAGTTGTGAATTTAAGAGAAGGGGAAGTATCCTTTTTTAAGAGAGGTGGAGACACTTTTGGGAAATCTTGAAATATTAAATTATTATAAAATTATTTTTCGGTATATAATAGATGAAAATTGATTTATTCCAATGATAATATAATTATGGGTCCAAATACTTTCAAACAATAGGTTTTAGACAAATTTAGGTCACCATATTAACCATATATTTTAGAAACAACCCTTAGTTAAATAGTTTAACTTTTACCATGTCTTCTTGTATTTTTATACTACATGGTAAATATAGTTACTATAAAATTGTATGAGAACCTAAAGAGGTTTATTAATAAAATATATAAAATTATCTATTTCATTTGTAATAATATTATATTTTTAGAACTATTATATAATTTAATTAAACAGTAATGTTTTTAAAAACTCATTTATGTCAATTTTGACACTATTTTGTAATTGATTTTTGTTAAAGTCATAAAAACATGATTACTTTGACAAAAATAAATTAAATCAACCCTAATATGTCATATTCACTTATAAAAGTCGTGTATGGCATTAAAAAATTCAATTTACATTTCCTTTAATATTAATAATGTCATTTATTTTAATCTTTCATTAATAAGGTATTTATAGCATCATCTTTCTGTCATAAATAAATTTAATTATATAATGTATAAAAATTAAAAAAAACACCATGATGTAGAAAATATTTTAATCTTTATAATAAATATTTATTTTTGAATTTATCTTATGCAAAACCATATATTAAAAATGGTTTAGTTGTTCAAGTTTGAATTTAACACTTTTAACTCTTCTTTAAATAAAATATAATAAATCTATTAATCTAACCCTAGTGGATCAAAAATGATCATATTTTATTCCTAAGGTTTATTTTGGTCAAAATACACTTATCCAATGGAATCAAGAAATTTTTTGGTGTAATTTTATTTTATTATAATTTTATTTTTACCCTTAATTTCCCTACTTACTTTTAATTGTGGTAAATAAAATTCAACAGTTACTATTTAGAAAAAAAATTATATTCATCAAATTAAACCACATTTTACTTACTGATTACAACCATGTATGTCATATTTTTTAAATTCAATTCACAGAAGTGGTAAAATTATGTTTTATGCAAATTTACAAATGTGCCTAGAAGGTGGGTAAAAGACGTTAAAAAGTTCAATAACATTATATATATAAAAACTTATCATAAATGAATCCAATGAATTAAATTAGAATAATATAGGTATTATTTATCTATTTTTACTTTAAAATAAATTTATTTAATATAATTATTTAAATAAAATGTTTGTTTTAAACAATACCACATTGTTTTCACTATTCATCAAAAATTGAACGTTTTCAAAAAATACCAAAAATTCACCCTAAGATAATTTTGATATTCCCAATCCAGAATTGAAGTCCATTTTGAAAAAAAAATATCAAAAATTATCTATTCCTATTCATAATATTTTTTAAACAGCTAGTTTTATTGGTCGTGGTGTGCTAGAACTCAGAGTTGCATACAATCCAAGCTATCGTATTATTCAATAAGAAACGTACCTCGGAAGTTTGGGGTGTTATATTCATCATGGGAATGAAAAGTTTTTCATTATATCATTCATTGGGAAAAATTATTTAGATGTTTCCATGGATTTAATGAATGATGTGTTCTATGAGATCCTATATATGTTCATGGAGGTTTTCATCAACGAAATCCTTGTGTACTACGCGTTTAAGGAGGAGCATGCATAGCATCTTCATTCCATTTTTTGGATTTATTTTCCCTGATAAGTTGTTTGGGAAGTATGATAGGTGTGCGTTTAGGATTGAGAAGTACATTTCTTGGGTATTGGTATATCCCAGTAGGGAGTAGATGTGGATACATTGAAGGTAGAAGAAGTTGTGCATTTTGAAGACCCCAAGATTGTAGAAGAGGTGAGAAGTTTCATTTCTCTTTAAAGCTATTACAATAGGTTCATATTAACTTTATCTTAGGTTTTTATTCCTTGACAGCATTTACTAGAAAGGATAAGGTGTTCTTGTAGACTGATTCGTATCAGAAAGAATTTGAGTATCTGAAAGAGAATTTGGTCAGTGCTCTGGTTCATTGATTTCCAGCATAAGGGGTTTAGTTTAAGATTTTTTTTGGTGCTTCCAATCTTGGGTTGGGTTTTGTTATTATCCTTAATAGATTGGTCATTTCTTATGGGTCTCGGCAGTTAGGTCCCCATGAGTGTAACTATTCCCCCATGATCTCAAGTTAGCGGTGGTAGTGTTTTCCCTGAATTATTGGACACATTTCCTCATCAGCAAACATAGTGTGGTCTTCCCCAATCATAAGATCTTGAAGTATTTATTCACCCAATATGACTTGAACTTGTGTAAGTGTTGGTGGATGGAGTTATTATAGGATTACAACTTTGAGATTTAGTATTATCCTGTAAAGAGGAATGATTTGGCTGATGTGCTAAGTAAGAAGTCACATGTTGATGCAGTGTTGGAATCAAGTGATTCTTGGAGAGTGATGGAAGAACAATCATCATTCCACCTAGATATGGGATAATTTGGTAAAAGAGGTTTTCTTTTTCAAATGATGGTGTATTCATATCTGGTGTAGTCGGTAGAGGAATCTCGGTTGGGGGATATTGAGGTGGAGGTCTAGATAGATAGCGTTTTTTATGGTGAGGCCCTAAGATGGTTGCTCTGAAGATGGAAAACACTTAGTGTTGTTTCAGGGAGACAATATTCATTCCTTTAGAGATCCATGAGATAGTTATCAAATATTTCCACAATTTATATTTGGAGGTACATCCTATCATGAAAATACATACCAAGATTTGAGAGGTCATCTTTGGTGTCCTGGGTTAAAGCGTGAAAGTTTAGGGTTTGTATCTCGATGTTTAGTTTTCCATTAAGTGAAGGTCGAGCACCATAATCCTAGTTGTTTTCTCAAGTCATTAGATGTTCCTAAATGGAAGTGGGAAGAAATATATTTGGACTTTGTTGTAGGTTTACCTTGATATCAGGGAGGATATGACCCTTCATGGGTGTTAGTAGATCACTTGATGAAATCATCCCACTTTATAACAAATAAGGAGTCGATCGCAATGGAGTTTTTGTTGAGGTAGTATCTAGTGGAGGTGGTGAGACTCCATGGATTCCGGTAGATGATAATTTCCGATCAAGATCCTTTTTTTATCTTGGGTGTGGAGAGGTCTCAATCATGCTTTTAGTTCTCTTTTATTTTTTAACACTGCTTTTCATCTATAGACGGACGGTCCGACAGGGTGTATAGTCACAACTCTTGAAGACATGTTACGCTCTTGTGTCAAGGATTTTTGAGGTTCATGGATAAGTAACCAAACCTTGTTAGATTTATCATATAAAACCCATTTTCACTCCACTATGGGAATTGTTATATTTGAAACCTTGTCTAAATGACCTTTCCGTTCTCCACTGTGATGGACTAGGTTCAGAGTGTCAGCAATTCTCAGGCTGGAACTTGTATAAAATACAATAAAGATGGTTCATGTGATTCGTGAAAGAAGGAATGTAGCGCAGGATCACTATAAATTATTTTCCAATCATAGGAGGATACCTATGGATTTAAAAATTGGGGATCTTATGTTCTGGAAGGTGACTCCCCATCGTAGGTAGTGAAGTTTTGGTCATGGGAGTAATATTACTCCCTAGTTTTGGGGAGATATTGATGTGGAAGATATGACACATTCGAGGAGCATCCTGTAGTGAATTATGACTTATCATAGAAGTAGTTTCACAGGTCTTATATCCCCCTAGTTTGTGTCTTGTGGAGGCATGGTGGCATGGAGGGTAGTACCTAGGAATGTCTATCACAGATACATGCTTAGTACCCCTTGTCGTTTGGTGTTTAGTTTTTCTCTTGTAACGATGTTCATTTTTTGGGTTATATACCTTTTATGTTTTGTGAGATGGATTTATCTTGTTTCCTTGTTTCTTTCTCTCTTTTGAGATGTATCTCCCATTAGAGAGTTTTTAGTAGCTTGGTGTGGTTTTAGTGTTGTTTTGTGTTGTTCCCCTAGTGTGGTGGTTGAGATCCTATGGCGGTGAGAGATTTTAGAAGTACCTCGTGGGGTGGCTGTTCAGATGACTGTTTTGTTGTTTCTTCTCTAGGTTTGGTTTTGGATTCTCCAGGATGAGAATATTTTGAGAGGTATCTAATTTATGGGGCTGGAATATGTTTTCATCAAACCTTTTTGAGTGTTTGATGACTGAGGTTCTTAGAAGAGGATCAAAGGATGTCTGGAGTATTTCGTTTTCTAAAATCAGGGATCATGGGAGGATTTCACATCATGAAATGTTACACGACATGAAGGAGGGTTTATCATCATGTAATAGATTGGGGATTCAAAAATCAAATTAATTTAATAGGTAGAACATTTTTTATGGAAACTGAACTCTAGGAGTCCCACAACATGAAAGGGGGTTAAAATCATGTAATTTTACTATTCTGTATTTTTAAAACATTTCCAAACACTCTTTTTGTTAAAAGCTATGTATTCTATTGTTTTCCAATGTTCAACATCCCTCTCCTTCATCATTTTGGATTCCCTTATAGAGGGATCGATCCTTGGGATTCCGTATTCGATCTGCAGTGATCCTTGTTGATTCAAGGATTGTTCTTCCTTCATTTCTAGTGGGTTTTCCTAGTTTTATCTTATTTCATCATGTATCTTCTTAACATGTTGTTGATTTTTCTTACCCATATTATTAATGGGGTCCATCTTGGTTGTTTTTTGTGTGGTTGTTCCATTACAACCTTGAATGGATGCAGTTTTAGCAGGATGACTGATCAGAGATTCATTTCTTCGTTCATTCTCATGCGAAGAACGTCGACAACCATTTGAGGTAGGGGTTTCATTGCTTCTCTATTTAGTTATGTGAAATTATAGAGTAATAATGATTTATCCCATTGGATCACAATGAAATTGAAATATTAATTACTTTAACCATATTAAATAATTGATATTGATCACTTGGTGATGTTGTTATTTTTAGTATGATAATGGTTTGCCTCTTGATTTTCTAGTTAGTGTGACAAATACTCCTTGAATGGAAAATAATTTTGTTCTATATGGGAATTGGTAAAGAATGTAATGTCATAATTAATTAATAACTACTAGGATAAAATATAAAGAAGTGTGTTTAATGAATTTGGTAGTTCTTATTGTTTTAATTTGATTATATTAAAATTGATGCAAGTATGCATGTTTAATTTAATTGTTTAATGATCCTGAAACATGTTAGTTCTTGTTGAAAAAATAATTAAAGGCATGTTAAATTAATATTTTAATTAATTTTTGATATCTTGAGATATCTTTTTTATAAGTTTGACCAAATTTGGAAATTGTTTTAATGATTTAGTTAATTAAAAATGGAATAAGAACAGGTTGTGTGATCTAAGATAATTCCTTTATTGGTTCTATGTTTCCTGCTTTCTTGTAAAGTCCATGTTCCTTATTCTCTAGAGCCATGAGATCTCGTCATGTGTGAAAGTTGAATTCCATTTTTAGGAACAAGATCACGGTTTCTATGTTTTATTCAATGATTCTTGTGATGTGACATGATCCTATGATGTCTAAGCCTGGAGGGATGTTATGGTATGTAGTGAGGGGAGGCCCAAATGTGTTGTGAGCATGGGATGGCTGAGCCTGGAGGGTTGTTGTGGTATTTGGTGTGGGGGGCCCAGATTCATTTTGAAACTGGTATGGATGACCCTGGAGGGCTGTTGTTGAATGTAGTGAATAAAAGCTCCAATTTTGAGGCATTATTTGATTTTTAGAGTGGAAATATGTATCAGGATATACATGTGGGTTTCAGGGAGGACACCGAAGTTAAAGGAATGGGTTGAAGATGTTCTTACCCATTGTTATGAAAGATGGATTTTTGTTTGAATCAGTTGCTTGGCCGATGACAATGTTTTTGTTTATCTTCTTTCATTTCACCACTTCTTGAGGTAGTTGGTTTTGGTTACTGTCATTCTAATAGAGGAAAAGACACGTGGGGTATGGAATGTGCTTTTTGTGTTTAGATTATCATGGTTGGATGATTCTACACTCCTGCTATAGGTTGAAAAGACTCAATGGGTATTTCATCTACTCACCATGTTAAGCCCCTTGTGTTTGGTAGCATAGAATATTTTCCTACAATACTTAGTAATATGAAAGTAATGTTGTTAATAAATGGATAAATTTTTATCCCATGAGGTTTGAGCTTGCTAGGATGCAATATTGAGGTTATAATTATGAGAAGTCATGGAATGGGTTTTCTTATGCCAAAAGGGAATGGATCATTTTGTGATTCTAATGAACTATAATATGGAAAATATTAATGTTTAATAAAAGATTAAATAATAAATTAATTTAAAGTGAAACTGATTTAAAGGAATAAGATAACTTAATTTATATCTTAAAATGGTTGTGTCTTTATAGGATATATGGTCATAATAGTGTCTATCAAGAGTTTGAGAGACGTTAGCTTCAGTTGATTCTGAGACTAGGATATGCCCATAGTATGGTTGTGAGATATATTATATCATGTAATTTTTCTATTTCTATATGATACTCCATACTATCGACTAGGGAAACTAACACCCCGGGGATTTTGAGCCCTGGGGGTATTTTGACCAAAATAATAGTGGGGGTGGATGGTTGATTTCTCCCTTTGGCTCTGATATCTTATATTTGTTGGTACTTTTTTTGGTATGCATGACTATTAATTTTTCCCATATATATTTGTCTAGGGATGTAATTCCTTGTGGTTATATCACAAACATGTATTTAGGATATAGTTTCATAATCAATACTATAGGTATAACATATATATATGCATTGGTGGATTGAGGATTATTACCTGCTGTATGGACTGTGATGGAATGAGGTATAATGGTGGCTACCAAAAACTACCTGGATACTTTTGGTTACTTGGGTGTGGTGGTTTATTGATTGGAGTTCATGTTGTGGTGCTTCTACCAAGTGTATGTGGGCAAGAATTTTTTGAGAGAGATGCTCAAGAGATGCGGCGTCGGGGAAAAGTGGTAAAATAGTGGGAAAGCAGTATCAAGGTACCCTTGATATTCATTATTATATGTTTGTGTATGTGATACTTGGTGGCATCAACCATGGGGAGGCTGGGAACATATTATACCTGTTTAGGTGACGAGTTAGTTTCACTTGTTTTTCACTATGCTTTAGAATGCTTTTTTTACCTTTTACATGAGAAGTTATGGGGGAATTCTTCTGAGTATACTATTACACTCATCCTACATATATATAAACTATTTCTCAAGTTATTTAGAGTATGTTGGAGATCGAGTTGGTTACTAATAGCTTGGGGATTTTATAGGAGTTGTTATGGATTCATGGTCATTGTCATCTTTACATTTATTTTGGTACTTTTATTTATCCCATTCAGTTGTATTATTTTTTTCATGACATTAAATTTTTTATATGGTTTTCATTATATATTGGAGTTTGATCAGGACTTGTTTGGTTTCTGTCTTATATGTCTCTTTGACATGTTTTTATCTTAGAGGGTAATGCCTCCCATCAGCACGTTTGTTATACCCTCAGTGGTAGTCGCTAACCCAAGCCCTACTGGAGGTAGGACTCAGGGGTCATTATATTTATTCTACCATTGTTGGCCTAGTAGGGGTACACTTTGTGGGGAGGGTTTCAAGACATTCAACATTTTTCTATAGGATTATTAAAAAAAATATTATCATAAATAGATATTTCTTTATCCTGAAAACCATGAGATAATATCCTTGGAGTATTTTTCAAATCAAAATAATATAGGAGTTCCCCACTATAATGAGAACCTACAAATGTTTTCACAATGTTTATAAAACACATGTTCTTTATTGAAGATATTGTCTATCTGAAAATATAAGTATAATATTTGACTATCTGGTGTTCGAGATTGATAAAAAATTTCGAATTCTTCAAAATAATTTCACACATGGAAATTTCCTAGATTTGAGGTTAGGATAATCTACATGAAAATAATAATTACACATGTTTTATGTAATTTTGGATATTTCTACCATTGTTTGTTTTTATTTAACATAAGAATTGAGATAATTATTATTGTATATTATTATTGATTTTCACTAACATATGGATTGAAACTATAATGTAATATGATCATGGATAGGTTTCATATGTTTGGTGCAACTTAGGGAATGTGAAATCAATTGAATTGGGATGGAAAGGATTTCCCCCATCTGATTTAATGAATGTTGATATCTTTATTCCATTAATTGAAATAAAATTGCCTTACTAAATTAGTTGAAAATATAGTTTATGAATGAGTTCCATTTGAATTGTCAATGAATGAAAAACCAGAGATATGAGATTATAACACACATATACCTCCTGATTGATAAGATATCATGAAATAGGTATTGTATTGCCCAATTACATTTACTGGAAAGTTTTTGTCCAAATGAAATTATTTTATATCTTTATAGTTTCCTAACATATTGGTAGATGATGTTCTCTGATATTAGCTATGTTATCCCAATTCCCTTAATAATGAATCCAAGAGGGTCACGCAGTATATGGATCTAGAATCATATTAAATTCAATATTTAATTAAATAGTTAAAAAAATATTATTATTAGTTCGTTGAATAATAATTATTGTTGTATTATTTTCTGTGTAATTTCAATCTAGAGACATTTGAGTTTAGAATTGGTGACTTGAGTTATATTTATTATATATTATTCACACAAAAATAAATAAATAGTAATTTATTCAAAATTTTATTGAAGATATTAATATATATTTATATTTAGGTAAATGAGAATTAATATTAATATTTATTCATGTCTTTATAAAATTTAATATTTATTTATTTATTTATTTAACAAATAATAATAGCTTGTTAAAAAACAATTATATTATCCAGTCTTTGCAATATACCAAGGAGGGTTGATGGGATGTGTTAAGGACCAAACATAAATGATATACATTATTTAATATCATTTAAATAAATAAAATGTTAATTATTTACCAATTATTATTAAAATATATAGAATTAAAGTGACATAATTATAATAATATGATTATTATTATTAGATATGACCTATAACAGGGAAAAAATATTTGATAAAGTGTATTAAAATAATTACCTAATTATTAAACCTTTTTATATATTCCACATTATATCATTTTTGAGGTAATATAGTTGTTGTGCTCAATATAAAGACTCTATAATTATCTCAATCCCTATAGAGAACAAGATACTCTATCCCACTTATGAACAAAAGGAAATAAGGGAAACCAGTCATTATGATAAAAAAAATGAAACAAATCACTATGACCCACTATGATAAAGCCTGGAATACCAAGTGATTTATTCATAGATTCATAGATAGTTTTAGATAAAAATAGAGGAAACTACATTTGGGTTATCAACTCAAACTTTGAGACAAAAGGGTGAAATTTGAATTTAATTGATGGAATTATATGGTTTGAGGTAATTATTTATTTCAAATTAAATGTTAATTATTCTTTTTAGGATAATCTAGGGTATCCACCACCAAGTTCCATAGATTTTAGTAATTGTTATCGATGTAAAATTATTTTTAGGAACCTTATTGATGCTTTTGTTTCACCACTAATTATTTAATTTATGGGCTACCCATGTTTCAATACAAGTTATGTTTTATACCCCAATATTTTATCAACCCAATTCTATTTTGTGATTTTTTTATTGCTTAATGAAATATTTTTTTGATTGTCATTATTATAGGTGAAACTTCACACCCAAACCTATAATATGAATTCGATCATTCTTTACTAGGGTCTAGACAATAACTAATCTTCAATTCAAAGTGATTCAATTTTGTAATTTATTAAAAATTGATTACTTTGGTAGGATATAGAGGCTACCATATAATCATTAGGTAAACAATTGCTTTCTCTATCAAAATTATAATTAATACAAAAGTCATTTTATAAATATTTTTCACTTAGTGAGTATTTTATTGTGTTTATATGTTATCATTTCACTAAATGAAATCAACCCCCTAATGTGATATTCCTCTCATGTTTTTATTATTCGATGATGAAATAATTTTAAATAAATTTATTTAGAATATTTCTCATATATTTTAAATGAATTTTCTGTTAGGTGTTTTTTAATTCATATAAAATTTGTTCTATATTTATTTTTCAGGATTAAATGTTATTTTGTCTCCCTAATGTCGATTATTTCTTCCTCTATTTTAGTGTTTTTTCAATTCTCTTTTTAAAATTTTTCATCTATTTACATTTACTTCTAAAATTTATGTATATTTTCATTTGATTTCAATCATGGTTCTATCACTAACATCATAAAATCTAAAAATTACCTACATATCCACTTCAAGGAAATGATGAAGGAATTATAGTTTTTAATTTTAATAATTTATTCCACACAAATATTAAAATATATTATTTGTTGTGGTGAGTGTGAAGATATAAAACTTATTTCAATCCTAGTATTATGTCATAGACACTTTAAATTACCTTCATCACTTAACTTGTTTTCTTATATGAAAAAGTTATCTATGAAATGTTTATTTGACTAGGTATATCATACAAAAATCTTAGTGTTTCTACTACATTTGTAGTAACATGAATCATCTTCCTAGGAATATATTATAGTGTGAATAAATAAAAAAAAATCGTTTATATATGGTTGTGTGGGGTAGCATATAATTCAATAAATTCAATTAATTTTCTATAGATTAATAATCAATAAATAGATTTTTATAATGCACTTTTATGTGGAATCCCTTAAGTATGACACAAGTCCAGGTGAACATGTATTTAATCCACTAAATTTCTTCCATCCTCCACTTTTATGTATATATTCATATTTAATTCATTATTTTTCATTATTTTTCCTTATTAAAATGAAAAAATATATAAAATCATCATAGTTATGTGAAAAAGGTAATGATACATATCATCTATGAGAGATGATCTTGTGCATTAGTTATTATATTGTATTAGTATGGATTATAATTTGATATTTTATGGGAATTAATGTTATGTTCCTATATAAATTGTAATTACCATTCATGGGTGGTGTATTTCATACATTTTAATATTATCCTTTTTATTCATCAATGATTTCAATAATAAATTACAAAATAAAAGTTAAAATAATTGTTTTTTTAAATTCATTAAAACGCTAAAATCATTGGAATGGTTTCAACTATTATTTTGTGTTTTCATTTTTTTCGAAATAGAGATTAAAAATTATTTACAATATTTCTTTTTTTATATTGATTATGATAATTAATTTTTTTAGAAAATAAAAACATCAAATTTTCATTAAACCGTAGGATTTCTAATTATGATGTTCATTTAAATTCTATTTTATCTATTATAATATTTCTAATGATGTAAAAAGTTAATTAAAATCCACAAATAGGGTAAATCTACATGTGTTGTTGATTTTATGAGCAAACATAATTATTTTGAGTTTCTACTCAACATTATATCCCTTAATAAAAATAATATAACTAACCTTATTTCAGAAAAATAAAATAAAAAACTCATTTCATTATAAAAATCATTGAAAATTTAATATTCTGTTATTTATCGTTAAAATAAAATATTGGGATTATAAAAAGAGTTGTAGTAATGTAATAAAAATTTAGATTGACATTTTGACTTGGAAGCATAAAAATTAATAAGAATAAAGTCATTTAATTTATAATTAAATGAAAGTGGAATAAAATATTCATTGACATTGTGGTGATTTAAATGATGTTGAAATAAATGATTAATTGATTGTGTGTAAACCTTATCTAGATATGAAAATATATAAATAGTGACATAAAATTATTTAATGTGGGTTATAATATGTTATAAATGTTATTGGTCTATAATTTTTTTCATCAATATGATCTCACAAAATTAAAAATAATAATTCATTTATATTAATAATATTTCCAATGATTAGGAATTTTTTAGATTAAGATCTATAAGATGGTGCTATAAAAAACTACCTTTTGTAGGCCCCATCGAAGGATTATGAGCTTGTAGGAAGAATAATATGATGAGAATAAAATATCTATGATGTATTTTTTCATGATTTTATTGAACATAAAGATAAAATACAATTAATAAATTTAAAATAAGATCAAATTTTGACATATGCTTCTTGAATTGGATATTTCATGAACTAACTTGGGTTTAACTGACATATTACACAATTTTCTCGCAACATGGACTCAAATGTGCCTCCATGTACACCATAGGTTTCCAACTTGGGTCGAAGGAATAAATGTAAAAGGTGTAGAGACTATTCCCTAATATTAGAGTGAAATAATAGTGGATGTAAACTAAAAACATACACATCCATGAACGTCCGAGTGCGAATAAATAAGTATATGTTTAAAAGAAGTTTTAATAAATTGAATAAATTTTATATAATCAATAACAAGATAAAACATAAATAAATTTATTTCCCACTAAGACAACCACATAAATAGAATAAAAATTAATGGAAAATAAAAACACAAGGATCAATAGATTCTCTGAATCAAACAACAAATATGGTCTCTATGATCATCGAACTTTCCTATAGGGATACTTGTACTACACATGATCTATACCACCTGATCACTCCCTATTTTCCCTCCACCAGATCCACCACATCCTATTCTCAACTATAATATAGATATAAGTTATGCATGCACACTAAGATGCATGCACAGGGGTCAAGAAATAAATATTAGGAGGCCACCCCCAATGGTGGGTCGAACATATTATTCATAACTTGTGCATTAAACACTTGATATTCCCAGCATAGAATAATAAAAACTACTAAAAAATATAAAAATACTACAAAGAAAACTAAAATTACTAAACAAAAAAATCAATCATCAAGCTCTACATCGACACCCAAGGTAAATCTACCCCTTCTCTAGCCCAAGACTCTGGAATTATGAAACATAGTTTCTGAAGATACAACATCATTGTTGTTATCCAAATCAATAATATTATATAACATTCCATATAAGTACATGAATGAAGAAAATATTATTGGATGTCATCCCAAGGGTTTAAATATAAAGGGAATCTTATAGGGTACAAGACTATAATTCAACTATCTTAACTAGAGGAAGGAAATCATGTTAACCCTATGAAGATCTAACCCATGTCCTAGAAGTCCTATATTACTGAAAGACTGAACAAACCTATCGGTACATTACTAATAGACTACATGAATATGCCCCATACATATAAACTAGTCCCTAACCTAACAATATCCTCCACAATCCCCTAAACACTAGTCCAGGTGACAAACTAAACTAGGGTGGCTACACACGTATAGATCATCTATTTACCCCTATACAAACTTAAAAACATCTATCTAGTATAGGAGAGTAATAGAATAAATCTCAAGTCCAACACCTAGTCAAGTAATATATTAATGTTCTTCTCTCTCATAAAGTCCTGAAAAAGAATAACATGAAACCACCGTGCCAAATCTCTCGATCTAGGGTCAGTTAACTCCAAAACCCAGTATCTAAAACCACTGAAACTAGTACAGGTTTTCTCATAGGAAAAAAAGCATGGGGAACCCTCTATGTTTTCCAAAACCAAAAATCATGTAGTACGCCCTTAAGGGTTTCCTCTATAAAAAATAATGCTCGGGTTGAGCCTTCCAAAACAAAAAACATTTGGCCTCCTAACACCCAACCTAAAGATCACCACACACATAAGTGAAACCTCAAAAGGCATCATTCGTAGAAATAAATCCCCAAGGAATTCCACTCCTAGAAGGGTATTCCTCAAACTAGTCACTCACTATTATTGGATACACTTCTCAATGACACCCATACAAACCCGAAATCCCTTGATTTCATCCCAATATAATGGCACCTACCAATCTAGGAATCCAGTTCCAACCTCCTATAATTGTACTATCAATGTTCATACAAGAAAACAATCATGCATTCCTCCTAGTATCCATCCAAATTTTCTAAAAACATATCTATAATCCTCATCCAATGTTATCAAAAAGTGTACAACCCTCTCTCAGACATCACAACTCCTAACCCAACCCCTATGAAGAATCAAGAAGATCAAACTCCAAAGAGGATTTAATTAGAAACTCTCGGTCCAAAACCCCATATAGGAAGCTTGAAAATGATTAAATGATTCTACCATCATGATATATGTGAAAATATTCCCAAAATAGTCTCCTATTATATAAAATTCTAACTAGGTGGCACAAATCCACTTAAAAGTCCTTATAGGAAAAATCACAAGATGTGTAATTCTATGTACATGGCTTGTACTCTCAAATCCCAAAATGTAGATATAATTTTATATAGATAGGGTAGAAATGAGGTTTAAAAAGGTACTAGTACACGATAATGGAATTCATGGGGTTAGACCATGTATTACTACCCATCCATGTCAGCCTCATGTGGGATGTCTGGCCAAGTACCGAACCACATAGACATGTAGTAATATACATTGTATACCTTTATTACATTCTGTGTACTTCATAAACATAAATATACCAATGTAGTCATATATATAGAAATGGACTACTATGTTGTGGGTACCCAATGCATGAAGATTATAGTTCTAAAACCTTTATCTACCCATTTACATAGATAAGTACTATTAGATGGCATGTACCTAGAGTATAGAGTGTTTAGTTCCCAAACCTCCATCTTCCCAAGTACTCGACTACATAGACAAGTACTACTACATGGTGTATACTTAATGAATAAATCATATACATTCATAAATGCTTCTTCCCTAAAATAAGAAGATCACAAAATGAGTTTTCTTGAAGCTACACATCGTGTGATCAATATTTTCGAATATGAGACAACTATATTCTTCTTAAAACCTTACAATTTGACCAAAACCACTAGATTGGACTTCCAGGGGTCACCAAAAACCCAAAAAACAAATTAAAACTTATGACTTATTAACCTTTAGGGATTTTAAGTGAAATAAAAAAAATCTACCTCTTGGTCGAAACCACTAAACCTTCAATCAAAATCATGATCCGTAGATTTCATATGATGATCTAGTGCCACCCAAGCTTCATAGTGACACACCCTCCCACCCATATTTCCATCTCCATCTCCAGATCTCTTATATTTTTACTAAGCACCCCAAAAGGGATATGGCCACAGTCATGAACAGCAGTCCAAGGGAAGAGGAAAATATAAAAGGTAAAAAATGAAAAAGGGGAAAAGGGAAAAAATAGGGCCCAGACCCGATGCCGACACCTGAGACCCAGATATGAATTTCCGAAGAACAAATCCCATTTCAGTCTCAAATTCAAAGTTAATATTCAGATATGATACCCTGAACAGAATTTATAATGGAAACAAACATATATGAATAAAATATATTTCAATAAATATTCATTAAATATTTTACCAATATGTAAACTGCTCGAAATTCCACTAAAATGTTTTCCTATGGTAAACACACTATTTTTTGATAAAGGGTGTTTACAAAAAAATTACCTTTGACCATTATATAAGATAAATTACAATTATGTCCCTCCAAAACCATAAGAGATAAAAAATCAAAATTACCTTGATTTTATCACACTACCAATAATATCCTGGAATATCGATGCCTTCAATGATACCATGACCATCCACTGACCAATCTCATGTGACCGTGACTCTCCCAGCACAAGGGATATTCAACATTTAATGATCTAATTTTCACTAATGAAGGTGTATCATTATAGTTTCACCTCAACAAAACACCAAAATCCATTACATGGGCTTCATCCACCACTATAATCAATGGTTGAATGTTCCCAATCCACTAAATTTAGATAACTAACAAGAAATACCAACCACCTAATATTTCTATCCCACCATGAATTACATATCCACACTTAATTGTCCACATAAAATGATGAGAAGTATCGATGATAGACTGTGGTGCACTACCTAACATAAGGCTTCTCTTAAACCTCTCCTCGAGCACCAACCGCAATTGGTCCGTGATGGCTTCCCCCCTAGAGTGTTCATATAACCATACTAACACTTAATGAACCCACAAAAAAATTATAACCTACATCGACATATACACATTCAATAAGGATTTACTAGAAAAGCTAAAAAACAATTACACTCCTCAAGGGAGTGTTATTCGTCAAAAAAATATCACTGATTCTCACACTCAAATGAGTCCTAACCTAACAATCCTAGTATTACCTTCCTAAACCACTAACCATTATCCTCACAGAGGTCAACTTGAACAGACTAGATTACCCTCAATACCCCTCTTTAAAACAAGGAAACTCCCTTATGACAATATACACCACACAACCACCCTCTAGTCATAAATCCAAAAACATGAGTGCCTAACCACACACTCATCATGATACCCAAATATCATCATAAATGAATAGATATAAGAATCCAAAATACCATTCCATTCAAACCATCAATGAAACTGAAGAACACAACTAGTGCTCTAATTCAAAAGCCTATGGAAACTTCATCATCACTACAGAACATATAAGGGAAACAAAACCATCAATAATAATAATTCTCAATCCAAAAATATCAAAAACATACCTTTCTTCATCATTCTAACCAAAATACTATGGAAACCCAATTCCCACACAAACACACATGGGTTTCCATTAATCCCTTGTTGAAGGGAATTCATATCTTCCACTAGATAACACCCCACTCGGAGATCCATATTAAATGTTATCAAAAAACAATAATCATGGTTAATTTGAGTATAATTCCACCAATAAACAATATTGGACAACAACACACTAATTATTTATGACATTTTAGACAATTGAACCTCCATCATTTGTAAAAACTGAAGAATTTTTAAAATTTTATAAGGATTTAATATGACTATCACAATGAATGGATATTGGAATCTTAACATCATGCTAAGAAACACAAACCCATAAATCAAAAAATATTTAAACATAATTTTAATTATAAAGGTGGAAATCATGCAGCCATAAAATAGAAAAAATACTAATCCCATAATTCTGGAATCCAAGTGTTTATACTAGAACTAGTGTTCATGATACAGCATCCCTTTATCCATCACAGGTTCCAACATATAAAAAAATCTTCTGTATACCAAATCCCAAAATAGTATGTTAATGAAAATGTATCCTTTTATATCATTTATTTATGAAATATATGGGGTTCACCCAACCCATCACATGATGTGTCTTCAAACAAGGCCTCAAGCATGCCTCCTAGTATTCTAGAGGCTTCCAGCTAGAAGTGAGGGTCTAAATGGATATGGTGGGGAGACTATACCCTCATATTAGAGTGAGAATATCACATAAATAAACTAAAATAATACCCATCCAAGAACATTATAGTGAACATAAATAAATAAATTATTGCAAATAAAACTATAATATATGGAATGCATAACAAAGCCTCAAGGAAAATATTAAACATTGAGACGTTGGTCACAAAATTGGTAGACCATATAAATATAACAAGAATAAAATGAATATAAAAACAAAATTCCCAATTGATACTCTAAAATGAACCACATACCTAGTCTCCCTATACCTATTGGTTATATAATAGTGGGAATTCCCCTGATCAACCACTTATTGTACTCAACCCATAAGTATACACAAGTTATTCACACACATTGAATTTTATATACAAGGGGTAAGAAATAAGTATAATTTGGTCACCCCAATAGTGGTCCTAACATCTTCTCTCATAACAAGCTCATGAAACATGTGATATACCCATCCAATGTAAAAAACACTATATGAATAAAAAAATAAAATTAATAAAATAAAACAAAATGGATATACATAAAGAAAAAATGATCCTCTTTTTCTAACTTAAAAACTAAGGTAAATATACCCTCACTATTTGATAAACCATAAGAATTTAAAAATATGGATCACACAACTACAATATCATGCACCTATTCCCGGTCATGGAGGAGTTATAACATCTAATGTAAGAACATGCATGATCTCTAGATTCTATGATATCATCCCATGAATCTAAATTAACAAAGCTCGTCTATGAAGGTCTAGGAATATAATTACATGATCTAAAAAGGTGGTAGGAACTCCTATAAATACATTTAAATTTCTACCCATGTTTTTGAAGTATTGTTGTACTTACTTATTGAATTATCCTGCCATCACATTATTTTCAAACAACGATATATTTCCCTAAACTCATAGATTGGTCCTGGGAGGAAAACAACTATAAAATCAACTAATCCCAAGCTAGTTTGATCTATTAAACTAGGTTGACTTCACTTTCTAGTTCTTTGATTAGCTCCCTAAACCAACATCACAATATACAACCATATAAATTAGAGAAATAAAATCAATATGTTCTCCAATTTCCAAATGAATATTATCCAAACACTCTCTTATCTCGTATTGTCCAAAAAAATATTAACATCAAACTTCTAAGAAAACATTTCAGAACTAGGGTCTTATAACAAAAAAACTATCTAACCAAAATTATTAAAAACATCAATATCTATATCATAGAAAAAATCATGGGGAACACTTGATAGTCAGAAGAAAACATAGCTCAATATGGAAAACCAACAAGGAGACCTACTAGAAAAACCATACATTATTCAAATTCCAAAAAAGATGCATAATGGGAACTCTAGAACATAACTCGAAGATCACCATGCCTAAAAGTGAGACCTTAAGAAACACGATTCCTAGAAATAAAACCTCCTAAAACACCACTCCCATGAAGGGAATTCATCAAAGAGGTCATTCATACATACCTCAAACATAGATCAATGGAACCAATCATATCATACATACATCAATGTCATCCCAACCTAAAGGATCTTACTAGTACAAAACATAAGTGACTCAGTCTAAACCTTAAGAAAACAAAGTAATGATGATAATACAATAAAAACATGAGACCACCCATGGGGTCCATACAAATAACATAAACATACTCATTAAGTATCCTAAAAAAGGTGATCAATTAGAACACAACCCTTGCTCATACCTCACAACTCATACCCCAACCCCCATAGGAATCTAGATTCACAACCTCACTAGAATCATCAACTACACTATCGTGGTCAAAAACACCATCCAGATGGACTCAAAACACCATAATAATTCCACCGTCATGATTTGTATAGAAGAAATATCATAATGGGCTCTACCTATGTCCATTTTTGAATCTTGAGTATAAAAAACCTAAAACCCCATGAATGAAAAATGTACACGGGTGTGAACTTCTCATTACATGACATGTACTATCAAGTCTACACCTGGACTTGTACATATTTATGGTTAGGGATAAATTAGGTTTTATCCATATACTAGTAAATAGCTAGGTAATACATTGGATATGGACATGTACTACTACATGACAATGTCCAACTCACATCGGTTGTCTACCCAGGTACCTAGCCGTATGGCCAAGTACTACAACATAGTGGGGACCCAAAGCACATGGTGTGCAGTTCCCAAAACCTAATTTTACTCTTTAAATAACCCATTTACATGTACTTCTATAAAATGTGTGCCCAATATATGTGGATTTTACATCTAAAATCTCAATCTTCTTATGTGCTCTGCTACTTGGGAATGTATTTCCGCATGACATGTACCCAGAGTATATAGTGTGTAGTTCCCTATCCTCCATCTTCCAAAGTACTCACTTATATGACTAAGTAATAATACATAGATTGTACTTAAATTATAATTAAATTAAATTAAAAAGTCATATTTATGAAATATGAATAATATATGGAATTTTTTCTTGAAACCATACATTATGTGAGTGGAATTTCCAAACAGGAAACCCATACGAACTTCCCAAAACCCCCCAGTCATCCTATAACCCAATAGATCAATCCTTTAGGTGTAAAAAACCACCCAAAAACATAAATAAGATATAAAAAAATTACATATGTTATTTTTATTGAATCCATTCAAAAGGGAAAACCTCAAGGTGGAAACTACTGAAGGTTTGATCTGACTCTCGATCTATAGTTGTTGAATAAGGAAGTTGTGTAACCCATGATCCTTGGAAGCACCTCACCCCCCCCCCCTCTATATCTCCACACCCCTCTCCAAATATTCTTTGATTATTAATGACCACAAAGGGTGGATCCCCATTTGTTTTTTAAAAAATCAATGGGAGGAGGAAAATATGAAATAGAAAAAATAAAGGTGAAAAGAAAAACGAAAAAAGAAAACAGGGACTTGGCCTAGCCCTAATGCCAAACATAATGTTATGCCACACTTAAGAAAAACTGTCCATTTAAAACTCAACTATGGAGTCATAATTATGATCTAATGCTCCAAATGAAAGATATCACCAAATGAAAATTCATAAATCAATAATATTTAAATAAATATTTAATATTATTCTAAAATTTAAATGTCTCATAATTCCACCAAATTCCTACCCTATGTAAAAAACTTATTCTTGGAACAACTGAGTGGTTATAAAAACATATATGATATCCTCATATATATTAATGTACTATTTTTCCCTTAAACACCACTAATGTTAAAAAATTCAAATTTTCCATGATTTTCTAAGATTATCACGGTGTGGTTCATGATATGAGAGAAAATATAATATCATATTTATAAAATTGTGTCATTAATATATTATAAATAATCTATTACTCAATTTTTACAATTTTATAGATGATTTTGATGATGAACATGAGTTTCTATATAAACTAATTTTGAAGAAAATTATTATTCTATAATCATATTTCTTAAATATGTCATAATGTATAATTCATATTGATTTATTTTTAATTATAACTAGTGATATAGAATAATTTACACATGAACTTTTGGTTTTAAAAAATCCATTGGTGTCAAATATGAATTTAGAGTGAGTGAAGTCTATGTTTATATCACCTTTTGATACTCACTTTGTCATACATATAATGTGATAATGATCAATGAAATAATTAAAAACATTATTCTCATAATTATAATGTGTTTTCCTACCATGAGAAAAATATGTTGAACTAAAATAGGTGTATATCCAGTAATTTGGAAAAAAATGTTGAGAATCACCACCTACATTGACCCCCATTTAGAAAATGTTTCTTTATTAATTATAGTGAAGGAGAATAACAACACGAAAAGGTGGAACTTAAATGAAAGATACGTATTTTGATTCATGTAAAATACAAGACATAATTTTTAAATTTTAAAAAAATATATCCATAATAAAATTAGGGATGAGTCATATTACTATCTAGACTTAGAAAATCAATACAAAAACAATCCTTTGAGGATATAAACACAAAAATCATTAACATTTATTTCATTTTTATATTTAATAGGTGTTTCTCGTGTACTCATGAGCAAGATAACATCTCAAATATGAATTAAAAAATAAAATTTACTATGTTCCATTGGTTAAATAAATATTCAAGTTATTTTGTTTTATAATTTTAATTATTTTTTCTTAATTCATTAAAATAAATAGATGATTGGGTTAATGGTTTTTCACTAAATGATTACCATAAGGCGTTTTTATCCTTACTTTAAGATAAAATTAAGGTTTTAAATATTAAAAATAATGTTTATATTTGTTATAGTTTACTTTTTTTAAAAGATAAAATAAATAATTTTAAAGATAATATAATTGGGGGATGGAAATATATGTTTGTAATAAATTCCTTCAATGTGTTTTTTATTCCATTTTTTAGTTTTTATTCATGTGATAAATTGGAAATTTTTTAAAAAAATTGTTTGAGAATTCAATGGAAACAATTTTCAAATAATATTTAAAAATTCATATTAAATTTAAAATAATTAATACTATTTTTAATAATAGTCATTACTTTAGTTTTAGTCTTTTTTGGAATATACTATTTCGATTAATGTTAAAACATAAATTCACATACCCCAAAGGCTATTGTTTTTTTATAAATAATCATTGATATAACAATTTCATGATGGAACATGAGTTATTTATACTAATAAAAATATATTAATATTTTATTTTGAGATTTAAAAATTGAATATATATATATATGATTAAGTGGAAATTTATGAATCCCTAATAAAATATAAATATCTTTGAGACATTCAATTTTTAGTCCTTATATTTATAAACATGAAATAAAAATAAATTCATTGGATAAAAAATTAGGAGTATTATATCCCCATATACATTTCTCTATATAATTTTACATTGTTTCACTTATGAAAAAATTTTCAATAAAGGGATGTGTAATGGATTTAAAGATTGGAAATATTTGTTTGAGAATTTTTAAAATACATTTTTTTATTCATATCTAAAAATATGAAGTGTAAATGAGTTTTGGTATGATAAATACATTCCATTTTATCTATTATATAATATTATTCTATTCATCCACCCATTAAAATTTTCTTATTTGAATACATAGAGCACATGAATGGACTTTTTGGGAGATAAATTATAAATTGGAATCTAATCCGTCCAATTCCTTGTGTAAAATAAAATTCCGAGAGTGAGATAATATTATGGAGGATAATAACACTTATTTTTGTTTCTTTATAGATAATATATTAATAATAAATTTTATTGTAATATTTTATTTATGGGATGTATAGTTCGGGCTAATTTTTTATATTTAATTACCTAAATTAAATTAAAAAATTATATAAGAAAATAGTGTAAAAAATGTTGAAAAGTGGTTATAAAATAAGATTCATGATGAATTATTATTTTTGAGAATTTCTATTTCAAATTTAACTTTAAAAATAAAAATGGTGGAAATTTTGGAGACACTATGAGGACTATTTGAGGAATATTTACACAATAATCTTAGATCTTCTTATATTTTAATTTTTTTTTTCAAGAGTCAATGAATCTAAATTTAAGCTCTAGTTTCTAAACATGAAACAACCAACCAATAACACTAGATCTCACATATAAAACACCTTTAGATTTTAGGTTTTTTTAGTTTCTTGTAGAGTAAATTTTAATAATGAATAATATAGAAAAATTTAAGTTTTTAACAAAATTTTTATGAGGTATTTGACTATAGTCATCATTATATGAATTCACTCTTTTTTAAACGAATGAAATGTAATCAATGTATCAAAACATATAAAAAATATTTAAATATGATATATTTTTTATGTTATTCATTTATTTTTAGTCCAAAAATACAAAATACAAGTGTAGTAGTGGAAATTTCATTTTAAAGGGGAACAACTATGGTATAATTATCAAGTATATTTCTTTTAATCATACATTATATGTAAAGAGTATATCTAATTTTCTGTAACTATATATTTGAAACTTCAACCCCTGATGAAAAAACAGTGAGTAATGTTTAGAAGGAATTATGATTGTTATTTAAACATTGTTCTTTAGTTAAAGAATAATAAAATTTACAACCTTATATGGATGCATGTTTTTTTATTTATAGTGAGAAAAAAATAAAAAAAAGTCATTATTTAAGAGGAAAAAATAATCATAGAAGGTCAGAATTATTCTTTGTAGATTAACCAAATAAATAGAAAATGATGTTGAGTAGTGTAAGAAAAATTAATATGAATTAATGAAACATTATGATTGTTATTTTTAGAGGTTATTTATATTTCCACTTTAGAGATAAAGATTAATGTTTATTTTGATATTATTTTTTCTATGGAGTGAAAAATATTTGGATGAGGGTTTCATTACTCATGATAAAATGTATCCTTTTTTTAATTACAATTAATATAAACCCGACTAGTTTCAGATATTATAGGTAAAAACATATTTGGAATGATTTTTTTCTTTATTATAATAAATGATAATTATATTAATATAGATATAAGTGTAGAAATTAATAGAATTTTCATTAATTTCTAGTGAAACTGGATTTCTTTTGAAAATTGTTTCATTGCATTAAAGTTTTAATTTAACATATATATGTAATTTCTTATCTAAACTAATTTATATCACTTAAATTTAAATTTTCAAAAATACATGTATTATTATGTATTCTGAAGATACATTTTGAAATATTTTTAGAAAACGTTATTATATTTATATATGAATGGTTTGGAATATAATATACTTATCATATTGTTTGAATACATTCTTATGATGGAATCATTGAGTAGAATTTAAACATTAGTATATTTAATATCTAATAGAAATTTCCACTACCATAAATTCAATTTTTGTTAAGAAATATTAGTAAACATTTAAATTGAGATGTTTTGTGGAGATAATATTATATGATGGATTATTATAAGGTATATTATATTTACAATTAATTTTTTTCACTATCTTATAAATGTTTTATATCATGTAAATTTAAAAAATTAAAAGAAGGTATAATTTCTTGGATGTTGGATAAAATGTATCTATGTATCAATTCTATTGTCTTGGAAATTATTATCATAATATTTTTTCCTTCTTTTGATCTGTAAAACTAAAAATTCGATCTATGCATCTGATATAAATAATCCACTTCCTGTGGGGCTAACTATTTTCCCAAAATATTAATTAAGGTTATTTTTTGTGGTTATTATATGACGATAGAGTGTATCCATATCAATATGGAAGACCATGAGAATTATTTCTACAACAATCCAGTAATATTTTTTTAATTTATCATTGAAAATATTATTACTCTATATTGATCTAATTTTAATTTTTTTAATTTTTCATTTTTTCCAAAAAAAATATTAAATTACACATCATTATGTAAACAATAAGGTTGGTTCATAGATTCATGGTATTACTATATATAAAAAATCTTTTATGTCCTATTTTTAAGAAATTATAGATTTATTTTTGTTTATATTATTTTGGATTGTATGAATTGTGTTATAGACGAAGATATATTCATGGAAAACTACCTTTATGATAAGGTTGGGGATTTATTGGATTTAACATAACTACTATATTGGGGGTGGTATCCAAGAATAATATGTTTTCCAAATTAATTTCCTCATTATTACTATTATGTGTCGTGATTATTTTTTGTATATTCCATAGTCATTACATGTTTAGATTAAGGTCTAATTAAGGGATTATCACCAAATAGAATTTTCTCATCAATCAATATTAGGTTTTTCATGTGGATCTATATATGATATCTATGGTACTTTATGTGTAATGAAGTCATAAATGATTTGGTGGTATGTAATATAAAAAGTGTTTTTTCATTGGGTTTTCATTATCCAAGAAGATAGTGAGTTTTTATAGGTTTCCTACATATCCCATGTGATATTGTTATACTTCATAAATGGTTTTCCTCTTAATGCTTATGTGAGAGTTATTATTAGTCATTAAAATGGATATATATAGCTCATTTGTTCGGTCGGCTAATAAAAAAAATTCCATTTGGAGGTAAACAATCTTCCTTACCTATGTATATGATACCTAGAAAGATTCTATTGGGAATAAGTAAATGATGTAATTTATTATAAATAGGTTAATCAAGTCTAATTGAGAGTCCTTTATATAAAAATTATGTTCTTACCTTATACAACATTATATTATGTGAATACTTACCAAATATGAAATTAATGATATTATACCCAGTGGGACTTTTAGAATATTCTTCTCTTCTCCATTTTTTAAATGTAAATTCCAAATATGTGGGTTTCTTTTCTCTTATTAATCATCTTAAATTTGTTCTATTTTCAATTTCACATTCATCACACAAGTTGGCTTTCAACATTATTTATTTTAAATTTATATTCTACTTATTTTCCCTCTTATAAATATTTTAAAAAACCTACTTCATAAATAATTAAAATAAAATTATTAATTTTTTAATTTTGAAATTAAATTATGAAATCCAATATTTAGAATAACAAATTTCATTTTAATTCCTCTAGAAAACATCATATAATAATTATATATTAATACCACCTATGTGGAAAATTCTATTCTATTTTAATTTGATACATTCACAAATTTTTTTCAATGTGTTTCCCATATATACATCTCACATAAATATTTAATTCAAAACATGCTTAAAATAATGGAATGATAATATTGGAATTATTAAAATGATATTAAAAACAACCAAACATTTTTTTTATTTTCTAATAATGAGACTATAGAGAAATGTTTTATAATTTATAATAAATTTTTAGAATTTTTGTAATATTGAACATCAATACTAATACAATGGCCGGAGTACAATACCTTCAAACTTTTAGTAGTTTAAAACTATTTAAAAATATTATTGATGGTTACCACTATACTGAATATGTTTTTGAATTTTGTACTAAACAACCTTATTCTATCATCATGAAAAAAATGAATCTTTTAATTTAATATTATTCTATAATAGAAGAATTATAAAATAATAAATTATTATTATTAATGTAATAGAGTAAGTTATTAATGTATTTAATAAAGTTATTCAAAATATTATAGGACATTTAAAGTAAATGAAGACTTGTGGTAGGGGACACTCAAACATTATTTTATTATTATATATCATGACCTATATAGTTCAATGGTTCTCTAATTAAATTTAACATATAATAAATTTATTCATTATCTATTTAATTTCACTTTATTAAACAAGGTATATTACCATTTTTCGTGAACCCTTCCATTAATTTCTTTAATATTAATTCATATTTAATATGTAATAAAATCATTTAATATTTTTTAATATTTACCTATCTTTATCCTAATGATAAATGTTTTTATTATATATATAACACATTGTGTTGCTGAATAATATTCTTGGATGTTCTCTTTTTTAGGGGTACTATATATCTTTATTTCTATTTAATGAATCTATATACAATTATTTTTATATTTTTTATCATTTAATTTCTTAATTGTAACGCCCTAACTTTAGACAATTTGAAGCTAGTGCATCATTACATTTCATTGGAATTATTTCAAGGGAAAATCCTAAAGGAGCGTATAATTTAGCAGTTTTGGAAATCTAGATTACATACATGATACCCATAATACATTTAGAAAACAAAATAATTCATGAAAAACAATAATTTAAATGAAATGTATCTTTGAAAGATTAATCAAAGTTCAATTATTAAAAACCTGGGGTGAGAAACATAATAAGGGTGAACTCAAATGTTCAGTAAAGATAAGTAGAATGGAAGCAATAATCAATCTATATGGAAAGATAAATATCTAAGAACGCTTTCCATTTACAAAACTAGAAATTGAACAAAGAATATGGAAAGTAGAAAACTGAAACATAATCCATAAATCAATAAACTGGGAATGAACTATATCTATAGATATGTTGATGCAAAATCTCATGGATAAATATTTACTGAAATTAAATGAGGGAAATACATTAGATAAGGATGTCATGTCTCAGGCATAAGAAAACCTATTTCTGTTAAGACCTTTCACAAGACGGTTTAAAAAAAGATAAAAACCCATTTTCCAACTTATTCAGATGATGATAACCTATCGATGCGGTGATGAGTAATATAAAGTCCATGTTTTACACATCATTTCCAGTCCAATGTACTTCTCATATTGAATGACAAAAATAAATAATATTCCTTATCAAATAACCATATTGAATGAGTAATATATATATATAACCATAATTCCTATAAATTAAATAATATCATATAATGAAATTAATTATATTCATGATATAACAATTCAAAATCTATAATATAAACCATATAAAAGGAACTAAGGGAAGAACATTACAACATGCCTTATTAAATTTAAATTGAGACGCAATCCCTTACCTTGAGTCCGACTCATCACATATGTTCCTTTTTCTTCCTGAATAATTAAATTAAGTTAATGTATACTTCTTTTAAAACCGTTTTCAAGTTTCTTATTCCTTTTATATGACTTATTATCCTATTATAACAATCACTTAATTATTTAAGATCATATCGTATATTTTTTTGATGTTCAGTACATGAGTGAAAAATGACCGTGTTTTGATGTAAATTTTCCATGTGGTCTTAATTAAAATACCTACATAATATTATTTATGATTTAAATTTCATATATATCAATTATATAAGTATTTATAATAGTCCATAACATTGGGATATAAGAAATGAAATACACCGTTCATGGAGATGGTAGGTCATACGTACGCATGAACGCAACTTTCATTTCATTATCAAATTAAATGAATGAAAACTAAATGATACATAGGTATGTTGTAATTAAATTATATTATATATTTTATGTATGTTACATAATTTAATTAACTCCATAATTTATATGTTTCATGTATGGAATGAACAAGTCATGTCAATTTGAGGGGGTGGTAGTCCGCACTTCCTCAAATGAAATTATCTTATTCACACATTATGGAAAGAATAATGGTATGTTGTAAATAAAAATTATATAATTATAGAGAAAATATATTTATAATATATATCATATATAAATAAAGTTCCATCATAATGGCCACCATGAGAGGTGGTGGGAGAAAATCGAATAATCATCATTTCGTGAGGTAGTAGATCATCGTACACAGAAATAGTATGTTCGTATAAATTAGATGGAGGTGTGTGTAAGTGTAGTTAAAATACTTATTATAAAAAAATCCAAGTATATTGAGAATACTGGTGTTTTTATGTAGTCATAGAATAATAATAGCATAGATAGTGGAGAAGGAAAATAAAGGAAAGGAACGTCATAGATGATGTTACCTCTAAATCTGGTAACTTCTTTTGATTTGAGACAAAAATCTGTCATAAATTGACTTACTCCCAAGTTAAGGAATTTATGAAGAAGGGAGGTATTTTTGGAGCTTATGGGATATGATTTGGGAAGAACCAACGGGCTTGATAGGTGTGAGTAAGTGGGTAGTGGTGGTGGCCTTTTATAAGAGGGAGGAGGGACAGTTTAGTAAATTATTGAAATATTATTTTATTATAAAATGATTTTTGAATTATAATAGTTCCAAAGTTATTTATTTATAATATATGATGATATTGGGTCTAAAGACTCTCATCCTATAGGTTTTATATAATTTTAGGTCACAAAATTAACCTCATTTTTTTCTTTAACCCCTAGTTAAAAACATTAACTCTTACCTTGTCTTCTTGTATTTTCATAATATATTGTTGCTATAATTACTATAAAATTACAATAGAAAAAAAAGTGGATCCTTAACGACATTTGTAACATTATAAAAGTCAGTTGGACGAATCTTTTATTTTTATAACTATTATATCATTTAATAAAATAGTATTTGTTTTAAAACTCATTTATGTCAATTTTGACACTATTTAGTAATTGATTTTTTATAAGTCATAACAACTTGATTCCTTCGAACCAAATGAGTTAAATCAAAAATAATATGTCAATATAATTGATAAAATTTTTGGACGGCTTAATAATATTCAAATTACATTTATTTTAATATTTTTATTATCATTTATTTGAATCTTTCATTAATAAGGTAATCATGGCATCATCATTGTGTCATAAATAACATTATTTATTTAATGTCTAAAAATTATAAATAAAGTATCATGACTTAGGTAATTGTTTTATAATTATAATTAATATTAATAGTAAAATATATCAGTTATATAACTTTACATAAAAATTGTTTTTTGTAAAAGATACATTTTTTTGTAATATTTCTCTTTACATTAAATTAATTCTTATAACATGTCATTATCACACCCATGTGGCTCCATGGGGTCCCTAAATTGACCCAAAGATGAAAATGGTTATAAATATCTCATAAAATGGTATTAGGAATAGATTTAGGGTTTTTTTATATTATTATAATATTATTTTATTACCCTTATTTACCTAATTTACCCTTTAACCATGGTAAATAAAAATAATTACTGAAGTTACTATTCATAATGTCCAAAAATAAAAGGTACCTATTAACAGAATTTGGACCTTATGATTCCAAATATGGAATCAATTTTTCCAAATTCAAAACACATAAGTTTCTTTAATTAATTTAAAATTACTTCCTGTTGTCAGAAACAGAACGATGGTTTTAAGAAGTAAGAGCTATCAAAAGATTGAAAAGTGTTTTTGTATAATTTAATTGTGAAATTACTTCCAATGACCATAATTGGATTAAATTATAAAATATTAATCCAATTAAACTTTAAACCCAATTAAAAATACAATCTAACTATATAAATAAATTATATGAAAAGTTAGTTTTGAATTAAAATGCAGTATTTTTCAATATTCATCAAAAATTGAAACATTTCAGAAAATTTAAAAAATTTCACCCTAAGATAATTTTTAAATTATGAATTCAAAAATTTAGTCTATTTTAAAAAATAAAGTTTATAAAATTTCAAAATGTGGTTAATACTATTCATAACTATTTTTTAAACAGCTACTTTGATAGGTCGTGGTGTGGTTGACCTCAAGGTTGCATACAACGCAAGCCATTGAATTATTTAAAAAGAAGTGTACCATGAAAGCTTGTGGTGTTACATTATTCCCATATTCAAAAACTTAATTCCTTTAAATTTATTTAATATCAAAACATGAAGAGATTCAGGGGTTCTTTATTATATATTCTTCAGATTCCCACATCGCCTCTTCCATTTTATGGTTTCTCCAATGAACATTTACTATTAAAGTTATCTGATTTCTCAACACATGTTCTATGGTATCAATAATATTGATAGGCTCTTTACAATAATACCAATCAGGTTCCAGTTCTATTTATTTATAGGTGAGTACATGCGTTGGTTCTAGCATATATTTCTATAATAATGATATGTCGAACACATTATGAACTTTTAAGAGACTTAGAGGCATTGAAAAACGGTAGGCTACATCTCCTATTCATTCTAGAATTTGAAAAGGTTTGATGTACTTAAGAGTTAATTTACCCTTCTTACTGAACCGTATAACACCCTTCCTTGAAGATACCTTATTGAAATCATGATCTCCTACTTGAAATTTCAAATCCTTAATTTGGTTATCAACATAGCTCTTTTTCCTACTTTGAGCTATTTTGATATGGTTTGGAATAATCTTCACCTTCTCCATTATTTATTCAGAAAGTTCTTGAATTACAAGTTTTCTTTCACCAACATCAACCCATCAAGTTGGTGTACGACATCTCTTTCCATATAATTCTTCATATGGTGAAATATGAATACATGAATGGAATCTATTGTTATAAGAAAACTAAATTAGATGTAAATAATGATCCCACATATCTTGAAAGTCAAGTGAGAAGTATCAAAACATGTCTTATAATGTTTGAACAGTCTGTTATGATTGTCCATCAATTTTATGGTTGTATACAGTGCTCAAACGATGTTCAGTATCAAGGGCCCTCTGAATACTTTTCCAAAATATTGATGTAAAATGGGGATCACGATCAAAAAAAACAATAGGGGTACACCAGGATGTCTTACAACTTCATTAATATATATTCTTCCTAAACGTTTAAGTGGTTAATCTTCTCTTATAGAAAGAAAATGTGATGACTTGGTTAGACGATCAATAATAACCCATATTGCATCATTCCTTCTAAGAGTCTTTGGTATCCCCATGAAAAAGTCTATCATAATATCATACCATTTCCACATAGGTATAGGAATATATTGCAAGACTCCTTGAGGATGTTGTCTTCCACCCTTCACCTATTGATAAACCAAAAATTTTGATACAAAATCATCAATATCCCTCTCCATTTTATCCCGCCAAAAATTTATCTTATAATATATATACATCTTAGTGACACTGAGGTGTTTAGATAAATTTGAGCTATGAGAATCATCCAATAATTCCCTTTTTAGCTCAGGTATTGTGGGAAAACAAATCATCTTCCCAAATTTCAAAATGCCATCTTCAAATACGAAATCAATCAATCTCAATTCATTTATAGATTTAAATTTCTATTAAAAATCCTTGTCATTAGTTTGAGAACTTTTTATTCTTCACAGTGAAGATGGTTTGGAAGCCAATTGAAAAATTAGTGATGTTTCACCCTCTATGATAATTACCATATCCATATTTACTAGATCCAAGAACATAGGATCCCTTTCAACTCTCATCTTTTTTATAACTCCATGGTCCATTCTGCTCAAGGAATCCAACACTTTATTTTTCATCCATGGGTAGTAGTGTATTGTGAAATCATAATCCTTGAGTATCTCAAGCCATCTCATTTATGTCATGTTAAGTTCTTTCTGTGAGAAAATATATTTCAAAATCTTGTTATCAGAATATATCTCACATTTTTCACTGTAGAGATTATGTCTCCATATCTTGAGAGAAAAGATTACTGAATCTAACCCATGATAATGAGTTAGATAGTTTTGTTCATGAGTTTTTAATTTCCTTGATGCATATGTAATAACCTTATCATTTCCTTAATGCATCACTATAAATAACAAACCCATCATTCCTAGATGGTAAATTCAAAATAGGAGAATTTTATAAACTTCTTTTAAATTCATCAAAACATTCTTCACACTCTTTTTTACAAACAAATTTAACCCCTTTACGTGTATGTCGGGTTAATGGGTTATCTAATCAGGTGAAATTCTGGAAGAAATGCTGATAGTAACCTGATAAACCAATAAAATGACATACCTCGGTTATACTTGTTGGTGCTGGACATTTTTTGAATTTAATTTATCTTTGAAGGATCAATAGATATTCCATCCATGGAGACTATATGGAAATTGAATGAAATTTCATGAAGCCATAATTCACACTTTATAAATTTACCATATAATTATTCTCTCTTGAGAGTCTCTAGAATGATTCAAAAGTGATTCTCATGGCCTTTAGAGATTTTAGAATATATCTGAATATTGTCAATGAATACCACAACAAAATCATCAAGATATTCCTTGAATACTCTCTTTATGAGATCCATGAAAACGGAGGGTGCATTAGTCAATCAGAAATGAAATACTGTAAATTCATAATGACCATACCTTTTCTGAAAATTCATCTTCGAAATATCTTCCTTCTTCACTCGTAATTGATGATATCGATAACGAAGAACAATCTTCTAAAATAATTTATCTCCTTGAAGTTGATCAAATAAATCATAGATACGAGATAGAGGAAACTTGTTATTTATTGTAATCATGTCAATTTCCCTATAATCAATACACAGCCTCATTGATCAATATTTCTTCTTGACAAAGAAAACATGGGATCCCCATGGAGAAACACTAGGGTGTATAAATCCCTTTTTACCAAACTCTTCAAGTTATATTTTTATCTCTACTAATTCCACAATGTCTATTATATAGGGAGTTTTTGATATTGGTCTTGCATTAGGGATTAAATTAATACAAAACTCATCTTCACGCTCTGGGGGTGTCCAGGTAAATCATCAGGAAAAACATCAATGCATGCCTTTATAATAGGTATATCCCAAATTTCAATATTACCTTATTCATCCCTATATGTTTTTTTCACTTCTTCCTCAATAATATCATTTAGTAAAGATACTAGGGTGTATTTTTATGAGAATCAAGTGATTAATTTTCTACTCTAAAGATAACGAATTCTATAGCTTCCTCACAAATTGTAACTTCCTTATTCCTGCAATATATCATCGCATAATAAGTAATAAAATTTTGTTAGTTTGGTTGAATTCTCATAAGTGTATTCCCAAAGTCAAACTTAGGGTATGTTCCCAAAACTATGTTCTCTAAATCTAGTTTCCAAGGTTGTTTCTAAACTTCCTCTGATACCAACTATAATGACCCGACCATAGATAACTTGAAGCCTATGAATTATTACATTTTATTGTAATTATTACATGGAATAAAATCTCTAAGGACCATACAGTTTAGCAGTCTTGGAAATCTAGATTACATACATGATACCCATAATACATTTTGAAAGCAAAATAAAACATGCATCACAATAATTTAAATGAACTACATCCTTGAAAGCTTAATCAAACATCACTTCTTTATAACCTAGAGAGAGAAACAAAACAAGGTTGATCTCATATGATCAATAAAGGTAGGTACAATAGAATCAATAATAAATCTGTATGGAAAGGTAAATATCTAAGAACACATTCAATTTACACAACTAGATATTGTACGAATAATATGGAATGTATGAAACTGAAACATTAGGCATAAATCAATAAACTAGGAATGAACTGATTCCATAGATATGTCTACACAAAATCTCATGGATAAATAATAACTGAAATTAAATGAGGGAAATACATTATTTAAGGACGTCATGTCTTAGGAACATGAAACCATATTTCTATCGAGACCATTCACAAGATGGTTTAAAACTAATGGTAGAATACCATTTAACCATATTATTCATCTCATGAGAACATTTCGATGCATTGAGGAGCGATATAAATTTCGGTCTCCACCCGTCATTGCCATTCTAATGTATTTCTCATATTGAATGACCCAAATAAAAATATGCCTTATCAAATAACCTTATTGAATGAGTAATATAGATCTATAAATAATTCTCATTAAGGAAATAATATAATATCATGAAATTAATTAGAATTATTATATAAAATGTCTAAATGTATAATATACACTGTATAAAAGGAACTAAGTTCATAACATTACAATATACCTCAATGAAATGAAGTTGAGACGAAATCCCCTACCTTAATTCTGACTCATCATGTATGTTCCTTGTTCTTCCTGAATAAAAAACATAAGTTAATTTATAATTGTTTTATAACCATTTTCAAGTTTATTATTCCTTTTATATCACTTATTTTTATGTTATAACAATCACTTAATTATTTATGTTCATATCAGACATTTTGTTAATGTTCAGTACTTGAGTCAAAATTTAAATCATTTTGATGTAAATTGTCCAATGTGGTCTTATGTAAATTACCTCAAGAATATTATTCATGATTTAAATATCATATATATATACATTATATATTTATTTGTAATATTCTATAACATTTGGATATAAGAAATGAAATTCACTCTTTATGGAGACGGTAGGTCGTACGTACGCATGAACGCTACATTCATTTTTTTGTCATATTAAATGAATAAAAAAATTGATAAAAAGGTATGTAATAATTATAGTATATTATATATGTTATAAATGTTACATATGTTCATTAACTCCATCCTTTATATGTTCCATGTATGGCATGAATGAGTCATATCACTTTGAGGGGGTGGTAGTCCCCACTTCCTCAAATGAAATTATCGAATTTACACATTATGGAAAGAATAAAGGTATAATGTTAACAAATATTATAGAATCATACAGAAAATATAAATATAATATATATCATATATAAATATATTTCCATCATAATGGACACCATGAGAGGTGGTAGGAGAAAATCGAACTATCATGATTTTGTGATGTAGTAGATCGTCATACCCATAAATAGTATATTTGTATCCATTAGATGGATGTGTGTGAAAGTTTAAATAAAATCCTTTTCATAAAAAAATTGAAGAATATTTAGTATATTGTTGTTATTATTTAGTCATAAAATAAGAAGAGCATAGGTAGTGGATAAGGAAAATAAAGGAAATGAAATTGAGAGAAGAAATTACCTCTAAATCGGATAACTTCTTTTGATTTGTGCCAAAAATATTTCTTGAATTGAATATTTCATAAGGTAAGAAATATAGGAGTAAGGGAGGGATGTAGTGACATTATGTGAGTAGATTTTGGATGAACCAAGGGGCCTTATAGGTTTCAGTAAGTTGGTATAGGTGGTGTCATTTTATAAGTGGGAGGAGAGGCATTTTTGGAAAGTCATGAAATATTATTTTATTCTAAAATTATTTTCGATTTATAATAGTTTCAAAGTGATATATTTCGATTATAAGATGATACTTGGTCGAAATGATCTCAACCAATAGGTTTTAGACATGTTTAGGCCACAAAATTATCCACATCTTTTATCTTTAACCCTTAGTTAAATACATTAACTCTTACCATGTCTTCTTGTATTTTCATAATATATGGTTACTATATTTACTAAAAAATTCCAAGAGAGCCACATGTGGATAGTTAATGAAATATATAACATTATATAAGTTATTTTTCTGAATCTTATGTCTTTAAATCTATTATATCATTTAAAAAATAGTATTTTTTTAAAACACATTTATGTCAATTTTGACACTGTTTAGTAATTGTTTTTTTAAGTCATAAAAAATGATTCCTTAGAACCAAAGGAATTAACTCAAAGATAATATGTAAATATAGTCCATAAAATTCTTGTATTACCTAAAAATATTCAAATAAAATTTATATTAATATTTATAATATCATTTATTTGAATCATTCATTAATAAGGTAATCACTGCATCATAATTGTGTCATAAATAAATTTATTTTTTAATGTATAAAAATTATAAATAAAATATATTTATGTAGGAAATATTATTAGATTTATAATTTATATTTATAATAAAAGTGATCAATTATATATCCCTATATTAAAATTGTTTTAGTAAAATATATATGTTTATGATATATTTCTCTTTACATTAAATTAATTATTATAACATGTCAATATCACACCCAAGTGGCTCCATAGGGTTCCAAAATAGACCCAAGGATTCCCATGGTCTGAAATATCTTATCCAATAATATTAGGACATGTGTTAGCGTAGTTTTTTATTATTATAATATTATTTTATTACCTTTATTTACCTGATTTACCCTTTAACCATGGTAAATAAAAATAATTTATAAAGTTACTATTGATAATGTCTAAAAATAAACGGTAAATATTCACACAATTTGGACCTTCTAATTAACAATATGGAAATATATTTTTCAAACTCAAAAAACCAAATTTTCATTAATTAATTTAAAATTAATTCTCATTGTCGAAACCAAAAAGCAGTTTTTTAAGAAGTCAAAACAATCAAAAGATTAACATGTGTTTATGTATAATTTAAATGTAAAATTACTTCTAATTACCATAATTGGATTAAATAATAAAATAATAATCCAATTACAATTTAAAACCAATTAAAAATTCAATCTAACTATATGAATAAATTATAAGAAAATGATGTTTTGAATTAAAATGCACTATTTTTCACTATTCATCTAAAATTGAAACTTTTCAAAAATAACCTAAATTTTACCCTAAGATAATTTTGATATGAAAAATTTAAAAAATAAGTCTTTTTTGAAAAATTAAGTTTATATAATTTCAAAATGTTGTAAATACTATTCATAACTGTTTTTTAAATGGCTTCTTTGAAAGGTCATGGTGTGCTTGAACTCAGGGTTGCGTACAACGCAAGCCATTGAATTATTAAAAATGAAGCATACCATGGAAGCATGGGGTGTTAAATTAATCCTCTCTCCCAATATTTAAAATAGTTTTTTAACCTTTATTATATCCCCTATAGGTTTTATATATAAAATTCATCATTTATGTTATTGAATTAGTTAAACTATAATATTATTTTATATATTTGAATTTATTTTTAAGATAATTATAATCAATTACAATTAAAAAATATATGAAACCCTGCTATTTATTTTATTGTATAAGATATATAATATTATTGTATAAATGTAAATAAAATAATAATTGATGGTAAAAATAATTTCATTTTCATTATATCAAAGTGAAGTAAAAAAAATTATTTTAAAATGAATTAAATTATAAGGGTAATACAATAATTATTAATATATAAATAGAATTAAAAAATATTTCATATAAATAAAAATTATTTGATGATGAAAAATATCATACATAAACTAAATTGATTTAAAAAAATGTATTTATTTAGTAAGAAAAAAATTTAACGGTGCAATAATGAGAAAATAAAAGAAAATTATATCAACTTAATAAAAATATTTTTCCATTAATATTTTTATAGTATCTAAAATATTTAATAGACATATGTAAAAAAATTCAAAAATATATAGTTTTCCATTATCATGCAAGAAATAATAATATATTGCTGAATTAATAAAAATATATACATTAATCCATATTGTATTATGTATTTTAGGGGTAGTATTTTAGTTATTAAAATTGATAATAATTAACATAAATATAATATATTTTTAGTTATACAACATTTAGATATATACGCACCACGGAAAATAGGATGTACTTTACCAAATGTGTATATATATACATACATTTATATATGTATAACTAAATATAAAATATCATATTCTATTTTATAATAAAATTATATATATAGGATTATAACCAGTATATATATATATATATGACTCAATATATATAACATAAAAAATAATTCAAAAATTAAAAAAAACATGAAATTGGAGGAGGGTCCATTGCCTTCATCATCATAGAAAAAGCACAATCCAACTCTTTAGTGACCATCGCCCTCTCCACCTGTCGAATCCCACATCCATCACCACTCTCTTTTAGATTCACCTAGCTATAATCAATGATGCCACCATCTTTCTCCTAACACCATCATCATTTCCTGAGATGATTCCACCACAGTTATTGTAAGGACCAGTGTTTTTTCGGACTGCACTTTTCTGCAGAAATTTGAATTTTTCTTGATGGATGCTCATGATGGGTAAAATGGTATTTTACCTAACCAAATTATCTCAGATAATTTTTCTGACAACTCTATTGGTCCCAGAATAGGGTTTTTACCCTAGGACATAAGTTTGGTGGAAATTTAAGTTGTTCAAATTTTAGCAGAATAATTAATATTTAATATTATAAAATTTAATATTAAATTATTTGTGCTATTTTGTTCAGAGATAAATTTTGAATGTAGTGTCAGATTGAGATTTCTTCTATGCTATTGAGTCTGGAATGGGGAGTTTATCCTAGGCGAGTCATAAACTCCAGTTGGGTGTTGGGGCCAGCCCGTGCCCCTTTTGCTTTTCTCTCTTTTCTTCAATTCTTTTCATTCTTCTTATTCCATCCTCCTCCTTCATAACACCTCGTGTGTGCTCCTCCTTGGTGTTGCCCTATGTTATAAAATTTATATTGATATAGATAGATATATGGATTTCAAGAGGGGTACCATTTCGAAGCTCTCGACGTGTTGAGTCAGCATGTGGCATCTGTGGATGGTGAAATCAACCAAAGCTTCGGTGGTTTCTACCCAAAGGTAGGGATGTGTAAGTTTTCAAAATAGATCCCATTTAAACATGTTTTTAATTTCTTAATTTCTTATATTTATTTCTCGTGGTCTCGTGAGGCTCGATCTCTTATTTTGAAGGTGGAAACTAGTGTTTCGGGTGGTCTTAGGGTTTTCTTGTCAGGAAACCCAGGTTACACGGCATGTCATCCAGGGGAACACGCCATGTGTTTTTTCCATTTGGGAAAGAATAAGTATTCTTAAGTACATGTTGTGTACTCTTATTACATGTCGTGTGGTGGTTTTTCGTGTGTCATGCCATGTGAAAAAAGAACACGGAATAGACATTTTTTAACAGTACATGACGTGTACTGGGAGTACACATTGTGTGGTGGCACATAGGCTTGTTTCCAGCTGAAAACACACATGGGATGGTGTTTTGTGAATATTACACACCATTTATAGTAACTTACATGTTGTGTACTTTTACATGGGAAACCCCCATGTACTCCATAGTACATGCCATGTACTTTGTCCATCCAATTTTCGTCTGGGGGTTCTTTAAACCCAAGTAATTTTCAATCCAGGGGTCTGTTTTGCATGTCGTCTACGGACACACAAACCTTTATTTGAGGTGGACCTTTTGATTCTAGTTTGAGAAATTTATTTGTTTGTAATGATACTCGGTGGTATAAAACATCTAAAAATAATAATAATATTCTAATTGTTATTATTTGGCTATTATTGAATCAGATGTATCCTCTACATCCAATGTCAATTTGATGCACTGTCAGTGGTGTTGTGACCCTGAATAAAGTTAGGATGTTTAGAAACTGATTTCAGGTGCTAAAAACAGAAATCAAGTGTGGGCCCCATTCTGGATCGTTACGGTGAATATTATGTTTTTCACCAGTTGTCCATTTTGGGTGTGTGAGTAGTCCATTCTGATCATTTTTCTGTGTATATTGTAATGGTGGAATCCTCTTCACATTTATAGCTCATCTAAATGATGTTTTTGGTGTTATAACTAAATGGCGAGGTTCTTCCTCTAGTTATCGAGATCAGTTCTCACCTGGGAGTGAGACTTGGCGTATATGATAGGTTGGGTGTTTGGAACAACATAGTTGAGACTTTTGATCTAAGATGAGCTATGAGATATCAATTGTAACCTAATCTTTTGAAGACATCCCCCTTGTGTGACGTTCCATTTTAGCCAATGAGGTTGTGAGACCAAATTCTTCTAAGGATCCCCTGAGGGATTCCTTTGCTTGTGTGTTAACTTAGGGAGTCCTTTGTAGGATCTCTCTCATTTTTTCCTTTTAGAGGATTCCTATTATAGGATTCCTCTATTGTTCTTCATTTGAGGATCCCATATAGGATCCCTACCTTTATCTTTTATAAGGATACCATGTATGATGCCTTAATTTGTGGTTACCTGGAGGATCCCAAGTAGGATTCCTCCTTAGTGTTTGACATGAGGTAACCAGTGGGTGCCCATGGTTTGACCAAACATGATTTCAATTTTGGGTTTGGGTAGAGATGGTGTTCAGGTGTCACCTTAAACCAGTTCTAAACTAGTAATCCCATGGAGTTGTGTCTGTAGTGTTGGGTTGGGCGTTCGGGTCACCCTCACTTGCCTGTTTATATCTGACTTGATTTTTCTGATGCAACAGTGTTTACCAGAGGTGCTTCCTAGATAGGGTTTGTTTAGCCTAACGTTTGGTGTCTTTCTTGTTTTTTGGGATGCCCAAATGTGATCTCCTAAGATCCCGCTTCTAATCCATGTTATTTATGAGATTTTATATATTCCTAGAGGTATTACCTAGGACTTGGCTATTGAGAGTGAATGTATATATATATATATATATATTGTTATATATATTTAGTTGGGATATCCATAGGTTATTCATGGTATCTGGATGATGATCCTTACATGTTTACTTTTACTTTCTGAGTGATACATGGATTCCCATTATAGGAATTACAAGAACAGTATCATTTGGCTATTCATTTATGTACCCAGAGTGATGCGTGGATTCCCGTTGTAGGAATTCCTTAGATGGTTTTAGTGGATTGTTGAATGTAATTAAACATTGATTGAGTCATGAATCTAGTTGAGGGATTCCTTGAATGGGCTCATTGGTTAGATATGGTTATACCCCGATTGATAAGTGGATCCAGTTGAGGGATTCCATGAATGGGATTAGTGGGAAATAGACATATATACCCTAAGTGATACAGGGATCTGTTGAGGGATTCCATGAATGGGCTCAGTGGATGATAGACTTATATAACCCGAGTGATACTTGGATCTAGTTGATGGATTCCCTGAATGGTCTCAGTGGGTTAATGACTCCTATGCATTGAGTGATATTTGGATTCCTGTGTAGGAATTCCATAGACATGCTCATAGACTGAATTTTATATGATCAGAATGATTACATTCTTCCAGATCAATTATGGGACACCAGGGGTGTAGCAAGGAGTCCTACCAGATGCCCAGATTTTGTTCCTCGAATATTTCTTCACAATATTGACTGTCGGTATACGGTATACTTTTTCAATGATTGGAAGAGAGTACGAGTGAACCCAAGAGTAGGACGAGCATTACCCTGTGGTGACATAGCTTGTTTAGAGATATAATTTCAATGTTGTACAAAGAAGGTACATGTCTATGGTATTATGGACCCATAGATCGACTTAATGATACACAGATTGAGTGGAATGATGTCCATATCTATGCCCTTGCATAGGATGTCTAAGATATTGGGCTTATGGAACCATGGATTGGCTGTTATTGTGGTTTCGTGTTGTTTGTTACACATACCAATGAATATTCATATTTATGTATATGTGTATAGGTAAGGGACTGTATGTGTGTATGTATATAGATATGGAAATACATGGTGGGAATTGCCCTGTTCATATGGATTATAGACCCTGAGTTCAAATTTGGTTTCACATTTGGTTTTTTTCTACCTTTTGTTGTGTTCCAGCTAGGCTGATCACGTTGTTGTTGCATACACTTTTAGCCACACAGTTATAGGTTTATTGTCGGGGTGGCCTACGGAGATTATTTCTCACCCCTTCATGTGCACCATGAAGTACATGTAGATCTTATATATACTTTTTAGTTTGATCATGAGTTACATGGTGTATATGGCTGATGTCCAGTGTTGCATGATCGAGCGGAGCTTCTCGAGTGATTCTACTGACTGGGTTGGTGCAGTTTGACGTTGTCTCGAGATCTGGAATACGGGTTGGCTCGAAGTTAGTAGTTAAGCCCTGTAATTTTACTTTCAGTTTCTTTGGTTTTTTTATCTGTATGATCGATCCAGTGGGTGTCCTGTGTTGTATTGTATTTCATAGTTGTTCAGGATTTTACATCATTTTACTATTATAGCTTGTTCTATTTCAGTTGTTTATTGTTTTGAAACTATATTTATTTTACACTATGTATAATACTTAGTTATTTTCATTATTTTCTTACTATGTTATGAGGGAATATTCTCCCCACTACCACACCCTATACCCTCACTTCTAGTCGGTAGCCTTTGGAAAACGAGTATGCGTACTTGAGGCCCTATGGAGAACCGACTCGAAGCACCAGTTTGGTGGATTCCAGGTCAGGACGTTATAAAGTGGTATCAGAGAATTTTCTTTTCAGGGACTTTACTATTTGGGATATGGTTTAAAAGAGTATTAGGAATGTGTTGGATCTTGTGATGGATATCGAACTGGTGCGTCAAGAACACTTGTTACGGTAAGAATTCATGGTTGTCAGGATTTGGGATTGTTGTTTTAATTTTGCGATATTACAGTTGTATATCATGTTCTTCTTGAGAAATGAACATGTTGTGTGGTTGTTTTGATTTACTATGGATCTCTAGCTCTTAGACATTGTTAAGAAACTAGAGGTGGATGTTGAATCTTACAAGTAAAAGGAAAGAGGCGTCTCGTGCATCATACTTATCATGTAGGATTCACAGTATATAGGCCTTCTAGTGTGTGTTTTTACTGATGACTAAGAACTTTGGGTCTACTTACACATACTTTTTACATTGATGGATGGTTATGTGGATCTACATTGAGGTGTTTTGTTCTGATGATGATGACTCAGTCCTTGTTCACAGGTGGTGTAGTGACCCTAGTTAGTCGATATGGCACGTGATGCCTTTATATTTAACCCCTTTTTGGGTACTTCTTCTCAGTTTTTTGGTTATATAGTTGGATCGTTGAGTACGATGATGATAGATACCAAGAATTTTCTTGTGAACTAGAACTTCAGGGGGGTATTTCCATATATGGATACCTGATGAGTGTTATTTCAGCTTTTCTCTTCTATGTTGGTTGTGACCTATAAGGAGTTATTCATTATGAGGATGCTCGGAGAGGATAAAGGCCTAGGTAGGTTTTGTTTTCTTATCGGACTGTTGTTGGTCATTGTGATCTTTTCCTTCTTTTGAGAGGTTTTGGATCTTTTGGGCTAGGTGGTTAGAACTTATGACCCAGTTTTGAGGATTTTTTCATAGGGCTAGTTTGGATACCTAGATACCCTTCATTTGGACTCAGAACCTTATAGGTCAATGTATTTTTCCCCTAGGGAAACCTACATGAGAGTTTGGCCCATGATTTTTATGCCTTTTTGTTGGTGATATTGGTTTACGCTCGTTTTATGATCGAGGCCCCTCAGGAATTTTCTTTTTGAGACTGGCTTCGACGGGCAGGATTTTTCGGGATCCTGGCTTGGTCAACTAGTGTTTTCACAGTTGATAATGTAGATAGAGTGTGGGTAGATACTCATGACTAGAAGGATACGACGTTTACATGTTGGGTGGTAAAGATACACACCAATTACACATGGAATCGTTTTAATATCATATTGTGTGGTCGGTTTCTAGCCCAGGATAGATTTTTCAAGACATGCTGTGGGTTTTTACCCCTAGAGTTGTGTTGAAATGTCCATATGTGGTACAAGTGACATCGTAGAATAAATTAGGTACCCTAAGATGGATGACCTGTGGCTAAATCCTGATTAGGTTTTGACATGATGGTGAGCGTGGATCAGAAGGAGTTGGACACACCTTTTTGTAGAATCTCGGTGTACTCCTGTTAGAGGCAATAATGTGCTATCTTGATTCATTAGGAGTATGCTGAGAGAGCTTCAACCCTATGATGAGCTCCTTTTTCTTTCTTAATGTTCTTCCTTGTTGAGGAGGTAACCTATTGTGGTTGCACTCTTGGAGTGGTGTAAGTCAATCCATAGGGTGAGGAGTGCACCATTGGCCATTTGAGGGTGATCTTCCTCATTTTAGTTAAGTTTTGTTGTTTTCTGTGAGCTTTTGAGCATGGAGTATTCTTTTAAGACAACAATGGGGGTATTCTTGTGGTGGGGAGTACTAGATTGGTTGTAGTTAAATGTATTATGTGTAGAAATAAGTTGTTAACACTATAATTCTTGTCTTTGGATAGTACAGATAGCTTGGTTGTTCATATTCTCATGTTAGAAGCATGGTTGTTGGTCTTTTCACCGGGCTTCTCACGGACAAGAAGGTTTACAGTGGGTACTTTGTAAGGACCTATGTTTTTTCAGACAGTAGTTTTGAGCAGAAATTTGAATTTTTGTTGTTGGATGATCATGAGGGGTAAAATGTTATTTTTACCCAACCATAGGACCTTAGATAATTTTTTAGACAACTCTGTTGGTCCCGGAATAGGGTATTTACCCTAGGACCAGAGTTTGGTGGAAATCTGAGCTGTTCGAATTTTAGAGGAATAATTAAGTAAATTAAATATTAACTTATTTGTGTAGGTTAATTTAGTGATAAATTTAAATTAGAGTTTCGGGATGAGATTTCACCTGCACCTTTGAGTCCGAAATGGGGATTTTAGCCTAGGTGAGGCATAAACTCGAGTCGGGCACTGGGGCTAGCATGGACCCCGTTTTCTTTTAATTCTTTTCATATTTTCTTTTCCTTCTTCTTATTTTCTTTTCCTCCTTATGCACACCTCTTATGGGATCCTTCTTTTTTTTTGTCCTATGGTAGAAAATGTAGATTTAGAAAGAGAGATATGGATGTCCGGATGGGTATTGTTTCGAAGCTTTCAATGTGCTGAGTCGGTTTTCGACATTCGTAGATGATGAAATAAACCGAATCTTCGACAGTTTCCACCCGAAGGAATTGAAATTTATATTTTCACCATAGATCCCCTTTAAACATGTTTTTTAATTTATTAAATCCTCATATTTATTTATTGTGTCCGTTTGAGGCTCAATCTGTTGTTTCGGGGGTGAAAATAGGTGTTTCAGGTGATCTGAGGGTTTTTCCCGTCGGTAAACCCTGGTTACACGACATGTGTTCTAGGGGAATATGTTCTGTGTTCTTCCCATATAGGGATGAATATTTTTTCTTACGTACAATCCATGTACTCTGAGTACACTTTGTGTTGTGGTTGGCGGTGTGTCCATCCATGTGGAAAAAGAACACGGAATAGTTGTTTTTGAACAGTACACATCGTGTACTAGGAGTGCACGCCGTGTAGTGGAACATGGGCATGTTTCTTGGTAAAAATGCACATGGGATGGTGTTTAGTGAGTATTAAATTAAATTTAAACTAACTTACATTCCATTTAATTTTACATGGGAAAACCTCATGTACTCTAGAGTGAATTCCATGTACTTTGTCCAGCCTAATTTCGTCCGACGGTTCTTCAAACCTCATTAAGTTGCAATCCAGGGGTCTGTTTCATGTGTCATCTATGGAACATGACCCTTGATTTGAGGAAGAACTTTTGAGAATAGTTGGAGAACTTTTTCTGTTGGGAACTATTGTTGGTGGTAGGAAATGTCCAAAAATAATAATAATATTTTAATTATTATTATTTTGAGATTATTGATTCAGATGTATCTTCTGCTTATTATGTCTGTTTGATGCACCGTCAGTGGCGTTGCAACCCTGAATTAAAGGTGAACGTTTAGAAACTGATTTTAGGTTCTAAAAACTGAAAACAGGTTTGGGACCCACTCAGGATCATTACGGTGAATAATACATTTTCACCGGTTGACTATTTTGGGCGTGTGAGTAGTCCATTATGAGCATTTTTCTTTTTAGATCATAGTGGTAGAATCCTTCGGAAATTTACAGATCATCTAAATGATTTTTTGGGGGTTATAACTAAATGGAGGGGTACTTTCACCAGTTATCAAGTTCAGTTGTCACATGGGAGTGAGACTTGTCATATATGATATATAGGGTGTTCGGACCAACCTAGTTGATAATTTTGATCTGAGATGAGCTATGAGCTATCTCTTGTAACCTATGATTTTTAGGATTTCCCCGTTTTGAGTCATACCCTTTTTCCTACGAGTCCGTGAGACCAAATGATTCTATAAATCCTCTAAGGGATGCCTTTTCTCATGTGCTGACATAGGGAGTCCCTTATAGGATCTCTCTCATGTTTTCCTTTTAGAGGATCCTTGTTATAGGATTCCCCTTTTTTCTTCATTTTAGGATCCCATGTAGGATTTCTACCTTACTCTTCACTAAGGATCCCATGTAGGATGCCTTTTCTCTGGGTTACCTAGAGAATCCCAAGTAGGATGCCTCCTTAGTGTTTTACTTGAGGGACCAAGTGGGTTCTCATGGTCTTACCAACTCCAAGTTTTACATTGGGTTCGGGTAGATATGGTGTTCTGGTGTCACCTAAAACCCATGTCGAACTAGTAATCCCATGGGGATGTGTCTGTAGTGTTGGGTTGGGCATTCAGGCCACCCTCACTAATTTTTTTATATCAGACCCAGTTTTGCTGATGCAGCAGTGTTTACCAAAGGTACATTTGGGATGGTGGCTGTTGAGCCTGACGTGAGGAGTCTTTATTGTTTGTTGGGATTCCTGGACATACTCCCATAGGATCCAGATTCTGATCGATTTTATTTGTGAGATTTTACATGTACCCAGAGTAATTACCTGGGACATGGATATTGTACCTAAATGTGTGTGTGTGTGTATATATATATATATATTGTGATATATATTTTGTTGGGATATCCATATGTGATTCTTGGTATAAAATTGTTGAGCCTTACATGTTTACTTGCATGCCCCGAGTGATACATGGATTCCCATTGTAAGAATTCCATGAATTGGCTCATTGGAATTTTTATTTACGTACCCTAATTGACACATGGATTCTCATTGTAGGAATTCCTTGGATGGGATCAGTGGATTGTGGAATGTAATTTAACCTTGAGAGAGTCATGGATCCAGTTGAGGAATTTCATGAACAAGCTCATTGGATAGATATGGATATACCTTGAGTGATACATGGATCCACTTGAGGGATTCCATGAATGGGCTCATTGGGTGATAGACTTATGTACCCTGAGTGGTACATGGATCCAGTTGAGGGGTTCCATGGATAGGCTCAGTGGATGATAGAATTATATATCGTGAGTGATACATGGATCCAGTTAAGGGATACCTTGAACAGGCTCAGTGGGTTAATGAATCATATTCCTTTAGTGATATTTGTATTCCAGCATAGGAATGCCTTGGACTAGCTCATAAGATGGATGTTATATGATCGGAATGATTACGTTCTTTCATATCAGTTATGGGACACAAAGGGTGTGGCATGGCATCTCACCAGATGTTCTGATGTTCTTGATGGAATCATTATTCACAGGATTGACCGCTGATATATGGTATCTGAGTTCAGTGATTGCAGGCAAGTACGAGTGAACCCAGGTGTAGGAACAGCATACCTCTATGGTGATGTAGCTTTCTCAATGATATAATTCAGGCATTGGACAAAGCAAGTACATGTCGATGGGATTAAGAACCCATAGATCGACTTAATGATATATGGATTGAGTGCCACAACATCCAACTCAATTCCCTTACACAGGATGTCCAAGAGATCTGGATTATAGACCCAAGGATCGACTGTTATGGTGGTTTCATGTCGTTTGATACACATACCAATGAATATTCATATTTTTGTATATGTGTATAGGTATGGGACTATACATGTGTATATATATATATATTGACATCCATGGTGGAACATTCCCAGTTGATAGAGATTACAGACATTGATTTCTAATGTGGTTTCACATTGGGTTTTTTTCTACCATTTTTTTTGTTCTGTCTAGGCTGATCATGTTTTTGTTGCATTCACTTTTAGCAGTATAGTTATAGGTGGATTGTTGGGGTGGTCTACTGAGATTATTTCTCACCCATGCATGTGCACCTCAGTGTATGTGTAGACCATATGTCTTCTTTTCAGGTTGATCATGAGTTTTATGGTGGATAGGGATGAGGTCCAGTGTTTCATGATCAAGTAGAGTTGCTTGAGTGGTTCTACTGATCGAGCTGGTGCAGTTTGACATTTCCTAGAGATCTGGTACATGGGTTGACTCGAAGATTGTGGTTGAGCCCTGTACTTTTAATTTTAGTTTTTTTGTACTCGTATCTATATGGCCATCCTAGTGGGTGACCAGTGTTGTATTTTATTGCATAGTTGTTCAGGATTTTACACCATTTTAATATTACATCTTGTTCTATTTCAGTTTTTTATTACTTCAGCACTCCGTTTATTTTCCAATATGTATGATAATTTTTTATTTCCATTGCTTTCTTACTCTGGTATGAGGGAGTAGTCGCCCCAAGATCACACCCCAAGACCTCGCTACTAGTCAGCAGCCTCTTTCATACAGGGAAGCGCTATTGAGGCCTTGTGGTGAACCGTCTCAAATCATCAGTTTAGTGGCTTCCTGGTCGGGATGTTACAGTCTTCGCGTGGGCTAAAATCGTTTACCTCCTCGTTGATTAGCACTGTCACTTGTGTCATATTTTACAACAACTAAAATCCTTATCCACCTTCCCAAATATAGTCATGATCACTATAATCTTCCTAATTCCATTTTCATACTATTTTGCAGTGAACTACATTCAATTGGTTCATGTGGAATTCCAAGAATAGGAGAACTCAGAAAAATTGATATCGTATTCTCATAAATTCCACTACTTCATATTCCTTTGTACATTTTAATTAATAATTCACAAATTGAATTTTATTACACTCTAGATAATAAATAAAAATTTATTACTGGTGAACTTAATGAAGAATATATCTATTGTACAAGGGTCATTATTCCTACATCTGAATAGTGTGATGAATTATTTTTATTTGTGTACACTTATCCCTAAAAGATGTAGTTCCTCAATTGATTACATAGGGGAATAAAATTTTATTTTTGGTATGCATGTCTTATGATTCTTTGAGAGACTATTAAATGAGAGTAAATATTAGAACATGTCACCAAGAGGATGAAATGTAAGGGCCTATCCATAGTAATCTTCTTGTAACCAAGGTAAGGGAATCATGTATTCCCAAAAATATATATTTAGGTTTTAAAATTATTATTTTATTGTATAAAATTATTTCAAATTGTTTTTTCAAATTTTCCATAGGATGGTTCTTCGCCATAAGGAAATACTTTCTTAAACTCCTCATTATTTTTCTTAAATCCATACAATAAGGGAAATTTATTTTTATTTTATATTTTATAGTTTATAAAACAATTTCTACAGGGTAAAAAAGATTTCTATACAACTTGAATTTTTATTCTTGGAATCCCAATTATATTATTTATCTTCTTTTGAATTTCTAAAAACCATAATTATTGGAAACAAATGTTTTCTGCCATTTTCAAATACTTTTTTAAGAAGATTATTTTTAAATAAATGTATTTTTGAATTTTAATATGGGGTTTAAAGTGTTATTATTATTATTTTATTAATTAAATGTTCTTTAAAATTTATTTAGTTGCTTCATGATTATAGGTACGAACATGCTCTATAGTTTTCATTGAAATTTCATACTTTGTTAAAAAATTATGAATTTTAACATTAATTATTTATTATTTTTTTATAAATATTCAAATTATTTCCAAAATTAAGTGTTCTACTTATGGAAAAAATTAATATATATTAAAAATGTAATTATTCTCCATATGGGAGTAAATTATCTATATGTAATTCTGTAATAAAATATTGATTTAATGGAATTAAATTGAAAAAGGATAAGTTTAAAAAGATATTTATTTAAATTATTTGGCACTTAGATATTGATTATGAACATGAGTAATGGGGAGTGAACCCAAAACCTCAATGGGGACATTGTTCCAATGTGATATTTAGACATCAATTCTCCTAGTGGCAACCTGGATTTCTTAATGTTTTCTATGTATCATTATATTATAAAATCATATTAATTTCAGTGTAAATTATTCAATGTCTTCAAAAAGAAATCTAATTTTATTTTAATATTTATTAAATTTTGAAATAAAATGATTTTTTCAGGTGATTTGTTTTTAATGGTTTTGAAGTTTTTTTATTATAAATTTTTATTGAAAATAACATATTCATATTTGAGGGAATTTATCTATTATCTAGACTATTTTTATATTATTTAATGGAAAATTATTTCAAACAGACTTTTAATATTTATATGAAAAGGATTTTACAATGGTTTTAAAACACCCTTACTGTTATTTTTTTCTCACCAAACATTTTCAAATGTTTTCATAGGATTAGTTACGTGTATAATATCAGTGATTTTTTCTTTTAGTTAAGTATCAATATTATTTGAAGTTGAATGTATTTTCATAAAATTATGTATAAAAACATGATATGTAGTTTTTTTTCTCATTATTAAAATTTATAGGCCAAAAATATCCTTGAGATGTATATATTTAAATTTGATTTTTTAAAAAATATATAACATATTTTAGCCCCAGATCTAGGAGTGCGGTCTTAGTTTGTTTCATTTCTTTATCTCTTAATGAGGAATAATAAATTATTATTTTCTATTTGTGAATATTAAAGGACTAATATGATGTATTATCTTCATTTTATATGTACCAAAATGTTTATTCATCAGTATATTAATTATGACATTATAATGTAACCTATTTTATTTGCATGAGTTTTCATTTATTTCAAACATGAGCTATGATTAATTTTACTATATGCCACACATATAAATGAAATTTAGGATAAAATAGGTTGGATTAAAATTATATAGTTGTCACACCCAAATAAATTATCTAATTTTTTAACCTTATGAAATGCCGAATATAGTGTCTATGTAGCTATCCTTACATATTATGTTATGATTACTTTTCATTGATCTTAAGGTTTTCATTAGGATAAAATATTTAATTCTTTTTTGAGAGTCTTATGGTTCTCATAATAACTGGGTTCCATTGATCATATTATTATTATTATTATTTGTATGTTTTTCTCCCCCAATTAAATTATTTCATGATATGATCATTGACCATTATGATATAACTTCCTCATAGTTATTATAACTATGTGTTAACTTGGAATTTTATCTCACCCTTCTCTTTATATATTCCCCTAATCCATTCCATGAAATAATATGAGTATGATGAGATCTATGTTCTTTCTATATGGATTTTAAAAAATAAAATTTTGGTATATATTTAATAATGATGTGTTATATATCTACTCACTAGCAGACATTAGACCTTTGAGTTCTATGTTTTTTAATATGCATTTTAGATCAATACAAATTCTAACAGTATATTTAGGCATTATATGTCATTATGTTTTCTATATTAGGTATTTATCATAATATTATATTGATTATGTTGGATAACATATAACGTAATACACAAAATAACCAATATTAAAATGTAGAATACAATTTTATTGTTTATTAAAGTGAGTAAAATAAAATTAATAGTGAATTATTTTAATTTTATATGTTCATTAATATAATATTTTCATTATATTTTTTTGTTTTGTTTTGTTTTTGAATATATGATGAATGGTTTCAAAAAACTAATGGGATTGGAAATGTAATGATTTCATTGATTATGGTTAAAAATATGAATGGAATAAAGATATAAAATATTATGTTGTTACTAGCCTACATGAATAAAGTAATGAAATCTAAACTCAATATTATATATTAACTTATATATCTAAAAATGGTGTAATGTTAAAGAGATTCACTTATATGACCATAAAAACCCATTTTTTAAAAATTTCTTTATTTCATTAATTAATAAGTAATTGATCAAATGCATTTATAATTTATATTTTGTGATCTAGTGATATATATAATAGAAAAAATTCATATATATTTATTACATAAAAAAGAGGGGTTTATTTTTTTGAAATAATTAAGAAGACCAATCCCATGTATTTAATTAGGTCATTGGAATGAGATATATTAAAAACTTATTATAACAAAATTATTCCCCCACTAAATAAATTATAACAATGATGGAATTTAATGATATAAAGGAATGTTATGATAGACAATTTTAGATTCATATATAAAAAACACATGGATTTTAAAGAAATACTATAGATTTTTTAATAACCATAAATATAAATATTTACCAATTCATTAGGGTTAAAAAACATGGTCCATAATTTATTTAGAAATTCGGAATAATGATAAAAATTAGAAAATATTATGTTCTTACCTTTGGTGGAAATGTTTATTGAGGATTCTATATAGTCACGTGGGTCATCATAAACAATGATCTTAATGAAGTTTAACAATAGTGTTCATAATGAAGAGGGTAGTGGTTGAATAGTTATTCAATCAAAAATATTTCAAATTTGGGGGAGAATGTTCCCAATGAATCAGTGGAATAATAAATTATTCAAAAGAGGAAAAGTAGTGGGATCAATATCAAAATTATAAATAAATTATGAAGATGAAAATAAATATGATGTTGTGATGGAAGTTAATGGTCATTCGTATAATAATTTTATTCTTTTTAAAGAAAAAGAGAAATAGATGAAATTCATGTCGATGAAAATTGTGGAATGTCATTGAGGAATGATAACATTATCAATCACAAATGTTGGGTGAATAATGAAGAGCATGTGATTTCAGTACATACCATGTGAATTTTGAAATGATGTAATTTTTGGTACCTTAATTAATTATTCAATAATAATCAATGTCTAATTTAATTCCACAACTACAAATCTTTTATCACATATGTCACAGACATCCCCAATAGGGAACAACCTAGGGTCTGATGTAAAGATGTGAGTGACCACTTATGCTATCATCTTATAGTCCATAGGTTGGTGAAAATATTTATGTGTATAAAACATATATATGGGCTGAATTTACCACATAATCATAGGAACTTAATATAATTCATCAATAAACTCGATATCATATAATATAGAATCGAATCCATTTTTCATTGAATTTCATACATAAAAATGTCACTAAAATATTCTACCTAATAAAAACCCCCAATGAATGTGAAACCAATAAAACATTAAATAATAAATATACAAACATCATTCTCAGTAACCAAATCCCACCTATAAAAATGAAATTTATATATTTTTTTATTACATAAAACCATCAATAAAATAATACATTTTTTATCCTCCACAAACCTATTGTAAAAGTGTAGAATAATCATGATAATAATTCAGAGAGAAAATGAAGAAGCGACATAAAAATATATAAGGTCAACTATTTCCAAGAATCATTAATCGCAACTAAATCAATATCACATCCATATATAGTAACATATTATATAATGAATATATTTCAAGAATTTTTGTCGCATCTATTAAACAAATGATAAAATCACTCTAACTCCCCAATGAAAAATGTCACATGCTTTGACCCATTTCATATAAATACATGACCACATATCCACATATCCGTTAATGAATGTATTGTAGGAAAATTAAAAAAACTATTTCCAAATCATAAACAACCATCATATCTTCATCACTTTATAGTATTCTTCACGTGAAGGACATCAACCTCATTCCCTCTCGTTACAAAGCAGAATAGACACCATGTATCAACTCACAAAAAAACATGTCAATATATATATATATACACACAATATATTCACTATCCATTAAAACTAGTAAATATATGAAACGACCAATGTGATCCTTGATAGGGGGATGGGGTAAATTAGAGAACTTTTTTTATGCTTTTCTTCTTTATGAAAATACATCGCCTCATGTCAAAGATATATGTCTTATCTGATAAAATCATATAATCATAACCACCAGAATAGAATTATTTATAATGAAATCTACTCAAAAAGAGTATCTCATCCATATAATAATTTTCATATAATAAAATTATACACAATCCATTATAAAAAATATATTCTTTCTCACTATATTGCTTGTTCTTACTTTACACATGCACTTCTTATATGAACTTATTCACCTTCTTAACCATAAGAAGGGAAGAACATTATTCTATGAAATCTGAAGAAAAAAATATGTATGATCAATTGTTTATCATATTATATATTATATTAATCCATCTAGTAGACACCATCAAGGGCAATTGGAAAACTAATATCACATTATTATGCTCAATTTATCTATTCACCATGGAAAATAGTTTGCATGATTCCAACTATTATGAAACTTTTTCCATTGTCTTATATTTTCTACCTATAATTAAAAATACCCTTTTTATATCACTTATTATTAAAAAATAGATTCCTCTATTGGAAAATATACATTCATATATAGTGGATTTCATAGTTTCATCCAATATATTCATATGAAAATATTTCTACAAAACCTCATCTTCTTCATGAGGGGGGGAAATCACTTATATTATGGTCGATCATGTTCTCCTTAAATAGGGGACAATCTGAGAATTAAGCATGGGTAAAATAAATTCCTACTCAATGAAATGAATAATTTTGAAACTCTCAGTAAAAATAATTATCAATACCCAATATTAAGAATTACAGAGACATTATGGATCTTCTCTAAAATTAGGACATCCAAAACATTCAAAAATCATAGTTTTACCTTGGATAGAATCACATATCATATTACAGTATAAGAGTTTAGATAGAAGGGTGAAGATGGCTCTGCATTCCCCTAGGGAGACGCTTTCTACACCCAGGGTTTCTCAAACCATCTCGTGGTGATGTTTACCCTAGACTTTGTTGGTGGAGATTTCTTGTCAGGACCTCCTCATCTGTAGTGATTAACCTCCTATAGGGTTTCATGGAAATTCCTTCACATCAATTTCTCCTCCTCTTTCCTTCATTTTTGACATGCATCAAGGGATATTTGGGAATTATTTTCACTTTCTCGATACGACCTCTTTTGTGTAGGTCATCTCTTCAATATCCCCCATCGGCCGCAGCGCATGTCTTCCCTGCGGGATCTTCTCAGATCTAGTTTTCCAGCGAGATCTGATGCATGTGGTGAGACCTTTATCTCTAGTGGCTTGTAGGACTGAAATTATTTCGATCTATGATCTGTCTACACATCCCTCACCTCTTAGATATGGTTTCAAATCTGAGCACTGCTGGAATGAATCTGTTTGATTATTTTTTATGTTGGTCATCATTTCCTCTTGCGACGGAAAAGCTTCCAGCTTGTTGGATGCTTTGAGAAAATAATTATGGATGACTGGTGGTGGTTCCCGGTTCCTTCCTGCTCGGTTTTTGTGGAGGTTTCTATGGTTGGTTGATTTGATGTCCTCTACGATGTTTGTGGATTGATCGATGGGAGACCAAGAAAATTGAAGATGTTATTGGCGGTTGTGTTTAATATTTCTAATGGTTCTTCCCTTAGTCTTGTGGTGCATTAATACATACTCTTTAGATCCATGTCCTTGATCAAGAACATCTTCCCTTGGTCTACCATCCTCTTCTCCTTTTCGGATCGTTTTTTCTGTGGGTTCCACTTATTTTGATGATGTGATAATGGTGGCTCTAATGTCTGGACCATCATGGTTCATCTACTCTGCATCTCGATTAGGTTTCCTTGCAATGCTTCTTGTGGTTGCATTGTCAGAGGAGGTAGAGGCTTATCAGTTCAGTTTCATGTCTCGGTCCATTGAAATAGTGGTGCGCCTTCTGGTTTCTCTAGTGCTTCATGCTTTCTGTGATGTGCCTTTGGGTTATCTGGTTGACTTCATGATGTACTTTGATTTTTTGTTTCTTCTCATTTGTTTTTTGGTTGCTGAGGTTTTGGGAATGATCTGTTTCAGATCTTTGAGGATTGTTTTGACTGACTTTAGTGGGTTTTCTCAGATGCTTGGTATGGATTTGGTTGTGTTTTGGCTTTGGGTTCTTTCATGCCTTGGAATGGATGTTTATTGGGGTTCAGAGGTCACTGTCAGTTATAGTTTTTTGTATTGTTGCATTTTAATGGAAATTATGTGCTTTTTTGATATTTTCAGGTGGGCGGACTCGATTGAGGGATGGGTATGCTTACACCCATCATGTAGTCATTTGTCGACTTTTTGGTGGACCGATGGGTTCTCAGTCTTATTTTATGCAAAATGATTTCGGTCTGATCATGTGATGGATCAAGTTTACTGTGTTGTGAGTGCCTCACATGCACAATCTGGTGGGCAGCTCTAAAGAGAGATGGATGTGCTGGCACCCATCATCTGGTCCTCCTCCCATATGTTTGTGTGGGTTGGAGGGGTTCTCTTCCATGTTGTGCTGACCAGTATAGCGTAATCCTGGAAGGGGGGCTACGCATCTTCTTTGAATGAAGTCTATACAGTATTATTTGACTGGGGGGTGACGAGACATTGGACTAGTACTTTTCATGATGCTTGTTTCCTCTAGACGTGTTGGACCATGTATGGGCATTTTGGTCTGTTTTTTATGAATGTTTTTCATCTCTTCAGGTAATGGTTTCCCTCTTTTCCCACTCTCATAAGGGGTTTCTTTCTATGATCAATAAAGGGGGATATACCCTCAACCTTTCAAAAAAAAACATATCATATTTCCATGATATTTAAAATATTGAAAAAATTTCTTGGCATAATCATATTAATATCTATCATATAGTTACTTAATTAATTTTATTCCCAAAAACCATTTTAGTGGTTCAAATATATGAAAATTCTTTTCCGATATTCCAGTATAACATCGTATGAACATTTTGGAAAACATAATCCTACCACATCCACCATTTGATGAATTTCAATATAACTCTTAATCCATTTCCTTTGTATAGTAGCCTCTGTATGAGGAACATTATACAAAAACATATGTATGATTATTTCAATCAAAACTTTCGGTTTGATAAATTGAAGGATTTTATTTGATCTTTGGTTTATCTAATGTCAATGTGAGAGATATTTTGGATGTACTCATATTATTGGACTCTATTATTTAGATTTCATCCAACTACTTTCCCCAATATCATCTATTTATATTTCAACAATAATCCTCTATCTGATAGAATTCATAGACATTGAATATAAACTTCTTCATAACCAAAAATATATCTGACAATATCTATCTATAAAAATCCAAATAACATTATAGTATGATATTTTTATATACAAATGAATTCCCCCCCCCCTTATTACTTACACTTGGATTATTAGATCTTTTAAAACTCATGATTCTGAAATATTAACAACAACAAAAATCCCATGATTTATTTTTTAATGAAAACTCTATTCTATGAATGTTGAAATAAAGATAGGATAAACATTCATCATAAATCTCTTTCAGATAATCTTAGTTTGGAAAATTCCATTCGATGGACATGGGTTGAGAAAATATTTTTAATCTTTTAAAAATATTCACCATTGTTGGAAGGATTAAAAGATTTTATTTTTTATGTTAATGGAAGAAACTGAAGGACATTGAGCCCTCATTCTTCAAGACTAACCAAATTCCTTAAAACATCTTTCATGATCTTTAAAACACCACAAAAAACATTATCCCAATAATCCCCCATTATTTTTTGTCATTATCCAAGGAACATATGTAACGACCCAAAGTTTCATTAATGGAAATCCCTCTTGATCTTATTAAATTTCACTTTATATAAAATGTTTTATAAATGTCAACTTCTTTGGTTTTATGATAAGAGTTGTGACTGTTACTTTTATAGTCGTTGAACAGTGATCACATGATTAGTATAAATATAATGATTTAACGAACCAAATTTTACTCAGACAAAGGAAGCAATGGCCTCATCCAATAGAATTGCCCCATACGAAGCCCATTTGTCGGAGCTCAGAAAAGAGGTGGAATCCTTGGGCTTCGCCCTTGACCAAGCCCAATCTGAGCTTCACCATGTCAAGCTCGAACGGGACCGTCTACGGGAAAAGTGGAAGTTGATAGAGATTACCACTCGAGCGATGTTATCCGAGCCGCCCCAAGAGTCTGTCACCATCGCACACCTTACCCTTAGGTCTTATGCGGCTGGTTTAAGGGGTTATGTAACAAATAAGTAGTACTATGTTCATGTACATTATTTTTTTGTATATAATAATGAATATAATTTCTAGTCATTTTTTATATGTTGTAAATAGTTTTTAAAGTACAAATGGTGTTTTTTAGTTATTATTTAATTAAGAAATCTATTTTATTAAATTAAGGTATTTTTGAATTAAATAATATTTTAATAAAATATTATTATTATTATTAAATTAATTTTTATTAAATAGAAATGATCTTATAATTTTATGAATGCAATTAAAATTTTTATTAAGGTTTGAAAGCCATTTCTGTCAAAACTCGTGAATTTTTGATAAATGTCAATTTTTATTTTAAAAGTGAAAATTCACATTTTTAGAAAATTATTTAGATAAAATAAATATTATTTTTGGAATCAGGATGTCTAAATTATCCAAAGGTGAATTTTTTATAATTTTCTGAGACAGTCAAATGTTTTGGTAAAAATTAAATACCATTTAAATATATAATGTGTTTTATGACATCATAATGACCCAATGGTGATGTAATAAAATATCATAATCCTTATGTTTGGCCAATATATGTTTTATCATTAAAATAATGAGGTTTTGGGTTTGTTTGACTTACTTTTCAAAGCATTAATGAACCCCTCAAGACATATTCAACACTTTTCCTTTTTAAATTAATTTCCATGGGAGTGTGACTCACCTCCACATAAGCAACCCTAATATATTAATAATTTCGGACCTTGGACTTGTAAAATATTTTTTTCCTATTTCCTTTTCCAGAAATCATGGGTAAAAACCATGGGATGGTTTGTGGTTTGGATTAGTTTAATATAAGGGGTCCCAAACCTAAATAATAAAGAATTCTCTCACCTTTCCTATATAAACCCACCCAACCTCCCACTTCCTCCTCACTAAAATCCCTTGGAGTTCGTCCAACCTCTGACCTACTCTCTCTAGAATCCTCCCAAGGTGCCCCAAGCTCCCAAGAAGCCTCTCACAAGCCTCTCTCTAGCCTTTGGAAGCACACTTCCAAGTAAGGGTTTTTTCTTCCTTTCTCATTTTGTCAATTTTCATTAAGTTGTATTTCCCTTTTAATTTCAATTATGAATGTTGGGGTATGGTTTCTCACCTCCCCCATAATGCCCTCTTATTGTTTTAATGATGGGATAACCCTTTCTCTCTCATTAAATTCCTCCCATGTACACCCGTTACTGTGCCGAAATTCCGAAAGGAACTTCTGTCTCTTCTTTTACATTCAAGCAATACTTTTGTATCATGAATCTAAATTCCATTTCAATTGTTGTTACATGTATCTATATGACCTCCTTACTTTCCATTACATGTAAATATGATGAGGAACCCCTTTCTCTCTCATCAACCATTTTTATGAAATCTTATGTCACGCCGTTACGCTGCCGAAGTCGCACCAATTTTCTAAGCCAATGTCATTGTGTAGTGAATACCATGCCCATTTCTCCATCAAGGGTATTCACCTTTATGCACATTTACATATTGATCTTAAAGTTTCATTTATGAATTCCACATTCATTTATCGTGGAATAAATGATTATGTTTTATGAATCCATGTTTTATAATCCATGTGGCACACTTATGCATGAAATGAAATGTTTAAGAAGGGTGTGCCCTTATAGTGCTCCAATGCATTGGGTAAAGTATAGTATCATGATATGTAATGTGCAATGAGTGTTTACTCATGATAATTCAAGTGAAACGAGGGTTTACTCATGCTTCATGTGCAATGAGGGTTTACTCATGCTCCATGTGCAATGAGCCTTGGCTCATGCTAATTCAATGTTAAGTGTTGTTGCCACATTTCCATGTTATGATTATCATGCTTTATCATGCCTTTATGTTCATGTTTCTTTTATTCTCTATTGATATTCCTATTGTATAACATGTATTTTACTCCTCATGTTATTCCATGTGTACTCCCTTACTGAGCTTTATAGCTCACCCTTTTCTTATGCATGTCCTCAGGTTATCCCATGCAATGCTATGTACGAGGGAATGTAGTGGTCATGTAAAGGAAGTTTTCAATAAATATGTTGTATTTCATGTTTTATGCTTTTATGTAATGATCCTAAGCCCCAAAGACACTAAACCTCTTGATCTTATTTGTTGTATCAAGTGATGTTTTATGTAATAAAGCATGTTTAAGTTGTAATAAAAAGCAGGGTTGTCATAGTTGGTATCAGAGGATAGGTTTAGTTATTTTTCGGATTAGGAAACCATAGTAAAGCCTTAGATACAAGACTACGTATAATAAAAACATCCCTAAGTTTTGTTAAATACTAAGTAAGTGGTTTATCAAACAAATACATCCTTGTCTAGATACGAGTAGGTAGAGGCGGCTCTAGCACAGATGTATCCTAGGGGTAAAACCCGAAAACACCGCTTTGAGCTAGACTTGAACGGGAACTGATGCACGACAATGGGCCTTGCTGCACTCTTGGTTACGACACTCATGGGGGATATGTTTTGATAAATTCACAATCTTAGTATGAACCCTTATTAAGGGAAAAATTCCCCTAAGAATATATGTTAGAAAGTAGATCATGAAAAGCCTAGATTGAAGCCTATAGACTCATGAAAAGCCTAGATTGAAGCCTAGATTGTCGTTACCCCCGAATGCAAGGTCGGCCGCTTCTTTGGTGGGCTGAAGCCTAGCTTGCAGAAAGCATTAGCGATCTGTGACTTCGACAGCTATGAGGAAATTGTCCGATGTGCCCTCAAGGTCGAAATGGAGATTGGGGAATCACAGGGGTATCATGGGGATAAGAATCGTAAGTTGGACTTCAATGTTGGTTATCCGATGAATAAATCCAACGGCGCTATGAAGTTCTAGCACCCCACTTTCCAAAAGTGCGGAAAGAAGCACACTGGAAATTGCCTTAAGGGGACGAGAAAATGCTTCAGGTGTGGAAGAGAAGGGCACCTAGATGTTAACCGTTGGCAAGAAGGACCCACGGCTGCGACAGAGGAGAGTAAAACTCTGTTCGAACCTCAACGCATTGTTAAATGCTAAAAATGCAAAGAACCGGGTCATTTTGAAAATCAGTGCCCTAATTCAAGGGTTATTGGAGGCAACCAACAACCTCCAATACAGCAAGGAAGAGCTTTTGCCATCACTTCTGCCGAAGTGAACCCCGACAATGAAGTGGTGATAGGTACGCTAGTTATTCATTAAATAATAGAAAATGTACTTTTTGATTCAGGTTCTACGCATTCTTTTATATCTTGAAAGTTCAGTAGAACAATCCCAGCACCACCACAAATCATGGAAGTAAAGATGTCGGTGAGTACGGAAAATGGGGAAATCACTGCATCCCATGAATATAAGTCCTCCCCTATTATAATATGTGGATTGAATTTCCCAGAGAACCTCGTCATACTCCCTTTGGTGGAATTTGATGCAATTCTTGGCATGGATTGGCTTTCCTTATATAGAGCCAACATAAATTGTCGGGAGAGGGAAATCACACTCCATATGGAGAATCGACCCCCGATTATTTACAAGTGTCTGGAGGAAGATGAATCTCCTTTAGCTCCATCATCCCAAGCATGGATATTACTGCCCTATGATCACGCGTATCTAGCTCAGATGATTGAGTCCAAAGAATAAATCATCCTTGAAGAAATGCTTATTGTGAGGGAATTCAGGGAAGTGTTTCCCGAGGAACTGTCTGGTCTTCCTCCTAGAAGAGATGTTGAGTTCTCAATTGAACATATACCTGGGGCGTTACCAATATCCAAGACTCCATATAGAATGGCTGTTTTTGAGCTTGAAGAGCTGAAGAAACAACTACAGGAGAATTTGGATAAAGGGTTTATACGCCCAAGTGCTTCACCATGGGGTACACTGGTCTTCTTCGTCAAGAAGAAGGATGGGTCAATGCGGTTCTGCATCGATTATCATGAACTTAACAAAATCACGATAAAGAACAAGTATCCTCTCCCAAGAATCAATGACTTGTTTGATCAGCTGCGTGGAGCACAATACTTCTCCAAGGTGGACTTGCGGTCGGGATATTATCAAGTAAGGGTGAAGAAGGAAGATGTTCCCAAGACCGCTTTTCGTACAAGGTATGGGCACTATGAATTCATAGTAATGACTTTCGGACTCACTAATGCTCCAGAAATATTCATGGAATTGATGAATAGAGTCTTTAGAGATTACCTTGACAAATTTGTGGTAGTCCTTATAGATGATATTCTGATATACTCCAAAACCAAGGAGGACCATGAGGAGCATTTAAGAACTGTACGAGAGACTTCACGCAAGGATAATCTCTATGAAAAGTACAGCAAGTGTGAGTTCTAGTTGAAGGAGGTCTCATTCTTGGGCCATATCATCACAAGCAATGGGATATCTGTGGATCCCTCAAAAACAAATGCAATTGAGGTATGGACGAGGCCAACATCGGTAACTGATATTCGTAGCTTCTTGGGGTTAGCTGGATATTATCGACAATTTGTGAGAAATTTCTCACAATTGTCCAACCCTCTTACCAAGCTAACTCGAAAGGAAGTAAAGTTTGCTTGGAGTGATAAATGCGAAGAAAGCTTCACGGAGTTGAAAATGAGGCTTATCACTGCACCCGTGCTCACTTTACCCACAAGTGGGGAACTTTTTGTGGTATTCAATGATGCTTCAAAGAAGGGCTTAGGTTGTGTGCTGATGCAGAATGATAAAGTGATAGCCTATGCCTCAAGGCAGTTGAAAATCCATGAGCGAAACTATCCAACGCATGATCTGGAGTTGGCGGCTATGATCTTTTCCTTGAAAATCTTGCGACATTATCTCTATGGAGAGAAATGTGAGATATATACTGACCACAAGAGTCTTAAATATATATTCACACAGAAAGAGCTTAATATGCGCCAGAGAATATGGATAGATCTCATCAAAGATTATGACTATTCAATACATTACCACCCTGGGAAAGCGAACAAGGAGGCAGATGCCCTAAGTAGAAAGGATCCAGCGATTCTATTAATGATGAGAATTGAGAAGGATCCAATATTTTTAGACTTGATGAAGATGGACGTGGGAATCATAAAGGAGGGAACATCATCAATCCTTTCACAAATGATTGCTCAACCATCTCTTTTGGAAAGGTCAAAGGATGCTCAAAAGGATGATGTGGGAATTCAGGAAAATGTGGAAGCTATCAAAAAGGGGAAATCCTTGGAGTTTAATGTTAATGAAGAAGGAATTGTGCGTTTTGGGAAAAGACTATGTATTCCATCAAGTCCGGAGCGGAAAAAGGAACTTTTGGATGATGCACATAGTTCAAATTTCTCTATTCACCCAGGGAGCACAAAGATGTATCAAGATATCCGAGAAAACTTTTGGTGGAATAATATGAAGAAGGAGATCGCCGAATATACATCAAAGTGCCTGGTGTGTCAGCAAGTGAAGGTAGAGAGGTATAAGTTTAAGGGGATGATGCAACCATTGCCCATACCAGAATGTAAATGGGAGAACATCACCATGGACTTTGTCACCAGACTTCCAAGGACATCCAAAGGCAACAATGCAATCTAGGTTGTTGTGGATCATCTTACAAAGACTGTACACTTCATTGCTATTCGGGAGGATTTCTCATTGGATCAACTGGCACAGATATATATCAGGGATGTGGTAAGGTTGCATGGAATACCACTATCTATTTTGTCTGACCGAGATCCAAGATTCACCTCTAAGTTTTGGAAGAGTCTTCAACATGCTCTGAATACTGAACTGAACTTCATTACGGCCTATCATCCTCAAACTGATGGCCAATCCCAGCGGACTATCCAAACACTTGAGGATATGTTGAGAGCATGCTCAATGGACTTTAAAGGAGGATGAGATCAACATATTCCTCTAGTTGAGTTCTCTTATGAAAATAGTTTCTACTCGAGCATCCAAATGGCACCATATGAAGCCCTGTATGGGAAAAGGTTCCGAACACCAGCATGTTGGGATGAGGTCGGTGAACGTAAGCTGCTTGGACCAGAAATGGTCGAGGAAATGGTAGAGAAGGTGAAAACCATTCAGCAGCATATCAAGGAATCCCATAGTCAACAAAAGAGTTATGAAAATAATCGTCGATGAGACCTTGAATTTAAAGTTGTAGACATGGTGTTTCTACGTATATCTCCGTGGAAGAAGTTTATGAGGTTTGGAAAGAAAGGGAAGTTAAGACCAAGGTACATCGGCCCCTTCGAGATTCTTGATCGTGTTGGGGCTGTGGCCTATCGACAAGCACTTCCACCTACTATGTCCAAGGTTCATGATGTCTTTCATGTGTCCCTCTTAAGGAAGTACATACCAGACCCTTCACATGTACTCTCTTCCGAGGTGGTACAATTGGAAGATGATCTTTCTTATGAGGAGCAACTAGTGGAGATCTTAGATCGTAGAGAAAAAGTTCTACGAAATAAGACAATTCCCCTCGTCAAGGTGTTGTGGAGAAACCACAAGTTTGAAGAAGAAACTTGGGAATCGGAGGAAAAGATAAAGCTGAGTTACCCACATCTGTTTTAGTGTGGGAAAAGGAAAATTTCGAGGGTGAAATTTCTTAAGGGGGGAATGTTGTAACGACCCAAAGTTTCATTAATGGAAATCCCCCTTGATCTTATTAAATGTCTCTTTATATAAAATGTTTTATAAAATGTCAACTTCTTTGGTTTTATGATAAGAGTTGTGACCGCTACTTTTATAGTCATTGAACAGTGATCACATGATTAGTATAAATATAAGGCTTTAACGAACCCAATTTTACTCAGACAAAGGAAGCGATGGCCTCATCCAGTAGAATTGCCCCATACGAAGCCCATTTGTCGGAGCTCGGAAAAGAGGTGGCATCCTTGGGCTTTGCCCTTGACCAAGCCCAAGTTGAACTTCACAATGTCATGCTCGAACGGGACCGTCTATGGGAAAAGTTGAAGTTGATAGAGATTACCACTCGAGCGATGTTATCCAAGCCGCCCCAAGAGTCTTTCACCATCGCACACCTTACCCTTAGGTCTTATGCAGCTGTTTTAAGGGGTTATGTGACAAATAAGTAGTATTATGTTCATGTACATTATTTTTTTGTATATAATAATGAATATAATTTCTAGTCATTTTTGATATGTTGTAAATAGTTTTTAAAGTACAAATGGTGTTTTTTAGTTATTATTTAATTAAGAAATCTATTTTATTAAATTAAGGGATTTTTGAATTAAATAATATTTTAATAAAATATTATTATTATTATTAAATTAATTTTTATTAAATATAAATTATCTTATAATTTTATGAATGCAATTAAAATTTTTATTAAGGTTTGAAAGCCATTTCTGTCAAAACCCGTGAATTTTCGATAAATGTCAGTTTTTATTTTAAAAGTGAAAATTCACATTTTTAGAAAATTATTTAGATAAAATAAATGTTATTTTTGGAATCAGGACATCTAAATTATCCAATGGTGAATTTTTCATAATTTTCTGAGACAGTCAAATTTTTGGGTAAAAATTAAATACCATTTAAATATATAATGTGTTTTATGACATCATAATGACCCAATGGTGATGTAATAAAATACCATAATCCTTATTTTAGGACAATATATGTTTTATCATTAAAATAATGAGGTTTTGGGTTTTTTTGAATTACTTTTCAAAGCATTAATGAACCCCTCAAGACATATTCAACACTTTGCCTTTTTAAATTAATATCCATGGGAGTGTGACTCACCTCCACATAAGCAACCCTAATATTTTAATAAGTTCGGACCTTGGCCTTGTAAAATATTTTTTTCCTCTTTCCTTTTCCAGAAACCATGGGAAAAAACCATGGGATGGTTTTTGGTTTGGATTAGTTTAATATAAGGTGTCCCAAACCTAAATAATAAAGAATTCTCTCACCTTTCCTATATAAACTCACCCAAAATCCCACTTACTCCTCACTAAAATCCCTTGGAGTTCGTCCAAACTCTGCCCTACTCTCTCTATAATCCTACCAAGGTTCCCCAAGCTCCCAAGAATCCTCTCATAATCCTCTCTCTAGCGTTTGGAAGCACACTTCCAAGTAAGGGTTTTTTCTTCCTTTCTCATTTTTTCAATTTTCTTTAAGTTGTATTTCCCTTTTAATTTCAATTATGAATGTTGGGGTATGGTTTTTCACCTCCCCCATACTGCCCTCTTATTGTTTTAATGATGGGATACCCCTTTATCTCTCATTAAATGCCTCCCATATACACCTGTTACTATGCCGAAATTCCGAAAGGAACTTCTCTCTCTTCTTTTACATTCAAGCAATACTTTTGTATCATGAATCTAAATTCCATTTCAATTGTTGGGACATGTATCTATATGACCTACTTACTTTCCATTACATGTAAATATTATGAGGAACCCCTTTCTCTCTCATCAACCATTTTTATAAATTCTTATGTCACGTTGTTACGCTGCCGAAATCACACCGATTTTCTAAGCCAGTGTCATTGTGTAGTGAATACCATGCCCATTTCTCCATCAAGGGTATTCACCTTTATGCACATTTACATATTGATTGTAAAGTTTCATGTATGAATTCCACATTCCTTTATCGTGGAATAAATGATTATGTTTTATGAATCCATGTTTTATGATCCGTATGGAACACTTATGCATGAAATGAAATGTTTAAGAAGGGTGCGCCCTTATAGCGCTCCAATGCATTGGGTAAAGTATAGTATCATGATATGTCATGTGAGATGAGTGTTGAATCATCCTAATTCAATTACAACAAGGGTTTACTTGTTCTTCATGTGCAATGAGGGTTTACTCATGTTCCATGTGCAATGAGCCTTGGCTCATGCTAATTCAATGTTAAGTGTTGTTGCCAAATTTCCATGTTATGATTATCATGATTTATCATGCCTTTATGTTCATGTTTCTTTTATGATCTATTGATATGCCTATTTTATAACATGTATTGTACTCCTCATGTTATTCCATGTGTACTCCCTTACTGGGCTTTATAGCTCACCCTTTTCTTATGCATGTCCTCAGGTTATCCCATGCAATGCTAAGTACGAGGGAATGTAGTTGTCATGTAAAGGAAGTTTTCAATAAAGATGATGTATTTCATGTTTTAAGTTTTTATGTAATGATCCTAAGCCCCAAAGACACTAAACCTGTCGATCTTATTTGTTGTATCAAGTGAAGTTTTATGTAATAAATAATGTTTAAGTTGTAATAAAAAGCAGGGTTGTCATAACATAAATCACTTATTATTTTTTTCTCATGTAATGGTATATTTATATAATACATCTAATAATAAATGATTGAACTATGTTTAGGAAACACAAATAATTTAACAAAAATTTCATGTTCTCCTTTAGTGGTGATTTAAGAAATAAACTCGTCATATATCTCTAATGATAAATGTACATAATTAACACTCACAAATCATTCCTATAAGAACATCCATTTCTTCATCCACTTCTGAAAAATAGTAAAATAGTTCATAGAATCTATAATCATATCATACCCCTTTAAAAAACATTCCATAAATATATATTCTTCAATAATGGTTTAAGCCCATGCTAATGGATATAATTATTTTACAACATTTTATGACCCTTAAAACACTATCCAAAGACAATATGGTAGATTTGATGGGTTTAAATACATTATCCTTGAAGAGGTATTGGTTTTACATCCATGTTCACCATCAACTTATGACATTTTTCCTTCACAATGTGTTAGTGAATATATCAGAAACAATCTCAATTATAAGAACAAAAACCCGCTTCAGTTAATTCTTCTCCATGTTCTATTTTATTAAGTAATACTTTACATTAATGTGTTTGGAATGATAATGATAAATTAAATTTTTTTTAAAAAAAATTAGAGAATTTTGATTGTCATATCCTAAGAAAAGGGGAAACATCAAATTTAATAAAAAATTTCCAACTGAGTCCTCATCCATAGAAATTTAATTAAATAATTAGTGGTTGTAAAGTATATAACATCATCGATGATGAGAGTTATATAATTATAATTCATTTTAAGAAAACTCAGAGAATATTCTCTAAATAATAAAATAACACCAGATGTGGATCTTATTTCATTAAAAAATCCTACCCATTATATATATATGACCAAAAATATCATTCTTTCTTAATTTAACATATTTTAAAACAAAATCATATGTTCCATTAATATATCTAAGAGTTATTTTTCCTTCGACATGATGTGATTATTATGGGGCACAATGATACCTGAAACACAATTTAACTACATATACAATGCTTGGTAATCAATCTATTGAATATAAAAACATCCAATCAAAATTTTAAACTCTTGAGGATCACCCTCTTTAGATAAGAAAATTTATTTCTTCATTTAAGATATTTATAATGCATGAAAATATTTCATTTCTACCATTATAAGAATTAAAAAAATATTCTTTATATCCACCCAAATCTTTTCACATATTCCTTCATCATTCCAAAAAAAGATGATATCATCAATATAAATAATAAAGATGATAAAAACAAACTTATTAAATTTTATATAGAGGTTTCTATCAACCATTCCATTAATGATGATAAAATTCTTTAAGAAATTACCATATTTTTAATACTAATCTCTTGGAGATTTCCTAAACCCATATATAGACTTTTATATCTTAGAAACATAGCATTATTTTTTCTATGCATGATGAAACATGGTTTTCTGATATAAACTTCTTCAATTAGCTCTCTAGTAAAAAATATTGACTTGAAATACTTCTAAAATATTTTATATCTTCATTTAGATAAGATGGAAATAAATATTCTAATATTTTCCTATCCTTCTACTAGAGTGTGGGATTTATCTAATTTAATTTATTCTATCTATGAGTAACCTTTATAAACTAATAATTTTTTGTTTCTTATCACCCCACCTTTCTCATTCAACTTATTTCTGAACACCAACATTGTATGAATAAAGTTTTTATTGATTTTTTTTTGTACAAGTTTCCATGTATCATTTATATCAAGATGATCTTGATCTTAATTCATAGAATCAATCTAGTTTCATGTTTGATAACATCAGAAATATCTTCGGTTAAACCTGTAAATATTGACAAGTTTGTGAAACTAATGTTGATGTTCTTCTAGTTTATACCTATTGGAATTGATCTCTAATGATTTTATGAAAATTATCCATCTTTATCAACCTAGGATGTGATAAATTATATCATTCCACATCAATTGAGGTAACTGAGTAAGAATATTCATTTTAGGTATCATTAACATTATTACTATCATTAAAAACGTTTACTCATTTTTCATCTTCAACATCCTCATCTTCACTTTCTACTATATCTCTTTCTTTCTTTAAAACATTATTATCTAATTATTCATGAAATTTTTCATCTTCACAATCAAATTTCATTCCTATTTTTTATCCAAACATAAATATCCCCAACCATTTTGATGATATCTAGTAAATTATCCACAAAAAAACTCTCTAAAAAACATTCTATGATTCTTTTCCCTGATTTTTATAATGCATGGACTGCTGATCACTCTTAGGTGCTTCAAATTTTGGGTAAAAATCTAATACATATAATAAATATTCTTATCAGAGTTCAGTCCAAAGAAACATATATTTTGAGAATAAACTATTACTCTACTATATTTCCTCAAACTTTAACAAGAATTATCATGTTTAATCACCATGGTTTGTTTCGTCTCCACCCATCCATTATTTCTTTATTCAGCAACACCATTCTATTGTGATGTGTACAGTGAACTAAACTTATGAAAAATTATATGATTTTCAATATAATATCTCAACTATTGAGTTATAAATTAACTACCATTATAAATTTATATTTTCTTTACTAAATAACCACATTATTTATTTACACTTCTCATGAAACTCTTATCTATCTAGATATCTTATGATTTATTTTTCAAAAGCATAACACATGTAATTAAATTATTGTCATAAAATAAAAAAAATGTACTTATCTTCATGTTTTGATTGTTTAATCATTGGAAAAAAATTATATAATGGCTTAGATCTATCTAAAAATTTTAAAATATCTAAACATTCTTATATACTATGTTGGTAATATTCCATTTATAGAAAATAGAACAACACTAATCTCTTATTATCTTCTTATCTAGAATATCATGATAACTTACTATCTTTGTTAGATTTATGTTATTACTTTCACACATGTGTCACACCACTTATACCATTTATTATTATCATACATTATGATTAGAGAGCATGAAATTTCCAAATTACTAACATGAAATATATTTCCCATTTTTCATTATCATTTTGCAACAACATTTACATCTTCTACTCTTTTTAGAAAAAATTTTTTTATAAAAATACCTTTCTTACATTCATCATAATGTTGTGGAACACATAACATGTTGTGTTTAAACACATCAATAAAAAATGATTTTTGGATATTAAATTTTCTATACCGATGATAGAATATCTAAATAAACTTATTATGAGTGACTCATCATTTCCAAAAGTCACAATACATTATTTAAAATATATTTCATTTTTCAAAACAATCAAGAATCTTATGATATGTGAAGAAAAAAAATCCAAAATCCATATTCATTATCCTTTTATAGTTTTTAGTGTTGTTTAAAAACATATGGCATTTCATTGGTTTTTTATTTCTTCTCATATCGATTTTTAGAGTTTTTATATGTAACGACCTAAACCCTATTAACACAAATCCCATGTCTATATTTCTAAAATTGGTATAGATATAATGGGTAAAATCCAAAATTACTGACTAGTTTATTAGTTTTGGAGAACTTGATACATACATAATACCCATTTTATATTAGGAAATGAATATAAAACAAAATACATAATAAAAAACAAATTGCATCCTTGAATACTGATTAAAATATTTTTTATTAGTAACCTAGGAAAAGGAAACAAAATTTGGATGATCTAAAATACTCAGTAATGATTATGTATAATGGAATATATCATGAATAAATAAGAACGATCAACATCGAAATGTAAATAACTAAACCAAAATTCCATTTAAATTAATTTAATATCATGTCAAGAGAATAAAGAATCAATATTTCAGAGAAAGAAACTAAAAAAATATGTCATTTAATCAATAAAATGAGAATAAAATGAATCCATAGATAATATCCTTGAGAAAATATCAATGATAATAATAACAGATTTTGAATAAAGTAAATCCTTAATTATAAAATGTCATGTTTCCAAGAAACATGATTCCTTTACCAATGAGGTCTGTCATAAAGGCATTTTAACGCGTATTGGGTAAAAACCCACATCATTAAAGATAGAAAACTGATTCGTCCTATTAGACAACCTATGCATAGATTGGATTTTTATTAATGGCCCCAACCCATGTCATGCATTTCTAAAACATTCTAAAAATATCAAATTATCGATTTAACTTAGAAATAATGTGCCTTATAATAAAGAATCTACATTGAGTAATGAACATATATTAAATAAATTTCCTAAAGATAACAGATGAAATTCAGTGTACTACATTGGATGAAATAATGAAATATGCTTTCATTAATAAACATATCCTTGATAAAGAATATAGATATTTATTGAAAATTTAATTTTCAATGATCATAGGAATGTGTACATTTCAATGGAAAGTTATTGACTAAAAAATGAATCAAGGAAGTGAATCTCAATAATCTCTTTAGTCAAAATGATCTTAAACAATCCATATAGAGAATAAGGATGATATCTATAAAATGTATAACTATTGAAGTAAGAATAAAGGTTCATTTTCATTGATAATATAAATACCATATAAATATGTTTATAAACATTCTTGATGATAATATCCCTTTCATTCTAAATTTTTTTTGTAAATACTTTTATTTGAAAATCACTATCTAAAATGTTTTATTTATAATGATCCTCATAAACAAGAAATAGAAGAATAATGTAAATGATTATCATGATGGATCGTAATTCCATACATACTGTAAAATTTGAAAATTAAATTCCTTTTTCACTGTAAAACCCCAAGCTTCTGCGGTACGTTTCCCTTCAAATAATGCAATAGCTTGCATTGTACGCAACTTGGAGATTCTAACACACTGTGACCAATCAAACTAGCCATTATGAATAGTAATACCCACTTTTTGAAATTTTATAAATTTTATCTTTCAAAATTCACTTCATTTTTGGATTTGTAATATCGAAATTAGACTAGGGTAAAATTTTGGTATTTTTCTGAAAACATTCAATTTTTGATGAATAGTGAAAATTACAAAATTTTAATTAAAAACAATTTTTTTATTCGAAATAATTAATAGAGATAAATTATGAATTTGAGTGGTTTTAAAGTATATTTAGAATATATTTTTACCATTCAATACAATTTTGGTCATTGTACATTATTTTACATTTAAACCAGATATAAACAAGTGTCAATCTGTTGATAGTTATTATCTCCTAAAAACACGCTTTTTGTTTTCACAGCGGGAATTAATTTTAAATTAATTTCTGCCACTTATGTGTTTTGAATTTTAAAAAATGGACTCTATATTTGGAATCAGTATGTCCAAATTGTGTAAATAGGTAACTTGTATTTTTTGACATTTTGAATAATTACTTCGGTAAATATTTTATTTACCATGGTTAAGGGGTAAATCCGATAAATAAGGGTAAAACAATAATATTATAATAATAATAAATTACCCTAAAATGTGTCTTAACCCTATTGGTTGATACATATCTGACCATGGGCATCTTTGGGTCGATTTAGGGACCCCATGGATCCACTTGTAAGTGATAATGACACTTTATATTAATTAAGTTAAAGTAAATACAAAAATGACACAAGCCTATATCATTTAGAAAAACAATTTTTACATAGGGTTATTTATGTTATATTTTCGATTATAAAAATTCATTAGAAATATAAAGAGATTTAATAGATAATGATATTTTATTTATAATTTTTAGACATTAAATAATTTAATTTATTTATGACACAATGATGATTCAGTAATTACCTTATTAGTGAAATATTAAAATAATTGATATTATAAATACCCAAATAAATATAATTTGAAACTTTTAATAAATTACAATAATTTTAGTGGTTAATATTACATGTCAGGATTGATTTAATTAACTTTTTTCTAAGTAATAATGTTGTTATAATTTTCACAAAAATCAAATACAAAATAGTGTCAAAATTGGCATAAAAGAGTTTTTAAAACAAGTATTATATTATTAATTGATATTAAATACCTAAAAATCTAAGGTTCGTCCAAAGGACTTGTATCATGATATTTGTATCATTAATGTACCACTTGGGGGTATCTTGGATGTATATAGTAAGTTTATTAACTATATAACATAAAAATACAAAGTGACATGGTAAATGTTAATCTAATTAACTAAGAGTTAAAACTAAAAGATAATGTTAATATAACGACCAAAACCTATCTAAAATCTATTTGTTGAAAGGATTTAGAACCATCCCCACCTTATACTTTGAATAATCCACTTTGGAGCCATTAGAAACCGAATATGAATTTATTATAAAATAATACTTTATGTTTTTTCAAAAGAGCCCCTCCTCCACGTTATAAAAGGACACCACTTCTAAACAATTCCTCAAACCTGTCAAGCCTTTTGCCTCATCCAAACTCTGCCCAATCAAGATACTTACATCCCTATACCACTCCTATAATCCTTACCTTAGGAATAAGGCACTTAAATAGTCATTTTTGGTTCAAACCGAAGGAAGTTACCCAAATTATGGGTAACGATTTATCTTAGCATCTTTTCTTTTATTTTACTTCTCCAACCCCTAAACTCTTCTTATTATTTTATTTTGTAACAAAAAAAGTTTCCTAAATATACTAGGATATTTTTATTAGAATTATTTTTACTACACTTACACACACCTTCATCAAATGGGTGAAGAACATAATGTTTCTGTGGATGGCAACGAAACGCCTCACGAAACGATGATTGTTCAATTATCTCCAACCACCTCTCATTGTGGCCATTATTATGGCACTATAATTACATATGATATTTATGATATTTATTTTATATATAAGCTTCTATAATTCCATTTTATAGCATACCATTATTCATTTCATGTTGTATATATATACGATAATTTCATTTGAGGAAGTGCGGACTACCGTCCCCTCAAAGTGATATGACTCGTTCATACCATACATGGAACGTATAAAGGATGGTATTAATGAACTTAAGTAACACATATAAGATATTATATTATACTGTAATAATAATATACATATGTATCATTTGGTTTTGATTCCTTTTAAAATGTAAAATGAAATAGAAGTGGCGTTAGTGCGTACGTACAGACAACTGTCTACAAGAACGCGATGAGATTCATTCCCCATAATATCTATTCAAGTATAATTCTCATTTTATGATTAAAAATAATGTTTAAGGAATTTATATAATTCTGGATATGAATAATATAAAACCTATCCATAACAAACATAGCTTCTGTAACAAAACATATAAAATAAAATGAGTAAGTTAACACCCGAAACGACGATAATACTAAGATATTATTAACAAAGCAACGTTAAAAGATCATATATGATATCATATTAATGTATATTATTATTTTATAATTTAATAAAAATCATTTAACCACTATACATGAGGTTAAACTACCCTTGACAAAGGAAAATTACAAGGTAAGGGGTTTTCATCTCACTCCTTATTCCCGTGAGATTCATGCCATATTGACACTATTACATTTTGTGTGGTGTATTTACTGACCATGATTGTATTATTTGTGTAATACACATTAATTTATGTTTATTTACATATTCATTGTATGATTCCTCTTTCATGGGGTGTATGTTTCGTAAGTTACCAAATTGGTAAGGGTTTATTTCACAATCTCTTCATTATCAGAGGTTCTTTATACGTAATTGTCTACTGGGACCTCTTTATCATCCACTTAAATGTTTCTTAAAAATGTATTTCAAAACATTCTTATTATTTTACAGAATATGGGTTAAAGTCATTTATACCCTTGTTTGACTTTTTATAAGATGTTTATAATGGAATCTTTTCGTTATTTTCCAAACAAGTTCCTTTTTAACCTTTTCGACAGAATTAAGGTAGGAATGTATTTTTTTTAACTTATATGGAAAGTGCGGCTATTTTCTGCTATTATAAAATCTTTGAAGCTTCCCTTAAAAGATTTTAAGAATATTTTCAAAGTAAATGTTTTCTTTTATAATTATGTGACTTTTAAATGATTTCAAAAAAAGTAATATTTCTCTCAAATAGTTTTGATTTCATCTATGTAAACATCCTTTGATAAATTTTATACTTGTTTGAAGTTGATTTATTATGAAACAAATCTTCCATGTTGTATTTAAGGTTTGCTGATATGTTTGACAATGGATGAGTTACATTTATTCCAATAATGGTTTATGATTAATGTTTTTGTATTTCGTATGCTATTTTTAATATGAATGTTTATGTTATATTTCATCCTCTTCTAAAGATTAATGTGTTGGACTAGTATGTTTCAGGTTTGGGACCGGTAAAAGTAAGCCCTCAGGGTTGGGGTCCGGTTACAGCAGACCCTTCGGGTTGGTGTCTAGTTATTAGAGGCACTCCGGGTTGGTGTTCGGTTATTAGAGGCACTCCGGGTTGGAGTCCGGTTACAGAGGCTCTCCGGGATGGAGTCTGATTATAGAGGTTCTCCGGGTTGGGTTCCGGTTACAGTTATCCCTTAGGTCTTGGCATGAGGTCTTGATATAGAAATTAAAGTTCGGCATTATGAATTCCATCATTATGAAAGTGGTTATTGATATTTCATGTGATTATTCAACTAGTAGAATATCCATGTGAATAAGTAAATGGAATTATTTCAATTTATTTTTTCCATGTTATGTTGTAGTTCAAGTTTAAAAGGCTTTTGTTTTAGTTATACATTTACTTCAATGTTAATGATTATTTATGAAATTTTCCTCTATATTGTTATCCTTACTGAGCATCTGAGCTCACCCCTTTCTATGTTTTATTTTTCCCAGGATTCCAAGTAGTGTATTGTGATTGATATGTAGGGTTAATCTAAGGGATTAATGGCGTTCATAAAGGACTATTTATGTTGTTTTATATGTTATAAGGTGTAATGTAATATTCATGTATGTAATCTATTTTCCAAGACTGCTAAACTGATCGGTCCTTCGGGACTTGATTCCTTGTAATCATGCCAATGTATTAAAATAATGCACTGACTCTGGGTAACTGGGGTCGGGGCGTTACGGTTGGTATCAAAGGAAGTTTAGAAATATCCTTATAAACTAGATTTAGATAAACTCTGATTAGAGAACATAGCCCTAAGATAGACTTTGAGGATTATAATAGATGAACTTCCTAGAATTTTGATATTGTAGAGATTTTGTGAGTTTTCCGAGAAATACATCCCTATCTGGATACGAGCAGGTAGAGACGGCTCTGGCACAGATGTACCTAGGGGTAAAACCTGAAAACACCACTTTGAGCTAGACTCGAACGAGAACTGGTGCACGAAAACGGGCCTTGTTGCACTCTTGGTTACGACACTCCCGGGGTATATGCTTAGGATAATTCTCATTTTCTTTAAAAACCATTATGAAGGGTTTATGAGTATATACATCCTCAACGAAGACATTTTTATGATTATGGATTATATCCAGAAACTATTTAATTTATTTTAAGTGCTTTACATGTTTGGGATTAGGTATTGCTATTCGTAAACTAATCTAGTGTATGCCATTATTTAGAAATGGCGCCCAGTATAAGGAATGAGAACTTTAGAAATACGCGTGATCCAAATAGTAAGAAAGATCATATCTTTCATGGTCTTAAGCCAGAGTTTAGAAGGGAAATAGTCTCCCATGTATTATCATCATATTAATAAATAGTATCATGTGTTGATAAGATATGTAAAGAATTCTCAAAGTCCTATGGCTTTGAAGGGAATCCAGAGAAGGAAAGGATGGTAGAGAGAAGGACAGATAAATGAAATAAGGTAAAGAAGGATTTTCCCATATGTGATAACTGTGGAAAGAATCACCTTGGAAAATGCTTGAATGGAATGAGAGTATGTTATAAGTGTGGAGAAAAAGGACACCAAGTACGTGACTGCAAGGGTAAGAAAAAGGTTTCAAATGTACAATGCTTCATCTACAAGGAGTGGGGACACTATGCGAATCAATGTTCTAATCATCAGACTATGCCGCAAATGATGATATTGGATAATAATCAAGTTATGATACTACCACAGATGAAGATGAATGATTAGTGTTCTTAAGTTGTTATTAAAGAATTATTTCATTTAAGTGTTGTATCAAGGATATACTGGAAATAAATAAGGATTGTACTGTAGTACTATTTCATTGAGAATTTGAGATTTTATGGTACTAAGAAAAGTGACTCTGCAGTAAGTTAAACTTTTTAGAAATTAAATGGTTAAAGGAAAGATATACCTTAATATCGTCCTAATATTGAGGTACTGATTCTGGAATAAGAGATGGTTGATTTGGGTAAATTATATTGTATATTCTTGACTACCTTAAAACTGATTAATGATTTGTATATTCCATCAGTGTTGGAGTTTACAACATTTTTGTATAGAAGGAGTATATCAAGTATTCTATAAAGAATAAGAGAGCATGAATGTAATCAATAATGTTTTATGGTAATTCAGGATGTTACCATGTTTTAAAATAATACATGATGAGGGTGTTCACATGTTATTCCATGGAAAAAGGATCTTCATTGTGTTTATCTTCTGTATAAATTTTGGACTATGAGTTTGGATAGTAGTATTTTGGATAAGTATAGTTTGATATTATTTTTGGATTTCCATAAAAAGGAAAACCCGGAGGTCAGGCGGCAACCCGTCGCGTCCGGCAAGGCCGCGAGACTTGAACCCGCAACCGAAGGGCGACAAGGGTGTATCCCCTACCACTGGCCCACATGATGTCCTAGATTGAATAATGTAGTCTTTTTTTAAAAAAAATCTAGAAGAATTATAAATTCATTTTTTTAAACCCTATACGAATAGGATAAATAGAATATTATTTTTAACTTCTATTATCTTTTATAGTGAAAGATGAGTTTGTGGTAGAAATTAGTTAAAGGATGGGACTCTACTTGTCAAGCATATATTTTTCTTCTTCTCTTATTCTATGAATAAATTAATTCTTATACTTTAGTGAATGGATCTTAAAACAAAAATGTGTTATCCTAATACCATATGTTTTGTTGAACTGATGGTATTTTAAATCATCATAGATTGATGAATTTAAGGACCTCAATTTTACACTTGTTTTTGATTGATGACCTCAATCACTACCTATAAATATTTACATTTTTACTCCAATTATATGTCTCTAATTTCCACCAATTTTCTCTTAATCGATATCATAATTTGGTGGTGACCCTTTCCTTTCTCTTTTCCTCATATTAAGACTAAATTTTATTAACCTAATTTCCGATTTGGGTTTTCCCAAATGTATTTTCTATTTTCAACCATTTATTTTATAAAAATAATTTCTAATTTCAAGGATTCAATTTATTTAAGGAGGTAAGAATGTAACACCCCAAGCTTTCATGGTACATTTCCCTTTGAATAATGTTATAGCTTGCATTGTACGCAACTTCGAGATTCTAACACACCGTGACCAATCAAAATAGTCGTTACGAATAGTAATACACACTTTTTGAAATTTTATAAATTTTATCTTTCAAAATTGACTTCATATTTGGATTTGGAATATCAAAATTGGCCTATGGTAAAATTTTGATATTTTTCTGAAAACTTTCAATTTTTGTTGAATAGTGAAAATTACTAAGTTTTAATTGAAAACAATTTTTTAATCGAAATAATTAATAGATATAAATTATGAATTTTAGTGGTTTTAAAGTATATATAGAATATATTTTTACCATTTAATACAATTTTGGTTATTGGACAGAATTTTACATTTAAACCATACATAAACAAGTGTCAATCTTTTGATAGTTATTATCTCTTAAAAACATGCTTTTTGTTTTGACAGCGGGAATTAATATTAAATTAATTTCTGCCACTTCTGTGTTTTGAATTTGGAAAACTGGACTCCATATTTGGAATCATGATGTCCAAATTGTGTAAATAGGTAACTTGTATTTTTAGACATTTTGAATAATTACTTCGGTAAATATTTTATTTACCATGGTTAAGGGGTAAATCTGGTAAATAAGCGTAAAGAAATAATATTATAATAATAATAAATTACCCTAAAACGTGTCTTAACCCTATTGTTTGATACATATCCGACCATGGGCATCTTTGGGCCGATTTTGGGACCCCATGGATCCACTTGTAAGTGATAATGGCACTTTATATTAATTAAGTTAAAGTAAATACAAAAATGACATAAGCCTATATCTTTTAGCAAAACAATTTTAACATAGGGTTATATATGTTATAATTTTGACTGTAAATATTCATTAGAAAGATAAAATTATTTCCTACATAATGGTATTTTATTTATAATTTTTTTACATTAAATAATTTAATTTATTTATGACACAATGATGATGCAGTAATTACCTTATTAATGAAATATTAAAATAATTGATATTGTAAATACCCAAATAAATATAATTTGAAACTTTTAATGAATTAAAAAAAATTTATAGGTTAATATGACATGATAGGATGTATTTAATTAACTTATTTCAAAGTAATAATTCTGTTATAATTTTCACAAAAATCAAATACCAAAAATTGACATAAAAGAGTTTTTAAAACAAGTATTATATTATTAATTGATATTAAATTCCTAAAAATATAAGGCTTGGCCAAAGGACTTGTATCATAATAGGTGTATCATTAATGGACCACTTGGGGGTCTCTTGGATGTATATAGTAAGTTTATTAACTATATAATATAAAAATACAAAGTGACATGGTAAATGTAAATTTAATTAACTAAGAGTTAAAACTAAAAGATAAGGTTAATATAATGAACAAAACCTGTCTAAAATATATTGGTTGAAATTATTTATACCCATACCCACCTTATACTTTGAATAATCCACTTTGGATCCATTAGAAACCGAATATTAATTTATTATAAAATAATACTTTATGTTTTTTCTAAAGATCCCCTCGTCCACGTTATAAAAGGACACCACTTCTAAACAATTACTCACACCGCTCAATCCTTTTGGCTCGTCCAAAATCTGCCCAATTATTCTCCTTGAATCCCTATACTACTCCTAGAATCATTAACTTAGGCAGAAGGTACTTCAAGAGTCTTTTTTGGTTCAAACCAAAGGAAGTTACCCAAATTAAAGGTAACAATTTCTCTTAGCTTCTTTTCTTTTATTTTACTTCTCCAACCCCTAAACTCTTCTTATTATTTTCTTTTGTAAAAAAAATAGTTTCATAAATATACTAGGATATTTTTATTAGAATTATTTGAACTAAACTTACACACATATTCATCAAATGGGTAATGAACATAATGTTTCTGTTGATGGCAACCAAACGCCTCATGAAACGATGATTGTTCAATTATCTCCTACCACCTCTCATGGTGGCCATTATGAAGGCACTATAATTATATATGATATTAATGATATATATTTTATATATAATCTTCTTTAATTCCATTTTATAGCATACCATTATTCGTTTCATGTTGTGTATATATATGATAATTTCATTTGAGGAAGTGCAGACTACCGCCCCCTCAAAGTGATATGACTCATTCATACCATACATGGAACGTATAAAGGATGGTATTAATGAACATAAGTAACACATATAAGATATTATATTATATTGGAATAATAATATACCTATGTATCATTTGTTTTTGATTCCTTTTAAAATTTAAAATGAAATGGAAGTAGCGTTCGTGCGTACGTACAGACTATCGTCTCCACGAAAGCGATGTGATTCATTCCCCATCATATCCATTCAAGTATAATTCTCATTTTATGATTAAAAGTAATGTTTAAGGACTTTATATCAATCTAGATATGAATAATATAAAACCTATCCATAACAAACATGACTTATGTAACAAAACATATAAAATAAAATGAGTAAGTTAACACCTGAAACGACGATAATACTAAGATATTATTAACAAAGCAATGTTAAAAGATCATATATGATATCATATTAATGTATATTATTCTTTTATAATTTGATAAAAATCATTTAACCACTATACAGGAGGTTAACCTACCCTCGAAAAAGAAAAAGTACAAGGTAAGGGGTTTTCATCTCACTCCTTATTCTTGTGAGATTCATGCCATATTAACACTATTACATTTTGTGTGGTGTATGTACTGACCATGATTGTATTATTTGTGTAATACAGTTTAATTTATGCGTATTTACATATTCATTTTATGATTCCTCTTTCATGGGGTGTATGTTTCATAATTTACCAAATTGGTAAGGGTTTATTTCAAAATCTCTTCATTATCCGAGGTTGTTTATACGTAATTGTCTACTAAGACCTCTTTATCATCCACTTACATGTTTCTTAAAAATGTATTTCAAAAAATTCTTACTATTTTACAAAATATGGTTTAAATTCATTTATACCCTTGTTTTAATTTTTATAAGAAGTTTATAAAGGAATATTTTCGTCATTTTCCAAACAAGGTCCTTTTTAACCTTTTGACAAAATTAAGGTAAGAATGTCTTTTTTTAACTTATATGGCGGGTGCAGCTATTTTCCATCGTTATAAAATCTTTGAAGCTTTCCTTACAATCTTATAAGAATATTTTCAAAGTAAATGTTTTCTTTTATAATTATGCGACTTTTAAATGATTTCAAAAAAAGAGATATTTCCCTCAAATAGTTTTGATTTCATCTATGTCAACATCCTTTGATAAATTTTATATTTGTTTGAAGTTGATTTATTATGATACAAATATTCCATATTGTATTTGAGGTTTTGTGATATGTTTGACTATGGATGAGTTACATTTATGCCACTAATGGTTTATGATTAATTTTTTGGCATTTCGTATGCTAGTTTTAATACGAATGTTTATGTTATATTTCATCCTCTTCTTAAGATGAATGTGTTGGACTAGTATGTTCCGAGTTGGGGACTGGTAAAAGTAAGCCCTCTGTGTTGGGGTCCGGTTACAGCAGACCCTCCGGGTTGGTGTCCTGTTATTAGAGGCACTCCGGGTTGGTGCCCGGTTATTAGAGGCACTCTGGGTTGGAGTCCGGTTACAGAGGCTCTCCGGGATGGAGTCCGGTTACAGAGGCTCTCTGGGATGGGTTCCGGTTACCGTTATCCCTTAGGTCTTGGCATGAGGACTTGACACAAAAATTAAAGTTTGGCATTATGTATTCCATCATTATGAAAGTGGTTATTGATATTGAATGTGATTATTAGACTAGTATAATATCCATGTGAATAAGTAAATGGCATTATTTCAATTTATTTTTTCCATGTTATGTTGTAGTTCAAGTTTAAAAGGATTTTGTTTTAGTTATACATTGCCTTCAATGTTTATGCTTATTTATGAAAGTTTCGGCTATATTGTTATCCTTACTGAGCATCTGAGCTCACCCCTTTCTATGTTTTATTTTTCCCAGGATTCCATGTAGTGTATTGTGATTGATATGCAGGGTTAAACCAAGGGAATAATGGCGTTCATAAAGTATTATTTATGTTGTTTTGTATGTTATAAAGTGTAATGTAATATTCATGTATTTAATCTATTTTCCCGGACTTCTAAACCGATCGGTCCTTTCGGAATTGATTCCTTGTAATCATTCCAATGTAATAAAATAATGCATCGACTCTGGGTAACTGGGGTCGGGGCGTTACAGTTGGTATCATAGGAAGTTTAGAAATAACCTTGGAAACTAGATTTAGATAAACTATGATTAGATCACATAGCCCTAAGATAGACTTTGAGGATTATTATAGATTAACTTCCTAGAATTTTGATATTGTAGAGATTTTGTGAGTTTTTCGAGCAATACATCCCTATCTGGATACGAGCAGGTAGAGGTGGCGCTGACACAGATGTACCTAGGGGTAAAACCCGAAAACACCACTTTGAGCTAGACTCGAACGAGAATTGTTGCACGACAACGGGCCTTGCTACACCTTTGGTTACGACACTCCAAAGGTATATGCTTAGGATAATTCTCATTTTCTTTACAAACCATTATGAAGGGTTTATGAGTATATACATCCTCAAAGAATACATTTTTATGATTATGGATTATATCCAGAAATTGTTTAATTTATGTTATGTGCTTTACAAGTTTGGTATTAGGTATTTCTATTCATAAACTAATCTATTGTTTGCCATTGTTTAGAAATGGCACCCAGTAGAAGGAATGAGAACTCCAGAAATACGCGTGAGCCAAAGAGTAAGAAAGATCATATCTTTCATAGTCTTAAGCAAGAGTTTAGAAGGGAAATAGTCTCACATGTATAATCATCATATGCAGAAACAGTATCATATGTTGATAAGATAAGTAAATAATTCTCAGAGTCTTATGGATTTTAAGGGATGCTAGAGAAGGAAAGGTTGGTAGAGAGAAGGACAGATAAATGGAAGAAGGTAAAGAAGGATTTTCCCATATTTGATAACTGTGGAAAGAATCACCATGGAAAATGCTTGAAGGGAATGAGAGTATGTTATAAGTGTGGAGAAAAATGATACCAAGTACGTGTCTGCAAGGGTAAGAAAAAGGTTTCAAATGTACAATGCTTTATCTGCACGAAGTGGGGACACTATGCGAATCAATTTTCTAGTCATCATACTATACCGAAAATGATGCTATTGGATAATAATAAAGTTATGATACTACCACAGATGAAGATGAATTATTATTGTTCTTATGTTGTTATTAAAGAATTATTTCATTTAAGTGTTGTATCAATGATGTACTGGAAGTAAATAAGGATTGTACTGCAGTACTATTTCATTGAGAATTTGAGATTTTATGGTACTAAGAAATGTGACTCTATAGTAAGTTAAACTTTTTGGAAATTACATAGTTAAAGGAAAGATATACATTAACATGGTCCTAATATTGAGGTACTAATTTTGGAATAATAGATGGTTGATTTGGGTAAATTATATTGGATATTCTTGATTACCTTAAAACTGATTAATGATTTTTATATTCCATCAGTGTTGGAGTTTACAACATTTTCGGATAGAAGGAGTATATCAAGTATTCTATAAAGAATAAGAGAGCATTAATTTAATCAATAATGTTTTATGGTAATTCAGGATGTTACCATGTTTTAAAATAATACATGATGAGGGTGTTCACATGTTATTCCAGGGAAAAAGGATCTTCATTGTGTTTATCTTCCATATAAATTTTGGACTGTGTGTTTGGACAGAATTATTTTGGATAATTCTAGTTTGAGATTATTTTTGGATTTCCATAAAAAGGACAACCAGAAGGTCAGGCGGCAACCCATCGCGTCCGGCAAGGCCGCGAGACTTAAACCTGCAACTGAAGGGCGACAAGGGTGTATCACCTACCACTAGCCCACATGATGTCCTGTATTGAATAATGTAGTCTTTTTTAAAAAAAAATCTAGATGAATTATAAATTCATGTTTTTAAACCCTATACGAATAGGATAAATAGAATATTATTTTTAAGTTCTATTATCTTTTATAGTGAAAGATGAGTTTTTGGTAGAAATTAGTTAAAGGATGGGACTATACATGTCAAGTATTTTTTTTTTCTTCACTTATTCTACGACGAAATTAATTCTTATACTTTAGTGAAGGGATCTTAAAAAAAAATGTGTTATCATAATACCATATGTTTTGTTGAACTGATGGTATTTTAAATCATCATAGATTGATGAATTTAAGGCCCTGAATTTTACACTTGTTTGTGATTGATGACCTCAATCGCTACCTATAAATATTTGAATTTTTCCTCTAATTATATGTCTCTAATTGACACCAATGTTCTCCTAATCGAGATCATAATTTGGTGGTGACCTTTTCCTTTCATTTTTCCTCATATTAAGACTAAATTGTATTAACCTAATTTCTGATGTGGGTTTTCCCAAATGTCTTTTCTATTTCCAACCATTTATTTTTGAAAAATAATTTCAAATTGAGAGGACGCAATTTATTGAAGGAGGGAAGAATGTAACACCCCATGATTCCACGGTACGTTTCCCTTCAAATAATGCAATAGCTTGCATTGTCCGCAACTTCGAGATTCTAACACACCGTGACCAATCAAAATAGCCGTTATGAATAGTAATACCCACTTTTTGAAATTTTATAAATTTAATCTTTCAAAATTGACTTCATTTTTGGGTTCGGAATATCAAAATTAGCCTAGGGTAAAATTTTGGTATTTTTCTGAAAACTTTCAATAAAAGATTATTAGTGAAAATTACAAAATTTTAATTAAAAAAAATAAATTTAATCGAAATAATTAATAGAGATAAATTATAAATTTGAGTAGTTTTAAAGTATATTTAGAATATATTTTTTCCATTTAATACAATTTTGTTCATTGGACATAATTTTACATTTAAACCGGACATAAACAAGTGTCAATCTTTTGATAGTTATTATCTCTTAAAAACACGCTTTTTATTTTGACAGCGGAAATTAATTTTAAATTAATTTCTGCCACTTCTGTGTTTTGAATTTGGAAAAATGGACTCCATATTTTTAATCAGGATGTCCAAATTGTGTAAATATGTAACCTGTATTTTTAGACATTTTGAATAATTATTTCGTTAAATATTTTATTTACCATGGTTAAGGGGTAAATCCGGTAAATAAGGGTAAAAATTATATTATAATAATAATAAATTACCATAAAACGTGTCTTAACCCTATTGGTTGATACATGTCTTAAAATGGGAATCTTTGGGTTGATTTTGGGACCCAATGGATCCACTTTTAAGTGATAATGACACTTTACATTAATTAAGTTAATGTAAATACAAAAATGACATAAGCCTAAATCTTTTAGCAAAACAATTTTTACATAGGGTTATATATGTTATCATTTCGAATATAAATATTCATTAAAAATATAAAAAGTTTTCCTACATAATGGTATTTCATTTATCATTTTTAGACATTAAATAATTTAATTTATCTATGACACAATGATGAGGCAGTAATTACGTCATTAGTGAAATATTAAAATAATTGATATTATAAATACAAAAATAAATATAATTTGAAACTTTTAATGAATTACACTAATTTTATAAGTTAATATGACATGTTAGTATTGATTTAATTAACCTTTTTCGAAGTAATAATTCTTTTATAATTTTCACAAAAATCAAATACCAAATAGTGTCAAAATTGACATAAAAGAGTTTTTAAAACAAGAATTAAATTATTAATTGATATTAAATTCCTAAAAATCTAATGTTCTGCCAAAGGACTTGTATCATGATAGTTGTATCATTAATGGACCAATTTGGGGTCTCTTGAATGTATATAGTAAGTTTATTAACTATATAATATAAAAATACAAAGTGACATGGTAAATGTTAATCTAATTAACTAAGAGTTAAAACTAAAAGATAAGGTTAATATAATGACAAAAACCTATCTAAAATCTATTGGTTGAAAGTATTTCGACCCATACCCACTTTATACTTTTAATAATCCACTTTGGAACCATTAGAAACCGAATATGAATTTATTATAAAATAATACTTTATGTTTTTTCTAAAGAGCCCCTCCTCAACGTTTTAAAAAGACACCACTTCTAAACAAATGGGTGATGAACATAATGTTTCTGTGGATGGAAACCAAAAGCCTCACGAAATGATGATTGTTCAATTATCTTCTACCACCTCTGATGGTGGCCATTATGATGGAACTATAATTAAATATGATATTAATGATATTTATTTTATATATAAGCTTCTGTAATTCCACTTTATATCATACCATTATTCGTTTCATGTTGTATATATATATACGATAATTTCATTTGAGGAAGTGCGGACTACCGCCACCTCAAAGTGATATGACTCGTTCATACCATACATGGAATGTATAAAGGATGGTATTAATGAAATTAAGTAACACATATAAGATATTATATTATACTGAAATAATAATATACCTATGTATCATTTGGTTTTGATTCCCTTTAAAATGTAAAATGAAATGGGATTAGCGTTCGTGCGTATGTACAGACTATTGTCTCCAAGAACACGATGAGATTTATTCCCCATAATATCCATTCAAGTATAATTATCATTTTATGATTAAAAATAATGGTTAAGAACTTGATATCATTCTAGATATGAATCAGATACAACCTATCCATAACAAACACGGCTTATGTAACAAAACATATAAAATAAAACGAGTAAGTTAACACCCGAAACGACGATAATACTAATATATTATTAACAAAGAAATGTTAAACGATCATATATGATATCATATTAATGTATATTATTCTTGTATAATTTAATAACAATCATTTAACCACTATACATGAGGTTAACCTACCCTCAAAAAAGTAATAGTACAAGGTGAGGGGTTTTCATCTCACTCCTTATTCCCATGAGATTCATGTCATATTGACACTATTACATTTTGTGTGGTGTATTTACTGACCATGATTGTATTATTTTTGTAATACACTTTAATTTATGTGTATTTACATATTCTTTGTATGATTCCTCTTTAATGGGGTGTATGTTTCGTAAGTTACCAAATTGGTAAGGGTTTATTTCACAATCTCTTCATTATCCGAGGTTGTTTATACGTAATTGTCTACTGGAACCTCTTTATCATCCACTTCCATGTTTCTTAAAAATGTATTTCAAAACATTCTTACTATTTTACAGAATATGGGTTAAATTCATTTATACCCTTGTTTGAATTTTTATAAGAAGCTTATAAAATAATCATTTCTTCATTTTCCAAACAAGGTCCTTTTTAACCTTTTCGATAGAATTAAGGTAAGAATGTCTTTTTTTAACTTATATGGTGAGTGCGGTTATTTCTGCCATTATAAAATCTTTGAAGCTTCCCTTACAAGATTATAAGAATATTTTCAAATTAAATGTTTTGTTTTATAATTATGTGACTTTTAAATGATTTCAAAAAAAGTGATATTTCTCTCAAATAGTTTTTATTTCATCTATGTCAACATCCTTTGATAAATTTTATACTTGTTTGAAGTTGATTTATTATGATACAAATCTTCCACATTGTATTTAAGGTTTTGTGATATGTTTGACTATGGATGAGTCACATTTATTCCACTAATGGTTTATGATAAATGTTTTGGCATTTCGTATGCTAGTTTTAATACGAATGTTTATGTTATATTTCATCCTCTTCTTAAGATGAATGTGTTGGACTAGTATGTTCCGGGTTGGGGACCGGTAAAAGTAAGCCATCCGGGTTGGGGTCCCGTTACAGCAGACCCTCCGGGTTGGTGTCCGGTTATTAGAGGCACTCTGGGTTGGTGTCCGGTTATTAGAGGCACTCCGGGTTGGAGTCCGGTTACAGAGGCTCTCCGGGATGGAGTCCGGTTACAGAGGCTCTCCGGGTTGGGTTCTGGTTTTAGTTATCCCTTAGGTCTTGGCACGAGGACTTGACATAGAAATTTAAGTTCGGCATTATGCATTCCATCATTTTGAAAGTGGTTATTGATATTTCATGTGATTATTCGACTAGTAGAATATCCATGTGAATAAGTAAATGGAATTATTTCAATTTATTTTTTCCATGTTATGCTGTAGTTAAAGTTTAAAAGGCTTTTGTTTTAGTTATATATTGCCTTCAATGTTTATGCTTATTTATGAAATTTTTCGCTATATTGTTATCCTTACTAAGCATATGATCTCAACCCTTTCTATGTTTTATTTTTTCCAGGATTCCAAGTAGTGTATTTTTATTGATATGCAGGGTTAAGCCAAGGGAATAATGGTGTTCATAAAGGATTATTTATGTTGTTTTGTATGTTATAAAGTGTAATGTAATATTAAAGTATGTAATCTATTTTCCAAGACTGCTAAACCGATTGGTCCTTCAGGACTTGATTTCTTTTAATCATGTCAGTGTATTAAAATAATGCACCGACTCTGGGTAACTGGGGTTAGGGCATTACATTCACTATAAAAAAGTGTAGAAAATTGTGTTGTTAAGAAAACAATAAGAACAATATTTTCACATTTTATGTAGAACTCAAACGAGAACTATTTTGAAAATGACATAATATTCCTCTGAAAATTTTCTGTAAATAATAAATATGGGAAAATATTTATTTAATAAATTATTATTAAAAAGTGAAAAAAATGAAAACATTTTTAGAAAACATGTTTTTGGAAGAAAATAGATTTCCGATCAAAGATAGAAATGAAGTTTGATTTTATTAAAAAAAACATTTATCAATTATTTTATGTACCAAGGAGTGTGAAAATAGAACTATTAATTGAAAATAGTAGGAACAACAATGAATAATAAAATGAAAGGGTTTATTAAACAATTATTAAATAATTTACTTCAATTTAAATTCATGAATAAACAATATTGATTAAAATGAGATTTTGATGTAGACCCTTGAAAAAGCATAATGTTGATGTGAGAATAAAAAATGAATTGGAAAATTGCATCAACTATAAATCCATATAAAACAAGATCAAATTATACATAAGATAAAAATAAGTCTTCCAAAACACAACATCATAATGTGAATGATAATGAATAAGTAATATAACATAATGAAACAAACGTGAGTTATGAAATTCATTTAATTCAAATATATTTAGATAAAATAATTAAAATTGAAACTTAAAATACTATGAATAATTAATTATTCATGATATTGCATTTCAAAGGGGATGTATATACCCCATATAAAATAAATTAGGTTCATAACATTATATTATGCTTTAACGAAATGAAAATTTAACGAAATACCATACCTTAATCTTCATTTTGGTTTAATGTGATTTAAAATATTTTATAGTTTTTTTAAAAAAATTATTAACATAAAATGGTTCCATATTAATATTTATAATATAATATATGATCCTTTTATTAAATCTTATTATCCATTCATTAATAATCATTCATTACTTTTTTATTTATGGTGTTAATTTCCTTATTTTATCATGCATGTTTTCTTATGAATGGTCTGGTTATTTTGAATATTATATCTTTATACAATATACATAAAAATAACCATGAAATAATTATCATAATTTTACATCAATTATACTTTTAAAACAAATTAAGATATATGGATATGAATAATGGTGTATGTTACGATCAAAGAGACAGTAGGTCGTATGTATGCATTAGTAACATTTCCATTTTTCAGTGATCATTATGGAGTAAAGGAAAGTAATATATTATATTTTCATAATGATCATGAAATCAAATATAACATATTATATACTTATATATATATATAATCAACGTGATGAGGTTATGAAAACAGAGTTGCATCTGTCATGAAGGCGGTAGTTCTCATGTAAACAAGTGATGTTATCATCATTAAATGAGTGAAGAGGTAAGATAGAAAGGATATATATTAACTTTAAAGAATAAAAATTTTTTCATTATTCTAATAATTATTTAATTTATTTCATATATAATAATTAAATTTATCCTTACCCCCTTCCATGTGAAGTAGTAGTGAATGAAAAATCACATCACTTTATGTGGTGGTAGTCCATCGTACACACAAGTGAGGTTATCATATGTAAAATGGAATGAAAGTTAAAATTATATAAATTATATAGAAACTAAATAGTTATAACTATTTTATATATATTATATATATAATTTAGATCCTTCATCATACCCAACTGTGAGAGGTGGAAATGGAAAAATAAAGAAATCCATTCCTGAGGAGGTATCATATCGTACACACGAATGAGGATTTAGTAACCCGTATAAAGGAAGTGGATATGGTTTTAGGTTATTAAATTATTAATAATAAAATATCAATATATGATACATAATTAATTTATTATATCAAAATGGTTTAATAAATATTTATGTTTGTGGATAAAGAAGTAACATAAAGACGGTCATTGAAGAGAATTAACTCTTTTTTGAGTATCCTCTATTTTTTTCATTGAATCCTTCCAAATATGGATTTATGATCAAAGTAAGGAATATAAGATTAATAGGGTGAATATGGGAATTGATTTGGGTATGTATTTTCCAAACCAAATTATTTCGATGTTGTGGAGAAGAGAAGAGAGGGATGGACCTTTATAAGTAGGAATCTGAACACAATGTTTCATGTAATATATTATGTTGAATGAAATTTTATTCTTATACAATTACAGTGTGTTACGTTCTCCCAACCTTATATTAATTGTGTCACTATAATTAAAACTTTATATCATTAATCAAGGGTTTCATATTTAGAAATACCTTTTCTAACTCAAATTTTAAGATGGAAAAAAATATCTTCTTGATAAGAGGGAAAATGAATTACAATGATCATGTGGAATAAAACTTAAACTCTTAAAATATTAACAATAATAGTGTTAAAAATGATATAGACAATGAATACATATATTCTTCTAAAATTTTAAACAATCATTTTGTGTTTCATAATTTTTTTTTAACAAATATAATTATTAAAATACTTATACCAAAATACTCTATCAATTTTATTTGAACATAGTTTCTTCACTAGTTTACAGAATAACCTTTAGAAGAGGATATTGACTTGTATAATTCCAAGTTACTATAAATTTATGAAAAAAACTATAAGTGGATACCTATGATTAAATTTAAATCCTTATATCATACTCTTCATTTTTACTCATAATTTTAATTCATTATTTCCTTCATTTCCATAGAGAAAACATTTTCCCATTCTTTTGTGACAAATTAGATTTAACCTAGGTCATTCATCTTCATCGTCTATTAAAATACTTTATAATAGTTGGTAAAGAAAATATGAATTATCCTAAGAATAACCCCTTGAAGTGTCAAAACTAGTGTGCAGTATGACCCGTTTTCGTTTACCAAGAGATGATTATGTTAAGACCAATGAGGCCTTTTTAGATTTATTACCCCCATTTAAATATATTCAAGAACCACTTCCACTAGTAGTATCCAAAATGGGATATATTTCCATGAAATATCACTAAATATCTACCCTAATAGAACATTAGGATGTTCTTTTATACTTATCCTCATAGTATATCCTATGGTTTTTCCCTAGTTTATTTATTCCAAAATCTAGTTTTAAGGTTTTTACTATACTTTTTCAGATTCCAAAAATAGTGAACCTGACCCCAATCTCCCAAAGCCAATGCCTGATTTATTACATTACCATAAGATACCAAGAATAACATCCTAATGGATTGAATATATTTGTAGTCTTGGTAAACTAGATATATAATTGTGTCTTACATTACATTTGAATACACAAATTATAACAATATTTTTTCCAAGATTAACATTACTCTATCCAGCATAACCCTATATATTGGTCATAGAACAAATCCTAGAATCTAGGGGAAAGGAAGAAAAATAATGGTGAGCTCAAAGGCTCAGTAAGGGGTAAGTACATCAGAATCTATCATGAAACAATAATTACAGTCATTATGGGAAGATGAATAACTAAACACACATTCCATTTAAATAAATTATCGACCATAGTAAGATAATAATAACTCAATATGGAAAGTTAAATGACAAAAAACACATTCCATTTAATCAATAAGATGATAATGAAATGCATCCATAGATAATATAAAAGTGAAAATCTCCTGGATAATGATAATTGAATATGATCAGAGGAAATGCTTAATTTTAAGACATCATGTTTACAAGGAAAAAAGATACCATTACCATAAATATCTATCCTCAAGACAGTTTAAATCACATTGGGTAAAACCCAAATAGATAAAGATATCCAAATTATTCATCCCATGAATGTATAGATGAATTGAGGAGTTTTATATAATAGGTATCCAACCCTTTCCTTTCACATCCAAATAATTCCTAATAAATCAAATAATCAATTTAACTCGTTAATAATGTGACTTATCATAAAATATCCTTATTGAGTATAGGATATGTATTTGTTAATATTTCCCCATATATGAAAAAAAATCAATGTAGTAAACCATCTATAAAAATGATATACAATTTTCAAAATAAAAGTATTTATGATACATAATATAGAGATTTATGGGAAATTTAATGTCTAGTGATCAAAGGAATGTTAACATTTTAATGGAATGTTATGGACTAAAAAAATAAATTGAGGAAGTGAATTTCAATAATTTGATTATTTCAAACAATCACGAACCATACCTAGGAATAATAAGGATGGTATAAATAAAATTTATTTCCATAAGAGTAAGATGATAAGGTTTTTGTTTTTTATGTATAGAAATACCAAAAAATTATTTTGAAAAAAAAATCTTGAGGAAAATAACTTTTTCATTTTGAAAATCATTATGAAAAAAAATTCATTAAAAATAAAATTAAAAATCATTTTCAATGTATGATTTAAATAAATAGTGGTAAAATATTTGGTGATTTTTTAAATTCCATAAAAGAAAATAATAAAATCCCCTTTTCACTATAAAAATGTTATGAAACCGAGTAGTTGACAAAATGACTAGAACATTCCTTCCACAATTTCATTAAAAGTGAAACAGAATTTGTTTAGGAAAATACATAATATTACCCTGAACACTTATTTTAAAGATTAAAAATGGGTAAAAATTTCTTTAATAAATCATTTGTAAATGGCTAAAAATTTGAAAACATTTTTAAAAAAAATTGGGAAGAAAACATATTTCCGAATGAAAAGTGAAATGAAGTTGAGAATTTTATTAGAAATATTTTATCAATTATATTATGTACCAGAGTAGAAAAATTTTACTATTACTTAAAAATATCTTGAATAACACAAGGATTATAAAATTAAATTTTTTATTAAACAATGATCATATAATTCTATTCAATTGAAAATCAAAAATAATCTATATCTATTAAAATAAAATTATGAATTAAAACCCTGAAAAGATCAAAATGTTGAAGTGAAAATCAATCAATGAATCAATTATGGGTATCAAATATAAATTAACATTAAAAATGTGGAAATAAAAAATAAGATAATTCAAATTCATTATACTCATAATATTAGAATATTGACAACTATATTGAAGTAATATCAACCAAATGAAAAGAAATTGAGTTATGAAATTAATTTAATTCAAATATAATTAGATAAAATAATTAAATTAAAACTTAAAATACCATGATAAATGATTTATTCATGAAATTACATTTCAAATGGTAAGTATATCAACCCTATAAATGAAATTAGAAGCATAACATTAGTATACATATCAATGACATGAAATTAAGATGAAATCCCATACCTTATGCTTTATTTTAGTTAGAAGATCCTTAACCTTGTGTATAGTGGTTCTAAAAATGTTATAAACTTACAACAGAGATATATTAATATTCATAATATCATATATTATCCTTTTATTATATCTTATTAATCATTCATTATTAATCGTTGATTGTTTTCGTTGTTTTAGGTGTTCATAATGTTGTTTTCTCAAGTATCTTTCATCATGAAAGATCTAATTTTGGAAGATATTATATATTTATATGAGATATAAAATAAAATTTATGATATAAGTATTATTTTTTCACATTAATTATTATTTTTAAATCAATTATGAAATATGGTTATAGAAAATTAAGTATGTTACGTTCATGGGGATGGAAGGTTGTATGTACACATGGGTAATGTATCTGTTTTTAAATGATCATTATAGATGAGTCTATGTAATATATAATATGAAAACACATCCCCCGAGGCTCGTACTATGAGATACTCCAATACCGCCTCCCTAAGGATAGGGGTTGGCAACTAGCACCGAAGGCGTCAACCTACAGGTGTGAGGCATTTTCCTGGATACCTGTACACACGTGCACTCACAAACCAAATCCACAAAGCTAAAAGGTAAAAAATAAGTAATCAGAAACTAGAGTACAACAGCAAGTAAAGAATTGAGTGATAAAATTGGGTCAGTATACTATCCCAACAAAAGAAATGGAAACATCAAGGAACAATGGGAGCACTGATGTCCATATGTGGAAAAATCCCACCTGGTTGCTAGAGTAGTGAAGCTACTGGAAGCTGATGTAGTATGTCATGTCCACCTGGTCCTACTAGGAACTGCCTGGTCCTAGGTAACCAAGTCCACTATCTTAACATTTATCATTCCTGTCTCCCTAAGTGCCTCTATTGAAATGACGAATGTCTGCACACTGACACTACATGTGCGGGCAAAGCCAGTGCTGGGGTGAGTAACTCAATACTTAGAAGGGAACTCAAGACCCTCGAGGGTCTCTCAGAAATCCACAAATGAAAACACTACAAAACAACCATGAGTTAAACCAAAAATCCACAACCACAAAGTAAACAATAAAGCCAAAACCCCAAAGTAAACCACAAATACAAAATCATGAAGTAAACCGCAAATATAATGCATAGTTAGCTCTACTCAGGTACATTCCCAAACATATACCTAGGTCATCTAGATATACTCATCTCATCCACAAATAAACATAAGGCTCTAACCTCAAATCCATTACCAAAATTTCCAAATAAGGCTTAAATCATATCTCAAGGATCATAAGTACACGCTCCATGAGAAGGCCATTCTTGATGGCACCCATCTAAGAGAGGTACTCCATTAGGTACAACTCAACCATTCCTAATGGTACATCCAAAATAATGTTTCCATTGGGAGCATTCTGCTAGAACTACCTCTAGTGCCTGACCCTGGAGGTCTCACAGTCAGAGTCTTGAACCTGAGTCAAGACCAAGGGAAACCCAGTGAAGAGGCCCACTCCTTTAAAATGTGTTCAGTTGGGGGAGCAATGCTCAAGTATAACCCACGATATCTCAGTTGCTCCAGCAAGAAGTGGCCCACACCTAAGTATGTTAGGGGAGCACTAACTTCTACCTTGGTATCGATTACATCAAGTGGAGAGGCCCACTCCGCATAAATGTGTCATGTAGTCAGGGGAGATCCAACTCCCATGAAGGACTCTCTACTCACCACTACATAGAGACGGGCGAGTACTACTCTATAATTGAGGACTCGCACCCTACCCGGTACAGGAGTATAATTATGGTAGTTTGTTCAATGTGGAGGACCTGTGCCCTAGTATATTAGGGGATTATCGACCCCAGGATAGAGGACTTGCACCCTGGCATGATAGGGGAGAACCGACTCTACTAGAACAAGTTGTAAAGAGGGCCCTCACCCTGAATGGGGAGGGGGAACAACTCGGTGACTAGAGGACCGCACCCTTGTAAAGTAGGGGAGTAACCAGCATGGTCACAATATCTGCTATGGGGGACTTGTACCATAGTACATCAGGGGAGTACCAACCCCAGGCTAGAGGACCCACACCTTGGCACAGCAGGGGAGTAATGACTCTGTCGTAGCACTGTGTAAGGAGGACCCACACCCTGGGTCGACTGGGGAGTACCTACTCGTAACATAGAGGACCCTCACCCAACCCAGTAGGGGAGTACCTGACTCTATGTGAGTTAAGTATAGAGGACCCTCACCCTTTTCCAATAGGGGATTATTGAATCCAAAGATATAATAACCTGCTCAGAGGAAAACTAAACAGAACCCATGATGTTGGAAGTCTTGTCTCTGCGAGAGTAGAGGAGTAAGGAATACCCACACCTTTAGTCGTCAAGGGAGTAGCCGGCCAAACTGTAACCAAAATTAACCCATTGGTTCTTCTCCTCATGATATTGGTTATACCTAAAATCTCACTAAGTTCCAAAAATAAGTGACCCAAAGGACTTCCATTTCATAACGGTTCCAACATGACAGACGACGCGTCAATCGAACGCCCGGTCTGTAAGTTATAGGCATTTTAGTACCGAGGGCCCAGTTGGATTCTTGTTCGATCCAACCCGGCCATGCATAATATTTATCAAAAACTCATGTGGAGTATATTAATAGGAATGCCTCATCCAAAGGATTCCAATACCATATATAGTTCGTCAAATGGATGTCTGGTTTAGGAGATCAGGTCCTTTAAGTGTAACTGGGTCGAAAAGGGTCTAGGCCCAGTCCAACTCGGTCGGCCCGACCCGACCCAACCCGACCCGGGATTGGATGACCCGAACTGGTCTGAATCGACCCGACCAGATCCGGGTATGACCTGACCTGTGTCCGACCCAACCCGGGTCGACTCGGCCTGGCTGGGCAGTGGATCCAACCTGCTGGCCCTACAGGCTCGTCCTGCGGGGCCAGCCTGATAGGTCTGGCCCACCTAGCCACACGGATCGCTAGGATCACCCCAACCCACTATTGAGGTCCATCCCCCTTCTCCCTGGACATGGGATAGCCTTATTCTATACCAGCACATGCGGTCAGGCCCATCGCCCGCACCCCCCTTGTCAACCTGCATGGTAGGTTGACTTCTCCATTACGTGCCACATTGGCACTGTGGGACTCCAACGCCATAGCCCATCGTGGATATGGATTATTCCGCCACGTTGCGCCTCTATGGTGGGCCTCCTCCTACGACCGTTTGCTGGGCCAGCGGCCCATCACTTCTTCATCGGGCATGCGGTTGGCACCGCCGCCACTGGTCGTAACCTCACTGGGCCACCGGATGCACTCTGGTGGCCCGGTTTTTACACCATTTACCCATGTGACCTTCAGAGGATACCCTCTTCACTCTGATGGATATGTATCCACCTTTTCATCAATTTCAAAGATCCGATCACAATGAACGAACATGCAGAGGTGCTCGGACCCTATTGATGTCGGACCGCGCCCTCCGCGTCAGAGGATAAAAACTGGGTAGGTTTGAAGGAGTCTAATGCAATCCAAAATAATTCAATCCCAATGTTGAACCCCCAATGATACCCTCCTCCATAAATGAGCAACATGAAGGTCAAACTTATGGCATCCTGCCTTTTTATAACGGAACTTTTAATTACATTTTACAAAACCATGGATCTTTAAGGTTTAGTGTCTTGGAAACCAGGAACTTAAAACATGAAAACATAAAACACTCTTATTAATCACTTGAAAGGATTATCCTTATTTTTATCCTAGGTTCATTACTGAATCTCATAACCTAGGGACATACATCAAAAGAAAGGGTGAGCAAAAGGCCCAGTAAGGGAAACAAGGGGAAACTTTTAACATGCGAACTTGAGATACATCCACAATGTCATGAAAAAGAACTTTAAGGCATGAGAAAGAAATCATGAGGCATATCATAATAAAAATAACGTTTTTCATAAATTGAAGATGTGGATACAACATTTAACAAAGGCAATCATTTCCATTTCACCAAGGTCCATCCCCAAGGTGTCAATAAAAATTAACAAGGTTATTCACCAAAGTATCAGTCAAAATGGTCATCTCTACAGATTAAGTCTTTACCCAATGCATTGGAGCGCTATCAGGGCGCACCCTTAAATTCTACTTTATTATCATGTGATCCACATATATCATCATAAATAATTTCATAAACAACCCATATATCATAAAATAAATGGGTTTCATTTCATAATCATAACGTTTTAAAAACTTCTTTAAAGACATGATCTTTGTGTTACTTTAAAACCCACAGAAAAGGAAGGTGGGTCTCATGTATGTAAATCCTAGAATTTAAAATAGATAATTTTGTTATATATGTGAATAACCCTATAGAGTAGAGAGCTTTGATTATTAACTAAATAAAATAAAGGAACTTTAGAAAAAAATAGAGACATTTTGAGACGGAAATTCTGCAGCATAACGACTATGTTTCGGGGTTTTAGAAAACATTGAAAAGAGATGGGACATGGGTCAAACATTCATAAATGGCCCATAAAACAGTAGAGGGAAAGAATATGAAGGATATATGAACATGGTAATGAAATTTGAAATATATACCATATGAAATGTAGAATATGAAAGGAAGACAAAAATAATATTTCTCTTATGAAAATTCGGCAGCCTAACGGCGTCACTTAAACTTCAAAAAAATGAATTGACGAGATCAAATAGGGTCTTTCATCATATGATCATAAAAGATCAGTATGATAGATATATATATCATACCCCAACATAATAAAAAGGAACTTGAAAGACTTGACATGAAAGTAGAACTTTGAAAAATGAGAAAGGTGAACGAATCCCTTAAAAATTCGGCAGCCTAACGGTGCCACTTAAAAAATCAAAATACTAAATTAAAGAGATCAAATAGGGTCTCTCATCATATGAACATAAAATATCAGTATGATATATTTAGAGATCATACCCCAACAAAATAAAAAGTAACTTTAAATACTTTACATGAAAGTATAACTTTGAAAAATGAGAAAGGTGAATGAATCCCTTAAAATTTTGGCAGCCTAACGACGCCAATTAAAACTTCAAAATACTGAATTGAAGAGATAAAATAGGGTCTCTCATAATATGAACATAAAATATCAGTATGATATATTTATAGATCATACCCCAACAAAATAAAAAGTAACTTTAAATACATGACATGAAAGTAGAACTTTGAAAAATGAGAAAGGTGAACGAATCCCTTAAAAATTCGGCAGTCTAACGGCGCCACTTAAAACATCAAAATACTGAATTAAAAAAGTCAAATAGGTTCTCTCATCATATGAACATAAAAAATACAGTAGTATGAATATAAAAGAACATCCTCCAACATAAGATCATGGATCATAAAAGAAATGACATTAAAGAGATTACTTGAAAAGAAAGAGGGAGGTAGGATCCCTTACCTTAAAACGTAACTCTTAAAACTCAAAGGTTGGGACCTTGAGGGCTTGGGGGAACCTTGTGAGGACTCCTTGGGAGGTAATGAGACCAGAGATTCGTTGGGGGAGATTTGGGAGTCGAATGGATGAGAGGATGGCTTGGTATTTATAGGGAAAGTGAGGGGACAAGGCATTAATGGCCAAGGGACACCTCATTAGTGGTTTTGGAAAAACCATGGGCTTTCCCATGGTATTTTCCCATGGTATTGGACACTTGGGACACCTAATACCTTATCTTACTATTCATAAGTCGACTATATTGATTACATACTTAATACATCATTTAATGATGTCATTAAACACCTGTAACTTAAAAACAGTATTTTCACTATTCATCGAAAATTCAACTTTCTCAGAAAAATCCCAAAATTTCACCTTAACCAAATATCGATGATATGATTTCAAAAATGAACTCCATTTTATAAATATAATTTTCTAAATATTTTTAATTTAATTTTTAAATAAATACACTATTCACCAAAAATTCATTTTTTTAGAAAAATCCCCAAAAATTACCTTAACATAATATCGATGGTCTGAGTTCAAAAATGAAATCCATTTTATAAAAATAATTTTCTAAATATTTTGAATCAAATTTTTAATTAAAAAACACTATTCATCTGAAAAAACTAAGAGTTGACTAATAATTTATGAAACCGTTATTTAACCATTTTATTGAATCACATTACTTAATCAAGGTGCCTAGATTATATTAATGCTTTATTTAAGTGAGATTACTAATCCATTTGATCACATTACTAATCCTAAGCATAAAATCACTATTCATAATTTACTATTTATCAAAAATTAAGTTGATCTTATTAGACTCTAAATTTTGTACTGAACATAATTGTAGAAGATCATTTTTGGAAAATCATTACACATTTTTAATTATTTAAGGTTTACATAAAAAAATTTAAAATATCCTTACTCTAAAATTCACTAAAAATATGCATACTATATTTATCCAAACATTTGAAAATTCATAAACATCATCATAAGAAGAAATAAAAAATTTTATTTAAAACAAAGGATTACACAAGGCAGTTACGGTCTCTTTACATAGCCCCTTATAACCCCAGCATAGGACCTAAGTGTAAGGTGTGCTAAGGTGAGATAATCCTAGGGAGGCTCATCCAACATCGCACGAGTAGTAATTTCTATCAGTTTGAACTTCTCGCAAAGGCAATTCCATTCAATATTCATACGATGAAGTTCGGCTTGGGTTTGTTCCAGAGCAAAGCCCATTGGTGCTACCTCCTTCCCAAGTTCTGTTAGATGGGCTTCGATCGGTCCAAGACTACTGGCTAAGGCCATCAAATCTTCTTTCTATATTAATTAACCAAGGTCACTTGTATTTAGAGACAAATATCGAAATGTTTTGTTTCCAGCGGTCATATTGACCAATGGTCATATAACATTCAAAACCCAACGGTCTCATTTTAATTATACTCATGTTATCAAATGAAACAGTTTTGATGAGTATAAAAAAATAAAATAACACACAAAATTAGGAAACAAGATTTATTCAAAATTTCAGGTCGTTACAATCTTCCCCCCTTAAGAAATTATGTCCTCGCAATTTTTAAAATTGGGTTTTGAAATTTCATTGAAATTCCCACATCGAAAAGGAGTCAGTAAAACTATTACTTTAAAAGAAAGAAAGGGAAGTACAAAGGTCACTCGAGTTATCCCACACTAGGATTCCAGGTAGGAAAACATGGACATGGAGGAGAAATCAAAGGGTCAAGTTCTGAGGGGGAGTGATAGAAAACATGATTAAGAGAAAGTTAACCACAAGAAAATCACAAAATTATGATTTGTGTAAACGGTCTTTGATTACCTAGTAGGAAATGTAAACCAACAATGTTTTTGTTTTACGTTCCTTTTCATTGTTTTGAGGAATTCATTTACTACATAGAATAAAAACATAAGTAAATATACCTACCTTCAAGTAGAGTTTAATCCTTTAATAAGTTTCTACCAAAACTAATCTTTTCACTAAACGATGAGTATTCAAAAACACTTGGTCTCATCAAAACACAAGAATCATCTTCTTGAGAGTCACGTAATCAACAAAATATTAACTATCAATTTCTTCTATCTTTAAACATTATCCCAAAAACATAAAGGGTAAGATAAAACAACTCTTCAAAAAGAAAGAATCCCATAGTAAGGGAAACTACTTTTAATTCTTCAAAGTTCCATGGTACTACCCAAAGTTCATCATAGACCATTACATAAATAATTGTCCTTAAAATTCCTCAAAATAACCCAAACTAAGATTGAAACCCAAATACAAGAAGGATTTGATAACATAGTCTTCCAAGATAAACTTTATCGTTCATCTCCAAACAACATCAACTACTCCTAACATCTTATAACAAAAGTAACTAACCTAAACATATTTTCCCCAAGATAGGTCAATCATTTCCATAAGTAACCTATAATACCATAAGTTCACCTTAAATTCATCGATTCTTCATAATATATGTCAACCTTTACTCCTCAAAGAAAATACCGTAGTAATCTATTTACCTCAATCGAATAGGGTTCCCAAAATATTGAACGTCTTCCAAAATAATAATCATCTTTTAATCCCCTAATCATCTTTGTCATATTAATACAGAAATCATCACATTTCCTATCACATTGGTTGTTGGGACATGTTCTTCCATTTCCCGCCATTAACTAAGGAAAGAAAGTACAATTAAGGGGTTAAATACATAGCTAATAATCATTAAAAGGAAACTTAAAGAATAGAAGGATTAACCTGTAGAAGAAAAGTATACCCTAACTTGTGATCCCCTAGGTCCAAATCTAGGTTATCCATGAGAAAATATTCTTATGTGAATCTTTCTTTTATTTTATCTTTGCTCCTTTAATAATGGTTCATACTAAGCTTATGAATTTACCAAAGCATATCCCCCGGGAGTGTCGTAACCAAGAGTACAGCAAGGCCCATTGTCGTGTACCAGTTCCCATTCGAGTCTAGCTCAAAGCGGTGTTTTTGGGTTTTACCCCTATGTACATTTGTTCCAGAGCTACCTCTACCTGCTCGTATCCAGACAAGGATGTATTTTCTTGGCAACCCCTTACTCAATAATCACCAAAATACCAAGAAGGTTTCCTATATTTAAAATTTCTATAGGTTTCTTCCTAAAGTTTTCATATCCTAATTTCCAAAAATAACTAAACCATCCTTTGATACCAACTATGGCATCCCGCCTCTTTATAACATAACTTTTCATTACATTTTACAAAACCGAGGATCTTTAAGGTTTAGTGTCTTCGAAACCAGGAACTTAAAACATGAAAAAATAAAACATTCTTCTTAAACACTTGAAAAGGCTTCTACTTATGTTCATCCTAGGTTCATTACTGAATCTCATAACCTGGGGACATACATCAAAAGAAATCGTGAGCAGAAGGCCCAGTAAGGGAAACAAGGGGAAACTTTTAACATGCGAACTTGAGATACATCAATAATGTCATGAAAAAGAACTTTAAGGCATGAGAAAGAAATCATGAGGCATATCATAATAAAAATAATGTTTTTCATAACTTGAAGATGTGGCTACAACATTTAACAAATACAATCATTTCCGTTTCACAAAGGTCCATCCCCAAGGTGTCAATAAAAATTACCAAGGTTATTCACCAAGGTATCAGTCAAAATGGTCATCTCTAGAGATTAAGTCTTTACCCAATGCATTGGAGCGCTATCAGGGTGCACCCTTAAATTCTCATTTATTATCATATGATACACATATATCATCATCAATAATTTCATAAAAAACCCATATATCATAAAAGAAATGGGTTTCATTTCATAAGCATAATGTTTTAAAAACTGCTTTAAAGACATGATCTTTGTGTTACTTTAAAACCCACAGAAAAGGAAGGTGGGTATCATGTATGTAAATCCCAGAATTTAAAATAGAACATTTTGGTATATATATGTGAATACCCCTATTTAATATAGAGCTTTGATGATTCACTAAATAAAATAAAATAACTTTAGAAAAAGAGAGATACATTTTGAGACGGAAATTCTGCAGCATAACGACTATGTTTCGGGGTTTTAGAAAACATAGAAAAGAGATGGGACATGGGTAAAACATTCATAAATGACCCATAAAACAGTAGAGGGACAGAATGTGAAGGATATATGAACATGGTAATGAAATTTGAAATATATACCATATGAAATGAAGAATATTAAAGGAAGACAAAAATAAGATTTCTCTTATGAAAATTCGGCAGCCTAACGGCGTCACTTAAACTTCAAAAAATGAATTGACGAGATAAAATAGGGTCTCTAATCATATGAACATAAAAGATCAGTATGATAGATATAGATATCATACCCCAAAATAATAAAAAGAAACTTTAAAGACTTGACATGAAAGTAGAACTTTGAAAAATGAGAAAGGTGAACGAATCCCTTAAAAATTCGGCAGCCTAACGGCGCCACTTAAAACTTCAAAATAATTAATTGAAGAGATCAAATAGGGTCTCTTATCATATGAACATAAAATATCAGTATGATAGATTTAGAGATAATACCCCAACAAAATAAAAAGGAACTTTAAATACTTGACATGAAAGTAGAACTTTGAAAAATGAGAAAGGTGAACGAATCCCTTAAAAATTCGGCAGCCTAACGGTGCCACTTAAAACTTCAAAATACTGAATTGAAGAGATCAAATAGGGTCTCTCATCATATAAACATAAAATATAATTATGATATATTTAGATATCATAACCCAAAAAAATAAAAAGGAACTTTAAGGACTTGACATGAAAGTAGAACTTTGAAAAATGAGAAAGGTGAACGAATCCCTTAAAAATTCGGCAGCCTAATGGCGCCACTTAAAACTTCAAAATACTGAATTGAAGAAGTCAAATAGGGTCTCTCATAATATGAACATAAAAAATAAATTAGGATTAATATAAAATAACATCCTCCAACATAAGATCATGGAGCATAAAAGAAATGACATAAAAGAGATTACTTGAAAAGAAAGAGGGAGGTAGGATCCCTTACCTTAAAACGTAACTCTTAAAACTCAAAGGTTGGGATCTTGAGGGCTTTGGGGCACCTTGGGAGGACTCCTTGGGAGGTAATGAGACCAAAGCTTCGTTGGGGGAGAGTTTGGAGTCGAATGGATGAGAGTATGGCTTGGTATTTATAGGGAAAGTGAGGGGACAAGGCATTAATGGCCAAGGGACACCTCATTAGTGGTTTTGGAAAAACCATGGGCTTGCCCATGGTATTTGGCCATGGTATTGGCCCCTTGGGACACATCATACCTTATCTTACTATTCATAAGTCTACCATATTGATTACATACTTAATACATCATTTAATGATGTCATTAAACACCCATAAGTTAAAAACTGAATTTTTACTATTCATCGAAAATTCAACTTTCTCAGAAAAATCCCAAAATTTCACCTTAACCAAATATCGATGCTCTGATTTCAAAAATGAACTCCATTTTATAAAAATATTTTTCTAATTATTTTTAATTTAATTTTTAAATAAATACACTATTCACGAAAAATACATTTTTTCAGAAAAATCCTCAAAAATTACCTTAACATAATATCGATGCTCTCAGTTATAAAATGAAATCCACTTTATAAAAATAATTTTCTAAATACTTTTAATTAAATTTTTAATTAAAAAACATTATTCACCCGAAAAAACTAAGACTTGACTAATAATTTATGAAACCGTTATTTAAGCATTTTATTGAATCACATTACTTAATCAAGGTGCCTAGATTATATTAATGCATTATTTAAGTGAGATTACTAATCCATTTGGTCACATTACTAATCCTAAGCATAAAATCACTATTCATAATTTACTATTCATCAAAAATTAAGTTTATCTTATTATACTCTAAATTTCATACTGAACATAATTGTAGAAAACCATTTTTTGAAAATCATTACACATTTTTAATTATTTAAGGTTTACATAAACATTTTTTTTAAATATATTTTATATAAAATTCACCAAAAATATGCATACTATATTTTTCTGGACATTTGAAAATTCATAAACTTCATCATAAGAAGAAGTCAAAAATTTTATTTAAAACAAAGGATTACACAAGGAAGTTACGGTCTCATTACATAGCCCCTTATAACCCCAGCATAGGACATAAGTGTAAGGTGTGCTAAGGTGATAGAATCTGAGGGAGGCTCGGCCAACATCGCATGTGTAGTAATTTCTATCAGTTTGAAGTTCTCAAGAAGGAGATTCCATTCTATATTCATAAGATGAATTTAGGGTTGGGTTTGGTCTAGAGAAAAGCCCCTTGGTGGTACCTCCTTCCCAAGTTCTGTTAGATGGGCTTCGATCGGTCCAAGACTACTAGGTGAGGCCAACAAATCTTCTTTCTATATTAATTAACCAAGATCACTTGTATTTAGAGACAAATATCGAAATGTTTTTTTTCCAGCAGTTATATTGACCTACGGTCATATAACAGTCAAAACCCAGCGGTCTCATTTTAATTATACTCATGTTATCAAATGAAACAGTTTTTATGAGTATAAAAAAATAAAATAACAAACAAAATTAGAAAACAAGATTTATTCAAAATTTCGGGTTGTTACAATCTTCCCCCCTTAAGAAATTGCGTTCTCGTAATTTTTAAAATTGGGTTTTGAAATTTCATTGAAAGTCCCACATCGAAAAGGAGTCAGTAAAACTATTACTTTAAAAGAAAGAAAGGGAAGTACAAAGGTCACCCGAGTTATCCCACACTAGGATTCCAGGTAGGAAAACATGGACATGGAGGAGAGAACAAAGGGTCAAGTTTTGTGGGGGAGTGATAGAAAACATGATTAATAGAAAGTTAACCACAAGAAAATCACAAACTTATGATGTGTGTAAATGGTCTTTGATTACCTTTTAGGAAACGTAAACCAACAACGTTTTTGTTTTATATTCCTTTTCATAGTTTTGAGGAATTCATTTACTGCATAGAATAAAAACATAAGGAAATATACCTACCTTCAAGTAGAGTTTAATCCTTTAATAAGTTTCTACCAAAACAAATATTTTCTCCAAACGATGAGAATTCAAAAACACTTGGTCTCATCAAAACAAAAGAATCGACTTCTTGAGAGTCACGTAATCCACAAAATATTAACTATCAATTTCGTCTATCTTTAAACATTATCCCAAAAACAGAAAGGGTAAGATAAAACAACTCTTCAAAAATAAAGAAGTCCATAGGAAGGGAAACTACCATTAATTCTTTCAAGTTCCATGATACTACCCAAAGTTCATCATAGACCATTCCATAAATAACTATCCTTAAAATTCCTCAAAATAACCCAAACTAAGATTGAAACCCAAATACAAGAAGGATTTGATTACATAGTCTTCCAAGATAAACTTTATCGTTCATATCCAAACAACATCAACCACTCCTAACATCTTATAACAAAAATAACTAACCTAAACATATTTTCCCCAAGATAGGTCAATCATTTCCATAAGTAACTTATAATACCATAGGTTCACCTTAAATTTTTCGATTCTTTAAAATATAAGTCAACCTTTACACCTCAAAGAAAATATCGTAGTAATCTATTTACCTAGATTGAATAGGGTTCCCAAAATAGTGAACGTCTTCCAAAATAATAATCATCTTTTAATCCCCTAATCATCTCTGTCATATTAATATGGAAATCGTCACATTTCCTATCACCTTGGTTGTTGAGACATTTTCTTCCATTTCCCGCCATTAACTAAGGAAAGAAAGTACAATTAGGGGCTTAAATACTTATCCAATAATCTTTAAAAGGAAACTTAAAGCATAGAAGGATAAACTTGTAGAAGAAAATTATACCCTAACTTGTGATCCTCTAGGTCCCAATCTAGGTTATCCATGAGAATATATTCTAATGTGAATATTTATTTTATTTTATCTTTGTTCCTTTAATAATGGTTCATACTGTGCTTATGAATTTACCAAATCATATCCCCCGGGAGTGTTGTAACCAAGAGTGCAGCAATGCCCGTTGTCGTGTACCAGTTCCCATTCGAGTCTAGCTCAAAGCGGTTTTTTCAGGTTTTACCCCTATTTACATCTGTGCCAGAGCCACCTCTACCTGATCGTATCCAGACAAGGATGTATTTGCTTGGAAACCCCTTACTCAATACTCACCAAAATACAAAGAAGGTTTCCTATATTTAAACTTTATATAGGGTTCTTCCTAAAGTTTTCATATCCTAATTTCCACAAATAACTAAAACATACTTTGATACCAACTATGGCATCCTGCATTTTTATAATATAACTTTTCATTACATTTTACAAAACCGATGATCTTTAAGGTTTAGCGTCTTGGAAACCAGGAACTTAAAACATGCAAACATAAAACATTATTCTTAAACACTTGAAAGGCTTCTCCTTATGTTCATACTAGGTTCATTACTACATCTCAAAACCTAGGTAAATACATCAAAAGAGAGGGTGAGCAGAAGGCCCAGTAAGGGAAACAAGGGGAAACTTTTAACATGCGAACTTGAGATACATCAACAATATCATAAAAAAGAACTTTAAGGCATGAGAAAGAAATCATGAGGCATATCATAATAAAAATAACGTTTTTCATAACTTGAATATGTGGCTACAACATTTAACAAAGACAATCATTTCTGTTTAACCAAGGTCCATCCCCAAGGTGTTAATAAAAATTACCAAGGTTATTCACCAAGGTATCAGTCAAAATGGTCATCTCTAGAGATTAAGTCTTTACCCAATGCATTTGAGCGCTATCAGGGCACACCTTTAAATTCGCCTTTATTATCATGTGAGCCACATATATCATCATCAATAATTTAATAAACAACTCGTATATCATAAAATAAATGGGTTTCATTTCATAATCATAACGTTTTAAAAAATGCTTTAAAGACAAGATCTTTGTGTTACTTTAAAACCCACAGAAAAGGAAGGTGGGTCTCATGTATGTAATTCCCAGAATTTAAAATAGAACATTTTGGTATATATGTGAATAACCCTATAGAATATAGAGCTTTGAGTATTCACTAAATAAAATAAAATAACTTTAGAAAAAGAGAGATACATTTTGAGACGGAAATTCTACAGCATAACGACTATGTTTCGGGTTTTAGAAAACATTGAAAAGAGATGGGACATGGGTAAAACATTCATAAATGACCCATAAAACAGTAGAGGGACAGAATGTGAAGGATATATGAACATGGTAATGAAATTTGAAAGATATACCATATTAAATGAAGAATATGAAAGGAAGACAAAAATAAGATTTCTCTTATGAAAATTCTGCAGCCTAACGGCGTCACTTAAACTTTAAAAAAATGAATTGAAGAGATAAAATAGGGTCTCTCATCATATGAACATAAAATATCAGTATGATATATATAGATATAATACCCCAAACATAATAAAAAGTAACTTTAAAGACTTTACATTAAAGTAAAACTTTGAAAAATGAGAACGGTGAACGAATCCCTTAAAAATTCGGCAGCCTAACGGCGCCACTTAAAACTTCAAAATACTGAATTGAAGAGATAAAATAGGGTCTCTCATCATATGAACATAAAATATCAGTATGATAGATTTAGAGATCATACCCCAACAAAAAAATGAACTTTAAAGACTTGACATGAAAGTAGAACTTTGAAAAATGAGAAAGGTGAACGAATCCCTTAAACATTCGGCAGCCTAACGGCGCCACTTAAAACATCAAAATACTGAATTGAAGAGATCAAATAGGGACTCTCATAATATTAACATAAAATACCAGTATGATATATTTAGATATCATACCCCAAAAAATAAAAAGGAACTTTAAAGACTTGACATGAAAGTAGAACTTTGAAAAATGAGAAAGGTGGACGAATCCCTTAAAAATTAGGCAGCCTAACGGCGCCACTTAAAACATCAAAATACTGAATTGAAGAATTCAAATAGGGTATCTCATCATATGAACATAAAAAATACATTATTATGAATATAAAAGAACATCCTCCAACATAATATCATGGAGCATAAAATAAATGACATAAAAGAGATTACTTGAAAAGAAAGAGGGAGGTAGGATCCCTTACCTTAAAACGTAACTCTTAAAACTAAAAGGTTGGGACCTTGAGGGATTGGGGGCACCTTGGGAGGACTACTTGGGAGGTAATGAGACCATATCTTCGTTGGGGGGGAGTTTGGAGTCGAATGGATGAGAGGATGGCTTGGTATTTATAGGGAAAGTGAGGGGACAAGGCATTAATGGCCAAGGGACACCTCATTGGTGGTTTTGGAAAAACCATGGGATTACCCATGGTATTTACCCATGGTATTGGCCACTTGGGACACCTCATACCTTATCTTACTATTCATAAGTCGACCAGATTGATTACATACTTAATACATCATTTAATGATGTCATTAAACACCCGTAACTTAAAAACTGTATTTTCACTATTCATCGAAAATTCAACTTTCTCAGAAAAATCCCAAAATTTCACCTTAACCAAATATCGATGCTCTGATTTCAAAAATGAACTAAATTTTATAAAAATAATTTTCTAAATATTTTTAATTTAATTTTTAAATAAATACACTATTCACCGAAAATTCATTTTTTTCAAAAAAATCCCCAAAAATTATCTTAACATAATATCGATGCTCTGAGTTCAAAAATGAAATCCATTTTATAAAAATAATTTTCTAAATATTTTTAATTAAATTTTTAATTAAAAAACACTTTTCACCCAAAAAAACTAAGACTTGACTAATAATTTATGAAACCGTTATTTAACCATTTTATTGAATCGTATTACTTAATCAAGGTGCCTAGATTATATTAATGCTTTATTTAAGTGAGATTACTAATCCATTTGGTCACATTACTAATCCTAAGCATAAAATCACTATTCATAATTTACTATTCATGAAAAATTAAGTTGATCTTATTAGACTCTAAATTTCGTAATGAACATAATTGTAGAAGACTATTTTTTGAAAATCATTACACATTTTTAATTATTTAAGGTTTACATAAAAAAAATTAAATATCCTTTCTCTAAAATTCACCAAAAATATGCATACTATATTTATCCGGACATTTAAAAATTCATAAACATCATCATAAGAAGAAATAGAAATTTTTATTTAATATAAAGGATTACACAAGGCTGTTACGGTCTCCTTACATAGCCCCTTATAACCCCAGCATAGGACCTAAGTGTAAGGTGTGCTAAGGTGAGAGAATCTGAGGGAGGCTTGGCCAACATCGCACGAGTAGTAATTTCTATCAGTTTGATCTTCTCGCGAAGGCGATTCTGTTCTAGATTCATACGATGAAGTTCGGCTTGGGTTTAGTCCAGAGAAAATCCCATTGGTGCTACCCCCTTCCCAAGTTCTATTAGATGGGCTTCGATCGGTCCAAGACTACTGGGTGAGGCCATCAAATCTTCTTTCTATATTAATTAACCAATATCACTTGTATTTAGAGACAAATATCGAAATGTTTTGTTTCCAGCTGTCATATTGACCAATGGTCATATAACAGTCAAAACCCAATGGTCTCATTTTAAATATACTCATGTTATCAAATGAAATAGTTTTGATGAGTATAAAAAAATAAAATAACACACAAAATTAGGAAATGATATTTATTCAAAATTTTGGGTCGTTACAAACCTGTTTGTGGGTTGATCTGTATCCGTCATTTTAAAAAGAACAGAGAACATGGAAGCTCATTAACAAACAAACCCCTAGCTCTTGTGATGTACAATGCTGCGGCATTTTTCCTCAAGCGATGTAAGATTTCGATTTCTCTTCCTTGCTCCGATATTTGAAAGGTGTCTAAGGTGAAGATGTCCCGCTAGCGTTCACTATTCTTTATAGGGGTGGAAGTCCATCAGTTGTTTACCAGATAATCCTCCAATTTTTTTAATCCTCATTTCCCAAGCGTGTTGAACTATAAATAGGAGCACGTCGTAGCTTTCCCATTATGATGAGACGTCACACAATTACACTATTTTAATTTAGAAACAGTGTTGTTGTTACACATCATTAAAGGGTCGTTACGATGCATGTTTAATGAGCCATTAATGAGCCTCATTAATGAGCATCGTCGTTGCCCTGCCATATCCCCACAACATCTCCATCTACCACCCAAATGAGATAAAGAAAATAAAATAATTCTTTTAAATCATTTTATTATTTTTCTCAAAAATTCTGAAAAATAACTTTTATTCTCTCCCTTGTCAGCCGATGTTAAGTCATTTTTAGGCGAATCTCAATATTTAGAATTCAAAGGTATCCTCAGATTTTGGATCCAATAAATAGTTCAAGATATATAAAATCCCATTCATTTTTTTACTAAATATACCTTAATAAATTTTTTAAATTCAATTTTGGGATCTCCGGACCTCATAATCACGTGTCGTTGAATTCTATGGTCTCAAAAAAAATCGCATTTTTTTTTTAAACATTTCCCTATAATTCCATGACATTACATATAATCATTAAATAATGATCATAAAATCATATAGACCATATTATATACTTATATATGTAATCCATGTGGTGTGGTGATGAAAAAAGAGTCACATCGCTTCATGAAGGTGGTAGTCCACGTGTAATCGAATGAAGTTATCATCTTTATGTGATGAATAAGTTAGGAAAAAATGATCAATATTATATTTAAATAATGATAAATATGTCATAGATGTCATAATTATTTAATTTATATCACATATAATCATTAATGTTATAATTATCACCATCCAAGTGAAGAATTATTGAAAGACAGATCACAGCGCCTCGTGAGGAGGTAGTCCACCGCACACACAAGGGACGTCATTGTATTTACAAAAGAATGGTTGTTAATTTGATATATATTATATTGTTACTATATAGTCATAAATATGTTATAAATATCATAAATTTATGGTATATCCATCATTATATAGAACCTTGATAGGTGGAAATGGATAAACGAATGTCATCTGTTCGTCAGGCGGTAATCTGTCGTGCACAAGAAAGATGATTTCATAAATGATTTGATGGAAGTGGAGATGGTTTATTTAAATTAAATTATTATAACTACATATCGATATATTTAATATACTAAGGTTATTATATAATCATGGTTAAAAAATAAGGAGATGGAGAACGAAGTAAAATAAATATGATTATTGAAGAACATTACATCTTCTTTGCGTAACCTCCATAGGATTTCAATAAAACCTTTCTAGGTTGGATTTATACCAAACATAAGACTTTTAGGATTTATGGAGGAATGTTTTTAAGTGATTTGGGTATTTATTATCCAAAAAAGTGGTTTTATGGTGTCAATAAGAGAGGATAGTGGGTGGCCTTTTATAAGTGGGGGAGAGAAGGTACATGGTATTTTTAAAAAGAATTGAGTTCTCCCACATTTTTCATATTTCACAATGGACCAAAATGAAACATTAAAGAACCTTTGATGTGTTATAACCATAATATTTCAATCAAATGTATTTTAAAATTTTTATTGGTCATTTTTAACCTAATATTTCTAGTTCAACCCCTAGTAAACCCATTTTTATCTTAACTATCGTAATTATTTTATACTTCATTATCTATTCATTTTCTGTAAACAATTAAGTTATAAGGATTATAAATTAAATATTATTATTCTCCAAAACATAGAATCCATTTTCCCAAATTTAATTCACATAATTTTCAATATTTTATTTGAAATTAATCTCATAGACTGGATGAGAAATCAGGTTTCTAAAGTAAAAATGTTCAAATGTTTATAAGTTTTTTATATCTATTGTAACGCCCTGACCCCAGTTACCCAGATTCGATGCATTATTACATTGGCATTATCACAAAAGATCAAGTCTTGGAAGACCGATTAGTTTAGTAGCCTTGGAAACACTATATATATTCATAAGTATTACATTACATCGTAAAGTAAAACAAAACTACAAAAACATCTTGTCTTCATATCCCCTCATACTATCCCTGCAGGTCATTCATAAAATACTTCTTCACATCCTAGAAAAATTAAAACATTGAAAGGGGTGAGCTCAGATGCTCAGTAAGGATAACAATATAGCGGAAACTTTCATAAATAAACATAAACATTTAAGGCAATGTATAACCAAAACAAAAGCCTTTTAAACTTGAAATTTAACATAATATGGAAAAAGTAAAATGAAATAATTCCATTTACATACTCACATGGATATTATAGTAGTTGAATAATCACATGCAATATCAATAACCACTTTCATAATGATGGAATGCATAATGCCAGACTATCATAACCACGTAGCCAAGGCCTCGTGCCAATACTACAAATAAGATTTTGTTATGGCCTCATGCCAAGACACTAGTTTGTCTCATGAGACCTACCGATGCATCGAGGAGATATAGAGGGCTCCACCCATCACTTATTAAGTCCAATGAATTCCTCATATGAACAGGTTTAAACATAGAAAAAACCATAACATAATCGTATCACATAAAACATGCATAAAGGAAACATAACATTTACACATTTCCATCACAAGATATCAATACAACGCATTGATATAATAAAAACACTTTCAAAACCATTTTCAATACCAAAATAAAAGAAAATTAAAACTTGGTATTTATTTTTCATTTAAAAAAAATTATAGCTTGTAGAGGAAGCCGAAACTCAAATAATGGTCATGGCGGCGGAGAAGTCGTTGTCGCCGCATACGTACGACAAAGAAAACATTACCTTTTGTCATTTAGTAAAACTCTTCGTATAAAAAATATTCCTTTTGAGTAAATGTAAAAGTAAAAGGGATTTATACACCATATAAAAGAAAGTTGTGTATAAAACTAAATATGGCTCAATGAAAGGAGATTGAGACGAAGTCCCTTACCACAATGTAATCAGTCGAATCATATGACCAGAACTTAATGAAAATCAAATGAATCAATGAATAACATGAATATAATTAGAATCATGTTATTATATATCAAATGGAAGTACAAATATACCAAATATAAGGAATAATTGGCGAACAATGGAAATCTCATAGAAATGAAGTGAGATGAGTAACCCCTTACCTCGTGTCCGACTTGACTCGATCGTTCTTTAACCTCCTGAATAATAAACTAGAGTTAATTTGTACTTTATTAAGAACCTTTTTCAAGTTCATTATTCATTTTATTTCACTTATTACCATGTTATGAACATTATGTAGTTATTTAAGTTAATAACGTTCGTTTTGTCGATCTTTGGTACTTGAGTCAAAAATAAACTTCTTATAATTACAAGTTGTTCATGTGGTAAAATATCCATTATCTCCAGAATTATATTCATGATTTATATATCATATATATCATATATATCTAGTATATACATGCATTTATAATATTACATAACATTTAGAGGTAAGAAATGAAATGCACTGTTCATGGAGACAGTAAGTCGTACGTACGCATGAACGCTACATTCATTTCTATTTCGTATTTAATGGAATGAAATCATAATGATATAAAGGTATATTATAATTCCTGTATAATATCATATATAATATCATTTACTCCATCCTTTATACATCCCACATATGGCATTAACGATTCAAATCACTTTGAGGGGGCGATAGTCTGCACTTCCTAAAATGAAATTATCGCTTTTACCCATAATGGAAATCATAAAGGTATGAAATAAATGAAAAATACAGATGAAAAAGGAAAAAATAAACATAATATATATCATATATAAATATATTTACATATTAATGTCCACCATGAGAGGTATTAAAAGAATATTGAACAATCATCGTTTCGTGAGGCAGTAATTCGCCACCCACAGAAATAATATGTTCTTTAACCATTACATGAAGGTATGTGTAAGGGTAAATCAAATAAATCTCATAAAAACATCATATTATATTTACGATACTGTTGTTGTTACAAAATATAGGAATAAAAAGAGTTTAATGGGTTGGAGAAGAAAAATAATACAAAAGAACATAAGAGAAGACATTGCCATAAAATCTGGTAACTCTTTTTGATTTGAACCAAAGGATTCCTTTGGAAGACTTATGCCCAAAGTGAGGCTTCTTGGAGTAATATAGGGAAGTTGAGAGAGTATTTGGGCATAGTTTGGGAGATCCAAATGGATTTTATGGTGTGAATAAGGTGGTAGAGGTGGGGGCCTTTTATAAGAGGAGAGGAGGGGCACTCTTGGAAAGTCATGAAATGTTACATTATTATATAATGAGTTTCGAATTTTAAAGGTCCCAAAATTATATATTTTGATGATAAGGTGATAAGGGTTCTAAATATACTCATCCAATAGGTTTTTGACAAGTGTATGTATTATATTGTACATTATCTTTTAATTTTATTTAAATCGTTAATTAATGAGCTAATCGCTGCATCAGCATGGTGTCATAAAATATTTAATTTATTTAATGCATAAAAATTATGAAAAAAATATCATGATGTAGGAAATATTTTTATATTTCCAATGAATATTTATAGTTGAAAATTTAACTTATATAACCCCCATGTAATAATTGTTTTTTTAAAACAACACATGTTTGTGACAATTTTATTTTTACTTTAAATAAAAAGTTATTAATGTCATTTTCTTACCCAAGTGGCTCCATGGGGTCCCTAAGTTGACCCATGGATTGTCTTGGTCGTCCATGACTCATACAATAAGTTTAGGACAAGTTTAAAGGTAATTTCATATTATTATAACATTATATTTACCTTAAATTACACTAATTACCTTTAATCACGATTAATAAAACTTAAAAGTTACTATTCACCAAAAATTATTTTTTTCTCATTGAACCACATTTTTCTTCCTAATGACAACCATGTATGTTGGATTTTTAAAATTCAATCCACAGAAGTGCTAAAGTTTCATTTAAATGAAAAATTAGTTTTTTAACTACCACTTAGTGGTTTCACTATTCATCAAAAATTGAAGTTTCTCAGAAAAATACCAAAAATTCACCCTAAGCTATAATTAATATTATGAATTAAAAAATGATGTCCATTTTACCAAATTTAAAACATAAAAGTTGCATTAATTATTTTTATAATTAATTCCTGTTGTCAAAACAAATAGAGTGTTTTTAAGAAAGAATATCAATCAAAATATTGACAATTGTTTATGTCCAATTTCAAAGTGAAATTTATTCTAATGACCACCATTGGATAAAATGTTAAAATTATATTATAATTATAATTTAAAATCAATCAATAGTATAATTTATCACTATAAATTATTTTGATTTAAAAAGTTTTTTTTAAGTATTTTTCACTTTTCATCGAAAATTGGATGTTCTCGGAAAAATACCAAAAATTCAACATAGGCTAATTCCAATATTCCGAATCCAAAAATGAAGTCCATTTTGAAATATAAAATTTTTATAATTTCAAAAAGTGGGTATTACAATTCATAATGGCTACTTTGATTGGTCGTGGTGTGTTAGAATCTCGAACTTGCGTATAATGCAAGCTATTGCATTATTGAAAGAGAATCATGTCGTGAAAGCTTGGGGTGTTACATTCTACCCTCCTTCAATAAATTGAATCCTTGCAATTTGAAACTGTTCTTTGAAAATAAATGGTTGAAAATAGAAGATACCTTTGTGAAAAACCCACATCGGAAATAAGGTTAATAAAATTTAGCCTTAATAAAAGGGAAAGGGAAATGAGAAAGTCACCACCAAATTATGATCTCGATTAGGAAAACATTGGTGGAAATTAGAGACATATAATTGGAGGGAAAATGTAAATATTTTTAGGGAGTGATTGAGGTCATCAATCACAAACAAGTGTAAAATTGAGGGCCTCAAAGCCTTTAATCTATGGTGATTTTAAATATCATCAGTTCAACAGAACATAAGCTATTAGGAGAACACATTTTTTTTAATATCTCTTTCCTAAAGTTTAAGAATTAAATTATTCATATAATAAAAAAGAGGTATATATATATATATACTTGACATGTATAGTTTCAACCCTCAACTAATTTCTACCACAAACTCATCTTTCAATGAAAAATATAATAGAACTCAAAAATATTATATTTATCCTAATCGTACAAGGTTCCAAATATTAACACATACCATTTAGATTAGGAAAACTATTTTTTAATAACTAGGGACTTATTATAGGCTAGTGGTAGGTAATAAAGGCATGTCGCACTATGGTTGTGGGTTCGATTCCTGCAGCTTTTTCCGATGCGACGGGTTATCCCCCAACCTGTAGGTTGTCCTTTTCTTACAACTGTAGTATTATAATATTCCAAAAATAATCTTTAGAAATGTTTTAACCTTAAAAAATACTATACAAGGTTCAACTTAATCCATTCCAACCTTTATAGTTATCCAAAATACCTCTGTCCAGACTTTCTCTAAAAGGTCTCTAAATTCCAAAATCAATTGTAACATCAGATTCCCCAAACAAAGTAAAGTTTATCTTATTGTCACATACTAAAAATATGATTACCTTCATCATATTAAAACCTTAATGAAAACAACAAGTACTATAGTACAATCCTTATATATATCACATTATTCTTATAACCAGAATATAATCTTTGAGTCCAAAAGCACCAATACATTAATTATTCCCCTTCAACTGTAGTAACAGCATAAGATTGGCCTTGATCCCTTTGCCTTTTCTAAGGTAAGTTTCCCTGACGCTTAGAACATTCATTTTCATAATGCTCCATTTCCCTACAATTGTAGCATTCAACATTGATAGCCTCTTACTTTCCCTTGAAATCACGAGCCTGGTGACATTTTTCTCCACATTTATAACAAACTCCAATTCCTTTTAGGCAAGTACCGGGGTGATTCTTCACACAATTATCGCATAATGAAAAATCCTTCTTCCCTTTTTTCCCTTTATCTGTCTCTTTTTCCACCGTTATCTTCTTCTCTTTCTTTACTTTATTGTCCTAAGATTTAGAGAATTCCTTTTCTATCTTGATAGAACACAAGACTATATCTTTGTATGTTGAGAAAGATTGTGATACTAAAGCTCGACGGAGAAATGGTTTTAACCCATCAATGAAACGATCAATCTTACTTCTTGGGTTACGTATATAATCTACAGCATACCTTGCTAACCTTGTAAATTTGGCCTCATACTTTGGGACATTCTCATCCCCCTTTTGTCTCAGACTTATAAATTGCCTTTCCATATCTTCTCGATGGTCATGAGGAAAGTATTTTTCTAAGAAAAGCTCATTGAACTCCCTCCATCCCATATTTGATACTTAATTATCTTCCTTCATGTTTTGAATCAACGACCACCATTGATCAACATCTCCAGTGAGGCAGTAAACTACCATGATAACCTTTTCCCTTTCACTACTTCCCAAGGCATGGAATATTTTCTCTAAGGAATTTATCCTTTGCTCAGATACTAAGGGATTTGTACTCCCATTGAATGTTGGTGGTTGCTACCTCATGAAGCGATCTAACAGTGATCCTCCACGCTGCGGATCAGGGTGCTCCATACGGGTAAGGTTATTATTCATAACCAGAGTGAGTTTTCCCAGAATGGTGATAAGCTGATAATCACCAGTTGTATCACCAGCTCCATTATAATTATCTTGAGCAGGAGGGAAATCCCTACATGGAGTGCGTGAATTAATACAGTTTCCATTCCTTCCACTATGCGCCATTTCTAAACAATGTCATAAGCTAGATTAGTTTATGAATTGAAATACATAATAACAAACTTTCAAAACACTTAACATAAATTGAACTATTTATGGATATAATCCATAATCATAAAAAAAATTATTTGAGGATGTATATACTCATAAACCCTTCATAATGGTTTGTAAAGAAAATGAGAATTATCCTAAGCATATCCCCCAGGAGTGTCGTAACCAAGAGTGCACCAAGGCCTATTGTCGTGCACCAGTTTCCATTCGATTCAAGCTCAAAGTGGTGTTATTGGGTTTTACCCCTAGGTACATTTATGCCAAAGCCGCCTCTACCTGCTCATATCCATACAGGGATGTATTTCTCGGAAAACTCAAAAAAATCTCTATAATACCAAAATTCTAGGAAGTTCTTCTATACTAATCCTTAAAGTCTATCTTAGGGCTATGTGCTCTAATTAGAGTTTATCTAAATCTTGCTTACAAGTTTAGTACTAAACTGCCTCTGATACCAACTATAACACCCCGACCCCAGTTAACCAGAGTCGGTGCATTATTACGTAACATTGACATGATCACAAAAGATCAAGTCTCGGAAGACCGATTAGTTTAGTAGCCTTGGAAACACTAGATATATTCATAAGTCTAACATTACATCATAAAGTAAAACAAAACTAAAAAATATCTTGTCTTCATATCCCCTTATACTATCCCTGAAGGTCATTCATAAAATACTTCTTCACATCCTGGAAAAATTAAAACATTGAAAGGGGTGAGCTCAGTTGAAAGGGGTGAGCTCAGATGCTCAGTAAGGATAACAATATAGTGAAAACTTTCATAAATAAACATAAACATTTAGGGCAATGTATAACCAAAACAAAATCCTTTTAAACTTGAACTTTAGCATAATATGGAAAAATTAAAATGAAATAATTCCATTTACATACTCACATGGATATTCTAGTAGTCGAATAATCACATGCAATATCAATAACTACTTTCATAATGATGGAATGCATAATGCCAGACTATCATAACCACGTAGCCAAGGCCTCGTGCCAAGACTATAAATAAGATTTTGTCAAGGCCTCATGCCAAGACACTAGTTTGTCTCATGAGACCTACCGATGCATCAAGGAGCTATAGCAGGCTCCACCCATCACTTATTAAGTCCAATGCATTCCTCATATGAACAGGTTTAAACAAAGCATAAACCATAACATAATCGTATCACATAAAACATGCATAAAGGAAACATAACATTTACACATTTCCATCACAAGATATCAATAAAACACATTGATATAATAAAAACACTTTCAAAACCATTTTCAATGCCAAAATAAACGAAAATTACAACTTGGTATTTATTTTTCATTTAAAAAAATTATATCTTGTAGAGGAATCCGAAACTCAAATAATGGTCACGGCGGCGGAGAAATCGTTATCGCCGCATACGTACGACAAAAAAAACATTCCCCTTTTTTATTTAGTAAAATGATTCATATAAAAAAGATTCCTTTTGAATAAATGTAAAAGTCAAAGGGATTTATACACTGTATAAAAGAAAGTTGTGTATAAAACAAAATATGCCTCAATGAAAGGAGATTGAGACGAAGTCCCTTACCACAATGTAATCAGTCGAATCATATGACTAGAACTTAATGAAAATCAAATGAATCAATGAATAACATGAATATAATTAGAATAATGTTATTATATATCAAATGGAACTACCAATATACCAAATATAAGGAATAATTGGAGAACAATGGAAATCTCACAGAAATGAAGTGAGATGAGTAACCCCTTACCTCGTGTCCGACTTGACTCGATCATTCTTTAAACTCATGAATAATAAACTGGAGCTAATTTATACTTGCTTAAGAACCTTTTTCAAGTTCATTATTCCTTTTATTTCACTTATTACCATGTTATGAACATTATGTAGTCATTTAAGTTAATAACGGTCGTTTTGTCGATCTTTGGTACTTGAGTCAAAAATAAACTTCTTATAATTACAAGTTGTTCATGTGGTAAAATATCCATTATCTCCAGAATTATATTCATGATGTAGATATCATATATATCATATATATCAATTATATACATGCATTTATAATATTACATGACATTTAGAGGTAAGAAATGAAATGCACCGTTCATGGAGACAGTAAGTCGTACGTACGCATGAACGCTACTTTCATTTCTATTTCATATTTAATGGAATTAAATCATAATGATATAAAGTTATATTATATTTATTGTATAATATCATATATAATATCATTTAATCCATCCTTTATACATCCCGTGTATGGCATTAACGATTCAAATCACTTTGAGGGGGCGGTAGTCTGCACTTCCTAAAATGAAATTATCGCGTTTACCCATAATGGAAATCATAAAGGTATGACATAAATGAAAAATATAGAATAAAAAGGAAAACATAAACATAATATATATCATATATAAATATATTGACATCTTAATTTCCACCATGAGAGGTGTTAAAATAAGATTGAACAATCATCGTTTCGTGAGGCAGTAATTCGCCACCCACAGAAACAATATGTTCTTTAACCATTAGACGAAGGTGTGTGTAAGTGTAAATCAAATAAATCTCATAAAAACATCATAGTATATTTAAGATACTTTTTTTGTTACAAAATATAGGAATAAAAAGAGTTTAAGGGGTTGGAGAAGAAAAATAATACAAAAGAACATAAGAGAAGACATTACCTTAAAATCGGGTAACTCTTTTTGATTTGAACCAAAGTCTTCCTTGGGAAGACTTATGCCCAAATTGAGGCTTCTTAGAGTAAGATAGGGAAGTTGAGAGAGTATTTGGGCATAGGTTGGCCGAGCCAAATGGCTTTTATGGTGTGAATAAGGTGGTAGAGGTGGGGGCCTTTTATAAGAGGAGAGGAGGGGCACTCTTGGAAAGTCATGAAATGTTACAATATTATATAATGAGTTTAGGATTTTAAAGGTCCCACAATTATATATTTTGATGATAAGGTGATAAGGGTTAGAAATATACTCATTCAATAGGTTTTTTACAAGTGTAATTTTTATATTTTACATTATCTTTTCATTTTTTTAAATCATTAATTAATGAGCTAATCGCTGCATCATCATGGTGTCATAAAATATTTAATTTATTTAATGTCTAAAAATTATGAAAAAAATATCATGATGTAGGAAATATTTTTATCTTTCCAATGAATATTTATAGTCGAAAAGTTAACTAATATAACCCCATATAATAATTGTTTTAGTAAAACAACACATGTTTGTGACAATTTTATTTTTACTTTAAATCAAAAGTTATTAATGTCATTTTCTTACCCAAGTAGCTCCATGGGGTCCCCAAGTTGACCCATGGATTGTATTGTTTTGCCATGAATAATAAAATAATGGTAGGACAAGTGTAAATGTAATTTCATATTATTATAACATTATATTTACCTTAAATTACACTAATTACATTTAATCGCGATTAATATAACTTAAAAGTTACTATTCACCAAAAAATATTTTTATCTCATTGAACCACATTTTGCTTCCTAATTACAACCATGTATGTCCAATTTTTAAAATTCAATCCATAGAAGTGCTAAAGTTTCATTTAAACGAAAAATTAGTTTTTAAACTACCACTTAGTGGTTTCACTATTCATCAAAAATTGAAGATTCTCAGAAAAATACCAAAAAATCACCCTAAGCTATAATTGATATTCTGAATTCAAAAATGATTTCCATTTTACAAAATTCAAAACATAAAAGTTTCAGTAATTATTTTTATGATTAATTCCCGTTGTCAAAACAAATAGCGTGTTTTTAAGAAAGAATATCAATCAAAAGATTGACAACTTTTTATGTACAATTTCAAAGTGAAATTGATTTTAATGACCACCATTGGATAAAATGGTAAAAGTGTATTTTAATTATACTTTAAAATCACTCAATATTATAATTTATCACTATAAATTATTTTGATTAAAAAAGTTGTTTTTAAGTATTTTTCACTATTCATCTAAAATTGGAAGTTCTCGGAAAAATACCAAAAATTCAACATAGGGTAATTCCAATATTCCAAATCCAAAAATGAAGTCTATTTTGAAATATAAAATTTATATAATTTTAAAATGTCGGTATTACTATTCATAATGGCTACTTTGATTGGTCGCGGTGTGTTAGAATCTCGAACTTGCGTACAATGCAAGCTATTGCATTATTGAAAGAGAATCGTGTCGTGGAAGCTTGGGGTGTTACATATATGTTAAAATTAAAAATTATTATAATGATATAAATTGGATAAATTTATATAAAATAGAGCTAAATTCTCTTTAAAATTAATTCAAAATATCATTTAACATTATAAATAATGAAAACAATAAAGGAAGTTTTCAATTAAACCACCATTTAGGAAAATACAGTTTCTTAGAAAACATTTCATTTCCATTTAAATGATAATTATTTTATTTATAGCCAAAAGATAATGAATAAAAAAGAAAAAACTTTAAAAAATTTATAAGTTAGTTAATCCTATTAATACCCTCCAATTTAACATATAGGTTTTAACTATTATATTAAATAATAATCTTTTAATAATATGGAATTGTTCTATAAAACATAGTATTACTTGTAATGAATTCTATACTCAATGTTGCATGTAATATAAGCTATAAAATATAATTCTAATATTTTATAATTTAAGGGTGTTGAATTATATAATTATTGATGTGATGGTACCATGATAAGACATAATTTTTCAACATGTCAGGGTTGTTCACATCATTTAATATTAGTTTGTGTAGGTTGGATTCTTTTTTCAATCATTAAATAAACTTTCACAACTTGTTTCATTTTAGAGGGTTGACTCCCCTATAAAATTTTCATCCAGTTTCTCCTAGATTAATTTTAAATATAAATATTAAAAAACACATATTCATTGTGTTAGAAAATGCTCCACAATATCATTAGGAACCAAATATGGGATATATTCCTCTGTAGATTATATATTATCTAGAGTTGTGTAACTACATTTTATAAACTTTCCTAATTTTTAATTTTTTACTTTTTCACATACAAATTATTTTGTTACCTCATTATAATTTATTTATCTCATTATTATTCTCAACCACAATATAATCACTTGTAGTTTATTTCATTGATTTATACTTTTCATCATTAGAAACATCATGTTTTTCAAGATCACATTTTTGGGAAATATTCATGGACTTCTCATATTCTCATTTCCTATTAGAATCATCATTATTCTTATCAACCTTTAATAATAACATTTTTTATCCATCTATGGTTTGTTCTTTTCATAATTCTATCCAACATTAGTTACTGGGGTTTGTATGTTTGTTATTTCTGGAACCACTTCAATAAGGTTTTACTGAAAAAGATCAAAATATTCTTCCATCATATTCAAAATTTAATCATGTTTTATATTGACGTTTTTCTTGTAATTAACCATATTGTTCAGATTATCAATCTCTTTTAGCAACATATATACTTCTTCAATAGATTATTCTTGATTATTTAATTTAATATTTTCATTATTTAACATATTATTTTCTCTTTCAAGACTACAAATATTTAGAATAAATTATTTTCACCCTATATTCATAATAAATTCCATCTTAGACTCTTATTATTTAGATATAATACTCTCTTTAGTAGTTAATATTTCATCATTCACTTCTATAATAAATGTTTTTAGTAGCATCATTACTGATGTTATCAGCTTCTTCTTCTCTATCGTTATCTTTCTCTCACATTTACAAATATATTCTATTTCTACATTTACAGAAATTATTATCTTTTACATTCAAATAATACTTAGTTTGACTTTATTAGTATTTATGGATCCTATTAACCTTATAGAATCATCATCATATTCTTCTTCTTTCTTTCAATGTATAATGTTTTTGTAAAAATGTCTAATAACTCTAGATCCAAGACATTTCATTTGAATCATTCCTTTGTAAATTATTATTAACTTTTTAACCTTTTTAAAATTAAAATACATATATTTAAAAAATAGTTACATAAATTTTCTTTAGTGTTAAGGTTGTAAACTTCTTCTTCCTCTTCAATAACATTCATATATTTTCCTTTCATGGATGTATTGAGGTAAATTTATCGATCATCCTTTTCTTTGTTCATTAAAAAAATTTCTCTCATCCTTTGGTAATTTATGAGAGTGTTATATATATAATCCAAAAAAATACGTTTAATATCTCTATCATTAAATGATGAAATGTTAGAATAATTTTTTTAATGCCTAATTTATATGATCTTTTCAAAGATGTTTAAATCATAAAACTTTTCATAAAGAAGTTTTATAGTGCTAACAATGAAATTAACTATTTTAAAAAACCAACATATTCATAATAACCCATCATAATTTATTTTTACTTATGTCTCTAAATTTGAAACATGATATTCTATACATTCATATTTCCTCTAAATATTTTCTTCAATTTTTCCCATATTGCATTATACATTCCATATCCTATAACATAGGAATATACTATTCAAATAGTCAGTAAAGTATAGAATTTTATGATCTCCCTCCACTCTCAATATTCTTATTGTTAGAAAAAGTAATGGGAATATACTTATCATGAGGAGAAAAACCATCTATAGTGGATTTGAGAACTTTATAACAAATGAATATAAGTCAAGGAAACATTATTCCTTTTTAATATGATAGTTTATTCCATTGAAAATTGGAATACCCTCATTTCTCATTGAATGATAAACATATCTAGTAACCTCTATGTTCTTATAACTTCAATAGAGAGCCATCAAAGTTAACCTTCCTTCTAATACTGCTTGATCGGTTAAATATGATCATTGAGAGGGGGGTGGATCTGTGATCTTATTTTATTTAAAGTTGTCATTCATATGAAACATTTTTCACATCCTATTAAAGATATATGAATTTTTTAAAAACAACTATACAATAAAAACCATAGGATCACAAGTATATATAAGGTTTACTGCTCAATAAGAGTAGATTTCCCTTTTCATGATTTGAAAAAAATACTATACTATAAATTCCACTATGAAAAAATACTTTTTATTTGGTTACAACATGTAGGGAATATCCTTACACATGTGTTTCAATATAATCAAACAACAGTTCAAGTGCAACTAATATATGTTAATGATTTAAAAAATGTTTTTTAATAACTGAAATAATCCATCACCAATAGGAATCATTTTTCTGTCATTGTGTTTATTTTTCTTAGTTAACAGTTACACTTTTTGGAAGAACTTATTCAATTTAATACATTGTTATAGGTTGAAAAAACTTATTTTGATTCATTATAAAACATCCATACAATCTCAAGTTCTTTAATTTTTATTATCTATTTTCCATATATAAAACCCCATCTATTTCATTCTAAAAATCGATTTCAATTTCTTATACTCGATAAATTTGTTCCTCGCTACACATATTATATTTGATTCCGCCTATTATGATTGACCAATTTATTCTATCTAGTTCCAATGATCCCAAATCCTCTGTAAAATATAAACTGCTTCTTTAACATTTATTTTTCTTTGATTGAAACTTTCCGTATTAAAACTTTTTCTTTCATTTTTTTTTCTGGTATGTACAACAGAAACTATTTCTGTAGTACTTCATCTTTTACACAAACAAATAGTGAAATTATATTCAGGTTTTTCATACACTCCTTTAAATAGGTGAACTTGTATGAGTAAGGGTGAGACCTAAATTGAATTTTTCCTCTCAATGAAAACTATAATATTAAAACTCAGGCTCAGAACACTTTTCTTGTAACCTTCTCAATTATTTTGGATAAATAACGAAGCTTCTTTCAAATTATAACATCAATAACATTCAACATACTTCCTTCTACCTAGGTGGGAATCATGGATTATACATATGTGAAACACATAAATTTCAATCACCATCATAAATTTATCATATTATTATATTTTTTAATGATTTATAAAGATATTTATTCTGGTAAAACATTGTATAAATGCTTTCATCCCAAAATACTTCATGTAAAGTTTCAACATAACATCATAGGAACATTTTGGAAAACTTACATGGTCCATTTCCACCATTTTATGGCTTACATTTTAATGCTTAATTTTTTTCTTTGTTAGGCTATCATTTATCTATTTAACTTTATATAGAACCATTCATCCAATGATTTCAATACAAACCTTCCATTTGATGACTTCAATTCATTTTCCTAATCATTGGTTGATCTAGTTTCATTATAATAAATCATCCAAAATCCTTAATATAATTGAACTTTGTTCTATTAGGAGTTCATTTTATTGTTTTAATGAGTTTCTCCCCTAAATATTTCATTTAAAATATTCTATTTGGAAGACTTCAAAAACATCATCACAGTAAAAAAAATTCCCAATAAAAGAATCAGGGTAGTCCTTACAAAACCTAATTGTATCAAATTTTCACCCATAAATCAATTTTTTCAAATTTTCCACATATAAATGATCATGATATGTTCTATATATCATGATTTTTGAAAAATAATCAATATCAAGGAATAATCAGATTTAATTTTAACTGAATACTCTCTTTGATGAACCTTGTAGGAAAGGTAAGAAAAACATTCAACATAAATCTTGGTCAAGCTTTCTTAGTCCAAAAACATTTGTCAGATGGAATCAGTCTAAAATAAATATCTGGTCTTCTCATTTCATTTACTAATATTGAAATTATTAAAAATATTTATTTTTTATATTAATTACAAAAAAAAAGAAAAAACATTTTGAACACCATCTTCAAGCCCAACCAACTTCCACAAGTCATCGTTTAACATCTTCAAAACCCCTCTAGTGATCATGGTCCCAAAAATTTATACATAGGTCTTTGATAAATCACAACCTATCCTTTATTTTAAGGGAGATAAGTAAATAGAGATCATGTATTCATCTATTCCTACTATAACTAATATATTAGAGAGAACACCTAAAAACCATATCCTCTTATAGGCATTATGTACATTACCCAAAACTGTTGTTGGAGTGTATGAAATAATAAGAATAAAAAGGAAAATCATAGTCACTAACAATTTCCTAGCAAAATGGATCACACTAAATGTGACACATAACTACCCATAAGATTCAGCATACAATAATCCTACCCAACCAATAAATTCTGTAATAAGTATGACACATCCAACCCTATGTATCACCGAAAAACTATCATGCCAAAAATCTCAAGAAAAAATTAAATTTTCAATATTAATGTAATGATTTTTCATTAATATCTATCTTAAATGAGACTAGTGTTATTTAATACCAATCCACTCATCAAACCACTCACCAGTTTATGTCATTAATTATTAAATAATCATTAATATTATAGACTTATAGTTTATTGTGTTGATTATTTATAGCCAAAATCATTTACCATTGTAAAGACCACCATTTATCAATTATGGTTCCTCATCTATTATATATTTATATATTCAATAAATGTTTCATTCCACCTTGAAATATTAATATATCTCATGAAGAACAGCAAAAAACACTATATAAATCACAAAATTACACATGTCAATAGCCACTATAATAAACATACAACTGTAACCCTTCCATAAAACAATCCATACGAACACTACCATAACCACACAATATCCCATTTATAACTAATCCATTAAAAACCTTGTAATATGTAAGATCTCGGTTTTTGGAAAGGTGTATTTTTGTTTTGTTTTGGGTTGTACCCTTTGTTTTGGGGCTTTAAAATATTTCCTGAAAGTTTGAGAGGCCTTGGGGGTGTTCTGGGGGATCAGGGTACGGAAGAAAGGAAATCTGGGAAAGACAGGCCAGGGCGCAGGGCCTGCGCACAGCCAGGAAAACCGTGCGGCCTGCCCAGGCTAAATCGTGCGACCCCTCCTCCTCCGAATAGTGGCATGCGCATGGTTTGAACACCTTTTTCCAAACCGTGCGAACAAACCGTGAGGCCACTTAAAGTAGGGAAAAATTACAAGTTTGCCACTCCAGACTTTTAAACCCCACTCTGGATTTTCCTCCTATTCCACCCTCTTCACCCTATGCATGAACCAAATAACACAAGAGCTCCAAGAGATCGATCTCCCTTGTTTCTAAGGCATTTTTGGTGTCGTTGGTTGTGGATCGAAGCTCCAGGTAAGGATAATCTCATCCTTGGTTCTCTTTTTGGTTTAGGGTTTGTATCTTCTATCCCTCTCATTTCGAAGCTCTAAAACCCTAAATTTTGGGTGAGTTTTAGGTTGAATATCCAAAGGTTGGTTGGATCAAGGTCTAAGGACTTGATTGAGAGTGTGTTCAACCATGGTTTCAAGGTAGGTGGTCTACAAGTGATATCCCATAGTTATTTGGGTATTTGTGCATGTTTAGTTGTGTTGTTGCTTTCCTTTGATTATGTTTTGAATAACCTTGGCATGTTTGGTAATAATGGTGTTTAAAATGGAAAATGGGAACCCTCACAATCCCCGCGGGATGTGTTGGGATTGACTTGACCTAATTTTGGGCCATCCATGGGATGTTCCAGCTTTCCCCGAACAATGGGATTTTTATTAAACAAGTGACTTTGTTGTAATAAAGGGTAGAGCCCTTGACGAATATGTTGGCATGATTGGTTGAACTTGGGGTAGAAGTTAGGTGATGCACCTATAATTGGAAATAACCTAAGGGTTAATTGGAATGGGTTGAATGGTTGATTCATGGGAATGATGAATGGGTTAAATGGGTTAATGTGTAAACAGATTAAAGACCATAATGGGATGAATTATGGGTCTAGTGTTGAATGCTTAGTGATATAGGAATAACACATGGGAATTGGGTGAATGGACAAATGAGGTGAAATGGTAATGTTTTAATGGGTTAAGGCATGATGTGGATTCTAATGTGGGTTGTTGTGAATGGTGTTTTCCAAAGGTAAATGGTATGATGGGTTGATAGTTACTTATGTATATATAAGAAAGTGCACATGGCTTGGTAGTGTGGGGTATGACTTGAGGATCTACGCCCACGGGTCGAGCGAAGACTGATGCTCTAAACTCCACCCTAAATGCACGGGTTAGAAATGAGGACTGATGATCTATTCTCATAATGGTTTCATCCACCCGGACTGAGGATTCGAGGTGATGATATGGTTCCATCCACCCGGACTGAGGCTTCGAGGTGAGAATATGGTTTCTATGAGGGGGTTAGTCTTAGTGAGATGGGATAACAATGTGTTTACCCTCTTGCATGTGATTTTTGGCCTTATACCCATGTAACATAATGTATGTGTTTAATCCATGGAAATGTGACGAATGGTAGGTGATGATAATTGGTAATAAATGAATGGTAATGGAATGGTAATGTCTTGGTTCTGAACTTATTAATGGCACCTTAATTAATTATTTGGAAATTATCATTCATATTCCTTTTGCATGCACTACCTGTTCATAATGGATATTTTGTAGACACCGTTGGTGGTGGCCTACTGAGTTGTACTCACACCCTGCTCGGGCCGCCGTTGGGCACCGGAGCAGACTTCATGTTTGCAGGTCAGGAGAAGGGAAAAGGTCCTTGCTAGATAGTGAGTGGACATGGGTAGCACTTAGTTGAGGATTCGGACTTGGAGTCAGGACCATTTTGGGGATTTGGCCGTTGTCTTTATTTTGGGATTTGTTCACCCTTGCACTTGTAGTAAGACATGGCATATTTACTGTTTAAAATGATTATTATACATGTTCCTTGTTTATTGGTTATTCTTTCCGCTATTTGGTTTATTCAGTTGTGGCTTATTCTGATATAAAGGGGGTATAGTCTCCCCACTTGACTCTACAGACCCCCACTACTAGTCGGCAGCCTTTCGCATACGGGGAGGCACGCTTAAGTTCATGTAACCACCTGGCTCAGAGTACCAGTTTAGTGGCTTCCGGGTTGGGGACGTTACAAAGTGGTATTAGAGGAGGTATTTATTCTCCTTCTCTGAGGTCTTGTTATTTGGGATTGGTAGCCAAGGGATTAGATGTGTCGGGACTTGGTAATGAGCTCATGATTTGGAGTAGCTAACCCATGTACGAGGGAAAAAAACCAAGTCACCCTGGGTGGGAATTATTTTTCTTGCTTGTGTATTGTAACAGTTGATGATATTTCACCATTGGGTGATGCACATGTGGTTTGATGTGGTTGTTTTATGATATTTGGCTCGTGGCCTTAACGGTACGAGGATTTTCATTCATGCATCATTGTGGGCACCTAGGGAGATAGGTGGAATGCATCGTGTTAGGCACACGCACATGATGGGTGTGTGAGGCAGGAAGGTAGGGTGCATCATGCGTCTCATGAAACCAAGAAATAATGAGAATAATGAAATGAAAAAAGTGGGTAAAGGATGTTTAATGAAACATAAGGGTTTGAAATGAAGTGGAAAATGTTTTGTATAATGTTGTGTGAGTTTGGTGATAGTGCATGGTTGTTTACCCCATATGGACCATGGCCCGCGGTAGGGATGTTCGGGGCAGTAATGTTGTTAAATTAGCATATGAAAATGGGTTGTTGTAGCTAGTAAATATATTTTTGAGGAAGTCATGAAAGTATTGTGGTATGAATTCTAAAATCTCGTGCTTGGAATTGTAGAGAAATGCTACCATGACGTCAGTTACCAGTTGGGAAACGAGAGGATGTTGCTGAGAAAACTCCTCCAGTAGAGGAGCAAGAAAATGTGGTGATCAATGAAGGTAGAGAAGAGAGGTTATGAGAGAAAATGGCTCGCCTTATACAGATGATGGATCGAGACCCAGGGCGGGTTGCACCGAGTATGTTTGAGCTGACCAGGGAGTTCCAGCTGCAGCACCCTCTGACTTTTACAGGAGAGGGTGGGATAGAGGCAGCGGAGTTCTGGTTAGAGTATGTCCAGACGATACTGGATCATCTGGAGACCCCTATTTAAAAGTGAGTAATGATGGACGTTTACATATTGGGGGGCCAGGGAAGGTGTTGGTGGGACATTCAGGCACAGACCGAGCAGGCTGAGGGGATGTCGTGGAACGTTTTCCAAGAGAAGTTTCTAGAGAATTTCTACCCAAAGACTTTGAGGTAGGAACATGCTGCTGAGTTTATGAGCCTGACTTAGGGATCACTATCAGTGATGGACTATGCTAGTCGCTTCACTGATTTGTGATGCTTTGTCCCAGTGTTAGCTGGGGATGAGGCAGTGATAGAAAGGAATTTCCAGGATGGGTTGAGACATGAGATCAGGTCTCAAGTGAATATCTTCCACTTGAAGAAGTTTGAAGAGGTGATAGATCAGGCACTCATCCATGAAGGGAACCTGAAGGGAGCTTCGGGTGGTGGTCTTTTTGTGCCAGTTGGGTGGTCAAGTGGTGCATCTTCTAAAGGTCGGAAGAACTATTTAGAAAGTTTCCAGCAAGGTGGTCTGAAGAGGGGGTCAGCCTCTCAGAGTGGGAACCAGGTGTTTTGTTATCAGTGCGGCAGGTCGGGGCATATGCGTGGTCAGGTTCCTCAACCTCCAGTTGAGTGTCGTTTGTGCAGTAGAATGGGGCATGTGCAGATGTTCTGCAGGAACCCTCGGCAGACGGGTGTGCATAATGGGGAAAATCAGATACCGAATACGGGAAGGGGATCATTTTCCCCGTATCAGGTAGGAAGTTGGAGCTCCATGGGCTGTACTGGTAGGGGTTGTGGATGTGGAACTCCAGGGCAAGATCGCTCATGCCAGCAGGGCAGTGTAGCACAGAGTACTCAGGTTAGAGCCTAGGGTAGAGGGGCAGGTCATCTTCAGGCAGTTCAGTTTGTGCCTGGTGATGGCGAGGCTGGACCATCGACTGTTCGAGGTATGATCCTTATAGCTTCTAATTTTTCTAGTGCGTTGTTTGACACAGGTTCCATACACTATTTTGTCTCTGCTCAAATTGTGGTAGCACTGGGTTTACCTGTGGAGAGGGTGTGTGGAGTTATGTCAATTGACACTCCGTGGGGGGTGCGGGTTGAAGATATCAAGAAGTGCAAAGGATGTTCCTTGGAAGTTGGTGGGTATCATTTTTTGTGGGACTTGTTCGTTCTTGAGATGTCAAGGTTTGACCTAATCTTGGGAATGGATTAGTTGGTGTTTTATCGGGTGCATATAGACTGTTATCTTCATAGAGTATCATTCAGGTCACTTGAGGGTGACGCTTATGTCCACTGTGGCGAATGGGATGTTTGAGCAGGGCGTGCAAGACCGTTTGGTCGGCGGTTGAATGGACTCACGACTCAAGTGGCATGTCTCATGCTTGATGATAATTAAAGAGCAGAACAATCTATTTTTCCTCCCATGGTGGATCAGTTTCAGGATGTTTTTCCTGATGATTTCTTGGGGTTACCACCCGAGAGGGATGTCGAGTTCATGATCGAGTTTCTGCCGGGATTGGAGCCAGTTTCTATTCCACCATACCGAATGGAACTGGCAAAACTCCAGGAACTGAAGGTTCAACTTGAGGATTTGGAGCGTAAGGGGTTTATCCATCCAAGTACGACTCCTTGGGGATCTCCCATTCTTTTTGCAAAGAAGGTTGATGGGTCGTTTAGGCTGTGTGTTGACTATCGAAAGTTAAATCATATGATAGTGAAGAATCGGTACCATCTTCCTAGAATTGATGATGTGTTTGATCATTTTAGGGGTGAATCGGTGTTTTCTAAGATTTATCTGAGGTCGGGTTATCACCAGTTGAGGGTGAGGTCTTCCGACATACCATAGACAGCATTTCGGAGTCGGTACAGGTTGTTTGAGTTTGTAGTCAGGCCTTTCGGCTTGACCAATGCACCGGCGGTTTTTATGGCTTTGATGAACCGGATCTTTCATCCCTATCTAGATCAGTTTGTGTTTGTCTTTGTTGACGATATCTTAGTGTACTCGAAAACTCACGACGATCATGCCCAACATCTTGACATCGTCTTGGGTACGCTAAGAGAGCATCGACTATACTCCAAGATATCTAAGTGTCAATTCTGTATAGGTGAGGTGCATTTCCTGGGTCACCTCATCTCAGAGGAAGCTGTGTCAGTGGATCCAGAGAAAGTGCAGGTAGTTGTATCTTGGGAGTAACCCAAGAGAGTTTTTGATGTTCAAAGTTTTCTGGGTTTGGCCAGGTATTACCGAAGGTTCATTCAAAATTTCTCTCGCTTGGAAGCACCACTCTCGGGCTTGACCAAGAAATGAATCAAGTTAGATTGTTTGGATGATTGTGAGAATTTCTTCCAAGAGTTGAAGAAGCGGTTGACGACCGCACCTATCTTGATCTTACCTAAGCTGGGTAAGAATTACATCATGTTTTGTGATGCCTCTAGAATCGTACTTGGGGTTGTATTGATATAGGATGAGTGGGTTGTGGCTTATGGGTCAAGGAAGTTGAGACCCCATGACTGTAACTGTCCCACTCATGATCTGGAGTTGGCTGTAGTAGAGTAAGCCTTGAAGTGTTGGAGGCACTATCTGTTGGGAGAATGGTTTACCGTGTTTACTAGCCGTAAGAGTTTAAAGTACATCTTCACTCAGCGGGATCTTAATCTTTGGCAGCAAGGATGGCTTGAATATCTCTAGTATTTTGAATTTGAGTTGGTGTACACGCTGGGAACGGGAAATAGTGTTGCTGATGCTCTGAGAAGGAAGGTTCGGAATCAGATGGTTCAGGAGTCCAAGACCAAGTGGAAGGTGATGGATTTGTTTGCAGAAATGCACCTGGAGGTGTAGTAGGAGAGTGTTCAGGTCACTCTTGCTTCCTTGTAATGGAGTCGACACTTTTAAGTTAAGTTAAGGAAGGTCATCTTGATGATCCTGAGTGTTTGATCATGAAGGAAAAGCTTAAAGGTGGGGATCTACCTTCTGGTTGGGCTGTCAGCATGGACGATGTTGTTCGTGTTCATGATCGTGTGGTTGTGCCAATGTGAGTGCGAGAAGACTTGATGTGAGAGTTCAATGCATCAAAGTGGGAAGTGCATCCTGGTTTGACCAAGATGTACCGTGATCTTCGAAGGTAATTTTGGTGGCCATGAATGGAGAAGGAAGTCTCGGGCTTTCTGGCACGGTGTCTTACCTGTCAGCAGGTGAAGACCGAGCATCAACGCTCAGGCGGTTTGTTGCATCCATTTCCCATTCCATAATGGAAGTGGGATGATGTGACAATGGATTTTGTCGTGGGTCTTCTGAGGATGCCACGGAATGATGATGCAATATGGGTGGTTGTGGATCGGTTAACGAAAGTGGCTCATTTCTTATCGATTCAGGAGACCTTTACAGTTGGCTAGTTGGGTGAGCTGTATGTTTGGGAGATAGCGCGGTTGCATGGGGTTCCTTGGACCATAGTTTCGGACCAAGATCTGTGTTTCATGTCACGTTTCTGGAAAGGGTTGTAGAAAGTTCTTGGTACGCAGGTGTTTTTGAGTATGGATTTCCACCCACAGAAGGATGGGCAGTCGGAACATACGATCCAAGTGTTGGAAGACATGTTAAGAGCTTGTGTCTTGGACTTTGGTGGTTCTTGGGAGAGGCACCTATCGTTAGTTGAGTTTGCCTACAACAACAATTTTCAGGCTACGATTTAGATGGCACCGTTTGAGGCACTTTATGGGAGACTATATAGATCTTCGTTGTGTTGGCTAGAGGCCAGTGAATATGAGTTGTTGGGGCCAAGTCTCATGCAAGAGACTTCAGAGAGAGTTAAGTTGATCTGGAAGCGAATGGCTATGGCTCAAAGTAGGCAAAAGTCATATGCAGATCGGAGGCATAGACCTCTTGAGTTTGGGGTGGGGGATAAAGTGTTCCTTCGGGTGTCGCCAAGGTTGGGTCACCATTGGATACGAAAGCAGGGTAAGTTGGTGCCCAGGTATGTGGGAACATTTGAGATTTTGGAGAGGATCAGACTAGTGGCCTACCGATTGGCTCTTCTACAGAAGTATGGTGGGATGCATGATGTGTTTCATGTGACGCAACTTCGACGGTATCACCCTGACCCATCTCATGTGGTTGATGTTGAGGATGTGGAGCTTGAGGCTGATGCATCCATTGAGGAGCATCCGGTTCTTATGGTGGATCATAGTTAAAAGGTCTTGTGAGGAAAGGTTGTTTCATTAGTATGAGTACTATGGCAGCATGGGAAAGTCCAGGAAGAAACTTGGGAGCGGGAATCGGATGTGCGGGCTCAGTGGCCCGAACTCTTCTCTTCGGTGGATCAATGAGGCTTGGAAACTCGGTTCGAGGACGAGTCGTTATAAGGTGGGGAGGTTGTAAGATCCCGGTTTTTGGAAAGGTATGTTTTTGTTGTGTTTTGGGTTGGACCCTTTTTTTTGGGTCTTTAAAATGTTTCCTGAAAGTGTGAGAGTCCTTGGGGGTGTTCCGGCGGCTCGGGGCACGGAAGAAAGGAAATCTGGGAAAGACAGGCCAGGGTGCATGGCATGCGCATGGCCAGGCAAACCGTGTGGCCTGCCTGGATGTGACCCCTCCTCCTCCAAATAGTGGCATGCGCATAGTTTGCGCATGGTTTTCCAAACCGTGCGGACAAACCGTGCGGCCACTTAAAGTTGGGAAAAATTAAAAGTTTTCCACTCCGGGCTTTTAAACCCCACTTGGGATTTTCCTCCCATTCCACCCTCTTCACCCTAGGCACGAACCAAATCGCACAAGAACTCCAAGAGATCGATCTCCCTCATTTCTAAGGTATTTTTTGTGTCGTTGGTTGCGAATTGAAGCTCCGGGTAAGGCTAATCTCATCCTTGGTTCTCTTTTTTGGTTTAGGGTTCGTATCTTTTCTCCCTCTCATTCCAAAGCTCTAAACCCCTAACTTTTGGGTGATTTTTATGATGAAGCCCCAAAGGTTGGTTGGATCGAGGTCTAAGGACTCGATTGAGAGTGCGTTCAACCGCGGTTTTGAGGTAGGTGGTCTACAAGTGATATCCCATAGTTATTTGGGTATTTGTGCATGTTTAGTTGTGTTCTTAATTTCATTTGATTATGTTTTGAATAACCTTGAAATGTTTGGTAATAATGGTGTTTAAAATGGAAGATGGGAACCCTCACGATCCCTACGGGATGTGTTGGGATTGACTTGACCTAATTTGGGTCCATCCATGGGATGTGCCGGCTTTCCCCAGACCTTGGGATTTTTATTAAACAAGTGACCTTGTTGTAATAAAGGGTAGAGCCCTTGACGAATATGTTGTCATGATTGGTTGAACTTGGAGTAGAAGTTAGGTGATGAACCTAGACTTGTCAATAACCTAAGGGTTAATTGGAATGGGTTGAATGGTTGATTCATGGGAATGATGAACGTGTTAAATGGGTTAATGTGTAAACTGATTAAAGACCATAATGGGATGAATTATGGGTCTAGTGTTGAATGCTTAGTGAGATAGGCATAACACATGGGAATTGGGTGAATGGATAAATGAGGTGAAATGGAAATGTGTTAATGGGTTAAGGCATGATGTGGATTCCTCTGTGGGTTGTTGTGAATGGTGTTTTCCAAAGGGAAATGGTATGATGGGTTGATGGTTACTTATGTATATATAAGCATGTGCACATGGATTGGTAGTGTGGGTTATGACTTGAGGATCTACACCCACAAGTCGAGCGAAGACTGATGCTCTAAACTCCACCCTAAATGCACGGGTTAGGAATGAGGACTGATGATCTATTCTCCTAACGGTTTCATCCACCCGAACTGAGGCTTCGAGGTGAGGATATGGTTCCATCCACCCGGACTGAGGCTTCGAGGTGAGAGTATGGTTTCTATGAGGGGGTTAGTCCTACTGAGATAGGATAACAATGTGTTTACCCTCTTGCATGTGATTGTTGGCCTTAGACCCATGTAACATAACCTATGTGTTTAACCCATGGAAATGTGACGAATGGTAGATCGTGATAATTGGTAATAAATGAATGGTAATGGAATGGTAATGGCTTGGTTCTGAACTTGTTAATGGAACCTTAATTAATTATTTGTCAATTATCATTCATATTCCTTTTGCATGAACTACCTATTCATACTGGATATTTTGTAGACACTATTGGTGGTGGCCTACTAAGTTGTACTCACACCCTGCCCGGGCCGCCGTTGGGCACCCGAGCAGACTTCATGTTTGTAGGTCAGAAGAAGGGCAAAGGTCCTTGCTAGATAGTGAGTGGACATGGGTAGCACTTAGTGGAGGATCCTTACTTGGAGTCAGGACCATTTTGGGGATTTGGTCGTTGTCTTTATTTTGGGATTTGTTCACTCTTGCACTTATAGTACGACATGGCATATTTACTGTTGGAAATGTTTATTATACATGTTCCTTGTTTATTGGTTATTATTTCTGCTATTTAGTTTATTTAGTTGTGTATTACTCTGATAAAAAGGGGGTATAGTCTCCCCACTTGACTCTATATACCCCCGCTGCTAGTCAGCAGCCTTTGGCGTATGGGGAGGTGCGCTTAAGGTCATGTAACCACCCGGCTCGGAGCATCGGTTTAGTGGCTTCCGGGTTGAAGAAGTTACATAATATTTTCATAAAACATCAAAATAAAACCATAAAACATCTAATATTATCAATAAATACCACACCACAGAAACAAAAAGGAATATCATGAGATAAATCCACATTGAAGAATTCATCTTTTATAAATATTACATAATTAAAAAGAATTTAGGTTTAGATAGAAACACATTAATTACATATATCCACAAAACCAAATAAATAAAAAAATTAGGTGATTAATTAATTATGGAGGGTGATTATAATAAAAAATGAAGTATCCATTTCAATAGAAATAAAAAATTACATCATTGTAATATAAAAAAACCATTATCGTATAAGAAATTTCATATAATCTCATAAAACCCATGAGAAACATTTTATTACCTTTTATTACCTTTAGTCAAAATCATTATATTATTTTGGTTATTTTATACCATCCTCACAATTAATGGAAAAGATGTAAAATTCCCCTATTTTCACTATAATAAAGAAAGATACTTCTATAACAACCCAACTCAACTAGATTAATTATAATTTCTACAAAAAATGACAATGAAACTCCAAAAAACAACAAATGTGAGATTAGAATAAAAAAACACATGAAAATTACCCATTGAAACCAAATAAATTAAATATTAAATTATAATTATCAATGATTTTATAATCACCCTAAAGAAAAGGATACAATAATATTCAATAATCCTTAAAGCGGAATTGATATTAGATCACAGAGGGGTTAATCTCATGAATTTGAGTTTAAATCCATTCAAAAGATTATTTATGATATTTAATTATACTCAACCAATCAGCTATTATTTTTTATATGTAAAAAAATAAATGATTTTTCATGAATATGATGGAATTTATAAAAAATCTTGAAAAATAAAAAAACTTAGCATGGAAGGGTTTATTGCCTTGTAAAACAACATTAAAAATCTTATAAATAAAAAAACTATCATGATTAAACCATGATAAAAAAATCCAAAATGCATGAAATATAAATAATTATAGTATCACCCTCAACTTATTTTATAACACCCAAATATGTTTTAAAATATTTTCACAATTAATTTAAACTTTTCTATATTTTTCAATTCTAGAAACATTGAATATAGCTTGTCTTGTATGAATGCACTCAAGATGGTTTGAGTTAAACTCAACAGAAATTCAATCCCATGTTAAACAAAACACTTAGATTGTATTTAATTAAATGAAATAGTATGTTTTTATTATGTTACACAAAATTTTTAGTTCCTTTAATAACTTATGTTGCATACAAGACCTGGTTTTACCAAACTACAATGCACTATTGATATTATTATTAAAATATTATTGTAGTTATCACCATGAAATTGGTATTGTAGTTATAAATAAGATTACATAAATTATAAAAATATGTTTTATATATGTATATAAAAATAATTATTTGGTGACCAATTAACTATAAATGAAAATAAAACCCTTTTGAAAATATATAAAATATTTTGACAGAAAAATATATTTATGAAATTAAGAACATTTTACCTTAATAAATTAATTAAACCAATTTTTATAAATTATTTTAATGATATATATATATATTATTATTAAGTAAACTATTTAATGTCCTGCTTATGTGTTTTCAATACAAGAGATAAGAATAAATCGAATTTTAAACATAAAGATATATATTCTTTCTCAAAGGTAATTTTAGCTCTTTTAGTGGCGTACCTATTTCAAATATAAGTTTTGAAACTTTTGTAAATTTTATTTTACAAAAATAAACATTAATTGTGATATAGTAATATAAAAATTTACTTTTTAAAAAAATTGGTATATTTCTATAAAGTATAATTTTTTATGAATAGTGAAAAACACCGAATTTTAATTCAAAAAATCATTTTCATCTAATTTATTTATATAGATTAATTATATTTTAATTTTTTGAAAGTATATTTAGATAAATTAAAAATATATTAATACAATTTAGTTAATTTTAATAAATTTTTTATTGAAATTTGATATAAAAACATTTCAAACTTTTGAACATTTTCACTTTAAAAACACGATGCCTCATTCTATCCGCGAGATTAATATAAAATTAATTTATGCCCCTTATATGTTTAAAATTTAGAAAAATGTATACCATATTTGGAATCAGAATAAATAATAGTTTCTAGTGTGGTAAGATTATTTTTTTATCAAAAATATTACTGATATTTATTAAAATTAATTACATTGATTATGGTAAAAACAAGTTTACTTAGTAGTTAAACATTAACTTAAGTGGAAAAATAAACTAGAAACATGTTAAAAATACCATAGATGGAAATATATCTAAAATTTACTCCAATTTATAAATAATGGACCATTATTTTAGGCACATTATGTAATTGATACATCTCAATAGTGTTTACCTTTTTATATTTACATTGATGCCACTCCTCTTACACTATAAAATGGGACTCACCCACTCAATTATTCCCAAATATCAAGATTTTTGTCACTTACAACCCATATAAAAATAATCTTACAAAATATATCCTCTCATCCTAGAAATGATAATTTGAGAATAAATAAAACCTTGTTAGTCCATTAGTGAAAACCAAAAGGAATTAACCAAAGAATTGATAACATTCTTCCACAAAAAACGTTTATTTTATTTCTTTCTCCACCCCATAAATTCTAATTAAATCAATATTATATAATAACCACTATAACATAAATATACTATTATTTATTCATGTTATGTTGATACCTACACTTACGCATACTTCTATTAAATGGGATACATAATAATCATTCATGTTTACGGCGGACTACCACCACACAAACAAATGTCATTTTTTCCTTCATTACCACCTTTCACGGTTAGTAATAATGATGCAATTACTATTTTTATATTATATTTATGATATCTATATGATTTTGAAAATATTTTATAACACATAACTTTATGTTTTTTATTTTTTTGGAATACGATAACTTCATTTGTGGATGTGTAGATTGTCACCTCCTCAAAGCGATGTAATTATTTCACATATCACATGGAATCTATTAAAGATGGTTTTAGTAAAATTATATTATATATGTGAAATAATAATTATATATAATTATACTACATATATGTGTGTGTGTGTGTGTGTGTTTGTGTCATTTTATTTCTTTCTTTTGGTACTATAAGAAAATGTAAACAGTGTTCATGCATACGTACGACCTACCATCTCCATGAATGGTGTATTTTATTTAATATTTTTATATATTATAGATATTATAAATAGTTATATAATGAATATATATGATACCTAAATGATGTTTAATATTCTATAAATAATTCAATCATGATCTGAGTATCAGGCTAAAGAATAAAAAGTCAAAACATATATAAAAAACAAAGTGGTTATTACCCGAAATGTAATTTTAACATGAAATTATTAATTAACGGGTAATATTAATTCATAAGAAAAACATATATGTTATAATAAATTATAATGTGTCTCTATTGTAGATTAATTTTAAACTTATATTTATTATAAAGGAGGATTTAATGTGTACAAAGAACTTGCATACTTAAGATAATTGTTTTCTCATTGCACTTTTATTTCTAAGAGAAATATGTTTTATTCACCACTTATTATTGTTGTATGGTGTATATACTACACTATGAAATGTTATATCATGAATATCCTTTATTTAATGATATCTAATGTTTCAATTTACATTATTGCTTAATGAATCTCATGATTTGAATGATACTCAAGTAGTAAGGGGATTTCTAGTATCAGTTTTATTTCTGCGAGACGTATGCCTTATTCACCACTCAATTCGATTATGTGGTGTATCTAATGAAAATGAATTTATTCAATGATTATTATATATAAATTTATAGGTATTTACTTATCCATTTTATGATATCTATTTTAGATGTTTTTACGGTTCAATAGTTACTAAATCAATATGGTAATTTTTCATAAATTTTTCTTCTTTGAGAAGCGTGTTATGTTATGCACCTATATTCTATTACAAGGTGTATATACAGTCCATTGAATTATTTTATAATGTATATATTTATTTTTATGATACTAAAACATTATTTTAATTTCATTCTCTCATTGGGATTATGATTTAAAGTTACTAAAGTGGTAAGAGTTTATTGCTACAATCTCGTTGTTATCCGGATTGTTTAGGATTAGGCTTCCATTGATGAAATATTATGATCTATCTATCAATTAATATCTTAAATTTTATTTTAATATATTTATTCATGAAATATTAATTTATTGGTATTATTCTTCATATCTTTTTTACTCATGATATATAATAAAATGTTTTCAATATAACCATACATTATAACTCTCTTTGGGCTGAAATCCATTTTATTCAAAAACCATATTTTCAAAAAACGTTTTACAAGAATGATCTTAAAGGATAATTAAATCTCATTTTGAAGGAATATAATTTTAAAGATATAATATGCTTTTAAAATTGTTTAAAAAATTCACATTTCCTTTTTCAGTTTTCAAGGAAAATGGTTTTTGAAAATGTTTCATGATTACTTTATAAGTATTCAAATAAAAATATTTTCAAAATGCTTTCAATATTAAATTAAATGTTTTAAAATTAAATGTTTTTCCAAAAATATTCAATATTAAATTATATGTTTTTAATTTAATTTTAAAATAAATATTTTTTAAAAGGTTTTTTTAATGTTTTTCAATGTAGAAATTATATTTTCTTTAAAGAATGTTTTTATAATGATATTTTGAAAATATTTTCCAACTAAGAAAAAAAATTGGTATTACTCATAAATTTCTAGGGATATTATCCTAGGGTTCCATTCATGTTATTCCTTTATATGTTTTATATTTTAATGGAATGATGTTTATGAAACCCATTTCTTTTTCACATTTTATATGCTTTATCGAAACTGTTTCTCTTTAACGGGTTATATATTTACGGAACCTATTTATATTTCATTACTTATAAGATTTATGGAATAAATTTATCTTTGATGGGTTATATTATTATGAAACTCATTTATATTTCTTGTTTTATATATTTACGAAACATGCTTTTTTCATGGGTTATTCTTTTGATGAAATGATTATGTAACCTATCTCTTTTCCACAAGTTATGATATGATGAAATGTTTATGATACCCATTTTGTTTCATGGGTTACGATATGATTGTTTATGATATTTTGGAACATGTCTATATTATTTCATTATGATATGGGCAGTACCTATATCTCCTTCCAATAAATTGGGTAAATATTTATATCTCATGAGATAGAACTGGCTAGAACAGGGAATGAACTCAGTTTAGTAAAGTACATTGTCCTTTATAATAGTTTAAAGAGTGAACCATGAATAATATGATGGTTTTAGCAGTGAACCTTTTCTACTAGTATAGACTTGGGAGTGAACCTTGACTACTATGTTTTTTGGGGTAGGGAACCCATTAAACTATAAGGAAAGGGTTGTGATTGATGATGGTGGAGTGTCCCACCCAGTAGGTGAATCCCCTTGAAATACCCGTATAAGTTTTTTCAATGATCCTTGACTTATAGGGAATGATTTTATATGATTTTGTGTTTTTCAAAATACCATATATTATTACTAATTTATTCATTCATGGATTATGATCTTTATTCCCTTATGATTCATTGCTTTTGTTTTGCCAATGTATATGCCATGACTCATGTGGATGATCATTAATATATACGGTATGATCTATAAATGTTATTATCATGTTCTCATACCATTATGTTCATATTATTCTTATGTATCTCCTTTATTTACCCTTACTGAGCATCTGATCTCATCATTTCTTATGTTTCCTTTCCCCATGTTATAAAGAACGGTTTTGTGTATGAGTAGTAAATAGGAACATCTTTGCGGTAAACATAGAAGATATTTCACCAAGTCAGAAGAATTTGTTCCATATTTCCATAGACACTAAACTATTATGGTCCTTGGGAATATAATTTGGTAATGTGATGAATATTCCTCCAAAATCTTGTAATATTCACGTATGTTAAGCATGGTTTTATATATTTGGTATCAAAGGGAAGGTTTAGTTATCCTTGGGAAACTAGGGTGAGAAACTTTTAGTGGGATGCCTAGGGATATTTATAAGTATATGTTTAAGGAAGTATCTAAGGATAAGTATAATGTATCCTACATTTAAATAATGGGGCCTTTACTGAGACATCCTATAAGTGATTTTACATTATTATGAATTCTTCCACTATGACAAGTGTTCATAAAACTATGCTTTCTGGTTTTTTTAAATGGTGGGAACAAGAAGGAACCAGGATAACATTGAATGTGAAGGGAAATTTTCTGATGCGTAGTTAAATTGGATGATCACTAGTTGAAGGATGTCATGATCATGACTAATAGATCGTCACAAAACATGATTAAAAATTTGAACATTATCCAGCTCTCGAACAAACCAAAGAAGAAAAGGAAGGAGTATACTGAGAGTTAAGGTAATGGATTCCATGGAGGAAAGAAGATTCAGATTTCTTTATGTTATGAATGTGGAAAGAATAACCCAATAGAATGTATTAGAGAATTAGTGATATACTTTTACTATAGAAAATAAGGACACAAATCAAGTAACTATAAAGGGTAATATGAAAATTTTTTGTTAATGAAATTAATGAGAATAATGGCCTCCCAAATACATCAGTGATGGTTGAATGCTTAAATTTTTTAAATAACATGCATTATGAAAATTTTTATCCTCTGTTTAAATCTCGTAATGTGAATGATCAAGGTGGTATATATAATGATTATTTTTCTAATGTAGATGATACTACATTTAAAATGTGAAAGAAAAGGGGTATAAAGTATTAGGATGAGGTGGCCTTATTAATGGATTATGGATGAAGTAGAATAATTGAATTGTTTATGTATTTGGATTCAAGAATTTTGAATTGTGAAATATATAAGTGTTTTTTTGTTTATGTTTTTCACAAGGAATATGAAAGAATATGTTGAATGGTTCTAATGGAATAAAAATTGATTTAATAGAAAGGTGATATTCATAGAAAAAAAGATTAAGGGAAAGATAACACTTAATATCATCTTGATGTTGAGATAATGATGTTTTGAAAATGATTTGTTGGATAAGAATAAGTAAATGGGAAGGTAATAATTACCTTGGAAATGATTAAGGATTTTTTGAAAAATTGGTCTATTTTATAATGGATGAAGTTTAAGAAATTTTGGATTTTAGTAATACATCCAATAATATTTTTAATAATAAATAATTCATGTTTTCAATAAGTTTTTATGGTAATTCAATATTTTATCATGTTTAAAGAGAATACAAGATAAATTTGTTCACATGTTTGGTATGTGACAAATAAGAAATAGTTTATGATATATAGAGGATCAATGATAAGATGATTTGGATAAATTTAGTTAACTTATTCCTAAAGTATTTTATTTTAATATTTTGGAAGGGTTATAAGGTTTACCAATTATGCAATGGTTTATGTTAAACTTCAGATAAAGTTTCAGAGATTACAGTATTATCTCCCCATGTGATGATTAATGAATATTAGATAACATGTGCTAACCATTTGTTGTGATAATGACATATGGAATGAAGTATCATTCTATATATGGATCTTATGAACTGTTAATGCTTCAGGAATGAAAAATAAACATTCATTTTATAAAATTAGAGATGAAATGTAAATTGATCATGGCAGAACAAAGGGTGTGATTTTGAGGAAATCAATAAATAATGTCTTCTCATGAAAATCATAAAATTCGAGAAAAGGGTCCTGAAATAAAATTTTGTCTATTTTTTTTCGATACCAATGACCTTTTTAATCTCTTTGGGTTATGTATTTGTGATCGTTAAATTTTTCTTAAACATGATCTCCATCACTCTCTATCATAACGTGATAGTTAGATTTCTCTTTTATTCCCTTATTTTCACTTAGCACATATGTTCTCATTTGTGGAAACCTAATTATGAGTTACTTTAGATTACTATTATGTTTCTAACATTCCCTTTTAAAGGAATTTTTAGTATTACATTTTACGTTATCATTTTGCATGAATAAAACATTCAGGTACTAAAAATTTGATAACCCGGATGAATTTTGAGGGAGAAATTCATTTTATAGGGGTAGAGTGTAACATCTGAAGATTTTTTTAAAAAAAATTTCCCAATTATTTTAAACTTTTTGATATTTTTCATTTCTGACAACATTAAATGTTGATTATGTTATAAGGAAGCACTGAGTTTGGACTTCATTTCACATAACACAAAATTAATATTACACTACAATGAACACTTAGACTATCTTTCAGTATATGAAGAACTATGTTTGTCTTCTGTTACATATATTTCTGATTTACTTTGATATCTTTTGTTACGTGAAGGGCCTAGTTTTACCAAACTACAATGCGCTATTAATTTTATTATTAATATATTGTTATAGTTTTCACCAAGCTGTTAAAATAGTGGTTATTAATAATATTAATTAAATTATGAAAATATAGATTAAAATTTTACATATGAATAATTATTTGGTGTCTAACTAACTATAAATTAAAATAAAACACTTTTTAAAATATAGGAAATCATTTGTGAGAAAATAATATTTATGCAATTAAATAAGTTCTACCTCAACGAATTAATAAAACACTTATGATAAATGATTTTAATAATATATATATATAATATTCAATCTACTATTTAAAATTCATTGTGATTTTTTCTAAACATCTGATAAGAACAAATCCAATTTTACTCATAATGATATATATTCTTTCTCAAAGGTAATTTTACAACCTTTTAATGGAATGCCTATATTAAGATTATTTTAAATACTTTTATAAATTTAATATGAAATAATAAAATTAATTTTTTAATGGATAATATCAAATTTTATTTTGGCTAAATTTTTGGAATTTTTCTTTGAAGTTTCAATTTTTAACGAATAGCAAAAAATAGTGAATTTTAATTGAAAATTTCATTTTCATCTATTTTTTTATATAGTAAAATTATATTTTAAATTATTTTTAAATTATATTTATATATATTATAAATCTGTTAATACAATTGAGTTAATTTTAATCAATTTCCATTGAAATTGAATATAAAAGCATTCCAAACTTTTAAACAGTTTCACTTTAAAAACTCATTGCCTCTTCCAGTATGCAGGATAAATTTTAAATTACTTTCTACAAATTATGTGTTGATAATTTGGAAAAATTGATTCAATAATTTTTATAAGAATAATTTATAATTTTTATTAAGATCATATTAGTTATTTATAGAAACTATTAGTGAAAGTAATTAAATATATATATCACGATTAAGGTAAAAATGGGTTTACATAGTGGTTAAGCATTATATTAAGGGGTCAAAAAACATAGACACAATTAAAAATTACATTTTATGGACATATTTCGAACCTATCCTCCATTTTACTATAATTTACCATTATTGGAGGCACAATATATAATGGAAACCTCTCAATTGTGTTTACCTTTTTATATTTATAAGAATGCCACTCTTCGTCCACTATAAAATGGAAATCACCCCTCCCTCACCCCCTTCAATTATACAAACCTATAAATACCCTTATATCTTCCAAACCCTATCAAAATCATCTCCAAACTTCTATCCTCCCATATTAGAAGTCTCAATTTGGGCATAAAACAAACCAAGTTAGTCATTTACTGAAAACCAAAAGGAATTACCCAATGAAGAGGTGACATCCTTCCACTTGCACTTTTGTTTTATTTATTTATCCACCATCAATTATTCTTATATCAATATTATATAATAACATAATTATCCTAAATATACTGAAGCATTTTTATGTTAAGGGTTCTACCTACACACACATCCATCAAATTTTATATAAAATCATTGTTAATTTGTTCGGAGAACTACCGCTTCACAAACCGATGTCATTCATTATTCCATTACCACTTCTAAAGGATGGTAATAATGATAAGATTACTATTTTTATATAGTATATATGATATTTATGATGTATTTATTCTTCTAGAATTATTATATAATTCATACCAACATGATTTTCATTTTTTGGTAACATGATAACTTCGTTTGTGGATGTTTGTACTACCACCTCCTCAAAGCGATGTGATTCATTCACACTTTATATAGAATGTATTAAGGATGGGTAAAGTGAACATATATGATATATATAACAAAATAATGATAATTTAATTATAATATATATATATATATGTCATATTCTTTCTTTATTTCAATGAGATAAGAAAATGGAAACAACATTCATGCTTATGTACGACCCACTGTCTCGAGGAACGGTTTATTCCATTAAATATTTCTATATTTTACTAATTATTATTGGCACTTATAAACTAAATATTTATGATATATCAATATTTTTTTACATTCTTGATATAATTAAATCATGTTCTATTTCAGAGTGTTCAGAATAACAAGTCAAAACCTATACCAAAAAACAAAGCGATTATTACACAAAATGTAACTTTAACATGAAAGGGTAATATAAATTCATAATAAATTCATATATTTAATTATATTTAATAATATTATTTTTTTAGTTGTATAATACACTTATTTTAATTATATAAGAGGTTTTAAAGTGTATAAAAAAAGCAAGACCAAAGGCAATGGTTTTCATGTTTCGCTTTTATTTCTATGACATATATGATATATTCAACACATATTCTTGTTTTGTGGTGTATATAATTCCCTATGAAATTTTATATCATGAATATCCATTATTTCATGATATCTAATGTTTCAATTGATTTTATTATTTCACTGATCTCACGATTCAAAAGTTACTCAAGTAGTAAGGGGATTTATAGTGTCACTTTTATTTTTGTGAGACTTATAACTTATTCACCACTGGTTTCTTTTATGTGGTATATATAATACCCATGAATGTATTTTTTTAATTATTATCCTTAACATTATGGTTATTATTATATCCTTTTTATGATCTCTATTTCATGGGGTTTTACAGTTCAAATATTACCAAATCGGTATGGTAAATTTGTCTCAATGTTCCTTCTTTGAGACACATATTATGTTATGCACCTATATTCTTTTATGAGGTTTATATACTTACATTTTAATTTTTTTACCATGAATATTCTAATTTTAATGATATTTTAATATTATTTTAAATTCACTCTCTCATGGGTATTATGATTCAAAGTTACCCAAGTGTTAAGAGATTATTTCTAAAATCCCATTGTTATTGGGAATATTTATGATTATGCATCCATTGGGGAAATATTATGATCTAAATCTCAAGAAATATCATTAATTTTATTATAATCTAGTTATTCATGACATCTTCATTTATATGTACCATTTTATGACTCTTTGGTACTGAAGATAATTGAGAAAAAAATTTACAAAAACCCAACATTATTTCTCTCTTCGGTCGGAAATCTATTTTATTCATGAAATATCCCATTTTTCCTGATTAAGACTTTGGAATATTCTTAATAATATCTTTAGATCCAGAAATAGAGAAAGTATGAGATTTTAAGTCCTAGTGTGCTCAAAAATGGTTTTTTAAATATATTAAATTCCACACAAGGACAGTTTTCCTGAAAAAAGTTGAATTACTCCAAGATGGGATCCTAGATCATAAATAAAAGAGAACCATTGAGTTGAGAACACAAGTTTCCCCCTAGGTGTGGAATAACCTTTTTCTATGCATAACTATTGCAGATAAGTCAACTTAATCTTAAAATGAATAAAATAATTAATTGAATTGTTTTATATTATTTCATTAACACAACAACCTAACCTATATTATAAGTAAATGGTTTTGTCGAATTCCTAGATTTATCCACTAAAACCATGAGATCCATAGGAATGATAGTGAGTCTATGAATGATATTACATTAGCATATGATGATCATGTTTAATTTCAATGATTTGTGCAAGGTGAATTTAGAGGACCTCTCCAATAATCATGGTGTAACTTTGTTCTTTGTCAGTAATAGATCCAAGTCAAGGTTTTACATTGATTGATTTTTTTTCTTTCCTTGTTTTGGTTTCTATGATGAACATGGATAAATAAACCAATAGATTGATTTTTTGATCAATCAATGGTGGGATTGGATTTAATGGAGGGATTTTATTGGGACTATTTTAGTTTGAGTGAATTTTTATCTATCCATTCATCATTATAACATCAATTAATTGAGTTTGACCAGAACATCAACTGAGGACATTCAGCGTGATGGTTTTTTTTATTTTTTCTTCCAATTATTTGTTCTTCATGTGTGTTCTTCTTGGCCTTTGGTTTGACAAATAATATAAATTCAAAAATTTTAAACTAGATTCATGGATCAACGGTTCTAAATCATTTATCTAGGTTTAGAATGACATGAAGATGGTGCTACAATGGAGACTGTATAAGATTAGATGACGCAGGTACCCAGTTTTATTGTTATTGTTTTAGTAATGAATAAAACTATTTGAAGGGATTTACCCAATGAATAAAATATTTGTATGATGTTGTTCATCCATAAAATGGCTAGTCTAAACTAGTTCCTCAGTTTTTCAGGTGATGTGCAGCCAGAACTATGGTTGGAGTACCAGTGAAGATGAACGTAAACCATATCTAGGAATCTAGAAATATTCTAACTATATAGAATGTAACTTAGATCCACACATCGTGTTAGCCCCTCCTAGTGGTGGATAGGGTTTTGGGGGAAAGATAAGGATCACAAGGAATGTGACTCTTTCACACTATGTATAACCTATCATCAGTGCCTTGGTGTGTATGTCAGAGGTTACATAGTCACAGTCTGGCATGAACGGGCATGGGAACACTGTGTACTCCCACACAGACATGGCTTGGCCTAGTGTACAAGGGAATAACCATGTACTAGTACAAAATTAGATTAAATGGGATTCTGACACATTTTGTAATATTACACAAACATGGGAGATGGACCCTTGGCATGGGTATGATCTGCGGTCAAAGGGATACAGCTTGTAACCCTACTACATTCCATATAATCCTAAAATCTTGGCATGGATCCCTTTTCCACTTTGTCTTGGAAAATTTTCATTGAGGTTTTTCCCCATATCCAATCCTTTAGGGATAGTAAGGAATCATCTCCTACACATAATACATCAATCATTTTATTAGTAATTCTTGGATAGAGTCCTTGGAATCCTTCCGTGCGGCCCAGAGTGAGATCCTATAATCATCTTTATGCCCTAGTTATAGTTCGTGGAATCTTCACGACTAATACAATATGGTCCATGATCTTATACATAGAGGCTTAATTCACATTGATTTGTTGTTATAACCCCATTTCCTTGGGTGTGATCATCATATATATATCATTTCTCTTTGGACCTTCGGTGTGTACATCCTATGGTGATACCCAATGATAATTACCTCTTGGACGAGCATAATTTGTACTTCATAAATAGGATTGTGTTCACCCAGATGAGTTTCATATGGAACCTTATATCTAGAATCCTAGGATGGAATTATGGTTGTAAATTACCCTTAGATTGTATGTATTTTTTGAGTATGTCTCAAAATTATCTTCTTATGTGTTGTATGCATATAACTATGTTGACCTAAATATATTCATTTTTTATATGCATTGTAGTTCCGGGTGTTCCTACTAGGTATTTTTATACTCACCCGTGGACGGTCTTTTACAACACATGATATCTTTTGTGCAGACAGACTACATTTTGAAAGAGTCCTAGATTGACAAAGACCAGGATGTAAATGTTTGTATCAAGCCAATGGTCTGAGTTTTCAGCGTGTACGGATCCCAATTGATCATATGGTTGCACTTGCGACCAGTTATCTCCATGGAGAAATAGTTTTCTCTAGTAATACCAACATATGACACACATGTATAAAGTGTGCATTGTGGGTTTTAGAGATAGAAATCACCCGGTTTTTTTAGTGAACCAAGATCCCTTTTATAATGTGGATTAAGAATGGAGTGATCCCATGGTGTGAATGTCCCACATAGATAGGATCTCTTTTAATGGTGGTCCTAGTGGTGAGACTTCTATAGGGTGATTTAGGGTGTTATTAAAAACTAGTTTTCATTATGTTTATGTCACTTTGGATATGTGAGGAAGATGGACCATCTCCCCACTAAGGTGTGTTTTAAATACATAATCCAAAACTGTACAGGATAGTCAGTTCCACCCAGAGCAGATAGTGTCAAGGTGTGGCGGATAATTTTCTTTGACTTGTGTGTTTAAGTTTGTTGATGTACTATAATTTCAATGTAGTCCCTCATTTTTCTAAATAGGTGGGATAGTGAAAGAATTTGTACCATGTTGTGGGATCTTGTGGTATCTTGAGGGTGGTTTGAGGTATGACATGTGTCCTCACTGCCCCTCTTGCAATTTTAATAGGGAGATATGAGCCACTGTCCCCTTAATGTATTCCCTATTTGAGACCTAGTGAAACTAGTGTTGTATTTTTCTCAACCCTTATGTTGGAAGTTCATATAGATAGGGTAACTAATTTTTCACTTCTACATACAATGTTACATGACTCTCAGAGGAGGGAGAGAGCCTCTACGGGAAAAATGAGCAATTGCGACGGGTTATTTGCGACGGGATTTATTCCCGTCGCAAATAGTCATGTTAAAAACTTATTTGCGACGGGGGTATTTCCCCGTCGCAAATAAGGAGGCTTTTGCGACGGGATTGCTTTCCCCGTCGCAAATAGTTTTCCCGCGATGCGCGCCAAATCGCGGGAAACTTATTTGCGACGGGGAAATATTCCCGTCGCAAATAACCGGCGGCGGTAAAAGGTATTTGCGACGGGAATATTCCCCCGTCGCAAATACTATGTCGGCAGGGATTATTTGCGACGGGACCCGTCGCAAATAACTATTTACCGGTTGACCGTAATAAATGTTGGCTAAGGTATTTGCGACGGGTACCGTCGCAAATAATACTATTTGCGACGGGAATCCCGTCGCAAATGGGCCCGTCGCAAATAATCTAACCTATAAATACCCCCATCCGTTTTTTTCATTTCATTCTCATTCCTTATCTTCTCTCTCTCTCAGAATTATATTTCTAGAGTTGAGTTTTTCTCCAGTTTAAGTTTTATCTCCGGAGCTGATATTAAAGTTTTGAAGAACGATCAGAACAGATCAATTTTCAAGGTATTTATCTTCATTTTAATTTTGATTTTATTTTTAATTTCTTATTAGTTTCTATTATTATTAATTAGTTGTAATTTAATTATGTTCACATTGTTTTATTATTTAATAAATTTAAATTATAAGTATTGTTTATATGGTAATTAGGAATAATTAGTAATAATTTTTAGTAATTAAGAATAAATATTAATAACTAGTAATAAATACCAATAATTAAGAATAAGAACATTATTACATTATTAGTTTATTTTATTATTAATATTAAAATAATATAATTTTTTATATATATACAGTTCTTTTTTCATCTGTGTGTTTGCTGTCTTCACATGTATTATTTGTATGTGGAGATAGAAAACGCACAGATGAAAAAAGAACTGTATATAAATTAGAAAATTATATTATTTTAATATTAATAATAAAATATATTAATAATGTTATTATTTGTAATTATTGGTAATTATTTCTAATTATTGATAATTATTCATTTAATTACTAATAATTATCAATAATTAAGAATAATTAGTAATAATTACCAATAATTAACAATAATTAGTATTAATTACCAATAATTAGTATTAATTACCAATAATTCGTAATAATTAGGAATAATTAACAATAATTAGTAATAATTAGGAATAATTAACAATAATTACGAATAATTAACAATAATTAGTAATAATTAGGAATAATTAGGAATAATTAGTAATAATTAGGAATAATTAGTATTAATTAGTATTAATTAGGAATAATTAGTAATAATTACCAATAATTAGGAATAATTAGGAATAATTAGTATTAATTACAAATAATTAGTATTAATTAGGAATAATTAGTATTAATTACAAATAATTAGTATTAATTACAAATAATTAGTATTAATTACCAATAATTAGTCTTAATTACCAATAATTAGTATTAATTACCAATAATTAGTATTAATTACCAATAATTCGTAATAATTAGTATTAATTACCAATAATTCGTAATAATTAGGAATAATTAACAATAATTAATAATAATTAGGAATAATTAACAATAATTAGGAATAATTAGTAATAATTAGGAATAATTAGGAATAATTAGTAATAATTAGGAATAATTAGTAATAATTAGGAATAATTAGGAATAATTAGTATTAATTAGGAATAATTAGTATTAATTACCAATAATTAGTATTAATTACCAATAATTAGTATTAATTAGGAATAATTAGTATTAATTAGGAATAATTAGTATTAATTACAAATAATTAGTATTAATTACCAATAATTAGTCTTAATTACCAATAATTAGTATTAATTACCAATAATTAGTATTAATTACCAATAATTAGTATTAATTACCAATAATTAGTATTAATTAGGAATAATTAACAATAATTAGTAATAATTAGGAATAATTAACAATAATTAGTAATAATTAGGAATAATTAGTATTAATTAGGAATAATTAGTAATAATTACCAATAATTAGTATTAATTAGGAATAATTAGTATTAATTAGGAATAATTAGTATTAATTACCAATAATTAGTATTAATTACCAATAATTAGTAATAATTAGGAATAATTAACAATAATTAGTAATAATTAGGAATAATTAACAATAATTAGTAATAATTAGGAATAATTAACAATAAGTAGGAATAATTACGAATAATTAGTATTAATTAGGAATAATTAGTAATAATTACCAATAATTAGTATTAATTAGGAATAATTAGTATTAATTACCAATAATTAGTATTAACTACCAATAATTAGTATTAATTACCAATAATTAGTATTAATTACCAATAATTAGTATTAATTACCAATAATTAGTATTAATTAGGAATAATTAACGATAATTAGTAATAATTAGGAATAATTAACAATAATTAGTAATAATTAGGAATAATTAGTATTAATTAGGAATAATTAGTATTAATTAGGAATAATTAGTATTAATTAGGAATAATTAGTATTAATGAGGAATAATTAGTATTAATTACCAATAATTAGTATTAATTACCAATAATTAGTATTAATTAGGAATAATTAACAATAATTAGTAATAATTAGTATTAATTAGGAATAATTAGTAATAATTACCAATAATTAGTATTAATTAGGAATAATTAGTAATAATTACCAATAATTAGTATTAATTACCAATAATTAGTATTAATTACCAATAATTAGTAATAATTAGGAATAATTAACAATAATTAGTAATAATTAGGAATAATTAACAATAATTAGTAATAATTAGGAATAATTAACAATAATTAGGAATAATTAGTATTAATTAGGAATAATTAGTATTAATTACGAATAATTAGTAATAATTACCAATAATTAGTAATAATTACCAATAATTAGTAATAATTACCAATAATTAGTATTAATTACCAATAATTAGCATTAATTACCAATAATTAGCAATAATTACCAATAATTAGCAATAATTACCAATAATTAGCAATAATTACCAATAATTAGTATTAATTACCAATAATTAGTAATAATTACGAATAATTAGAAATAATTAGAAATAATTACCAATAATTAGCAATAATTAGCAATAATTAGAAATAATTAGCAATAATTAGAAATAATTAGCAATAATTAGAAATAATTAGCAATAATTAGAAATAATTAGCAATAATTAGTAATAATTAGCAATAATTAGGAATAATTAGTAATAATTAGGAATAATTAGGAATAAGTAGGATTAATTAGGATTAATTAGGATTAATTAGGAATAATTAGGATTAATTAGGAATAATTAGTAATAATTGCCAATAATGACCAATAATTGCCAATAATTACCAATAATTGCAAATAATTAGGAATAATTGCAAATAATTAGGAATAATTAGGAATAATCAGGAATACTCAGGAATACTCACGAATACTCACGAATACTCACGAATACTCACGAATAATCACGAATACTCACGAATAATCACGAATACTCACGAATACTCACAAATAATCAGGAATACTCAGGAATACTCAGGAATACTCAAGAACACTTAGCAAAAAAAATTATATTATCAATATTTATGAAAAAAATATTAATATTATTAAAATAATAAAAATTTATAAAATATTAAAATTATCAATATTTACAACAGATTTTGCTCTATTCTTAACATGTTCAAATCTTAAAGGGTCGCTAATTGTCAGGTCATGCGCAATAAAAAGTTTCTGTCAGCCATGTCCAATGTAAACTCTATAATTGTCCTTGCATGGTCGATCACTTCAAAAGTAATGTTGCAATCAGACAAACCAAGTCATTCCCTTCTTATCTATAAGAATCATCTCACATGAACCTTTACATAGACCATTCTTCCTTGAAAATTTAAGGGAAAAATAATGATATCCCCTCAAATTTTTAAGGAAGAATGATCTATGTAAAGGTTCATGTGAGATAATTCTTATAGTTAAGAAGGGAATGACTTGGTTTGTCTGATTGCAACATTACTTGCGAAGTGATCAACCATGCAAGGACAATTATAGAGTTTACATTAGACATGGCTGACACAAACTTTTTATTGCGCATGACCTGACAATTGACGACCCTTTAAGATTTGAACATGTTAATAATAGAACAAAGTTTGTTCTGAATATTGATAATTTTAATATTTTTTAATTTTTTTTATTATTTTAATAATATTAATATTGTTTTTTCGTAAATATTGATAATATTTTTTTTATTACTAATAATTAGTAAACGAAATCTGCTTGGATAATGAAGGGAAAATTTATAACCATCTCCACAACGATGATTATCAAATTTCCTTTCATTATTCAAGCAGTTTTCCTTTTGCTAAGTATTGCTAAGTATTGCTAAATTAGTAATAAATAGTAATAATTAGCAATAAATTGTAATAATTAGTAATCCTTGCTTGAGTGTTTTTTCTAACAAATTATTCAAAACCAGTAATGCTTTTATATTTTATAGAAAAATATGGAACAGCGAGGTCGTCAACAGTCATTATTAGATGACCGCATATGGATAAATCAACGTAGAAATCCAAATGGTTCTGGTTTAAATCCAGTATATATAGAGGGTGTGGAGATTTTTTTATCATTTGCGGCATCAAATTCAGAATTTGTTTCAGAAGGAAAGATAAAATGCCCTTGCAGAAAATGTGCATTGAGAACGTTTGACACGTTTGAATAATAATAATATTTATATTTTATAATATTAAATTTTATATATATATTAAAATTTTATATATATATTAAAATTTTATATATATATTAAAATTTTATAATATTATAATTTAATTATTTTTTTGTAATACTTGAATTATTTTAATATTTGAATGTAAAATAATTCTATTATTTTTATATTAATTAAAATAACTTATTAATATTTTTTTTATTTATGAATTATAATTATAATATTATTATATTAATTAAATTATTTATTAGTATTCTATTATTTTTATTTTTGAATTATAATTCTACTATTATTATAGTAATTAAAATAATTTATTATTTTCATTTGTAAATTATAATTCTATTATTATATTAATTAAAATAATTTATTAATAATTTATTTTTTTTATTTTTTTTATAGTATTTGCGACGGGATACTATGCCCGTCGCAAATACTAGTATTATTAATATTTTTTTATTTTTTTTTAAAAAGAGTATTTGCGACGGGTCCCGTCGCAATTACTATTAATAGTATTTGCGACGGGTCCCGGTTCCCGTCGCAAATACTAGTATTATTAATTTTTTTATTTTTTTAAAAAAACGTTATTGCGACGGGCCCGTCGCAAAAACTATTTGCGACGGGTCCCGTCGCAAAAGGTATTTGCGACGGGCCCGTCGCAATAAATGTTTAAAAAGTTTTTTACAAAAATACGGAATACTATTTGCGACGGGGAGAATGCCCGTCGCAAAAAAGGGCTTTAGCGACGGTCCCGTCGCAAATAAGTTTAGTTGCGACGGCGTTTTCCGCAACGGGCTATTTGCGACGGGACCCCGTCGCAAATGGCTATTTGCGACGGGATCCCGTCGCAAATAGCCCGTCGCAAATACCTGTTTTTCCAGTAGTGTCTCATGTGGAAATACTTTCATAGTGAAAGTAGAACCCTATGAATTTTTCCTCAGTATGGATTAGTTCCTTACCATACATGCTCAAATGATTTCTACCAGTAGGATATTATTGATCCCAATTTTTTGGAATGTGGTTTTCTTCCTTTGATAAGGAGTGATCCCAAGAAGGTAAGGATATTCACATTCATAGAAGGTTATATCCATTTTCTTGTCAATTTTAAAGTATTTCCCATGGAGTAGAGGATGATATGAGATCATAGTTCCCTTGATGGAGGAGGACTAAGTGGAATTCCATCATGAGGATATTCCTGGTTGACCATTCCATCAAGAGTTGGTTTCTTCATGGACATGAACTAGACACAACCTTATATTTATTCTAGTATATCAGATGACCCTGGGTAGCTATAAGAGGTATAAGTTTAGTTGTAGGAGTAGTTAGAGTGGATGTATTTGTAAGATACATTTGGTTTTATAGTGAAGTCATGTGTTTTTGTCCTAGTAGCAGAAGAGAGCTTGATGTTGGATGTAAATTGTTGTCACTTGGACCAAGTCACATGAGGGAAAGTATGCACTAATAGGAAATGATTATCCCTTCACCTAGTGGATGGGGGAAAAGTATACCTTAGACTTTGGCCACAGAATGGGTTATCATCAGCTCTAGGTTTGAGGGTTGTATGTAAAGAGCATGGATTCCAAGATCCACTGTAATTCCTTGGAGTCCTTGGTGAAACTCTTTTTCATATTGAATGACTCAACAGAGTTCTCAAGATATATGGATAGGGTTATTAACCTTTCTTGGATCGGTTTTTTGTTGTATTCCTTGATGGTACCATAGTGTCCTCGGCATCATGTTTGGGGAATAAAAGACGCAATAATATGGTGATAGTCATGCTCCAGTAATGATTGTCATATGGAAGATCCCATGGAGTCAATTCTAGATTCGATGGTGCACATCTCAATATATGTATTCTAATATATGATAGTGACAAAAGACCCTATGGAGTGTGAGGAAGTGTGATCTTGAGGTCCACCCAAGGGAATGTTCATGGTAGTAGGTTCTCATAGTAAGGTATTCTATCCATTGTTGTCGAGATGGGTGATGGAATAAAGGACCTCTTTGCAGTTGACCCCTTGTGGGTGAGGGTGATACAGTGTTCCTCTAGTAGATAATTGTTAACCTTCTCTTCTTTTGAGATCCAATATGGTATGACTCAGGGATACCAATTGTGAGATATTGCAGCACCATATATCCATCGGATACATTCCCAATGTTAATTCCATGAAGTAGGGAATCATGTAATCCTTTTTCAATGTAATGATAGTGATTCTTATCATGATGTGAGAATTTGGGTTAAGGAGGTTGTTTTTGTTTAGCAGTATATCTAGTGGAAGTAAAGATGTACCTAGATAACATGGAATTGGTTGGGTATCCAAAGAAGTTTCAGTGAGTTTCTGAGTTAAAACTCTCTTTGTTTTGGTTTTATAAGGGTTATGAGAAATAGATATTTATGGAGATTTTAGGACACTTCTGCCTGTAGTATGTCACAAACCAAGCCAGAGTACCATTCGACCCAATAATCGACCCAATATGTGGCATATCTTAAAGGGAATTCATAATCCCCATGATCTTGATAATAGTTCCTAAGTATCAAAAATACACATTGGGAATAATTACAACCATTTATAAAATCATAAACAAACAACACTAATAGGCATTACAATAATTGATAACCATAGCCAAACCATGCACAACAATTTTCAAGTCCGATGTTCACAACATTAACCATAACCAAATGTACTACAAAAAAAATGGAACAAAAAAACTATCCCAAAAACCTCCATGCCATAAGATAGACATCAACCTCATACCACCACCAACAACCACTACAAGAAGTGTAACACTAGCATCTGGATCCACCATCACTACCAAGAAACATATTTCCTTTATATGGTTTATACATAATATAGTCTACATATGTAAGAATGGAGATCTTTTTTTTCAGGTATGTCATTAATTTCTGGTTGTTTTTTAGAAAAACAGGAATTTAGGGAAATTTCAGGAGTACACGCCGTGTACTTATAAGTACACATCTTTTACTCAGTTGTCGCAGGTATCCGTGTGTTTTCCATGTAATGGATGAGTACATTGCTATGTGTGGTAACCTAGAGACTTCCAAAAGCAGGGTCCAGTTAAGGCAAGTACACATCGGGTACTTTGAAAGAACACGCCATGTACTTTATTTTTACTTCACTAAATGGACCGGGGTCGCATCTTATCGACAGAACCCTCTTCTTCTTCGTTCGTCTCATCCAGGAGTAACTGTACAACACGATTCCTCGTTGACCCCCTGACTTTCCTTCCTTTCTCTGATTTGACCACTGTTGATTACGTTGGAATCACCACGGTAAGATCTTACTTCTTCTAGAGTATCTTTTCATGATTCCTCTTCATTCACAAGATATCCTCGGTTGAACATTTTTAGTATTTTTTTAGATATATGGTGTTCTAGGGTGATTCAATGCCTAAGGTTCATGTATATCGATCTCATGATGACGAGGTAGGTGGTTTGTGCCTTCCTGTAGTTATTCTTTGAGTTATATGGGAAAAATTTCCCATTACCCTTCTTTTGGGTATTGCGTGTTTAGGTATTTTAACCTTATTAATGCCTTCTATTCTTTCTATGTTTGAATAGAGGTTTTTTGATTGTGATTAGGGTTAATTTCCATGCTACGAATGTGTTTCCCATGTTTTCTTGATGTTGGCCATTTGGTCTAGCTTTTCCTGTTAGGCATCTTTGTTTTCCATTCCTAGTGTTGTTAGGATGAAGTGATTATTTATATGATATGTTGTGTCGTGCCTTTTAGATAATTTAGATAAGTAGTACTTTGATGTTTACTTTGGCTGTTGATTATCATTTTTGCATGATTTCTTTACACGGGGATGTGGGAATCTAGTGTAGTGAGACCATAGGGGAAATTGACATTGAGGGCCTTCCCAGAGTGTCAGTTAAAATTATCACACTGCGAGACCATAGAGGGGATTGACGTTGAGTGCTCTCTTAGAGAATCTATAGTTATGTTACGATACTACATGAGGAATTGACATTGAGTGATTCCTCAGAGTGTCTATAGTTTACCGTTAAAAGACTATAGGGGTAATTGACGACGAGTGCTTCCTTAGAGATTATTTGATTACACGTGACTATTGGGGGAATTGACAGTGAGTGCTTCCTCAGAGATTCTCTATTATATCTTCTATTGTATTTTGAACCATAGGGGTTAGGCTATGATAACTACCTTGAGGGTTACTTGAGTTTGTAATTGAACCATAGGGGATAGGTTGTGAGAACTTTCCCAGAGGGTTACTGGTATTTGTAGTTGGTTGGTTAAATTGTTAAAGGTAAATGATTGAAATAGAAACTGTATGACTGTTTACTTTTGAGTACTTCCTTGTTTATTAATTATTTTTTATATTTCCTTCCATATATATTTACTGACTGTTAGGTACAAATCTTTGGGTGGTTACCTATGGATATTCGTCTCACACCCTGTTTGGGTTATGCTTTTTGGTCCCACAGAGATTATATTGTTGCAGGTATGGATATGGGATAGATCCCTTCTACTTTTGGTACTTGATTTCTGTGGAGATGGAGAGCATTGGGATTAAGATGAGGCTTGCGATGCTGAGGATTTTTTTACTTTTTTTTCTTGTACTATGTTTTAGTACTATATTTCAGCATTGTGACTTGTTTGGATTCTTTCCTAGACATATATATCATGCATCATTTATATATGTGCTCCGGTCATTTGTTTCTTTTAGTCTACCATTGTTTAATGTTGTATTGTATTATTATTGCTTTCTCTATTGTTATCTGGTATTTCTATTGTGTTACTCTACTAATGAGGGCATAGTTTCCCAACTATCACACCCAAGGACCTCACTACTAGTTGTCAGCCTCTGGCATTTGGAGAAATGTTCATGATTCCTTGTGACCAACCGGGTATGGGGCACCCCTGGGTGGCTTCTGGAACTAGGACATTACAAAGTGTTATCAGAGGGATTCTTTTCTTCTTAGATTACTATTTGGAGCATGTATCCAGGGATAGGAAGGAATAGGTAGTTGGTAATAAGTTGTGCATGGGAGTAGCTAACCCATGTACAGGGAAAATTCAATTTACCTCATTTATTTCAATTGTTTTTTTTTTTTCAATTATTACAGTTGATTTGATTTCACCATTGGGTGATTCACATGTTTTGTGTTGTTATTGTTGAGGTTGTTGAGGTTCTATTTCTGTTTAAACCCAATGAGATGAGGGTATTCCATCCCATGCATCATATAGGCACTTTCTAAAAATCACATGCCATGCATTCTTACCATGCCATGTAGGGTGTATTATAGATTGAATGTTGTTGTGATAGATGATGAGTTAGATATTCATGTTGTTGTGATGGATGCCTTGATAGAATACATGCTATTTGAAAGGGTATTTCTAATATGTAAGATTTAGTTTGATTGAACATCAAGCTTTGGTTCTTGAGGTGTTATGGGCCTTTATGGACCAGAATTTGGAGGATTATTTCTTTTTTAGTATTATATATAACATGTATAAGATTACATGCTTTGAATCGTGGTATGTATGGGTCCTCACAGATCGTAATTTGGCACTTTAATGTTGTTTCAGTGTTTTTCTGGGGTTCTGGAGTAGTTTTTGAGGCTCACTATCTGGAAAAACCTAGAATACCTGGCGTGTAATGATGAATACATGCCATGTGTCATTCTATTCGGGAATGAATTTTTTTTCTTAAGTACATGTCGTGTACTTATCTACATAATGTGTAGTCTCTAACCATGTCAATGGTTGTGTGGGAAGAGACATGGGGTTGGGAAATCATTGGCGGGACATGCCGTGTACCGGATATACCCGTCGTGTTATTTAGACTTTGTGTCCACCAGTGTGACTAATCGCATGGATGGATAAAACTTAGGTTATACACATCGTGTCAAGCTTGAACATGCCTTGTAGTATAACCCTTGGATCTGGCCGTGTAATGAACAACACGGGTCAATGAAATCCTTCTAGTACACGCCATTTCTGGCATAAACACACTGTGTAGAGTTAGCAGTTTGTCCACCCACGTGACTAACAACACGGGTAGTTGAAACCTAAGTGGCACACGCCATTTCTGGAACAAACACATTGTGTAGTCCTATCCTAGGAGAACAGTGTGGGTTAGTCATGTTGAAGAACTCAGGCAGGGGAAACGAATCAAGTACATGCCTTGTGTTGGAATAACACACCAAGTGTATGGGGTGTTACATGACCAATTTTGGAAGAAGTACACGCCCATGTGAAGGATTGAAGGAACACACCATGTAAGGGTTATACACGCCATGTATCCATGTTTTTAGAAACTTTAATGCTTTCCTTTTTATGTCCCTTTCTCGAACTTCTAAGTTTTAGTCCTTGATAAATCTTGATCCTAAGGTGTGTTCATGACATTGAAGAGTCATGACACCAAGACATCCTCCGATTGTACGCCAGATACAATGCAGTGATCATACACCGAACATGGCTGATCAGGCACTTCCATAAGATCCTCCTACAGTGCCATTCTTTTCACCAGCCGTCATTCAGGACATAGGGGTTGATGCATAGTTCTGATATGGCTTTATGAGGTTCATGCAGACCTTCCAGGGAGCACCACATCCTTCCCCGTGATTGGAAGAATTGATGCGGGTTTTCCAAAAGCAGCATCCTCCCACCTTCACAGGGGAAGGAGGACCTTAGGCTTCAGAGTCATGGTTATAAGTTATGCTTTCTATATTCGAGCATCTAGAGATTACTCTAGAGAGGAGAGTGCATCTCGCTACTTATATGCTTCGGGATTCCGCCAAGAGATGGTGGGATGTGGTTTCGCGGGTAGGACGCTAGCAGGGTATGGCTTGGGAAGAGTTTCAGCATGCCTTTTATGATTACATCTACCAAGAGACATTTAGGGCCAATCCAACCTGAGATTTCTTGAGTTTGGATAAGGGTACTCTTTCAATCATGGAATATTCTTCTCGCTTCACAGAGCTGCAACACTTTACACCCTTTTACGGGGTGATGAGTTATTCCTAGAGAGGAAGTCTAAGGATGGTATCAGGAAAGACATTCAGGCTCAGGTGAACATCTTTAGATTGAATTCCATCACTTCTATAGTCAACCAGGTGCTGATCACGGAGCGCAACCTGAGGGGTTCTATAGTTTTAGGCCCGAGAAACATAGAATCCAGAGTTGGTACTTCTCTGGCTAATAGTAGGAAGTGCCGCTGGGAGAATACGCATGGAGATCTGAGTAGGCGGGGTATACTTTCAGGTATCTAGGTGGTATTCTAATAGTGTGGTAATGTTGGGCACATGAGGCCACATTACCCGAGAGACCCATTGGAGTGCCGATCTTGTGGAAATATGGGGAACCTTCAGCATTTCGGTCAGCTTTTCTCACTAACAACAGGTGACAGGGGTTCTTATATGACACTCATTCAGAAGCATCACCACTAGTTTCTCATCAATCCGGGAACTGGAGTTATTCCGACCATTCAGGTTGAGGTGGAGGTTGCGGTTGTGATAGCCAGTTGACAGTCTTCCAGTGACAACAGGGTGGATCTTCTTAGGATGGTTAGTCAGGGTCACAGGGTTGTGGTGCAGGTCAAACTTTTGCAGTGGACTAGACCCAGTAGAAGAAGGATCCTGGAACCTCTATAGTTCGAGGTACGATCCTAGTTTCCTCATTTTTATCTTCTACACTTTTCAATACAGTGGATTCCCATAGTTTCATATCTGTTGTAGTTGTGGAGAGACTTAGGCTATGTATCTTTTCTTCTACTGATTTTTTGACGCTAGACACTACGTTGGGGACAGGAACGACTAGTTTACGTTAGTGGAAGGATTTTCCTCTTTAATTTGGTGTGTGTCACTTCTTTTGGGACCTTTATGTCTTAGAGATGATAAGCTATGATGTCATTCTTATAATGGACTGGTTAGTTCCCTTCAAGGCAGTTGTCAATTTCTATCATCATAGGGTGAGTTTCTCATCACCAGAGGGTAGATCATTTTTACACAAGGGTGAATGGGATGTCCAGGCGAGTAGAGTGGGACCTAACCATCATGGGTTGGGAGGAGTTAAATCCCAAATTGCTAGTCTATATCTGGACGACCAGGGTACTTCTCAGTTTGACTTCCCTCAAGTGTTTGATCGTTACCAGGATGTCTTTCCAGAGGACTTTTCAGGTTTTCGTTCAGAGAGAGAGGTGGACTTTTCTATTGAACTTGTTCCATGAGAGACACGAGTGTCTATTCCTCCCTATAGGATGGATAGGCCAGAGTTACAGAAGACCAAGAAGTAGTTGGAGGAGTTGCAGGCTAAGGGTTTCATCTGACCCAGTACTTCTCCTTGGGGTTCTCCAGTCCTATTTGTGAAGAAGGCGGATAGTACCCTCCAAATTTGTGTGGATTACCAAAGATGAAATAGTTTCCGGTCAAGAACTGATATTCCTTTCCAAGGATTGACGATCTCTTTGATCATCTTCAAGGAGCTCGGGTGTTCTCGAAGATCGACTTGAGATCCGGTTACCATCAGTTGCGCATTAGACTATCTGATATACCGCTTACAAACTTTCAAAGCATGTATAGTCTATTCGAGATGTGTGGTTATGCCATTCGGTCACACGAATTCACCTGTATTTTTCATGGCACTGATGAACCGATTGTTCCATCCATACTTGGATTTCTTTGTGGTAGTCATCATGGACGATATCTTGGTGTACTCCCACACTTGACACGACCATGTTTCACATATTGAGATCATTTTGAGTACACTGAGAGAGAATTAGTTATATGAAATTCTCTCAAAATGCCACTTTTGGATGGACCAAATTCACTTATTGGGTCATGTTATCTCAAAGACAGTAGTATCAGTAGAACTGGAGAAAGTGAGAGTATTATTTTTCTGGGAGCATTCAAAGAACTTCTTTTAGGTTAGGAGTTTTCTAGGGATAGCTGGTTACTATAGAAGTTTCATACAGGACTTCTCATGCTTAGCAATTCCACTGAAGGGCCTGACTAAGAAGGGTGTGAATTAATTGTGGTCAGATTCCTGTGAGTCAACCTTTCAGGAGTTGTAAGGGATGTTAACTTCAGCACCAATACTAGTTTTTCTATGGCCAGGAAAGATCTATACTATTTACTGTGATGAATCAGGTATCAGGATGGGAGTATTTCTTTTTCAGGGGGAAGGATTCATTACATATGGGTCTCGGCAGTTGAGTCCACATGGGAGGAATTACTCGATGCACGATCTCGAGTTGGTTGTATTTGTTCTTGCTTTACACTATTGGAGTCGTTATCTTCTGAGAGAGCATTTTGTGGTTTTCACCAAACACAAAAGTCTCAAGTATATCTTCACTCAGTGTGACATGAATTTGAGACAGCGAAGGTGGGTTGAGTACCTTTAGTCTTTGGACTTTGAGCTTCCCTACACACCTAGGAATGGAAGAATTGTGGCTGATGCGTTGAGCAGGAGGACGTAGATACAGATAGTCCAAGAGTCCAGCAGTGAGTGGCCTCTTATGGATCTGTTCTCTGAGAAGCATTTGGAGGTGCATGAAAGACATGGGCAGACATTCCTTTCTTCTGTGGATGTTAACTCTACTCTACTAAATCGATCACGAATGAGGAATTCATCTGATTCTAAAGGCCTTTTTATATCATAAAGTGTGTCAGGATAGGACCTTATTCCTGGATAGACCAAAGGTGGGGATGAGATCATGCGTTTTCATGGGCGTGTATGGGTGTCAGCAAAAATACGTGTGGAGGAGATGTGGGACTTTCATTCCTCAGTTTATGCAGTTAATCATGGTGTCACAAATATATATCACTATCTACACCATCGGTATTGGTGTCCAGGTATTAAGAGATATGTTGTTGGTTTAGTCATGAAGTGTTCCACCTATCAGTAGGTGGAGGTGGAGCATCAGTGACCCGCAGGGATTTTACAGTGGTTACCCATTCTTGAGAGGAAATGTAATGAAGTCGTGATGGATTTCATGAAATGTTTACTGAGGTCACCTCAAGGGAATAATGCAGTGTGGGTTGTCATTGACAGACTCACAAAGGTTGCTCTCTTCTTACCAATCAATGAGACCTTCAGTGTTGATGAGCTAGGGAGGCTGTACATCTAGGAGATCGTGCATCTACATGGGGTTACACACTCTATTATTTCGGATAGGGATGCATGTTTTAGTTCTTGGATCTGGTAGGGACTGTAGAAGGATTTGGGTACAAAGGTGCTTCTGAGTACAGCTTACCATCCCCTGACAGATGGCTAGTCTGAGCATATGATTCAAGTTCTGGAGGACATTCTTCGAGCATGCATCCTAAATTTTGGAGGTTCTTGGGAGAATCACATACTTCTTTTGGAGTTTTCATACAATAATAGTTTTCAAGAAACTATTCTGATGGAACCTTATGAGGCCTTGTACAGTGGGCCATGCCAATCACCCCTATGTTGGCTGGAGGCTGGGGAGGCAGATATGTTGGGACCTTGTCTTGTCCAGGAGACTACAAAGCAGATATAATTGATTCGGAAGAGGATGGATATTGCACAGTCATGACCAAAGTCTTATGTTGATCGACAGAGACGACCACTAGAGTTCGAGGTCGGAGATTTTGTTTTCCTGTGTGTCACACTGAGATTAGGAAACATAAGGATTAGAAGACCGGGAAAGATTTTTCTAATATATGTTGGGCCATTTGAGATTTTGGAGAGTATCAGGATGGTTGCCTACCAGTTACATTTACCTCACTGGTATCAGAAAATGCATGATATCTTCCATGTTTCTCAGTTACGTCATTACTTCCTGGACCCGTCTCATGTTTTTCAACCTGAGGAGGTTGAGGTAGAAGTGGATGCATCATTCTAAGAGAATCCTATCCAGATTTTTTATCACAGTTTGAAGGTTCTCCAGGGCCAGTATGTTCCTCTGGTATGAGTGATGTGGAAGCACGTGTGAGTATAGGACAAGACTTGGGAAAGGGAGGCTGATGTACGATCATAGTGGTCGGAGCTGTTTGAGGATTCTTCTTCTACGCTGCCTTTCTAGGGAAATTTGGGGATGAATTTCTATAAGGGGGGACGTTTGTAAGAACCCGGATCTTCTTTTTAGGTATTTCATTCATTCCTGGTTTTGAGAAAAACATGAATTTCTGGAAATTTCTAGGGCAGATTCTAGGTGAATTCTTGTTAATATCAAATAGAGAAAAATGTAATTTTCAACTTTTTAATGACTTGGAGAATTTGAATGTTTTTTAAACCATGACGTAATCATGTATCCTTCACTATCCAAGTGTAACCTTACACACAGTTATCCATCACTGTTTCTAAACTGTGCACCAACCGTGAGGTTTCCACTATCCAAAATGAAAATTGGATGCATGTTTACCTGGAAGAGGGTACACAGATTCACCTAACTGTGAACCAACTATGAACCACCTATTTTCAATCCCAAAATACCAATTTTTTCCAAAACAGAATGGGAAATTATGGGATAAATGAAATACTGAAAACAAAATAAGGTGTACCTCATAATAAAAACAAGGATGTGACATAGGAGGTAGTCTATATTTGTGGGATTCCCTCAATGATCATTTTATTTTGTGATAATTATATCATGGCATGCTCAGGGAGGGGATGTGATAATATTTAAGGGACTCAGTTGTTGTTGGGAACAGATTTTTACCCTAGCGAGCTGGCCATATGGAATGGACCATTTATATTCTAGTGAACATACTGCAATTTTGAATGTTTATTTTGAGTTATAGCTAGGAGGATCATATACCATCAGTGGAGTTTGTGTATAATGATGACTTTCACTCCACCAAATAAGTAGCACCTTTTCAAGACTATGTAGGAGAGACCAAGAAGAAAATTTATATACTGGTTGGAACTAGTAAGTAATAGCACTTGAATTATAGTATTGGTGTTATTGACGGTTATAAAGGGAACAATTAATCCAGGGGAGGATGGTGACTGTCTAGTAAATGTTAGAGGTTATCAGTGGACTTATGAAAGCGGCCTTTAGAGTTTGATAGTTACTTAGTTTTACAAATAATAATAAGATATCTCTGAGTATCTGTAGCCTTTTTTCCTTACTATTATTTGGGGTTGTGAGGTGGTATGCCGCTTAATCCTAATGTCATAGTAGTTTTGGGTTTGCTTAGTGTTCTCCACATGATGCGGTATAGGAGGTATGTGCATGACTCTTTATATGATATTGACCTAGGAAAGCTGGGCCACAAGTGTGGATTATCCTTTTCAAGGAACAATTGACATTACTTACTAAAAGGAAAAAATACACATTTTTTGTGAATGTTATCCTTGGGTGTGTTGTAAAAATGTAGGAAATCATTTGAAGATCTCATGGGATCATGGGACCCACTTGAGAGCTCAATATCCTTACACTTTAATTAGTTATTATTTTAGAGTAGGAAAATATTTGAATATCGAAATAATTTAATGTCCCTATTTTTTCATGTAAGACTTCGGAATATTCCTATGAATATTTTTGGGTTCAGGTGCAGAGATGACATGAGATTCTGAGGCCTTGTGTAACCATAATTAATTTTTGAAATATTTTCAATATATTAAATTCCACAAACATGATTTTTTCCTATAAAAGTTGAATAACTCATAAATGGGGGCCCAAATCAGAAATATGAGGTCATCATTTGATTTAGAAAATATTTTTTACCCTAGGAGTGACTTATTCTTTGTAGGCGTGGTGCGTTTGTGAAACATTTATTACAGACATAGAATTAATAAAATTAATTAATTAAATTATTTATTTTATTTTTTTTGTCACTAAAACTGGATTCCTATTTAAATATATGTCTATGGAGTTTGAATTAGGGTTTTAAACTAAACCCTAGGGAACTAGAGGCCATCAGGGGAGATCATTATTAGTGAATTAACAATGGATTGGAATAATAACATTGATCATTGTGCGAACAGAGTTCATGGATCATGTCAACGTCAGCAGATCATGACTATTCTTTATCAATGATTTATCCAAACCCAAGTTAGGATGTTGATTTGTGATTATTCCATCCCTTTATTTTATCCCAGTCAATAGTGGATCAATTTCACAAATAATTATTAATTCACGCATCGATGGTAGATCGGATTGATGGATTTTTTTTAATTGTGTATTTGTACCTCTTCATTCATCCTTTGTTTAACAAAGGATTGAGTAAAAAATAAAAAAATGAAGAAATATTTTCCTCACTTTCATGGTTTTATGATTTTCTCTCCCAATTATATATACGTTCATCGTTGGAGGTTTTTTTGGCCAGAAATTCGATGGATACCTAGTGAACAATTTTTGTTCATTAAATCCTCGATTAAAATGATCATTATTACATTTTGGGATGGATATTTAGAGATGGGATTACAGGATACGACTATGGTAGTAGATCCATGGGTAGATTGGGATCTTTTCTTCATGCTTTTAGTGTGAGACACTAAGAACGTGTGACACGGGTGCTTCCTGAGCATTGGATTTGGATGGATTTCTCCCATAAAAAGCGTGGAGGTCTAATGAACCTCAGATATGCAACCTAAAGCATGATTCAAGGAGGATTTTGTGGTTTTGGGGTAGGGGATGAAGACATGTAAAGCATTCTACAAGTTCTATGAAAAACGAAACATCATGGCTTATCATCCAATGAACACAAGCCATGTAGCCCATTTTATGTTTCGTTAGGGTTTCATCACATAGAAAAATATCACACTCTATGTGGTTCATGCCGCACACCATATAATCCTCAACTAATAGATCAACATGTATAGAGAGTACACACCCTGGATGCTAGGTGGGGTTTCATGATGTGTGGTCCATGTTGTATGTCGTGTACACCCTGGAATGTGGATCAATGTGTACAAGGAGTAAATGCCTAGGATATTGTGTGGTCCTACAAGCCATGTATGTCAATCCACATACTATGTACTTGGAAAAGTACACAGACTCGAGAAAGATGAAACACTGAGTACAGGGAAGACTATCACACATTGTGTACCCTTAAGACATGTCGTGTATTGAGGAAAAGTAGATATTGATTGATTTAAAGACATAGGCAGTACAAGGATTAGTGATACATGTAGTGTACCCCTAGGGACACATCATGTGCTCCTATTAGGATAGGTTGGTTTCCTCATTCTTCTTAGTATAGTTTAGTGGTGATGTTGTATGAGCTACCTTAGACCAGTATATGTTGAGTGTGTTCCCATGGTCTATACCTATAAGGGTTTAGTGTGGCATCACGTTCCCGCCAAAAGTGGGTGATTCACTGTAGCATCCTGTGATTGGTGCATTGTGGGTTAGTAACCTTATTCTGTAGTGAGTTGAGCAAGTCTTCTATTACTACTGACTCAACAACATAGAGCATGTATCCCATCTATTGGATCATAGAAATCCTCATTTTCCTTTGGGTTTATTTATATGGGGATATTGGAATTAGGATAACCAATATTTACATGGGTGTTGATCCCCTATCTTGGATGATGTTTCTTGTAGGGTCTGATATCCCCCCAGTGTGCCCTGACCATTGACCTTGAATCTGAGTATTGAGATATGATATTTTTGGTGAGGTGTAGTCTGATCGAGTGTGTATATAAAATGAAACCTCTTAGTTTCTATTGTGCTATTACCTAAGGTGTGTGACCTCTATGATGATTTTAATCAGTTGAATTATAGATCCTAGAGTTTGTTCTATTAGATGAGAATTATGTGGAACCTATAAGCAGTGATCCTAGGATTGATTTACAGTTGTGATCTTTAACATGAGATTGTGTTCCCTTGTTGATTATACTTATATTTTCTATTAAAATGTGTTGTAGACATATACATGTGTAGAGATGACTATTAACATTAATTATTTATGCTTTATGATTTTATGGTGTCCTACTTGGTATTGTTATTCTCACCCCTTCATGGGATATTCCAGCACATGTTGTGTCTTATAAAAACAACAGACCTTTTTGTGAAGTCCTTGGTGGACTAAGAGTAAGTGGAGATAGTTTGGGGGAGACAGACTAAGGTGTATAATGTGTTTCTTTTTATATTAGCCCCTCTATTTCAGAAGGTGGGACTTTAATTTCTTATTTTGGTTGGACTTTCATTTTTCCTCTTTTTACACTTTATGTTGCTCCATTTTATACTTGATTTTTCAGTTTTTTAGATGCATGAATGCATTTTTTTTATTTGTTTTACATTTTAGCATTGTATAGTCCTAGAGATGTGTGCATGTATACTGGTAATTAAGGTTAATTCCTCACAATTTGTGATATTCCTTCTTGGTTCTATTTTATAGCACATGGCCTATTGGTGCTTGTTTTGGGGTAGTCGTGTATTGTGCCCCATAGAGTTAGTTTGTGACAATTCAGGAATCATTTTTTATAAAAAAATCCAATAGGGTTTTTAAAAGACCATTCAAGCTCATTTTTAAGGAAATTTATTTTTAAAAAAATCAATTTTAAAATGTGTTTATATTGTTTTCAAGATCCCTTTATATGTTTTCAAAGAAAAATTTTTTCAAAATATTTTGAATCTCCCTTTATATGTTTTCATAAAAAAAGGTTTTCAAAATGTTTTCAATATTACTTAATATGATTTCAATTTTATTGTCAAAGAAAATGTTTATCAAAAGGATTTATTATTTAAAAATAATTTTTCAAATAAGAAATGATATTTTTCTCAGGGAATATTTTCTAAAAGATATTTTGAATTTATTTTCTATCTAAGATGACATATGTTGGTGTTACTCATGCCTTTATGGGGATATTATCCAAGGATACCATTCATGTTTTTTCTTGGAATGATTTATGTTTTGATTTCATTATTTTTATGAAAGAAAAATTCTCTTCCATGGGTTATATTCTTTTTTGGGACCCATTCCTCTTTAATAGGTTATATGTTTATGGAACCCATTTCTCTTCAACAGATTATATGCTTTATGGAACCCATTTCTCTTTAAAAGGTAATATGTTTATGAAACTCATTTAACTTTCATGGGTTATTTGATTGTGAAACCTTCTTCTTTTGACAAATTATGATTTTGATGATATTATTATCAAACCTACATATTTTCCACAAGTTATGATATGATGATATGTTTATGATACTAATCCATTTTAATTGGTTGTTATATTATTGTTTATGATATTGTGGAACATGTATGTATTATTTCATTATGAAACTGGTGGGACCTATATCTCCCTCCATTTAATTGGGTAATGATTTATATCTCATGATATAGACATGGTTTGAATGTGGAGTGAACTAGGTTTAGTAAAGGACTTTGTCTACTAAGATGGTCTTAAGAGTGAACCTTGTCTACAAATATAGTATTGGTATTGAACATTGACTACTAATATGGTCTTGGTAGTGAACCTTGACTACTATCATGGATTAGGGAGTGACACCATTCAACTATAAAGAAATTTCTCTGACTAGGGGTTGTGGTCTGTCCTGCCTAGTAGGTTAATCCCCCATGAAGTGGCTTGATAATTTTTGGAAATGATCCTTGACATATTGGGAATTGTTTTATATGATTGTGTGTCTAAAAAATTCATGTCTTATTACTATGTTATGCTTTCATGGATTATGTTCTTCATTCCCTTATGACTCATGCCTTATGTTTTTTCCAATTGTTATGCCCTGACTCATGTGTATGATATTTTATATGTAGGGTATGATCTTTAAAATTTATGCTCAAGTTGGAATACACTTATGTTCATGTTATTCTTATGTATAGCCTATATTTACCCTTATTGAGCATCTAAACTCACCCTTTCTTATACTTCCTTTCCATAGGTTATTAATAAAGGTTTGAATTAGGAGTAATAAAGGGGAAGATCATTTTGGGAAACATTGAATATCTTTCCCTGAGTTAGAATAATTTGTTCTTATTTCCAAAGACAGTATACTATTATGGTCCTCAGGAATGTAATTTTTGTAATGTTCTGAATATTCATATAAAATGATGTAATATCCATGTATATTAATCCCATGTCACTATATAATCCATTAAAATTGACACACCCCAATCAAATCCATGGTGTAATGAAATTCATATATTCATAATAGACTTAAAGTGGTGGAGATTGGTGACTAACCACCTAGGTCTTCATGGAATATTGAGAAGGTTCATATAATAATAAGCCTTCATAGAAAATTAAATAAAATTATCATTTATGTTAAACCCCAATAGACCCATGTGATAACAAATTCATATAATGTAATCCTAAAACACTTTAACTACACAATGTATTAGCCCAAACAACCATGAGACAAACAATATAATATATTATAAAAGAAATGGGATCATGTCATATTAACCTTATGAAGTATTTTTATAAGAATAACCTATGAACATTTATGTTAAAAAAATACCACTCATGATACATCCCAACTTCTAAATCGAAGTTGTAAGACACCAAACCCTCAAGGTTTATATCCTCTGATGCAAGATAATAAATACACTTTAGTACAACATTTTATGGAATTATACACCACACTGAAGAATAATTTCCTCCATCAGTCAACTCTTATTTTCTCAACATATTGGGCCAAACCACTCTGAATATACCTAGTATAATTTTAACCCCCAACTTCTTTAATCCTCAATAATTTAGCAGAAACCTCCAATACCATCAAACCACAATGTTATGATCCGAGATAACTGAGTTCATTAAATTAGATTCATATATAATTATTTCCATCAATGAAAATATAAAAATTTAATAACGAAGTCATCATCCACAAAATAAAAAAATCTCATACATATACCGCTAAAATGAATGATCATTTTTAGTAAAACACAATGCATGTATTTGAGTCACAATCATAATAAATTCTGGCTAGAATTAAACATCTCAACATCAAAGAAACACGTGGTTCCAAATACACCATGATAATTAGCATGAAATTATGATTTACATTCACATTTACACTACTTTATCCCACAAATACTTCATATGAAATGAACAAAGATAATTAAGAACCCATGATACACCTTCTCTTTTCAATCATGAATCCCATTTGAATACTCTAAGAAATTTGTATCATCCTATACATTCAACTAACACAAATAAATAGCATAAGAGTCATTATTAATATATTAAAAATCTACTACACATGGAATATATCCGGGATATGATCAAGATGTGAATGTGGGGTTAACTAATACACCACCCCAATAACATACTCCAACATGTTGAAGTGATAAATATATGTGAACCATAATTTTTCAACAAAATCCCCACTATATACAATGAGGGGAAAATTTTAAAAATAATAATTTATGACCTAAAATTGTCAATGTATCAAAATTTTCTTTAGAAAATTCATTTGATGATCTAGAACTAACTTCATTCTCTATATAATCTACTTAAACATCTTGTTTATTCTCTATAACACAAATACTCCATGTAATATAGACTCTACAACCTTAGTCGGTTAAAAATTAGACCTTTATAGAAACATATAAAAATCATTGAATGGTTCCATAACAATGATCTAGTAGTATATATTATTGTACAAAAAACACATGTAAAGGAAGATACCTCACTCATGAACTGCTATCATAGAGAACACAAGTATACAACATATACTCTAGTATTTTCATAGTTTTATCAATCTAACCATCTATCTTAGTAAGAAATCATGGGTTATGGAATAGATAAAAAAAATTAAAACATAAATCCTCCAAAAACATATGATGTAAAATATGGAACCTGATTAGATATCATGATCTTTGGGACATCATGACACCTCACAAACTCATCCACATACTACATCCATAAATAATTTATAGCACTCTTCTCCATAATCATAGTTAAGTGATCCAACATCATAATACAAAATGGGATTACCCCAATAAAATAAAATTATAAATGATATCAATGTAGACTTGTAATAAAATCAATCGATATGTCTCTTCACATACATTGAATGACAACCCATGGATGAAACAATACCTGGGATCAATATGTTATTATTTTACTATCTAACAAAACAAGAATCATGACATGAACTCTTCCCTAGACTACATAATCTAGGATAAGTATAAATGAACCTTAATGGAATGATTTATATTGGACACATCCAAATTCACATACAAAATTGTTCTATGAATATCATTAATAATCTCAAACTATTCATCATAGTACTTCCCTCAAAACAACATATGATATAGATAATCCTTGTTCCATTACTCATGGAAATCCTTATAAATGAAATTTTCATTCCAAACCACCACATTTTGATGTAAAAACTATAACTCCATAAATGGTTGTTATAAGTATTACTACATAAAAATATAATACATGAAACCCCTAAAACTCTCATATATCGATCTATACGATTCACATTAGGATCCTCCATCACTATATATGAATCTATAGTATCCCAAAAAAAATATCCCTATAACCTCCAATGCATTACATCAGCTACTAAGAACTATTTCCCTAACGTATGTGACATATCATGGATATAAACCTTGAATAAATACATGATCATCATCTAATGCATAATAAATTCATAATGGTATATGAAGGTCTAAATATTTTGTTAATTGTTATGACCATAATGTTTTTATTGATGAGATAATGTCACCAGAATAAAAAATCTAGTACCATATCTACAAACTATAGATCATTGGTGGAATAGTTATGATCATGATGACATAATTAAATTGACCCAAATAAGATCACATCCTTATGAAATATCAAGATAAAACACAAATTGATATGTGAATCACTAATGAAAAACAAAAAAACACTTCCCTTGGGAAAGTGATGAATATGATACTGATAAAATTCTCCATCAAGACATTGGAAGCTACCTAAAATAAATATATCTATATGTACCCATATTCATTCCTTGTCAAAGATTTAAAAGGTTCTACCATCAATGGTAAATATGAAAAAGAAAATAAATCAATATTAGAATTCAAGACATTGGAATCTATACAAATATGTAATATTATTTGGTAAAATACATGAAACAATAACCTAGAACTTCGATGAAATAAAAAACACTCACTATTGAGAAACCATATACAATAGTAAATGCAACATTCACTGAAAAATAAATATTTTTAATTCATCCCATAATTTATAAGGATGAAAAAGTACATGTAAAAAGTCTTTAGATTCATATTCAGATCCTCCTTAAAATTTGATTTTATAAGAATTTCATTGATCAACATCACCAAAAATTGATCTAGGAACACAAAAAATATGAACTCCATTAGTCCCATGAAAATAAAGTGGTGTTTCTGAATCCAAACAACATAACCATGGACTCAAGTCACCCAAAATGAAACATTAATGTTGTCCTATGAAAATATATAGGTATTTATAGAACGTTCTCAAATATATATTGCATATTCATCTATTGTAGTATGATCTATTTAATTTAACTATGGTTTTTGGAGCAATATATTAAAATAAAAATCTTTCTCACTCAATATCCTATAAACACCATTTTTAACAAAACATTAATCCCATTAGAATACTTATTCTTCACCAAAATATTTTGATCTACTAACATGTATATACAACAATTTTATTTAAAAAATAACATATCATCATCCTTGGTATTAAAAACTTTATCATTGGATTTCATTAAATATCATTCAAAATTTTATGTAAAACATTTTTCAATAGAAATTAAAATTGTAGTTAAAATATATTCTAAAAAATAAATTATTTCTCCCCTAATTAATATTAAATTTCATTTTTTCCCCAGAAATAACTTACTTCTCAAAACTCAATTGTTCTTTACCTTAACCACTAATGAACTCGATTAATTATTTACCCCCTTATTAATAATAATGATAAAGGATCATTAAATAGTGATGGTGTCGCTCATGTCAGGACATTGAGTTAGTAAATAAACTATCTCTTAATGTACATGAATAAATATAACATAAAAGAAAGGATATAATATTATGGATATCAATGTTATCCATAATATATTCCGTATATGAAAAAAAATTATTGAAGAAATATATCTTGAAACTTTAAGAATACTTTAAAAAAAATTACAAAACATAATAATGAGATTAAAATATTCATTCATATATATTAAGTCACAGAAACATAAATAAATGATGTTGGGGGATATGATTAACATGTATCCATTACATCAACAAAACATAAATCATAGTCGGGAGAGTATTTGTTATATTATCACCCACTTAACCCATGGAAGGAAAAAATTAAAGCATAAATATTATTTAAACTAGAATATCCTTTATAATATTATATATAATATCAAAGTAGTTTGATCTTGATTGAAACATTAGAAGGTTGTAAAACAATCATGCTTAGCTTTTCAAAACATAAAACAAGTGGATTCTCAACATAGAGTCACATATCCTCAAGATGAGTTTTCATCTATATCATCATTGTATCCACAAGATATATAGGGACACACTCAAAATCGTCAAGAATTAAAGTTACTTAGTCCTACATATTATTATATTAAACATAACAACTTCCACTTATAAGGAATTATTTTATTGAAACAACCATAAAATCATCAATATAGTAAAAAAATTGAATATTGTAACCCAGAGCTAATGGTTATTTTATTACGATGATGTAGAATATATTCCTAAAATAAAAATGATATAACCATTTTGGAGTACTAAAATAGTATATATATTACTGATCAATTCATTACATCTTAGATATATTCTTCATTATTTTAATCCATCAAAAATGAATAATTCAATTTGATTACCATTCAATAATACCTACAAATAATAATTATTTCTAGTTAAAATGTGGTAAAATTATAGGGGTGTTCTCAGAGACTCGGTATGGATTATTGAACAAAGGAATAAAATATGGAATAAATAAAACATACAATATATGGTAGCAATAAAAACAAATAATTCCATACAACTAAAAAGTGAGCTTCATATATGAATGGGTAATATTTCAATTGAAATAAATAATCCCATGTATAATAATTAACCTAATTATGAGGGAATATATAATTTCGAACATAATGACCATACATTCAAGTCATCAAAAATCACATCATAGAGAATTATATTAGTATAGAACTAATTTCTAATATACACTTTCTCATGAAACATATCAATCGACCAAGAAGTTAAATACTATAGAACCTCACATGTCAAAATATAATCCCAATGAATTATTCATTTGAAATATATGTTTATGTAATATATATTATTAGATACCCATAATAATCTTATACACAAATATGGATAAGACTTGAAAAGTAACCTTCATATAAATAATGGATATATGGATTGTTAATGTTTTCTTAGTGTGTTGAATATTATATCTATCTTGGTTAATATACAGTAGTGAAATGATAAACTCTTGAATTTCCATTATTAAATATAATTTATACTTATACAATGGATGAAAATGGACTATAATTTTTTGATACATTCATTATATGATGATATCAATTGGAAGTATTCATGGGATATAGTATTTTACAATTTCCAGAAACGAACAAATTGTGTGAAAAATCCCATAAAAAGTAGTTTGAGACCCATATATTTGATACATATTTTATAAATAATTGTTCTTTAAGATGAGACATAGAGTTTTTTATGCTTTGATAGAAATTGGGAACTAGTGAAAAAATAGATATCAATCCACCAAGGACCTGATAGACGCTCCCCAAGATACATCATTATAATCCTTCTTTAAACAATGTCCCCCACATTGAAATAACACATCATCAATACAACTAATATATAGTATATGTATAAATTTAGATAATGGTGTTTATGACTATTTAAATATATTATAATTATAATGACTTATGAAGGATGTATAATGAATTAGAATAGTGATCTATAAATCGCATTACAATTATAATTCATTTCGATGAATTGTAAAAACAATTGATATAGAATTGAAATGGAAATAGAAATAATTAAAAATAATAAAGGAAAATAATTTATTATAAATACTTATTATAATATATATCTTCTTAAATCCTAAAAATACTCCATGTGTCCTAGAAATTAATTAGAGGGGCTAGTGTAAAATAATTTTTAGGAGGAAAATTATAGAGACCCTATACTTTTTCAATTATCATTACAATATTTTAAGAATAATTATACATCAAATTACTAGACAAGGATTATGAAGTCTAGTGTCTTAGATATTAGGAACATAATTAAACATCATGTTTCTAAAATAAGAACATCTTTTATTTAATATTCATAAAGAGCTCCACACATCCCTTGAGCCCTTACATATGTATAGGATAACATGGGAATAACATGAAAAAAATAAATTAGATAAAATTTGAGTAAGAGAATAAACATTAATATAATGCTTCTCATATGGGTTAGAATTCATAACATAAGGATATAAAAAGGAATTTAACATGATTAAACATATGGAATCATAACATATTAAACATGGGATCATATAATAATATATTCATAGTGATGTGGAATAAACATAAAACATGACTTTAGCATGAGTCAAGGATCACTGCACATAGAGGATCATGGGTCAAGGCTTGTTTCACATAGAGGAGCACGAGTCAAGTATAACAACCAAGACCATTCCACATGGAGTGCGAGTCAAGGCTAAGAACCAAGACCATGGCACATAACGTCACATTAGATTAAAAATTACCCAATGCATTTGTGCGCTATCTGGGTGCACCAATCATAACATGTTCATGAATATGTGTGAAGAATGAATCATAATATGTAAATAATAAAACATAAACATAAATTTTACCCATGGAAAGAAACTAGTATCATAATCATGTTATAAACCATAATAAATGGGAGTATCATAAAAATGTTCATGAATGAAAGGAATTAAATCCTAAATGGACATTAATAAAGTTAAATAGGCTTATATCATGATAATTTATTTCAAATATATGTGATAACATATAAAAATAGTATATAATAAACTTTAGAATTAAAACATTTTAGTGTAGTTTAAGGAAAATATTAAAGAGAATTTAAAGAAGAAAAGGGAATAATATGTTATATAAAATAAGAATTGAACCAACAGGGGTTTTATAATAATATGATTTATTTTATAAAAATAATATTTTATTAAAATAGATTATGGAGTGCACTTGAAATGGGTAAGAATTTGGGAAGTTCCCGTTAATCAGGCTAGCTTATTTAGAAGAATGGAGTAGGGAACCTTTTAAAAAATGTGTATCCCTGAAAAGAAGGATGAAAGGATCTTAACATATAAAAATAATTTATAATATTGACATAAAAATAAAATAAAATTTAATTTGGATAAAAATATAGAAAGAATAACCCAGAGGAATAATGAATGTTCGGGTAGAATCTCTTACCTTATGTCTAAAACGATTCGTAACTTGATATTAATGTACCTAATAATCAAATTATATCCATTAATTAATTATTTCATAACCTTTTACACATGAATTTTATTTATCATAGTTTTATTAAGTTATTTTATGTACCTTTTTATGGGTTATGTGTTTCAATATCATCAATCGGGAGCATTGGTTTCCTTGGTTTTCATGATCGGTTAACTTATATACTTGTACAAAAAATAATGTATGGTGAGAATGGATGTCCTAAATTAATTTTATAAGTTATTAATGAACATACATATGGTTAAATTATCATATAATTTATTTTTTTATTTTGTGTGAAGATGATTCATTAGATAACATGTGGATGATAATCGTTTAGAATAATTTTAGCGGCCTTTAAATCACAACGAACTAGTTTTGTTATATTATTTAATATCATATATATATGATTTTTCCAAAACATTAAATAATTTATAATAAATATATTATAATCTGGTTTAACCATATAAAATGGTTTCATGACCATCCATGAAGGTGGAACTAAAATATGAAAGCACGTCGTCCACGAAGGTGGTAGATCAGCACCTCACAGAACATGTTTTCATTCTTAATATAAAAAAGATTGGAGATGAGATTTGATGAATAATTATTCCATAAACATGATAAAATTATGGTATATGTAATATAATTTAGTTTTCATGCCACTTAGACTAGGTTAATTTTGAATAATATAAGAAAAGAAATGAACTTAAAAAAATAAAAGGAAGAGGGTTTTACCACTAGTTTTTTTCTTCTTGAGAGCCTCATTAAGGGATTGGTTTTGGTATTTTGTGAGGACCAAAAGATCTTAGAAATGGGGGAGTGGTTTGGGAAGAGTATTGTTCATAATTTGGACAAGGCTCATGGCTGTAGAGGTGTAAGGAAAAGAGGTGGTGAGGGGTGGTATTTTTAGTTGAGGAGATGAGTGTTTTCTCAATATTTTAATCATTAGTTTATTATTTTGTATCAAGAATATGAATAGATTGAGAATTATAATCATAAATTTTAAAATAATGATGTATATCTTGATATTTTGAGCTTACATCAGCCATACATCATCTATGACTCCATAAATCGTGTATTTAGCATTTATCGTAAATTATTCTATTTTACTATTCACCAAAACATCAATTATTTAAAAAAAATCTTGAAAACTCATCCTAAATATTTCTATGTGTGTGTAATTACAAAATTAACTCCATTATATTTAAATAGATTTTTAAATATGGGAAATTTTAATTTAAATTAAAATCCTCATTTTCATTGAAAATATATATTTTAAAATTATAACAAATTTTATAATAATTTTAAATTTTAATTAACCGCAAATAAAATTGTCTTAAAATCAAAATACATCAAAATATTAATTTATAAATACATTTTATGACTATAAAATTTATTTTAAATTATTAAATTAATCTTAACATTGTAATTAAATATTTATGACTTACAAAATACCAACACTTAATTAATAATTTTTTATAATATTTTTTTCTTGTACTATGATATAATTATATCATATTGTCACTTATAATATGGATAAACTTTTTTTATAATTTCATTGGTGGGGTTACCATTCAATTGTTTAGTTTATTATTCATAAGGGTCATGTTACTATTCCTACATTCAAGTTACTATTCCTTTGGTATAAGTTCCTTAACTTCTAAAAAGGACATTTATTTCATTAATTCATCATTAATAATATTTTTATTGGGTAAGATATGTGATTTTATGTGATTATACTATACAAAATAATTATAATAAGCTAATTTCAATTGATAAAACTTTAGGTCATGACATTCCTTCCCTCTTATAAAATTTCTCCCTCAAAACTTCATGTTACATGTTATGTTGAAAATAGGTGTGGGTACTTTTCCTTCATCGCTTCCCCCAAATCCCATGTTTCCTCTTCGTACTTATGGTATTTCCAAAGTTCTTTGACCAGGTCAGTAGTCTTATTTTGTAGAACTTTACCTCTACGATCCAATATCTTTACTGGTTGCTCTTCGTAAGAAAGATAATTCTCCAACTATACCACCTCTAAATTTAGTACATGTGAGGGATCCAATATGTACTTCCTCAAGAGGGATTCATTGAATATAGTGTGTAATTAAGACATAGTCGGTGGAAGTGCTAATAGATAGGACATAACGCGGACAAGATCAAGGATAATGAAGCAGCCAATGTACTTGGGACTTTACTTCCATTTCTTCCCAAATTTCATGATCCTCTTCCATTGGGAAATCTGGAGAAATACCATGTCCCCAACCTTAAACTCAAGGTCCTTTTGACGATTTTCTACATAACTCTTCTGTTTAAATTGGGCTTCCATGATTTTGGTTGAATGTTTTTCACCTTCTCTACCATTTCATCTACCATTTTAGGTCCTAACAGCTTATATTCACCGACCTCATCCTAGCATGTCAGTGTTCTGAACCTTTTCCAATAAAGGGCTTCATATAGAGCCATTTGGATGCTCGAGTGGAAACTATTATTGAATGAAAACTCAACCAGAGGAAGACATCAGTACCATCCTCCTTTTATGTCCATATAATACACTATAAACTTGTCTTCCAATGCTTGAATAGTCCTCTCATATTAGCCATCAGTTTGAGGATGATAGGCTTTACTGAAGTTTAGCTTAGTGATTTGATCATGTTGGAGACTTTTCCAGATCTTAAATGTGAATCTTGGATCTTGATCGGATACAATCAATAGTGTTACTCCATGTAGCCTTACCACCTCATTGATATATATCCATACAAGTTGATCTACTGAGAAGTCCTCTCAATTTTCGATAAATTGAGATTTCTTTGTAAGACGATCCACTACAACCCATATAGCATTGTTCCCTCTGGATTTCATTGGATGCCCAGTGAAAAAGTCCATTGTGATGTTCTCCAACTTACACATTGGTATGGATAATGGTTTCATCAATCCTTTGGAAATTTTCTTTTCATCCTTCACTTGCTGGAATACCAGGCACATTGATGTATATTCAGCAATCTACTTTTTTATATTGTCCAACCCAATGTTATCCCAAAGACCTCAATACATCCTTGTGCTCCCTAGGTGAATATAGAAGGTTGGGCTATGTCCATCATTCATAATCTCTTTCTTTACCTCTATATTGGATAGTACACATACTTGTGACCCAAATAATATAAATTCATCCTCATTGATCTTCGATGTGGAGGATTTCCCTTTCTTGATAGCTTTAACCATTTTCTAAATTTCCACATCATTCTTTTGAGAATCCTTTGTTTTCATCATAAGGGATGGTTTTTCAATCATTTGAGATAGGATTGATGATGTTCCTACTTTAATTATTCCCATGTCCATCCTTTGTATGTATAAGAATATTGGGTCCTTCTCAATTCTCATTATTGATAAAGATGTAGGATCCTTTCAACTTATAGCACCTTCCACCTTACTTGCCTTTCCAGGAATGTAGTGGATTCAGTAGTCATAATACTTGATGATCACTAAACATATTTACTAGAACATATTAATCTTCTTCTATGTGAATATATATTTGAGACTCTTTTGATTAGTATATATCTCACACTTCTCCCCATAGAGATAATGTCGCAATATTTTCAATGCGAAGATCATGATTCCCATATTCAGGTCATGTGTAGGATAGTTTAGATCATGAATTTTCAACTGTCTTGTAGTGTAAGATATTACTTTATCATTATTCATCAGTACATAGCCAAATAAATTCTTTAAATTGTCATTTTTCACCATAAAGAGTTCTCCACTTATTGGGAGAGTGAGTACTGGCATAGTGATAAGCCTCTTTTTGAGCTCCTTGAAGCATTACTTACATTATTGAGTCCAGAAAAACTTCACTCCCTTCTATGATAGCATGGTAATTAGGTTTTAAAATATTGAGAAGTTCTTAAAAAATCATTGGTAATACCTGGATGGATCAGGAAATCTGAAAATCATTGTTATAGATGTTGGCATGGACCACTCTTCGATTATCTTTGTCTTGGAAGGGTCTATATAAATCCTTTGGCTAGGGATTACATTCACTAAGAATGATACTTACTCCAACTAAAACTCACTTTTACTATAATTTTCTTATATTTTCTCCCTTTCTGATGTCTTCATCACAGTATTCAAATGCTCATGATGTTCCTCCTTACTATTGTAGTATATCAAAATATCATTGATAAAGACTACCAAAACTTTGTTGTGGTAATACCTAAAGACTCTATTCATTATGTCCATGAATATTGTGGGATAATTAGTGAGTCCAAAGAGAATATCTAAGAAGGCATAGTGTATTTACATTATTCCCAATGAATTATTGGGAATATCTTCTTTATTTACCTTTAATTGGTGATATCCTGCCCAAAGGTCCACCTTAGAGAAATAAATAGACTCACATAGTTGATTGAACAATTAATCTATCCGAGGAAAGGGATACTTTTTATTTATCATGATTTTATTAATCTCACAATATTTAATACAGAGGAACATTGATCTATCCTTATTCTTGACAAAGAGGACTGGTGCACCTCATAGTAAAGCATTCAGGCATATAAAACCCTTGTCCATATTCTACTTTTACTGCTTCTTTAGTTCCTCAAGATCAAAGGTATCTATTATATAATGTGTCTTTGATATAAGAATATATCCACGAATATGTTCAATTGAGAACTCAACCTCTTGGTCAGGAGGAAGATGAGTTAATTATTTAGGGAATAAATTAGTGTAATCCCTTATGATGGGAATGTCTTCAAGCATGATCATCTCTATTGTATCAATAATTTGAGTGAGAAATTCTTGATCATAAGGAAGTAATATCCACACTTGAGATAATGCTTATAAAGGAGATTCATCTTCCTCCTTACACTTGTAAAGAATTGGAAAACTCTTTGGGAGGTGATGAGTGATATCTCTTTCCCAATAGTTGATGTTGTCTTTGTATAAACAGAGTTAATAAATTCCCAATATAGCATTAAAATCTACCAAATGAAGTGAGACAAGATTTTATTAGAGGTTTAGTCCACAAAAATTAACCAGGGAGTAGTTATGTACTTTGGATGCAATAATTTCTACATTTTATATTCTCAAAGATAACTCAGCTTCCTTATTTTGAGGAGGTGTTTGAATAGTTCAACTAAAATTGAAACTTATAAAATCATTTAGTAGAAACAGAATCAAATAGTATGTTCACTATTATTTAATGAATAACCATTGTACCTATCACCATATTTTTATCTTTATCCACCTCAGTAGTAGTTATAGAATACGACCTTCCTTATTTCCTTATTGGTTATTTTTTATTTCCTCTGACAACCCTTTGTTTAGGGAATTGGATCAAAACATTCTCTTGTTCCTTCCAGTTGAAACACTAAACTACTGGCTAATCATTGATATGAAACTTCCATTACTCTTCCACATTAGTTGGGTTCTTTATATCCCTTTCGAAATTCGTTGTCAGATTCCCCATTCATCCACATTTGAATAATTTCCTAGCTCCCATTAGACCGTTCCTAGGATACTTCTTCCAATAATTTTTACATGTGGCATATTCGATCAAATTTCCATCGAAGAATTTATTAGTTGATCTACCCATATTAGACTCCATTTTCCCCTTTTTTACCAGGTCCACAAAACCATTGAGTGTCTCTAATCTCCATTTCAACCTTGAGGTTACAACAGACATTATTCTCCTAATTTTCAAAGTCTCAAACCTCCAACTCTTTTCATAGACTCATCTTTATTCTGCTAAAGATGCAATCCACATTGCTTTCGGTGTTCATGATAGTGTCGGAGGAGTATCATTCAATCCTTGGAAATTTTTCTTCATAAGCCTTGATAGACTCATCTTCCTTATACTTATGTATGAGGAAATCTCTTTCAATATTAAGAAGGAGGGTTTGTGGAAAATATTTATTAAAAGAATTCATGAATTCAACCATATCAGTGGAATAAATTTCCTTTTTGGAATTTTTATTTTTGATCAGTGTCCACAACTAATCATCTTATCTATAAAAATGATAGACTGCAAGCACAAATTTCTCTTCTTATGAGCACTAGAAGACTGAGGATATCTTTTCAATTGAGTTAATCCACAATTCCATGAGGATGATATTAGAATATCCACTAAACATAGGAGGCATTTTCCACATGAAGGATTCGAAAAAAACATTCGCATTCCTTGTAGATGGTGGGTGTTCCACACAATTTATGTTATTATTTATAACTTGATCCAGCTGAGCAGGTACTATCATGAAGTTTTAAGCAATTGTTCCTATCAAATTTGGAATTTCATTAGGGAAATCATCACATTATCTATCAAATATATTTTTGGAATTTTTTTTTTATTTCCTACAACTAACTATGAAAAACAAAGTGCAATTTGGGGGTCTGAATAGTTAACTAAAAAGCATCAAAAGGAAACTTTAAACATAAAAGGATAAATGCTTAAAGTGAAAGTATATCCTAAATTCTGATTTCCTAGGTTTAAATCTAGTTTATCCATGATCGGTTTCCTAACATATATTCTGATGGGAATTTTCTTTTTTCCCTTAATAACATTTTATAATGAGATAATGAATTTTCCAAAGAATAACCCCCATGATTTTCAAACCAGGTGTGAAGTAAGGCTCATTTTCATGTACCCAGATACCATGAGTCAAACCTAGAAGACATTTTCAGAGTTGTTACTCCTATGTACATCTATTCTAGAACCACATCCACTTCTAGTATCCAAATAGGGATGTATTTTATTTATAAACCACTTACTCTATACTTACCAAATTGTTGGGATGTTTTCTCATACTTAGTCTTATCTCTAGGGTTCTTACTAATGTGTTCTATTTCCAGTCTCTAAAAATAAAAAAAAACTTCTCCTCTGATACCAAAAATAGAGACCATAACCTTCTTTTGACTTGAATAATTTAAAAATGAACTCCATTTTTTGAAAATAATTTTATAAATATGAGATATTTTAATTTTAATTAAAATCATCATTTACTTGAAAACAAAGTTTTTTAAAATTATAAATGATTTTATAACACCTTGAAATTTTAATTAAGCTCTCATAAAATTGTCTTAAAATTATAAGAAATCAAAATATTAATTTATGAATATATTTTATGAAAATAAATTTTATTTTAAATTATTAAATTAATCATAACATTATAATTATTTATTTATGAATTAAATAAATACCAACACTTAATTATTAATTTATTAAAATATTAATTTAATTATACTATGATATAATTATATCATATTTTCACTTATAAGATGGACAAATTTTATTTACACATTCATTGGTGAGGTTACTATTCAATTTGCTAGTTTACTATTCATAAGGTTCGTGTTACTATTCCAAAGGTCAAGTTACAGTTCCTTTGGTATCTATTCCTCAACTTCAAAAATGATTTTTATTTCATTAATTCATTATTTATAAAGTTTGTATTGTGTTCTCTATGTGATTTTATGTGATTATACTATATGACATAATTAAAAGAAGGGAATTTCCATTGATAAAATGTTTAGTCGTTATAACAATACTGGCTAATTTTGGAGTGATGTCAAATGAGAGGATGTGTGGGTATTTATAACAGTTTTGGGAGAAATATATAATTATTATGGGACATAATAATTATAAATATAGGTTTTCGATAATAAAACCCCTTTGGGTTATACATGGTTTTAAACAATTTTTTTTAAATTATAAATTGGTCTTTAATATTTATTCATTTTAGAACTGTGAAAAAAAAAATATTATTAATTTTTTCATGGAAGAGTATTTTATTGATAAAATTTTATTTTTGAAATATTATTTTCTATTTTTGAAATTAGAATCTCCTCTGCAGGTTTAAAAATTTACTTCATATATTAAAATAAATTAATTTAATAATTTAACATATTTTTTTGTGGGATGAATAAATATATAAATAATATATAATTTTTATACCCTAATTAAGTCATAATATGTACCACATTTTCATATCTTACTAACTTTGAGAAGGATAGTAATTTATATTAGATCAAGTGTTTTGATAAACCTTAGATGATACCTTCAAGATTCACTTTGATCTAGAGGTTTTCTCATCCAAGAATTCCCCCTGACATTTTGTATGCAATCATTTGGAATTACAATTTTTTATAGGTGTAGATATTGTAATAATAATAGGGGGAAATTAGTTATTTATCTCGTGTACCACTATTGCTGCTCTTTGGAAGTCCATGCACAACATCTCTAAAAATATGCATCCAAACTTTACAACATGGAAGATATGTTCCAACAATGTATTTTTGTCTAGCTCGCACCTCAGATCAAAAATATGTTCCTTACAGCAACTACAGATCTGCTTCATCTCATATGGATAGGCTATAATTCTATAATACATAGACAGGAACCATTCACCATGAAATATTCCTTTGCCCAGATCATCATTGCAACCAGATAAGTAAACATTATACAATCAGACAACTATCACAATGTTGTACAGGACTTCCAGATTCTCAAGAAACTTGGTGTTTCTAGAAATTACAAAAAAGAATGTTTTTTCGAGGTCTGATGGTAAGATCCATTGTATGGATGGATCAATATCAATGATTATGGGGCTTAAAAAGGTAACCCAAGTCCTGTGCGGTGTGGTCCCATTTTTCAGGACAACAATGGAAGAGAACTTGGATTCTTTTTTAGATCTTGAGGAATTTCCTCCATGTTGGAGGATGAAATTATTTGAATTATTCACACGGTGCAATTTTCCAAGAAAAAATGATGGAACCAACTGTGGCTTAAAAGTGACTCTACCAATATTTTTAAGCTATTCAGAATGGAGTTATACATTTATCATGGATACTCAGGGAGAAATATATTGAATGCTTATCTAACCTCATGAATCTTAAATTAATCACCAATCATGTTTATTGGGAATCTTATATTGTTGTGGACGGCCTTTCGAATTAAGGAATCAACAAATTTCTCCCTTGGATGGATGAATTTCCATTTAATCTATAACCCTTTATTGAGAAATTTTGTGGTAAAACTATCTCGATTAGACTCATGTAATCTCTTTTTCTTTAAATAAATCTATCTTGGTTATTCGGACAATTCACCCTTTCAAAAAATAACAATATTATTAACAATGTATTTTATGTGGTTTTTATGATAATTGTACATATAATAGATAAAAAACTAATAAAATTTTCATATTGGGAATATATTATTCTCGTGGTCACTTTAACCTTCCCCTATCATATTATAACTTATATATACCGATCATTATTACATATAAAATCATTCATATATTTCTCTAGGTTCTTATACCATTTATATTCTCTAGGGTTTTATCATTATAATAAAAATGTATCCAACATATTTTTCATTCGATTTAAATTATAATCCTTTGGGGTCATGATTCTGGTTTTATCCTATATAGTTTTGATCTCTATAGTAATAGTTTCATTTGTTAATGTGTATGTAATATCCTTATTTCTATTTTAAATTTGTAATGTAATAAAAGTGAATGTCTTATGTGGTTGAAATTTTAATTAGATATTTATTTATTATGTCATGGAATGTGCATTAGATTCTCCCAACATTAATAATTTCATTCTAGAATTTTTAGATGTTTATAAGTACATGAAAAACTAGAAATATTTTAACCTAATTATTTGATAAGGCTCCCATGATGCTCCCTCTATATTTTGAATCCTCCAACATTCCATGACATGCTAGTTTTCCCGATTCTACATCACCTTCTCTATAATGTCAATAATTTTTAAAGGGACTTCATTATTGGAATATAAGTATCTTCCTCAATTTCAATATTTATGAGTAGGTGTTTTGGGTGTCATATTTACTTTTAGAAGCATAAGACATTGAAGAAGTTATATAATATGATAAATTTTGGTGGTATACACAAATGATAATAAAATGTTCAAATTCTATAGAAAATATCACTGGTCCCAAAGAACCTTGGAGATGGATTCCACTTCATTCCTAATAATATAAAACCCTACTATGGTGATATATAAAATAATACTTGATACCCTATGTGATATTATTTATAATTTCATATATTACCTAAATAAATTTTTATCTGATTTAAGATATATTGTTATGATTTTTCATGGAGCATAATTTCCCAATTATATCCTCAAATAGTTCATGACCTACTAGCCTCTTTCTAAAAACATTATCCCCATATGTGTTTGTATGAAATATTTTCTCATTCAATGAATTTTATGGTACCATTTCTATTCATGAATGAAAACAATCATTGTATAAAAAATACAATAGAAGTATATTTTGGTCCAATATTCCTTGTAATTCAAGTCACCATAAGCTCTGGAAATCCTATGATACTTTGATAGGTAATTCAAAATACCAATTATTTTGATGATGGTAGGTAGTGATTAAATGTATCATAATTTTCAATGCCTTATTGAGACTAATCATAAATTTTAAGGTCAAATAGGGAACCTGGTTAGATAGAACTAATAGTGGTGAACCTTTCTATCTCAAATAATCAATAAATTAATTTCATTAATGATACTCAAGTTGTAGATCCCCTCGTATTAGAAGGTATTGTTCATGAATTATAAGATGATCCATTATGACTCATATTTTCTCAATTATATTAGATGTATTAGGAATCCTACTAACATTGTCAAATATGATATTTTCCCACAACTTATATTTTTATGGAGAGGTTTCATGTAAACCATTTCATGTTGACTCTCAAATTTTACTTGTTATAATATCATGTATTTAATTACATATTTAGAAATTTAAAATTTCATGTTATCACACTATAAATTTCCCTTTAAATATTAATGTAATTTGGTTCTACATTGGTGTATAGGAAAAATTATGTTATGAGTTGCATATTGAAATTCCATCATATGATCTATTAAAGATGTTATACATAGCCTCCTTAAAAATTTTAGAAGCCCCCTTTATTACAAAATTTCTATAAATATCCCATATTCTATGTATTTAAATATTTATTGAAGACCCTTATCTTATGATCATGCTACTTTTTCATATCTAGGTAGGGTGATTTAACAATTACTTTGAAAAGGAATGAAGCTTCCCATTCATCAAAATTTTCCATTTCACAACATAGTGAATCTATGGGTATTAGATATTTATATATCCTAATTGTATAATACTTATTAATCAATACATATTCCACCTTCAATACCTTCCAAAATTTTATTAGATAATACAGTCATGGTATACAAGTAGTTCTAGCCAACTAAATTGTCTTATATTTCACTCATTATATGTGAATAAATACATTATACCCTTATGATCTACATATATGTAACATATCCCACCATGGTGATAATTCCACCATATATTCAAATAAAATATTATTACATCATGTTCTTGATCAGTAGGTGGATAGTATTATTCATGGTTTATTAATTACCTTATATCCCAAGAAACATATCTATCATTTTACATAAGGAGTCACTATATCTGTTTCATAGATTCGTCACAATATTCAAAAATAAATTCCTTCTCCAATGGTTGGGTTAATATAAGTGAATTTATTTATATCTTCCATAATTCAATAAAATATTCAAAAATTTACCTTGAATAACTGAATTTGACCCATTGCCTGTCAAAATTATTAATGGGGTTGATAAATAAGAATTTTTAAAAATTTATAACATTATTAATATAATAAATTAGAAAAATAAATATTTATATTATTTTAATAGGTTTTTTCATTCATTAATATAGTAAACTGAGACACAACATGGGGATAAATCAAAGAGTTTCCTGACTTAACAATTTCAACACTAGGTAGTGTAATTATTTAATTTTCATCATGTATTAGAAAGAAATAGTGTTTGATGTATTGAGCAGCTAAACTATTAAAAATGTAATGAATATAAAGAATTTTTATAAATTGATGGACCTGCAAGAATTACTTGTCTCACCTTCACTAGGATATATCCCAAGAGTATTCAATAGTAATGAACTAATGTTTCAATAATCCACTATCTCACTGATCTTGATGAAATACATTCCATCATGGTATATCTAATCAAAGTATAAATTCCTATACCATTATGATATATTCACACCTAACTGAGGATCAATCCTTGTACAATTTTTCAGGTAATAGCTCACTACCTCTCGAGGGTCACAACCTTCTCTACCATCATGCACAACTACAAAATACATAAGTTTGTGGGATTTTTCTCTCTTTAAAATTTTCCACCAAATCAGCTAATCAATTAAAAATTTGGAGACATCTTCTAATCTACATTTTAAATCTAAATGTGACTCACTATGGTATTCCTTGTGCTCCACCAAATTTCCTTGGCCTGAAATATTCAACTATGTCCCCAAAGAGTTGAACTAATGTCTTCTAGACATACATTAAATAGTATTTTAAATCCAAATGAAGATAATTCTAGATAATAACTATTTTTATACTATATCTTATTCATCGAAACAACCAAATTTGAATAATATATCTTATGTCATTGTCTATAATTTCTTTCCTTATTATTCGTAATCTAATGGTTTCCCTCAAAATTGATATTTAATATAACTTAAATCTATAAATAATAAATCCTATTTATTTTAAATATAAAATGAATCATGTGTTTATAACCACCTTCATTAATCTTACATATTCATTATTTGAATACATTATTACTTTTTATACATATTTTTTTTTGTTAGATTTTTTATTTAGAATGGAATTATTTTATTATTCATACATTTTCTATTGGTATTATATCATGTTATTTGAATTTATATTAAAATTCATCATATTCATTACAATTAACTTCCTATATTGAAAAACCCACCCTTGTATCATCTCTATGTATATTACAACATTTATAAAATATTTAATAAGATAATGATTTTTTTTTATAACCACCAATGTGTCAAAGGAGTTCCAAATAATAAAATAAGTTCATTACATCTAATATTTAATATTTATAGATTTTACGCTACTCAAAATACCCATTACAGTATCCCCATCAATTATACCATGAAATAGTTCTTGAACTACATAAAAAATAGATCTTCATAAGAAAAAACTCCCTATAAAATGGGTTTCTTCGTGATCACCTGCCTATTTTCACATCAACATTAGAAAATAGCCCAATACAAATATCTTTCTCCATGTCATAGAGTTTCTCTAATAATTTGTTTCATTTACCATTATTTTAGTCCTCCATATCATTTATGATTCTATCATATAATCCAATTAATCACTCATGATGTATAATCATTTTTACTGTAAGCTTAAAACAGATTCTCTTGTGGAAATTTTTAAGCAATCTATTTTACATAGATATTTATCATTGAAAAAATACCATTTTACATATCATGGCATAAATTAACTCCTTATTTCAATTAAACCTTGAACAACCAAAATTAACAAATCTCCATGAAAAAAATATTGACTTCAATTCAAATTAATTAGGACCTTCATGATACATTCCTTTTCAAATTCTCTAGATTACAACATACCCATTAATGGATAGAAAGTGAATTTCAATTTGAAATTCCTCCAAATAGAAATTCCTTCTAAAACACAATAACAATTATCTAGGTTTTATGCTTCATAATCAAACATAGAATAGCCATTATCACCAAGTATTGGTGATTTCTTCCTTCACTAATCCCCATCCTTCCACCTTCAGTTAATTACATGTATGTTTCTATTAATTCCAATTATAAGATGTTCTTGAATTATTAGAATAAGCATTTTAGAACATCCATTTGATCTATATTTCACATTTCACGACAATTTAGTCTTTCAAATCACATGCCCATGATATTTTGAAATATAAATAGTGTATTTTTTCATCTCTAACCTACTCCTTACATGTGTACCACTTAAAAATAACATAAAGAACATCTTCCTATTATACTATCGTTTATATCAATGTCATTCTTTATTATAATTCCATAAACATTTATGATTCACTTTTATTTTAACTTTATCACATATTTATAGCTTCACTAAATACAACCCTTAGTGATTTAAAAAAACCGAAACATCTTTTGAAGAAAAAAAATACCTTGAAAACCCTAAATCATTTTCACCCTCCCCTGATTATCAGAATAAAATTCAACAAAAGACATCATACTTCCATCAACCCCCCTCCCCATTGATTTTTTTGGAGAATAGAACTTTAAAATACATGAATAATTTTTTTAATGTAAATAACATCTACCAATTTTCCAATTATGTGCATGTACCACAAATAATATTGATTTATTGGGATTCTTTTCTCCACCTAATTGAATAAAAAGTATAAGGATTATCTTTTTATGATACATCAATCATTCTTAATATTATTTCAATAAAAGGTACTAGTGTCTCTTCATCTGCTTTACTCCATCCTTTTAGATATGATTATATCACCATATTAACAAGATATGTAATCATTTGATCAGTTCATCATGAATTTATATAATTAGATATGTTACACATCCATATTATTTTAATATTATTGAACATTAATCTCATAAGATAAATTAAACAAATAACCTATATTAAGAGAGTTAGATTATCCCCTTTTTAACCCATAAATTCACAAATATCATCAATTAAAATTTTCCTACAAATTAATATGTACTTTCAACCACATTTATATTATCATCAACACCATTAAGTTCCATTAAACCATTGTCTATTATAACTTCAACTTGAACCACTTTCACTGTAATCATTTTTATTCATAATAAATTATTCTGGTTGAATTTATCACATACTAATGTGTCATCAAAAAATCTACTATTCATTCATATTTGGAGCTCCTTATAATAAAAAAGTGTTTAATTTAATAACATTAATTGTTTCCATGTCACTCACTTTCATATTTAACCTCCTAAAATATTAGAAATTAAAGTTCCTTCAATGTCATACAAACTATGATCTTGATCACAATGACATATCATTGTCAGAAAATATGAAATAAATAAAATTTTTGTAAGTTTTACCACTAAATAATCAATTTAAACACGCTTTTTCATCTTAAATGCGTGATACTACTTAATATCAATGATTTTACATTCTCCATAGGTATTCTCTGTTATGGGATGAGGATAAACATCCTCTGAGTGGTCATCACAAAATCCACATATTTTCTCCTTCACATGAGGCCAAATATTGAGAAAATAATTAGACTAGGAATACAAAATTTAGATAGTAAATTGTCCTTTTTTAATAGTATTTTATATCCTCAAAAACAAAAAAACTTATAAATGTTTTTGGTTTTATAAAAAATATAAATATTATTCCATGATAAATTTTTTTACACCTTCTTAATGTTCTCCCCTTTATTCATTATGGATTACCACCACATTAAAAAGGCTTATTAAAATATTGAAATCTCATATATTGTTTTGAAATATATTTTATAACAACGAAGGCTCCATAAAACACATTAATTTCATTATCAATACTTCTATCTATAAATGTTTAAAATATCCCTTTTAATTTGTCCCACCCCCATTGTTATTTCATATTTTTCATTGGCATAAATAGTATCCACTACCAACAACACATTTAATATTTTATCTACTCTCAATGAAATCTATAAATCTAAATTTATCCATAAAATTTCAATATATATCATTTCAATTCATACACCCCATGTTGTATATATACCCCTTAATCCTATATCACTATAATAAATAGATATAAAAATTAATATCATTATTGGGGTTTACATCAATTATCATCTAGTAGAGGACTGTGGTTTTCCATTATAAACTAATGAATTGATTTTTATTTTATTATTGGCCTTTACATTGGTTTTTTATGATCCAAACATGTGTTTGTGTTTTATTTGTTGTCAATGAGTTAGTATGTTATGAAGCACATAATTTCAATATGCATTGAAGAATTTTACTCACTTGGAAGTATCTTTTTGTGTTCCCAAACTATTACATGCATTGAATGAAGAAGATTGGAGGATATTGAAAATTTAAAGAGGATCCATTCACCAAATTTTCAAAGTATATATATTCTTTTGATGAAGTGTATTTAATTATAAAAATTTGATGAATTGGTCTTTATTGGTTCAAGAACATGTGATAATTTTCTAAATATATTTTAAAACATAATAAATATAAATGATAAATAATCTATTAATTATTTCATGGGAAATTTTTTTAGGTTGTTGATTTGTGGTTTAGGATCAATGAAATACTTATTTTCATGTAGACATTTGAAGTCCATGCAAAAAGATTAAAAAAATTATATTTTCTAAGATCAATTATTTTTAAAAATAAAATTGGGTTGGATTTGTAATTTTATACTTACTTATTATATTAAGTATATATTGTGGGTCTTAAACAGAAATTATCTAGCCATAACCAACTAGATAGGATATCTAAATCCAATGGATGAGGGACCATGTTCAATAACATGGGAGTGGTAGGAGGTCCATATATCCATGGTTACATGAGGTATTGTTCTTATATAGTTCCCATATAGAGTGCATATGGTGCATGCACAAGGTTTGTCGGAGGGTGCCTAGGGGGATGTGGAAGGGTGTGGCATGGCATTTTATGGTTGGTGTGTGCATGGTGTTTTTGGTGCATACTCGAGTAGCTAAAGATGTGAGATCTTATATAATGTGGAACTAAACTTTTCTCAAGATCGATGTGGGATGAGATCCTAATATAGACACTATTAATTCATTAAAAACATACACATAGAACACAATCCACATAATGAGGATAATCTCATCCATTCGATTTAACCAACATGTTGACTTCATCCTTCATCTACCCTTATGTCGGTAATGGTTTATGAATAACACCATTATGTGGGTTACACTTGTTATGGTTACACTTATGTGAGGATGGGGACACACAACTACTATTTTGTAGTTGCGATAAACCACTGTGTAATATCATGATAGGAAACATCCTCTATCTATGTTGATCATCAAGATAATCTTGAAAAAATAGTAATCGAGCTAACCAGACCTTGAATCGATATTCATGAAAGCTTCACAATGCATACATATGATTGTTCAATGAGGTTCCACTATAATGAAATGATAATGAAATGAAGTTTAAAATGATGAATGTGTGTGGATGAGGATAATTCACATGATTATTTTTTATATACACGTGAGGATTCATCACATAAAAAAGGATGCCATACTCTTCGATGTAATGAAGGTTCTAAAGGAAACATGCATTTGAAAAATACCAAAATCATTGTTGTTATTAAAATTTCATCAAATACACACTTTTTTATAAAAAATGATTGAAATGATGATATTAATTTAGTTGATAAAATGATTAAAGGTAGTGATCGTCTATTTATAAATATTGTGGGACCATATTGAGTTGAAGTTTCTTATTCTTCTAAGGGATAAATATTTTCCATATTAAAAATAAAGAAACTATGAACCCCATTAAATATGAGAAGATGATGTAATATTCTATGATCTAGTCATCATCATGAAATATAATAACTTAAAATTCTTAAATTCATGAAAAATACCAATAAATTTGAATATATGTGAATTTTATAATTTTTCTGTATCTTTTCCAGTTTAAATCTCACTCAAGGATTACATAAAGATTAAAATAATATTAATAGATTTACACTGTTACAAAAAGATAATATTTATAAAAGTTCCATAAATCTCTCTATGGTTGTGTACACAACATATTGTATTACAAAAATATTGGATCAAGTGAATATCATGAAAAAACATTGTTGTTATTAGAATTAAAACATGCACAATACACATACAAGAAGGATAACTTTGACACCAATTCCAAAGTGAATTTATATGGATACATTAACTACATTAATTAAGTGACATTAACACTCAATATTTCATGGGAAACCTGTGTAAATGTTGTCATGGTTATAAGAAGGTGATGAAAAATAAAACCATTCACTAAAATTAATCATTCAATTCTGAAAAGAACAAGTTTCAACAAATAGAAACTAATACTACATTCAGTGATTAAATTTGTGTGTGGAATTAAGAATCTAAAATAATAATGCAATATAGAATATTTCCTTTTGATGATAAAAATTTGAAGAATAATTTTTGGCTATTCTGGTATTTGTGGATTATTGTTTGGATAAGATATTTCTATTTTCACGAGTCTAAATAATATTCATATTGTTTTGATATAAAAAGACAAATAAGAGGAAAACTAATTGATTACTACATAATATAATTCATCCCATTAATTTATATAAAATAGAGGAGTAATCTGTATTTTTTCATTTCAATGAAGTTGATAAGTCTCATTGGAGTCTGGAAAAGAAGAATTTTTCTACACTATTGAACACTTCAGTATGGACATAAAAATCTCATGTAATCTTGTGCATCAACATTTAAGATTTCATTTTGCCTTGTCAGATCTAGGATAACAACTTCAAGGTAATATCATTCAACGTTTTTCTCATGACAATATAATGAAAGATGTGTGTGAATGGGATAATAACCACATTACACTAGGGAGAGGGTCATCAACACTGGATACAAACCTTGTTAATAGGCACTAATGTCTGTTATGATTTACTATTTTGAGTGAATTAATTTTAAATATTAGTGAAGAAAACTAGAGATCCACTTACTGAATAAGTAACAGATTTAATGAAAGTGATAAGTATTTAAAGAGATAAATTGTTTCCCGCACTAATTCACCCCACCTCAATGTTGTTTTCTTATATTGATCTAAAAAATTTATATCAGATGGATTTGTCACACCTATGATTGTATTATATAATTTGAATCCTTTTAAATACATTATTTTACTTCTTAAATTATAATGGGGTGAAAAATAAGAGGTTTTGTATCTATTGTAGATCATAATTTATTCTCATCCTAAAATTTAAAGATCCAAAGAAAGACATAAATGATATAGATGAATAAATAATTCTTTATTTGTGAAGATGATGTTTAATCAGTTTCAAAATGAATTATTACTGAGAAATTTAAGTCATGAATAGAAATTAGGAATATTGTAGATCAGTATGCTATGAATAAAATGGAAACTAGTTTTACCACAGATGCTGATGAAGTGGTATCATATATTTTTTTCTATGATTATCAAAACAAAATATCCAATTAGAAGTGTTGAAGACCATTCCTCATATAATGAATGTTATATATTTTGGAGAAATACTATTAATTAATAGATCACCCAACTATAATATGAATCTATGAAAATAGAGAGTGAATTGGAATAAAGGTTGATGACATGAGTTGATCTCACTAAAAAATTTGCTTACAAAGGTATTGGGGTTCAAGATATAAAAAAATACATGAATAATATAAATAAACCTTTTAACAAAATAATTTAGGCCAATATCATTATCTATAAAAAATGGATAGAAATTAGTAGATATTATTGAAAATCAAGAAAGATGCTTCAATTTTATAGATTAGTGGCTAAAGAAAATTTAAAAAAATGTGGATTTCACTATGGAATTTGAATCCAACTAAAATGAAATAGATGAAAAAAAACACAAATTTTATTTTAAGAATACTCAACTAGATATTAACGAAAAAAATATTTCATAGATTCCCATTTTAATATAGGCAAATAAAAAACTACATGATAATGAATTTGTAACAATAAAAATGGAATGTGAGTATATAATAAATTCATTTTGGATAAGAAAACCTCCATAAATGTGAAATTTCATGAACTTTGAATCAAACTAGAAAATTTTAGAAATGTTCAAGTTGTGTCATTACAACAAATTGAAAGAAGAGTTGTTACAAAAAGAGATACAACCACATTAATAGCTAAGGAGGATTATTCAAATAAAAGACACCATTCTGGTGGAAATATAAGATTTAAATATTTTAATGACCAATCTAAATTATTTTGTGGGGAAAATTTACTATTCAAATCTGTAAAAAATGTTTTTCAAGATTTTGGATCTATGCATAGTGTAGGTTTAGAATTAAAACATGGGAAAAATTGAATTAGGTAGGATTATAAAGTTATTATCACAATATCTGTAGTGATGAAATATAATAGTATTAGGAATTATTCCATTAATGAATCTAAGAATAAGAGTGAGAAGAAATAAAATCAGCAAGCACATCAATTATCTAGACTATAACTCAAAATAAGAGATCAAGATTTGTCATCAATTTTTGGTGTTATAAAGGAGTTGCGAACATGTAATATTATTTCATGTATAATATTTTATAATCTAAAAGTAAAAGGATTATGATATTAAAAGAACCTTTTTAGTATTTTCAATGGAAGTGGTCATTATGAATAGGTATGATAGTATAAATCATACAACCATTCTACTAAAAAATCAATATAGAAGACCAAAGAAGATGAAGACTACATATAAGTATACCATGGGAAATAACTAGATCAAAACTATTCCTAAGATTATTTTTGAATAAGAAAAATAATTCAACGTTGTCTGAAAATAAAAAGATTGATGCTTAATAAAAACATAATAAAATCATGAAGGTTTCCATGCCAAATTAAATAAGATGTTATTTTTTTTGAAGAATATGTTACATCATGGATCATGGTAAGCTGGATATATACATCATAGTGAAAGATAGAAATACTAAGAAACAATTTAGAGGAATAATCCTAAAATAAATTATATGGACTAAAGTGGAAAATGGAACACCTAAAAAACCCATGGGGAACTACAATGCACAATGTGAATATTACAAATTAAATATAAGTAATTTTCCCATATAGTGTAGAAATTGTAAGGAATATTAAATAATAGTATGAGAAATTATATTCTAAAGGAATCTAAAATATTTTACATGAAGAAATAAATTTTATATATAGGTTTTCAATAATTTATGTTTATAAAATATCAAAACTGATTTGTAGAAGGGTTAAAAGAGTATGGAATATCTTTGATGATGGTTTGTTCATAACACCGTCTCATGATGGAATACCACATAAGAATCAGAAATTATTGAGTGATGAATATGCCTTAATAGCTAACATGAAAAATTAAATTCCATAAAATTTTATCAAAAAATAATGTGATGATACCATGACACTCAAAGACAGCATGAAATAAAAAAATCAACATTAAGAGTTCATACTCACTTGTTGAGTAATAAAAATGAGTTTCATGATTGAGAAACAGTTATCACCATTATATCTCTCACTTAAAAGAATATTATTTATATGTTTTTCCCATATACATTTTGTTTTCTAACTACTTCTAGGGAGTTAAAGGTGAAAATAATATTCAATATGGCAATTTAGTTATTGAAAAAATAACATTACTTTTTATGAATTTTGGAATATATATTCCACACTTTATGGAATACACCATCTTGGTTTTAAATATCTATTTTAATCTTTAATGTTATTTATTCTAAAAGTTCAATGATCAGAAATTATAATGATGATCAAGATAATAGAGTTTATCAAAAACATTTAACTCAATATCATAGATTTGAAAATAAAAAATGACATTTATGTCAGTTAACATTCTAAGAAACAACAAATGAAACGATCCATCATGATGAAGTGAAATTAAAGATCATCACATGATGGTTAGTATCCAAATAATTTTTTTGACCATTATACAATAGTAAATACTATTATATCTTGATTTTTTGTGTTTAAGAAATCATTGATGAGGTATGTTAGCACACTATCCTATCCTTATTCTCAAAAAAAAATTGAAGTCAAATAAAAGGAGAATTTAATTGAATCAATTAAATGATCAAAAGAATATTAAGGAAGATCAATGATGATTTAGTAAAAATTATGTTCCTATTATTTTTTTAAATATGTGTATTTCAATGAGTGCAGGAATTTGAGGATTAAAGTATCTAATGAATTTTATTTATCAGTTGTTTAAAAAAATTTGACATTAATTGTATCAATTTTTATGATCCAATTACTCTAAAAATGGAAATTGTTAAAAAACCTATATGGAATAAATCATGTTTTTATATATCAGTTGGTATCATTTTTTGATTTAGGAATTTTCAAAATTTATTTCTCAAATAGACCCTCTTGTTTTCAACACCAGGTCAGATAATTATTGAATTATTATATGATATTTGATGGAAAATTTATAAATAAATAAATGAAACCATACTCTCTCAGGTACATTGTATTTTCACTAATAATTTGGGAGAGAATAAAATAAAATATGAGAGACAAATTAAAGAGAACATAATGACATAAAAAATTATACATTGGTATTAAAGTAAAATATAAAGAGAGAGATTGATGATTCTACTTTTTTTTCATTTTCTTTCAATGAGTATGTAAGTGAGTAATCCCATATGGTAAATATTAATTTATGATTTAAACTATATTGGATTTGTTTTTTAGTGTTCCAATGATTTATCATGTGTTATGATTGATACTCCCAATAAACTATGTGAATTTCATCAAGTTGAATTGATGTTTCTGATGTTTTGAATATGATCCTCCATAAGAAGGTCAAATGACATATATTATTAGAATGAACTGTATTCAATTATTACCATTAGTCTTCATTGTACCACAAACATGTTCTAATTTTTTTTGTATATGGTTTTAAATAATAATAAGAAGATGTTAAAAATCATGTATTTATGACTAAATATAACAATTGCATATGTAAATACTCTAACCCGATAAGCCCATAGTCATTGGTTACTATTACATTGGTACTAGGTACAAGTGACCACATCCCCAAGGAATAAATAGTTTATTAGTCTTAGAAAACAAGATACATAATTGGATCACATAATACATTTTAAAAGAAAATATACAACATAGTATTTTTGTTTTTGAATATCAATATTCACCCTAGAATATCCTTGATTATCAATCATAGTACACTTCATGGAATCTTGGGGAATGGGTAAACAATAAAGTGATGAGATCATATGCTTGGTAAGGGTATTTGTAAAATAGAAGCTAAATGATACACAAATAATATGGTAGGAATAAATAATTGTTGAATAATTTTATATAAATAATCCCATGATATTGAAACATATCCATGGATATTATAACTATTCAAATAATAACATTGAAATATAACATACCTTGCCTTTTACACATATTATTACATAATTTTAGCATAATTAACCATTAATTACAAAGCAAGGATCATAAAGTCTAGTGTCATTGGATGATTAGATACATAATTAGAAAGCATGAAACCAAAGAATAAAAACCCATTTATTTAATCACCATAATGAGCACTTAAATTCCTTTGATATCTTAAATTTTCATAGGATAACCTGGGGAATACATGAACAAAGGTAGGATCTAAAATTCCTAGTAAGGGAATAAACATAGTAATAATGAAAAGCACCTGGGTTATATGGCATTACAAGATGACATAAAAAAGGCATGTAACATGAATAAACATAAGCAATAATTACATTTAGAACATGAGATTATGTAATAATAGAATCATAGAAATGTGCCAAAAAAATTCAACATGACATATTCTTGAGTCAAGGCTAACATCCAAGACCATTGCACATGGAAGAAAACGTACGATAAAGGAATCAGGTTTACTACCTCTCCCAACAGGACATATCATGAGACTAAAACATAACCCAATGCATTGGAACACTTTCTGGGTTCACCCATCATAACATTTTTATTTATATCTGATCCATATGAAAAATCAAGCAAGAGTAATAAACATAAGGTTCATCCATGGAAAGAAATGGGTATCACGATCATGTCATAAGGAATAACCAAAAGAAATATCATATTGGTGTCTATGAAAAAATGGATTTTAATAATAATTTTACATTAATAAGGTAAAATAGGAATATATCATGAAATATTATGCCCAAATTAAGTTATAACATGTAAAAATATTTTTAAAAAACTTTAGAAAAGAGCCGCTATAGTATGGCTTAAGGGAAAAAATATAAGAGTATTTAAAGAAGAAAAAGGAATAATTGTCAGAATAAAACTATTTATTAACTAAGATAGTATTTAATGATAAAAATATTGATTTTATAAAAATATTTTTGGGTTAAAACATATTATGGAGTTTACATGAAAATGGGTTAAAAATTGGGATGTTCCCTTTAATTGGGCATTTTTATCAGGAGGAATTGAAAAGGAAACTTTATAAAACATGTATTTCCCCATAAAATAACGAAAAATTATGATAGTTATATTTTTTCAGAAAATAAAAAAAAAAATATAAGTACATAAGAATATTTAAGACTCACATTGGGTTAAAGAGATAAAAAGCTTAAATTGAAGTGAAAATGGGGGTTCAGAGAGAATTTCACTCCTTATGTCCAAAAGTGTTCTGTACATTCTCTTAATGTTCGAGATAATGAAATTATTTTCATTAATAATTAAATTCAGAAACTATTTAACATGTATTTGATTTATTATAATTTTATTATGTTCGATTATGGCCTTTTAATGAGTTATAAGATTCAATTTCGTTATTTGGGAGTGTTTATTTTCATGGTTTTCACAATTGTTTCACTAGTATACAAGTATGAAATATCATGTAAAATAGAAATATTCATCCATAATTGAAATTATATGATTTTAATTATTTTATATAATATTAAATGGCTTTTTAAATCATTTTTTCCAGATATGAGGATGATTTATTAGAAAAAATGTTACTCGTAACCGTTTAGATTATTTTGGAATCTTTTCAATCATCATGAACCATTTTTATTTTATTATTTATTATTATGTATATATATTAGTTCTGTAACACTAAATATGTTATAATATACATTTTAAAAACTATTTTTTCCATTATAATGGATTTATTACCAGCATTAATGACGGTATTAGAAAACAAATATCAACAAAAAAGGTTGTGAATCGACACCGCACGGATGATGTTTTCATTTTTATAAAAAAATGTGAAGAAAAGAGAATTGATGATGGTTATATCAATAAAATAATAAAATTATATTATATAAAATATAATTTATTTATCATTTCACATTGTGATAGGAAGGTTACTATAGGATAAAAAAAGAAAATAAATTTAAAAAAAAAAATAAAAGAAAACGAAAGAGGATTTTACCTCCTGAACTTCTTCTCCTTGAGAACCTTCTTAAGGCACATGGGAATAGTATTTTGGGGATACCATAAGGACTAGGAATTGGTAAAGTGGTTTGGGAGAGTAATTTGGTATAATATAAGTAAGATTCAATGATTTGGAGGTGTGAGTAGAAGGGGTGGTGTGGGGTGGTTTTTATAGTGAAGGAGAGGTTGTTTTTTGACTATTTAATTCATTTGTTTATTATTTTGGCTCAAAAATTTCAATAGTATATATTATTATGACAAATTAAATTAAATAATTAATGTGTGTTTGATAATTTGGTTATTAAATCAGTTATATATCATCAATGACCCAATAATTCGTGTATTTAGATGATAGCATAAATTAGCGTATTTCATTATTCATAAAAAAATAAATTATCTAATAAAAATACAAACAATTCACCCTAACCATTTTATGATGTGTAAAATTTAAAAATTGAATCTATATTATGAAAATAGTTTTCAAAATATGAGAATTTTAATTTCTAAATAAAATCATCATTTTCTAAAAAGATACTGATTTTAAAATTATTACTGATTTTATAACACTTTATAAAATTAATTAAGTTCTCATAAAATTATAATATAATAATTAAACAAAAAAATATTAATTTATGAATCGATATTATGAAAATAAATTTTCTTTTAAATAGTTTTTTTAATTAAAAAATTGTAAACAAACATTTAGGTTTCACAAAAATACCAACAATAAATTTATAATTTTTAAAAAAATTATTTACATATTCAAAGATATAAATATTTCATATTTTAATTTATAAGATACCAAAATTTTATTTTTCATTTCATAAGTGAGTTTATTATTCTATTTTCCAGTTACCTATTTATAATGGTCTCATTACTATTCCAACAGTCAAGTTATTATTCCATTGTTATTGGTTTCTTAATTTCTATAAATTCCACTTATGTCAATCTTAATTTATAAAAAAATACTTATATTAGGTTCATGTGATGTTTACACTATATAACATAATTATAAGAAGGTAAATTCAATTGAAAATATTCTAGGTTCGTCACATTCCTCCACCCTTATGAAATTTCCCCCTCAAAATTTTGTTTTACTTACTAAGGTGAAAAAATGAGAGGGTTTGAATACTTATCTAATAAGAATAAAAAAAGAAAACTTTAAAAATTGAAGGATAAAATTGTAAATGAAAATTATATCTAAACATTGGATTCCCTATGTTTCAATCTTGGTTATCCATAGTGATATAATTATACCTAGGGTTATTAAAAAAAATTCTAGTCTAAATGCCCAAAAATAACTAGACCCTACTCTGATGCCAACTATAACATCCTTAGGCATTTCATACATATTATTACATGGTTTTAGCCATAATTAACCATCAATTACAATAAAATTATCATAAAGGATAGTGTATTTTGATTTTAATGTCCCGGAAGTTTCTTTGAAAGTTATTTAAAATTATATGGAATTATTTTGAGACCAGACGCTTTGATGGAACCTGATTCTGAGGCCCGTTGAACCAAAAAAAATAATTGAATTTTTTTAAGTTCATTTAAGTGAACATGTGAGTGGGTTTTCTAACATTTAAACTGATGCTCTTATTAAAAATATGAGGGCACCATTGAACTCATAATGGTGGGATTCACCTATAATGGACCTAACCTCGACCATTGTGGGTCGAGGGAAAAACTTAGTTTTCATACATTTTGAAAAATAATAAAATATCATAAAAAATTATTTCATTTTATCATATGATCCACATATATCATCATAAATAATTTCATAAAAAACCCATATATCATAAAAGAAATGGGTTTCATTTCATAATCATAACGTTTTAAAAACTGCTTTAAAGACATGATCTTTACGTCACTTTAAATCCACGAAAAGGGGAAGCGGGTCTCATGTATGTAAATCTCAGAATTTAAAATAGAACAACTTGGTATATATGTTAATACCCCTATAGAATAAATAGCTTTGAGTATTCACTTAATAAAATAAAAGAACTTTAGAAAATGAGAGAGCCATTTCAGACAGAAATTCTGCAGCATAACGGCTATGTTTCGGGGTTTTAGAAAACATTGAAAAGAGAGGGGACATGGGTCAAACAATCATAAATGACCCATAAAACAGTAGAGGGACTTAATATGAAGGATATATGAACATGGTAATGAAATTTTAAGGACATACCATTTGAAATAAAAAACATGGAAGGAAGACAAAAATTAGATTTCTCTTATGAAAATCTGGCAGCCTAACGGCGTCACTTAAACTTCAACCAAAAATGAATTGACAAGATCAAATAGGGTCTCTCATAATATGAACATCAGAGTTCAGTATGATAGATATAGAGATCATACCCCAAAATAATAAAAATAAACTTGAAAGACTTGACATGAAAATAGATCTTGAAAACGAGAAGGGTGAAAGAGTCCATTAAAAATTCGGCAGCCTAACAGCGCCACTTAAAACTTTAAAATACTGAATTGAAGAGATCAAATAGGGTCTCTCATCATATGAACATAAAAGATCAGTATTATAGATATATATATCATACCCCAACATAAAAAATGAACTTGAAATACTTGACATGAAAATAGATCTTTGAAAAATGAGAAAGGTGAATGAGTCCCTTAAAAATTCGGCAGCCTAATGGCGCCACTTAAAACTTCAAAATACTGAATTGAAGAGATAAAATAGGTTCTCTCATCATATGAACATAAAATATCAGTATGATATATATAGAGATCATAACCCAACATAAAAAAGGGAACCTGAAAGACTTGACATGAAAATAGATCTTTGAAAAATGAGAAAGGTGAACAAGTCCCTTAAAAATTCGGCAGCCTAACGGCATCATTTAAACTTTCTTAAAATGAATTGATGAGAGAAAGAGGGGGTCTCTAATAATATTAACATGAAAAGGGAAGTAAGAGTAATATAAAATAACATCTTCCAACATAAGAGTATGAAGCATAAAATAAATGACATAAAAGATATTACTTGAAAAGAAAGAGAGAGGTAGGATCTCTTACCTTAAAACGTAACTCTTAAAAGTCAAAGGTTGGGACCTTGAGGGATTGGGGGCACCTTGGAAGGACTACTTGGGAGGTAATGAGACTATATCTTCGTTGGGGGAGAGTTGGGAGTTGAATGGATGAGAAGATGGCTTGGTATTTATAGGGAAAGTGAGGGGACAGGGCATTAATGGCCAAGGGACACCTCATTAGTGGTTTTGGCAAAACCATGGGCTTTCCCATGGTATTTGCCCATGGTATTGGCCACTTGGGAAACCTCATACCTTATCTTACTATTCATAAGTCGACCATATTTATTACATACTTAATACATCATTTAATGATGTCATTAAACACCCATAACTTAAAAACTGTATTTTCACTATTCATCGAAAATTCAACTTTCTCAGAAAAATCCCAAAATTTCACCTTAAAAAAATATCGATGATCTGATTTCAAAAATGAAATCCATTTTATAAAAATAATTTTATAAATATTTTTAATTAAATTTTTAATTAAAAAACACTATTCCCCTGAAAAAACTAATACTTGGCTAATAATTTATGAAACCGTTATTTAACCATTTTATTGAATCACATTACTTAATCAAGGTGCCTAGATTATATTAATTCTTTATTTAAGTGAGATTAATAATCTATTTGGTCACATTACTAATCCTAAGCATAAAATCACTATTCATAATTTATTATTCATCAAAAATTAAGTTGATCTTATTAGACTCTAAATTTCGTACTGAACATAATTGTAGAAGACCATTTTTTGAAAATCATTACATATTTTTAATTATTTAAGGTTTACATAAACATTTTTTTTAAATATCCTTTCTCTAAAATTCTCCAAAAATATCCATACTATATTTATCCGAACATTTGAAAATTCATAAACTTCATCATAAGAAGAAATCAAAAAATTTATTTAAAACAAAGGATTACACAAGGCAGTTACGGTCTCCTTACATAGCCCCTTATCACACCAGCATAGGACCTAAGTGTAAGGTGTGCTAAGGTGATAGAATCTGAGGGAGGCTCGGCCAACATCGCACGAGTAGTAATTTCTATTAGTTTGAACTTCTCGCGAAGGCGATTCCATTCTAGCTTCACACGATGAATTTCAGCTTGGGTTTGGTCCAGAGCAAATCCCAATGGTGCTACCTCCTTCCCAAGATCTGTTAGATGGGCTTCGATCGGTCCAAGACTACTGGGTGAGGCCATCAAATCTTCTTTCTATATTAATTAACCAAGATCACTTGTATTTAGAGACAAATATCGAAATGTTTAGTTTCTAGTGGTCATATTGACCAATGGTCATATAACAGTCAAAACCCAACAGTCTCATTTTAATTATACTCATGTTATCCAATGAAATAGTTTTGTTGAGTATAAAAAAAATAAAATAACACACAAAATTAGAAAATAAGATTTATTCAAAATTTCGGGTCGGTACATTTATCATCCTTGAAATGGAAGGAATAGCCCTTCATGTTGACAGAGAAGTGCCAACAGTGTTTCCAGGTGCTGAGGAAGAGAGTGACGAGTGCCCCTATCTTGAGACTAGCAGAAGAGGGTGTTGGGTATGTAGTTTTCTATGATGCATCAGGGACTGGACTGGGTTGTGTCCTGATGCATAAGAGAGTCGTGATCGCCTACAGCTCACAGTAGTTGAGGCAGCATGAGAAGAACTACACAACCAATTATCTGGAGTTAGCAGCAATGGTATTTTCCATGAAGATGTGGTAGCACTACATGATGGGTGAATGGTTTACCATCTACTCCAACCAAAATAGTCTTAGGAATATATTCTCATAGAAGGACCTGAACTTGAGACAGCAATGATGGATGGAGTTCCTCCTAGACTATGACTTTGATATAGTCTATACTCCTATGAAGGGGAATATGGTGGCATACATGCTTAGTAAGAGATCTTGTTTTCAACTATTGAGCGAGGAAATGGAGTAGCTAGCTATGATGCAGATATCCTTCATGGATGATGATGGAACAGCTTACCTTCAATCAATGATTGTCACTCCTCCACTCTTACAGTTATTCATGGAGGCATAGCTTGTGGATGTTAACTTTGAGGCCCGACATGCTCAATTATCCTCAGGGTAGGCACCTATTGGATTTTCGATAGGTGGAGAGCACATCATCCTTTTTAAAGGATCCACCGTAGTACTAGTGACATTGTGGGATGTGGTTTTTAGGGAGTTATATACATCCCCTATAGAGGTATATCCTAGTTTGGAGAAGATGTACTAGGACCTCTGATGTCAATACTGAGGGTCAGGGATGAAGAAAGTGGTGGCAAATTTCATTTCATGATGCCTCACTTGTCAGCAAGTGAAGTCTGGGCATCAGTTTCTGTAGGCTTGGCATAGCCACTTTATGTACTGAAGTGGAAGTGGGATTGTATATCAATGGACTTCCTAACAGGATTACCAGGCATGTCCAGTGGCTATGATTCTATATGGGTTATCATTGACCGACTCACCATGTCGGCTAAATTCCCACCCATCCAGGAGCAGGGGTCGATAGAGGGCTTTGGATAACTCTATGTTAGGGAGATAGTGCGGCTACACGGGGTGCCTTCGATGATAATCTCAGATCATGACGCTCACTTTACATCCTTGTTGTGTAAGGAATTGTAGGAGGCATTCAGGACTCAGCTGCGCTTGAGCATAGCCTTTCACCCATAGACGGATGGTCAAATAGAGTAGACCATACAGACCTTGTATGACATGCTTTGTGCTTGCACCCTTGATTTTGGTTGTATTTGGTAGGACCACCTACCACTAGTGGATATTTTATACAACAACAGATATCACTCCACCATTAGAATTGCACCGTTTGAGGCCTTGTATGGGCGGCCATGAAGATCACATCTATGCTAGACAGACCTAAGGGAGTTAGCACTCATGGGTCTAGAGTTGGTATGCGCTTCCACTTAGAAGGTGCAGATCATCCAGGAGCGGATGAGGACAGCACAGTGTAGGAAAACATTGTATGCTGACAGGAGACAGAAACCCTTGGATTTTGAGGAGGGAGACCATGTTTTCTTTTGGGTCTCACCCCAATGGGGTTTTCAGAGATTTTATCAGGGCGGAAAGTTATCTTTGAGGTTCATTAGACCTTTCCAAATTCTTAGCAGAGTTACTGAGGTGGCGTCCAGCCTAGCTCTTCCCCCACAGATGCACTAGGTGCGTGATATTTTTCACATGTCACAGATGAGGAGGTACATGCATGATCCATCACACATCATCAACTGGGGAGAACTATACATTGATGATGGGGTGACGTTTGTGGAGTTTCCAATGGAGATAGAGGATCGAAAGGAGTGGGTCTTTCTTGGATGTTCGATTCCTATGGCGCAGTTTTGGTGGCAGTATAGGAATCTCCAGGAGATCACATGGGAGCAGGTGGCTCAAATTCAAGCTCAATAACCTCATTTGTTTTTTTAGTCTTTGTTTTGGATTTTAGGTATGTAAATCCCTAAGGTGGGGAGAATTTAATATCCCATAATTTTCCATGTAAATTATTTTAAATTATATGTAATTACTTCGAGACCAGGCGCTTTGAAGGAACCTGATTCCAAGTCCCAGTGAGATCAGAATAGAATTTTTAAAATTTTCAAAGTCCATTTAAGTAAATAGGAGAGTAGGTTTTTTAAACTTTTAAATTAGTGCACGGATCCAAAATACGAGGGCACTGTTGAACTCAGAATGGCGGGATTCACCTAGAATGGACCTAACCTTGACCGACATGGGTCAAGGGAAAATGTTTATTTTTGGACTTTTCAGAAAATAATAAAATAATAAAAAAGTTATTTTAGTTCATTTTCTCTCTGTTGAGCGGTGGAACGCCGATACTACGGTGTGGAAACGAGGCGGCGATGAGCCCATTTAATGATACCCCTTAACAGAAGTGAAACAGATCCCTTGTTTCATTAATGAAACAATGTAATGACATGGAGAGATAGTGTAAGAGAAACACTGCGATGTGTTTCTCTATTAATGAGATAACATGTTGGGGAAATCAAATATGGAATTTCCTCTAATGAACTTATGGTGAAAATCCTCTCCAACAACAAACGACGAACGTCGACCAATCACCAGCAACTTTGACGCACCTCGAAGAATGGAACCGGGAAGCAACAAATGCTGATGGATTTGAATAGAACTTAAATCATCATGGGAAGATTGCTTCTATGATAAACACCTTTGTAGTAGGGGTTTATTTTGTTCAAGTTTCCTCATTCTTTTTTCTAAAATGATGAACGCGGATCAACCCACGAACAGGTTGATCTGTGGATTTCTCGTTCTTGTAGGAGGGGGTTTCTTGGGTTTTCTATACCGAGATTAATTATTTGTTAATAGAACCTCAATCCCAAACCATTCCATTTATAAACCTCTAATGTGGAGGGTGCGGGCTGACAAGAACAAGGCATGATCCCCTCTCTCTTGTGTGTTTGGTGCATTCTTTGTGACTACATCTTCAAAGTGGTAGTAATGAGGATTCGAGGATACTACATGGAAGATGGCATCCCCCGGAGGCAATAGGCATAAGCGGCATGAATAATAGACCACCAGAGCAGACCTGGGGGTCCGCGAATGAACCTTCCAGCGGTGGCTGCGGGCGGGTGGCGGCGTGCCACGGCGGCGCGCTGGGAGGAGCGCCACAGTCAGCTTGGGCCGCAGCAGTGTGGCAAGAGTTATTGGCCTTCGTACCGGAAAATGGAGGCCGGAGGATGTGGCCAAATGACCAAGTCAGTGCACCATGGACGTGGCACCATGAGGATCGCACACTGCGTGCCGCAGTCAACCGATCACAGCGGAGGCGTTGGCCCCGCGGACAACCCGCAGGGCAAGGGGGGCAGAGTGTGACTTCCAGATATGTCCTAGAAAGGTGGAACCAGTTTGCCTATGGTGGACCGAGCCTAGGTAAGGGTCAGGTTGGTGGACTCAGGTTGGTCCGACTGAGTCGGACCGGACCCGGACTCCACAGACCCCTTTTTTGGAAAAAGCCAATATCTTTCAAACTGGGCATCTGATTGATGATCTGTTTGCGGTGTTGGAACCCTCATGACGAGGCGGATCATTTAGAATACTATATAGAGGATTTAATAGATGTTTAAATATGACAAATTTCTTGATGAGCGGTTCTCCCAGAATCAAGCACACTATGTGTAGAAACCCTTTGGTTTGATGAGACCTAAAGACTATTAACAAGTGGCCCTGTGTGAATCAGCTACAATGGCTCAGTGGGAAGTGACTTCTGTGTGACCTGGTAGACCCTCAGTGGAGAGAAGCCCTATATGACCGGGCAGACCGATGGTACTCTACAGGAGGAGTACCTTAGTATGTCCAAGGTGGGAAGCGACTTCTGTGTGACCCAGCATACCCACGGTGGGGAGCAGCTTCTGTGTGACCCAACATACCCATGGTACTTATCAGGGATGAGTACCACAGTAGTCCAAGGTTAGTGAGAGGTGACATATATGTGACCTAATAGGCCCACTTTACTCATTGAAAAGGAGTTCTCCAGTAGCCCAAGGTGTTCGATGATGTGACTGATGGTCCTATATTCCTACTCTATAATATACCTAGTGTTAGTTATCTTGTGTCGTGATCATTCTTCATGGTCATGCTTCATGTTTTTTTTTTTTTGATTTATTTTTGTTATTTCATTTTTTGGGGGGCCCTACTGAGTATTTTGTTACTCACCCCTACATGGGATTTTCCCGCATGTGTTATGTCTGGTGCAGATGACCACTGCCTTGATGGAGGACTTGGTGGCCCAGGACCTGGTGGTGTCCAGTGAGACCAGGCAGGCGGGGCGTACTTATATGGATTCTAGAAGCTACTCTACACTCACCCATCAGGTGGGGTTTCTAGTGGATGGATTTAAGCAATTTCCTTGTACTTTCATGTTTTCAGTTTATATGTGGTTGGGTTTGTATTCTGGCCCTTTTGACCTAGAGTTTGTACTTTTACTCGGTGGTTGTTTAGTGGAATTCTTGTTTATCATTCCATATTTGGGACATGGTTGTGTGTTCATGTGTATGAGTAATTAGGAAAATCTCTCCCACTTGTAGGTTGACGCCTTCGGTGCTAGTCTCTTACCCCTGGCCTTTGGGAGGTGGGCTTGTGGGATGTCACGACACGGGCCTTGGGGGGACGGGTCGTGACATAGATGACTAGATACATAATTAGAAATCATAAACCAAAAAAAAATTATTCAATCTCCATAATGATCACATAACTTTCTTTATGATCTTACATCTCCATAGGATAACCTAAGGAATACATGAAAAAATGGATGATCTAAAAACCCCAATAAGGGAATAAACAATCTAATAAATCATAGCACATGGGGTAGAAGAATGACATAATGACATAAAAATATATGTAACATGAATAAAAATATGGAATCAGAACATGTAGAACATGGGATCATGTAATCATAGCATAGTAGGAATGTGGAAACCACCAGAAACATGACATAATCATGAGTCAAGGATAATTTCCAAAACCATTTCACATGGTAGACAAAGCCCTATAAAGGAATCAGGTTCACTCCCTGTCCCAACATAACACCTCATGAGACTAAAACAATAACCAATGTATTGAATTAATATTTGGGTGCACCCATCAAAACATGTTCATGAATATGTGCTCCACATGAAGAATCATTCATAATGAATAAACATAAGGATCACCCATGGAATGAAATTTCTATCCTAATCATTTCATAATGAATAACGAAACGAATACCATAATGGTATCCATGAATGAATGGATTTAAATAATAATTAGACATTAATGCGGTTAAATATAAATATATGATGATAAATTATGACCAAATAATCTGATAACATGTTAGAAGAGTTTTTAAGAAACATTATAAATGAGCCACTTTAGCGATGTTAAGGGAAAATATAAGAGTCCTTAAAGAGGAAAAAGGAATAATTGTTGGCATAAAACTAGATATTTACTAAGATAGTATTTCATGAAAAAAAGAGTAATTTTATAAAAATATGTGTGGATTAAAATAGATAATTGATTGTATTAAAAAATGGGTTAGAAATTTGGAAGTTCCCTTTAATCAAGCTTGTTTATCAAGAGGAATTAAAAAGAGAAACTTATAAAATAGGTATTTCCACATTATTAAAGAATAATTGGACTTGGTGCATATTTTCAGAACATACACACAAAATTTAGGAGTACTTGATAATATTTATGAATTACGTTGGGTTAAATATATAGAATGTGTAATATGAAGGGAAAATGGGGGTTTAAAGATAATCCCTTAACTTGTGACCGAAAGTGTTCTGCACTTGTACTTAATGTCCTCGATAATGAAATTAGATTCATTAAAAATTTAATTAAAAACCTATTAAACATGTTTTTTTGTATAACTTTATTAAGTTCATTTATGGTCTTTTTTATGAGTTATAAGAATCAATTTCATCATTCATGAGTATTTTTTTCCTTGGTTTTCACAATTGGTTAACTTTTATACATGTGTGAAAAATCATAAAAAATGGGAATAGTTATCTATAAATGGAATTATATATTATTAATAAAATTATAGAATATTAAATGTTATTATATATCATTTTTTAGATATGAGGATGATTAATTAGATTAAATGTTAATGATAACTGTTTAGATTAGTTTGGCATCTTTTTGATCATCACAGACCAGATTTGTTTTATTATTTGTTATTATTAATATTTACTCATTCCAGAACACTAAATAAGTTTAATATACATTTCAAAATATGTTTTAACCATTATAATGGTTTTATGACAATCCTTAAAGGCTGTATTCTAAAATAAAAAAACATCATTGATGAAGGTGGTGAATCGACCCCTCGTAAACAATGTTTTCATTTTTAGAAAAAAAGGGGAAGAGAATAGAATTATTGATGGATATAAAATTAAAAGAATAAAATTAAAGTATAAAAATGATAATTTATCTATAATTATACTTTTTTATAGGGAGTTCATGCATTCATAACAAAAGAAAATAAATTGAAGTGAAATTAAAAGAAAACAAACCATGATTTTACCTCTTGAACTTCTTCTATCAAAGAACCTCTTTAAGGCAATTGGGAATGGTATATTGGTGAGAGAAGATGGACCAGGATTTAGGAAAGAGGTGTGTGAGAGTAATTGGATATAATATAATAAATATTCAAGGATTTTGAGGTTTTAGGAAAAGGGGTTGTGTGGGGTGGTATTTATTATGGAAGAGAGGGATGTTTTTTTATTATTGTATTCATTTGTTTATTATTTTGGATGAAGACTATAAATAGTGTGGATTCTTGTTATAATTTGTAGTAACTGGGGTATGTGATTTTGAACCAGTGGTGATTAAATCATCTATTAATCATCCATGAATCAATAATTCATGTATTTAACTTATATAGTAAATTACTGTATTTTACTATTCACTAAAAATTTAACTATTTTAGAAAAATCCCAAAACATCACACTATCCATTTTTTGATGTTAAATTACAAAATGGACTCCATTTTATGAAAATAATTTCCTAAATATGTGAAATTTAGTTTCTAAATAAAATCATCATTTACTCAATAAATACCAACTTTATAATTATAACTTTTTTTATAACATGTTGAAAAATAAATTAAGGACATATAAAATTATCTTATAATAGTAAACCAACAAAATAATAATTAATTAATCTATTTTATAATTTTAAAGATTTTTTAAATCATTTTATTAATTATAAAATTGTAAATAAACATTTAGGGTTCAAAAAAATTACAACACTTAATTTATCATTTTTAAAACATTTATTTACTTATTCCAATATATAAATATATCATATTTTCATATATAAGATAAAAAATTTCATTTTTATTTTCATAGGTATGGATACTGTTTTATTGGTCCGTTAACTATTTTTAATGGTCACATTACTATTCTAATAGTCAAGTTACTATTTCATTGGTATAAGTTTTTTTATATAAATACCACTTATTTCATTATTAATTCTGAAAATAGTTTTTTTTATTAGGTTATATATGTGATGTATGTGTTTTATACTATAAAACATAACTATAAGAATGGAAATTACATTGATAAAATTCTTGGTTGTTACAGTACATCAATAAATAATTTCATAATGATGGAATTTATAATTTCAGACACCATAACCATACCAATGAGGCTTCAAGAAAAGATATCTACATTAATGTGTAAGTCCTTGACCAAATGCCCATAATATTTTATCTCATGAGATGTACCAATTCATTTAGGGTATATGTAATTCTTATCCCCGTAAATTAATTAACAAGTCCAATGCATTATTACTATGAATATACAATACAACATAATCAGCATACCTTAAAATCCACAAATTCCATATTTTAAAAACTAGTATATGAAATTTTAATACATTCCTCCATTAAACTAATAAAAAACAATCCAAATATATATGTTTCATGGTATTATTATATTATATCCTTAAAAAATAATAATATTACCCAATTAATAATAACATATACTAAAATAGATAAAAAGCATCACCAGAAAACATCTTATGAAAAATAATCATTTCACATTGAAATTATTTTTTTAAAATACAATCATTTGCAAAATTTTATGGAAAATATTGTTTCTAAAGTGAAAAAATTTAATATTTAATTGATACTTTAAATAATTAGGAGGTAATTGTTCTGGAAAATTTTTTCCTGGCTTTCATCATTAAAGAGAGGATCCATTCACATTTTCTGTAAGAAGTTAAAAGTATCTCATAGAGAAAATAAGTAGAATATTCCTTTTAAAACATTTTTGAAAAGTAAATCATGGGTAAAAATATCTTTTATATAACATTGTATAATATTAAAAACATTATGTTAATTTTTTCATGGAAAATATAGACATGGAAGAAAATAATTTCAAGCCGATTGGAAAAACATAATCGACATTCTATAAAACAAATATTTCAATATCTTGAGTACAGAAAGAGGGTAAAATGAAATGAAAACATTTAATTTATGGAAATAAAAATAGGATATGAAAATATATTTTCTTTAATATATTAATAACAAATAATTCTCTAAGTATATAAATAAAAATAAAAAATCATGAATAATGATGAGATTGAGAAATTAACACTTATATTAGGTTCGACTTCCATTATTTATTTTCATAATATTTTTATAACAAATGTATATATATTAAATATATTAAGGAATAATACTAATATATATTATAAAATATATGATTTACTTACAACCTTTTATCACCCATTTAAAAAAATTATTAAAATCACAGTTCTGAGTTAAAAGTGCTTCGTTCTTCTTGTATGCTTCGATTTGGATGTTTTTTTCATTATAAATTGATCATGGCTTCACATTATATAGAATTATATAAATGATATAAATATTATATTTATTCATTATATGAAAATTTAGAATCATTCATAAAAATTATAGATAGAAAAATGAAATACATCGTCCATGAATAGGGTTGGTCGTAGGTACACATGAATGTTGATTTCACTTATCGGCAAATGGAATAAAAGAATGTTAAATAACAATTAACCTATAAAAATCATTATAATATTTTATATATATATATATATTATTTATTAAATATACCCTAACTACCATCCATGTAATGAGTAAACATAAAACGAATCACATCGCTTCGTGGAGGTGGTAGTCCACACGTATGCATGACCAACGTTATCGTTTCCCGACACATTTGAGGGTAAGATGGTAGATATGATAATATCATTAATATAGAATAACTATATAATAAATATCATATATAAACATCAAACCCAAAATAATATCCAATTAAATAATATGGTGATTTAAAATAAATTATATCATTATGTTGAGATGATAAGTCGTATGTACACATGGCTGATACTTTCACTTCCCAATTGATAGAAAAAAAGGGTGGATAATGGTGGATTCATATTAATAATAAAATTTATGTATATTTAGGACACTTATTTTATTATTTTTTAATAAATAACAATGATTTATATTAGTTAAAAGAATAAGTAAAAAAGAAACTGATCAGTTAAGGATATTACATCTTCTTTGAAGGAACTCCTTTAAATCCCCTCATAAGGATCCAAGGGTTAGTATTTTGGGAAGGCCATAACCTCTATAACATTATAAGAATTTTTTGGAGGTATTTGGGTAGGTTTTATTCAATATATTTGGATTTATATGGTGTAAATAAAGTAGTGAAGTTGAGTTCTTTTATAAGGTAGGGAAAAGAAACAATTAGAATTTCTAAACAGATTAAAATAAAATTAAATCATTATCATTCAAAAGGATTATAAATAAAAATATATTCAATTATAATGATTATAATGTTGAGATTTAATCATCTAATTAATTTTATATTGGATTTTGTGTCATTTTAAAATTTTATTTTTTCTTTAACCCATTGGTTAACCAATTTTAATCTTGTATATGATAATGACTTTTTAAATATAAAGGGTTCAAATTTTACATATAAATTAATAGTCACCTCATAAATATATATCTAATTGAATTTTTACCAATTAATATCCCCCATGTTCTAGTTAATTATTTTTAGGACTTTTAAATAATTTAATTAAATATTATTTTCAAAAAATATCATTAATTCAATTTTTGACACTATTCATTTAATTTGACTTTGAAGACAATGGTAGAATTATGAAATCCCAATATAAAACCTTAAAAATTCATAATATATTATATTTATCTTAAAAAATAATGGAATATAATAATTTGATTAAATTTTATTACTTTTAATATTTCTAATATCATTTATTTTATTTTCCTATTACTTTAACAAATAATGTTTCATTGTTGCGTAAGAATTTATGATAATTATTCAATCACAAAAAATTTGAAATAAATTAACATGATAATAAAAATTAATTCATAATCCAAATAAATAATTTGAACTATGTTTATCCTATAGTTTTACTTATAATAAATAATTAGAGATATTAAATCCACGACGTTGACACCTGGTATGTATTATTTTCATAATAAATATAAGGGTCATCATCAAAAAAGGACCCAAATTTCTATTTTTAAATGGATGATAAAAATCAATGTAAACTAAAAAATAGGACACAATAATCTGTAATATGAATTTTAAAGCTCTAATCCAATGTTTTAATACTATTTTACTCATTTTACCCTTACATAGGTGACAAAATTTCTCTAAGGTTACTATTCATAATGTCAAAAAATAAGAGGAACCTATTTATCAAATTTGATCCTTTTGATTCCAAAATATGGAATCTATTTTTTAATATTTAGTTTCTATTAGTGTAATAAAGTGATTTCAAAACAATCATAAAAAATGTGACGAAAACCATTTTCATAACAATTATATTTTGATTCATAAAATTGGATTTATTAATATTATATGACTATAAAAATAATATATTAGTGTTAAAAAATTTATTTAATATTTAATATATAAATTTCAATAAAATATTTTTCTAAGAGTGATAAATTTAATTTATTCAGATAAAAATAGATTCTACACAAAAAAAATAGTTTCTTAAAAAACTACTCTTTTACTTTAAAATGATTTTACTTTTATTTCAAATAAACTTTTATCCAATGAAATTATTTTATACTTTTTTAGAGAATAAATTATTCAAAATTTAGATATTCATATTCATACCAACCAATTTAATGGATAGGTTATAATGGTATACTATATTAGGGTTCATTTATATTCAATATTGTGTGTACTATTATCAATCAAAAAATTGAACAGAAATATATCATAAAATCATGGGGTGTTACATTATATCATCCTTTATATTAGTTTCACCCATTAAATTCCATCACTATAATACAAAAAAAATATAATATATCCATTTCATTGCATCCTTTGGTTCCCACGTAGCTTCTTCAAAAAAAATTGACTCCTCCCGAGAACATTAACCAAGTGAGTGGCCTTGTTTTATAACACTTTATCACTATGATCCATGATTTATACCATTTTTTATTCCTAGGAAGGACTACAATACATTTTTATAGCTTCTAATTTATATACATGTGAAGGATCAGGTATATAATTTCGTATAAGAGATTCATGGAACACATAGTGAACTTGAAAGAGATTTGGTGGAAGCGGTAAGTGATAATGAAATATCCTGATAATATCAAAAATATCATATTGTATAATATACATATGGGTCATGTTTACCTTATTCTCAAATTTCTATACTTCCTTCATGGATAAATTCACAGATATACATTCTCACCTTCTTTGAATTCCAAATTTCATTGATGATTACCAGTATACATTTTCTATCAACACCTAGTTTCTATGATAAATTATTGAATGGATCTAACTTTCTATATGATTTATTTAGATAGCTCGAGTCCAAAAATCATTTTTTCTCCAACTTCTTCCTAAAATTTTGTATTACAACACTTCTTCCCATATATGTCTTCATAGGGATCCATATTAGTTCTTGAGTTAATGATATTGTTGTGAGAAGAAACTAATAGAGGAAGGGGTAAATATCAACCACCTCTAAAATCTATCATGCTACCTCTAAGCATGCTATCTAAACATTTAATGGTCCACTCAAAATAAGAATCTATCTAAGCATAACAAGCTCTACTAGAACAGAACTATGAATCTCGAGCTAGTTGAATACTTCAAAAAACATAGAGGTAAACCATAGATCTCGATCAAAAAAAATTGAATGTGGTACTCCATTCAAACATACCATTTCCTTAATATATATTCTAGAAATATGATCAAGAGTGAAATATTATCTGATATAAATGATGTGTGTTCACATCATAAGGAGAATGAATACATCCCAAACAGTATTAAGGTCTCTTTACAATTTGGGGAGTCCAATGATAAAATAAATAGTTATTTTTACCATTTCCATTATGGTATGGGTGATGGTTGCAACATACCCTTTGACTTCATTCTCTCATCCATGGACATATTGTCATTCCAGGCACTAAGATACATACTCTTCAGTATCCCTATTCATATTATCCCACCACAAATACTAATTCAGATCTATAAAAATCATCACAATTCAGTTTTGAATAGGTAATGATGAAATATTCACCTCATACAATAACTCCATAATAAAATATTATATAGATGAAACACATATATGGTTCTGTAACCTTATCATTCTCTTATAATCAAGGATAAATTTAGGAACATACTTTATCTTCATCAGCACTTCCACATAATCATTTTTTTTTTATTTTTAATCCTCATATGGATAGTTGGTTGAACCCTCATTTGTGAAAGACAATATTTATCAACATCCTTTATTATTTTTAGAAAATTTTTATAAGGAAGTAGAAATATTTGAACTTTTATGGTCATCATATTTGATAATATAGAATGACAATTTCAACTCAAAACATGGTCCACATTTTCACTTTCCCATGGTGGTAATGCATTGATCTTTCATTATATTTAATCAAATTTAATAATATTATATAGTGCATATTTAGATATTTTTGAGTGAATATATACGTCCAACATATACGATCAGTATATATATCACACCTTTTTCAACAATGATAATTCCTCAAAATCATTAATGTAAAAATTACCACAACGAACTATGAATCATGAGTTGGGTAATTTTTCTTAGCATCCTTCAATTATAAAATTTCATTAGTTATCACCAAATCATTCTGTATGGGGATGCATCCTAGTCCCCTCTTTACTACACCACTATAGATTAAAATCCCTTATCCACTGTAGGTTAATATAAGAATAGATGTGTTGAATAATATTCTATTAATTTCATTGAAATTTTATTTTCATTCCTCAATCCAAATGATATTTTCTCCCTTCTGAGTTATCTTGGTGAGGAGATTATAGATTCATGGGAAATTCTCCAAAAATAATCGATAATATGTGTCTAAAATGTGAAAAATAATTATCTTGATTATAATGGTCGGTATAGTCCATAAATCAATACCATCCAACTTTCATGGATCCAATAAAAAAAGCCTTACATGAGATTATATGATTTAGGAATGAAACATTATAAATCCAAAATTCACACTTGGGTAAATTTAGCATATAATGTATCCTTCATTGGGTTCTTCATCACTATTCTCAAGTTTTATTCATACACTTCCTTACTCTTTGAATATATAAGAACATCATCTATAAATAATGAAAATAAATGATCAGTGTAATATTCAAATACTCTATTCATTCAATCAATGATAATATTAGGATCATCAGTAATTCTAAATGGAATTATTATAAATTCATAATGACCAAACCTCGTACAGATAGATTTATTAGGTATATCCTCCTTCGTGATCTATAAATGATGATATCTAAATAAAATATTAATCATGGAAAAATATAAATCTCCTTGTAATTAATAAAAAATAACATCAATATGTGGTATATGATTCATATTCTTAATAGCTATCATTTTATTTAACCGATAATAAATGAAAATATGCATTGAACCATCTTTTTCATCAAAAAAAGAACAGGTTAGCCACATGGTGAAGCACTATGAAAAATGAATCACTTATCTATATTCTCATGGAATTTATAATTTCGTTATAGTAACTGAATCAGAGATATTCTATAATGTGTATATGAAATTAGTGTATTACCATGTTTGATTTCAATTGAAAACTCAACTTCATGATTCAAGGGATTTCAAGTAATGTCCAACGGAAATACAGCAGCATATTTCATAATAACTTTAAAATTTTAAATGTATATTTTCTACCCAACCATTTGTTATAAATATCCCTCATAATTATCCAGAATAAACCAAATGATGGAATTAATATTTATTGGGACTACATGTTCGTCATCATACCGATACACTATTGGAAGTTCATTTAGAATATTTAATACAACTTTTCATCCCTGATAGTCGATATAGGATCTATATTGACACCCAATCCATATAAATATTATAAAAAATTCAACTAGAGGTAAAATTAACAAAATTCATAGGAATAATTCTCTAAAAAATTATATTGCATAGGAGCTATAGACATGAGATGGAGTCATCGTGCAATTATGAGCTTTCACCACCTACTCAAATCTAATTATTGAGGTGATTATGTGATACACTTAAAAAATAATCCAATATAAAATACAGGGTGCAAATATAATCAAATAAAACATTTAAAATACTTAGTGAGTGATATGTGCACCTCTAACCACATCAACAGTAACTTCTGCATCAGTTGTAGGAATTTCATTACCTTTTCCATCTCTTCATGGATTCTTTTATGGTAAGTTCCCTTTGTGATTGTGTAATTACTTAGAATATCTCCCCATCTCATAAGAGCAAAAAATACAATTTTATGGATTATCCCTTGCCCCTATATTCATGTGAATCATGGAATTTTAATCTATACATGATTTAAACTCCTATTTAATTAAATAAAGTACCAAGATGTTTCCTTCCACATGTATCACATGTTGGAAAATTACACTTTCTCTTATTACCCATTTTTATTTTTTTCTTAGTCATACTCCCCTTCTATTTCTTAACATATAATATATAATACTTTTGGAATTATTTGTCTTTATATATAGAAAATGATATTATATCTTCACTTGAAGGGATTTTTTGGGAGACTAGTTCGCTTTGAATGATTGGATTAATCCCATTAAAGAAACTGACAATATATCTATTTAGATTATGGTCATATTACAAATCAACCATTTCTAACCTTCTAAAGATAGATTCATAAAATGAACCATTATCCTCTTATTTTTCTCTTAGAGTCTAGAATTTTATCTATATATCCTCTTTTTTTCATGAGAAAAATAATTTTCCATAAATAGTCCCTTAAAATCATTCCACTTCATGTTCATTATTTTCTCCACATCTTTAGCCCTTTAAATAAATAACCACCATTTATCCTCATACCACATGATTTGATAAACTAAAATGAAAAAAGTTCTCTTTCATTATATTCCAAAGAGAGAAATATCTTTTCTATGGAACATATCCACTTCTCAAATACAAATAAAATTTTGTTTCCACTATTTGATAGAGGTTATTGCCCCATGAGACGATCTGACATTATTACACTACATTGTTGATTAGTATAATTCTCCAAATGTGAGAGGATATTAGTTATTACATGTGTTAGCTACCACCAAAATATTTTTTATTTTTACAGCTCTATCTTCAGCACCATATCCATCTAAAGCAGCAAATCAAGATTTATTATCTTCCCTAAGAGGGAAATCCATATATAAATTATTTTCAATGATAAGATTTCAATTCCTTGTCCATGATTATATTATAATAAATGGAATATAATAGATATTATCATAATAGTATGAATCGTAACTTATAGTTTTGAGACTTCTGAAACACTCAAAATAAATAAAAAAATTATAAATAACTAATCTTAAAATCATAAAAATGGTTTCTATGAGGATATCTTCAAAACATAATTATTTTTAAAATCATTAAAAATGGTTTTTAAATAAAATTGAAATTAACAAAATCATATCTCCTATGATAGTCAAACCGTGTTTATAGAAAGGGAACGATCAACGTTCACCATAAGGATGGTTGAAATTTATATGAAAATCTTTTTTTAGTGTTATTACCCCATGATATGACAATTCTAATACCATTTCCACATGTATTATCCAAAAGGGAGTGTATTTGTATTAAGAAAACATAATATCCTCTTACCAAAACATTAGGATTCCATCTTATACATAGACTTATCCTTAAAGTTGGTAATTGGGTAGTGATCCCTAATCATTGTTTTCCTAAATTTAGATCGCATGGTTTCTACTAAACATATTCTAATAATAACCATAAAGTCCCAGACCATATAATCCCATATATGATATATACATTATTATATTTTCACTATATAAAAGAGATCACATTCTAATGGGTTGAATAGTTTAGTAGCCTTAAAAAACTAGATACAAAATTGAATCTCACAATATATTTGATCACATTAAATAAAAAAAAGTATTATCATTGAAAAAATCATTATTATATCTATATCATTATTTATTATAAAGAATATTACTCTTACTCTAATCATGGGTAAAGGAGACATGAGAATGGGGTGATCTTATATACTCAATAATGGTTTTCATACAATGGAATATAAATAATGGATGAGTAATATGGCAACAAAAAATGACAGTCAAATAATTCTATAAAAATATACCCATGAACATGAACCAAATAGATATATATTAGAGCAATTAAAATAATTACATTGAACTCAATAATTTATTTCATAATTATGGAATTCATAATGTTAGACATCATAAACGAACTGTTGTGGCCTCATTCCAAGGCATTTATATAAATAGGTGAGACCACAGCCAAATACCCCTCTGGTTTTATATCATGGGACCTACAGATGAATCAAGGGTTTATATAATTTTTATACCAACCCATATTATAAAAGTAAAATTAATTCATCATTTTAATAAATCATACAACATAATCAACATGACCTAAAATCTATAATTATCCATATTCGAATAATTAGAATATAGAATGTCAATAATTTCCATCATCAAACTGATCATAAAATATCTAAAGAAATATTATGGATGGTAGCATTAGATTATATACTCAATAAATTATATGATTCCATAATATATATACACATAGATGAAAATACATAAAAAGTATCACTAGAAAATTTCGTGATGAAAATAATCTTTTTTACTTTGAATTCACTTATTTAAAATATAAAAAACTCCCAAATAATAATGAAATACATTCCTTCAAAAGACATGTTGAGAATTTTTAATTTATCATAAAATTAATGGGTTTCCATGTTAGATTTAAATTCTATTTGTTTCATGTATGTAAAATCAACGATTTCTTTCACATTTTAAGTAAAATTCAAAAGTAACTCATTCAGAAAATGATAAAGAAACCATTCGATACATGTTATAAAAATTAAAAATTGGGTAAATATTAATTTATTAAATCATTGGATGATATTAAAAGAATTATTTTAATCATTATAAGTAAAATATTAATGTAGAAGAAAAATATTCCTAGCTGAGATGAGAAAAAAATAAGTTTTCATTAAAAACATTATTTTTTGTATCCAAAGAAAGATCGGAAAATTGAAGTAAAATGTTTATTTTCTTGAAATAAATTTATGAGATTGAAATATATTAGGATTAAGATATAATGATCAAATAATTCCCCCAATATGGATGTAAACATAAATAATCCCAAATAATGATGAGATTGTGAAATAAACCCTTACCTCATGTTCAACTTAATTTATATTTCATCCTATCATATAATAAATATATATTCATTATAAATATATTAATTAACCATTATAATTTATTTAATACAGTATATTTTTTAATTGTATCCTTTTATCATCCATTTATTTACAATCCTTTTTTAAAATCATTATTCCTGGTGATAACAACTAAGTTCTTCATGTATGTTATTGTTTGGTAGTTTTGGACCTTCTACTTTGATCATTATTTCATCATATTAAAAATGATAATTATGATATAAATATAATATAAATTCATTAAATATGTGTGTGTGTGTGTGTTTATAATCATCCATGAAAAGATGAGATAAAAAATTAATTACATCATTTATGGAGATGTTAGATCATATGTGCACATGAATATTGATTTGAATTTCCTCCAGATAAAATGAAAGAAAGGTAAAAAATAAATCACCATTTCTAAATCATTATTATATTATATATAATATATTTTCCTATATTAAAATCCATGTATATTTGAAAAAACTGAATCACTTCACTTAGTGAAGGTGGTAGTTCACACGTATGCATGATCAATGTTATTGTTTTCCATTGGATTGGAAGGTAATAGGTCAGATATAATATTATCATAATAAAAGAATAATTTTTTCATAAAGATCATATGTCACATTAAACCTGTCTTAAAACTCCTCTATAAAATATGGTGATGAAAAATTAATTATATCACTATATGGAGATGGTAAGTCGTACGTATGCACAAACGATACACTAACTTCATAATTGATAGAAAATATGGTGGATAATGGTGGTGTATTAATAATAATGAAAGATAAGTATATGTTTGATATAAATAATATTATATTATGATAAATAAAAAAGTATTAGAGTGGGTAAAAGATAAATTAAAGGAGACAATGATCGGTTAATTAAATCACATGTTCTTTGAATGAACTCCTCTAGATCTACTCTTATCGACCCTAGGATTAGTATTTTTAGATGATATGAACTTACAAATTATGGATAAGTATGTTAGGGATGTATATTTTAGGATTTTATAAAGCTATATGGCTCAAAGTGGTGTATAGGAAAGACAGAAGGGGGTCCTTTTATATGGGAGGGAAAGGACACACATGGAATTAAAAAATGATTACAATATGATTAAGTAATTATAATGAAAAATGATTCCAAATGGGTAGATATTTAAATTAAAATATAATGTGGTCAAAATATAATCATAAAAAGTAATTCTGAAATGTATTGGCATCATTTGAAACCTTATCTTTTGATTTAACCCCTTGGTTACCCAATTTTAATCTTAATTATAGTAATAACTTTTAATATTAAAGGGTTATTATTTTACTTATAAGGTAAAAATAGATAAAAAAATGGAAAATGGATGAAACTTTAGATCAAATCATTTGCCCATTTTCTATTTTCAAGTATTTAAGTATTTTTAAATGATTTAATAAAATATTTTTTTTATAAAATATCATTAATTTCATTATTGAAACTATTCAAATAATTTGATTTTAATTACTTTAATACAGTGATATAATTTAAATATAAACATTTCACACATCCTTAATAAGTTTTATTTATCTACTAAATTTTGGGAACACAATAATTTCTCAAAATTGTCATTCAATATTTTTATTATAATTTATTTTAAATCTCTTACTATAAAAAATGTAATGTAATGATGTTTCTTTACATTATCATCATTTATAAACTTCACTAATTAATTTATATACACATAAACATAATAACATCAATAAATTTGGTATGTGAAATTAGCTATTCTTATAAATATTTCTTATTAACAATTTATCGATGTTTTTAGAATCATTGGATGTTATATGTTATTTACCGATATTTGGTAAAAACATAGGTAGGTGGGGTTTATTTAATTACAGATGTCTATAATCATTTCTATTTATTTATTTACACATTTTTCTAGAAATTTTTGTAATTACATTTTATTTCCCAACATTTCCAAAAAAATTGGAATCTGACTTCATAAATTTCGGGAATTATTGAATCTAGAACTCCTCCCAGCCATGCTTCCTTAGATATCACGAATCGGTCTGGGATGCCTTATAACCAAACACCCAGCTCGGCATGTGGCATGGAAAATGGTAATTCCCAATCCCAAAAAGTAGTGAATTATATTTAGGTCATCGATAGACTCCATTGGTAACTATTTGACCAAAAGAAAAATAATTAGCATCCATAAAAAATATCAAGACAAAATTTACATAGCATCATAACCATATTCGAAAGCATAGTTATACAAGAGAGGAATATACACATCCCATGCTACATTTACATTTATAAAAAATAAAAACAATCACCAATAATGGGTATAAGACAAATAAAATAAACAAAACCCTCCCTATGATAGAGGACCGTCCATTACTATGCCACCACCATCACTTGTCCCCAAAAGGAAAACATCTAGAAAGAGAATCCACCATCATCCAAAGATGACTTCCCTTTACCTCAATAAGGAAAACGGTTTACATATACACATTGAGTATATGTAGGGTGTGAGATCATTTTCCCAATAGGATCCAACCAACTGTTCCATGAATATCAATTATAAAACAAATACTAGTGTCAATTTTAAAGGACTATAAACAATGTTTTTTAAAAACATGCCTTATATTTGTAAAGAATGTAAAAGACCCAAGAGTAACTAGGATTAGTTAAAATAATGTATAAGAACCTTGGGAAATATCAGAGTTCCTAGTGTTTTTGGTTCTGGGATTATTGTATCTAGATGATCAAATAGATTAAGATCCCTTCACGAGCAAGAGCCACTATGGAGGAAAACCCAAGGCCCCAAGGTAGTAGTCCATATCCCATCATTTAGTTAGTGTTATATCATAGTCCTACAAGTATTACTTGGATAAGGCCCTACCAACTCACATAACTATTAGTCATATCCTATGTTCCTTGTTAACCAGGGTTCTCAAGTGCATTATTCCATCACAAAACCATACCAATTCCATTTGTTGATAAACCAACTAATAACATGCCATCTATAGAATTTATAACTAACTCAATAGGGGATTATCCTATTAAAATACATATTCACACAACAACACCATGTAAATCACCCATTTCTACACACACACATATAAATTATACAAAACATTTAGAAATAGAAGGAATCAAATTTAAATCATAATATAATAGCACAAAACTAAACCACCTACTTTTACCCTTTAAATCACCACCAACCCATTAAAAACTATATCCAAAAACAAGTAGAGATCCTATGGAAGAAATAACGCACCACAAACATCAAAACCAAAAACATGAAAATTAGATTCAACCCACTCTAGGTTACCACAACCACTAGAGAGAAGGAACAAAAATGAAGAATTTAGAAGAACCCGAGGATAATTAAGTGGATGAACATACATATATTTTACTTTATTATCCAATATCAAATCACCAAAGTATTAAAGAAAAGAGGTATTTGAATAATATGGGAGGAAAACCTATGTTTAGAGAAAAAAATTTTGGGAAATGATGAGAGGAAAGTTTTCAAAATATTAGATGGGTATTTTTGGAAAAATAATTATTTTCAAAATTGGGCATGCCGCATCGTTTGGACACAAGGTCTACCAAATAGTGTTCCAACCATATAGGTTCCCTTCGTCCAATAGGTAGAAGATGCATAGTTGTTTCCACATGTTCACAAATACTATAAACCTAACCATAAAGACACCCATGTTCTACTTTCTAGTACACACAGTTTTCTCAGGGCTATCACATAGCTATGTCCCTAACCATGAACATTTTTATGGCCTCTACCTAGTCATGGACAGATATCAGGGGTTGGTTTTTGGTTTTTACTAAATTTTCACCAACCAAAAACCACCCTCTATAACCTAGAAATCTAAATTTTCCCTCAATAAAAACCCATAAAATGTATAGAAGAAAATAAAGACCAAAAATAAATGAACAATACCTTACAACAACATCATTGGTGTGATAATTCTACCCACCATGATTATTTTTTCCCTTATAAATTCAAACAAAGTTTGATTAACAAAAAATTAAGGATACTACACCTTTACCAAATATTTCCATTCCCACAACTCATTCCCATCATTCCCATGATGCCACATAATCCAAACTAACAGAATAGATTTTCCCATATGCACATTCACCTATGAATCCACAATTTGAACTAGCTTCTCGGTCACTAACAGATCAACTTCCAACTCAAGATCATCCCATATCATCACATGTGATAGATATGAATATTACCAATTTGATTGAGATGACTTTAAAACATCATTATTTTATGAAAACATGGATGCAAAATTAAAGCTTTACATGACCATAAGGATTCTATCGATAATCTCAAAATTTATGATGTATCCCGGTGTAATTATCTCGTGCTTCATCGGACAACGATGAACCATAAAATGCGTCACCTTATAAACACCTAGTCACCCACTAATACTTACAATTCATGGAATCGATGAACATAATAAGACTTATAATGACAATGAGATTTCATTAAACACCACCTGATCATCTAAATATTTTCATTCATATCATACATGATGATCGGTCCCACTAAGGATGTTTAGAATACCACAATCTATTATAGAGGTGACCAACATGGTCAACCATAAATTCCTTCAAAATGATCCATCCTAATTGAGGATTGGTTATATTTATTATCATAAAATTATACTAATCCAAGATAGTTTTACCATGATCCACCAAATTCTAACACAGCGACATGAAGCATATCCTCTAGATTTTGGTTAACCAGTTCAATCGGACCATCCACTTGATGATGGTATACCATGATATGCCTAACCTACAACCCCATTTCATTCTTCAATAATTAATAGAAAAGATAGGTAAAATAGGGTTCAATGTGATGGAAAATTAAAAATGGCATGATTTGAAACCTCGTTATCTTCTTAATAAACAACCTACATAGATGTTCTACATTTTTTCTGAGTCCTTAGTTGAGATAAAATGGGATGATTGTTTTAGTCAATGGATGACTACTGAAATTTCATTACTCTTATGGGGGGATTTGGTAACCTAATAATGAAATCCAAGGCTACCTATCTAATACCCATGTAGGGACAGGAAGAGGATAAAGTAAGCATGAGGTATTTCCATGCTCATTATTGACATGATGATAAGTATAACATTAAGGTATGAAGTTAGATATATCATGCCCCATACCTGGCCATCCGAATTATTCACACAAATCTTGAAACATGTTAATGGAAACATGATTAACAAACAATTAAGACAGATATCAGTCGTTCATCCAAACATTTCCTAGAGACAACATAATAACAGGGAATCCCTTGATGTAGAGGACTCCTTTGGGAGTTAATGAAAATTCTCTAGGAACCACCACTCAATTTAGAAATTGGGTATAATTCTATGACAAAACATCCTTTTTTTATCATCCAAATTTTGTTCTATAGGGGATATTTTCATCTATATATTATCAAAGAACATACCACCTCTCTGTTATTTGGCTTCTAGATGCATTTGAGCAAGGATTCCCCTCAGATCCTATTAACCACTGGACTTGTTTAGATACTGGGTTGTAAAATTGCTTCTAAAGGCATCAATAACAATATTTCACATAACATGCATGTAGACAATATTGAATTCAAACCCATAAAGGTACTCAATTAGTCATCACTGATTCAAGTTCAAATCATTCTTGCGTAAGATATGTCTTGGTATTTAAGGGCATCTATCACTATCTCATGGTCAAGGTTGTGGGTTGGGTAATTCTTCTCATTGGTCAGAGTTGGTATAAACTATATGTCACAACATGGTCACCCTGAAAAAACCAACAATCCAAAACCATGCCTAAATAATTCTAATAAACAATAAAACCATGACTACCATCAAGTAAAATCATGATATGGATAGTGGTTGACCACCACATAATATGTTCCTCAAAAGATGTATGACATTCTGGGATATAATATAACTTCACTACATTTTGGGTTATGAATAGTGATTCAGTTAGAGATAAGTCTCTAACAAACCACCTATAATACTATTCAAGTCCCAAAAAAATCTAATCTCAAAGACATATCTCATCTCTTTCTATGATATCACTGACTTAATCGTTTTTTGGTAAACTAAAACGCCTTGTTTTGATATCACATGTCCTAGAATCATGACTCCTCGGATATATATATATTTTACCACCATAATTTGGAATTAATATAGTGAGCTCACATCATACCTAGAATAATCCTTAGAAGTTTCCAGTGCTCTTACTACCACCCTGAGTAAACCATGATTTCATACACAAACACCAGGAAAATGTATTCATATTATCTATGGAACACCAAATTAATTATATCCCTGAAAACCAAGGGATAATTCATTAATCTAGAACTCGTTACCTAATACTCAAAATGGTCATACATTTTTTCAAAATATCTATAGGGAATAAATACTTCCCTCACCCAGACCTGGTAATACCCAAAATATAGGTTGATATTTAAAAACTGCATTTCCCCTTCAAGCTAGTCAAATTCAGCATTGTTATGGGGAAAATGTATTTTTCCTTGATGGTTTAATTATTCACCTTCAGGTGATTATTACAGTCTCAAGGATCCATCAGTATTCTTGGAAAAAAAGAATTAGAGTGGCCCCAAGATATGTGCTTGGGTAAATGGAAACATCAGATTCTAAATCATCTATCTATATAATCAACTCCTTCAATTTAGTGATGGTATGAAATATGATAGAATAGATATCAGTTGGGTCCCCGACACTGAATAAATAGTAAAATTCGCATCTAGTTCTAAAGGTAAAACTAAAAAAAATACTCTGGGAATAGCTCGGGGAAATCATCCACCACAGAATGTAGCCCACTCTTAGAGACCTTACCTTCATCCTCCATTAAGAGGGAAGATATATGACAAGAAATCCAATGAATCTATAAACGTGGTAGTCTGACTCATCCAGATTGTAGATCCCATTATCCCTGAAACACTTGATTTCATCTATCGGGGATGTGAATGTCACCTGCCGATGATAAAATTCTATGTTGTCCATGAAAATCATCATCCAATCCAATCATATAATCACATTAAAAAGTTATATCTCAATGAAAATGAAATACCAGTTTAGCTCATCCTCTAATAATGATACATCACAAGATAAGCATCAAAAAACCTTCCATTTTCTGCTACATAAAGGTGTAACAATCTCTATGTCATACAAAATTATCTTTGTAAAGACTTTCAATAGTTTCAAAAGGAATTCATATATATATTAATGAGAATAACTAGTAACAAACAATAAAATTACCAAGCATGATGAGATAAGAACATTTCTTCCTCCATCTAACATAAATCATGCATCTAGTTTCACTGGAACCTAATACATATCATGAAGGTGACTCACCTCTATCTATGCCTTTGATTGTCTACTGACCTATAACTATTCCTTAAACTGAATATTCCAAAAATAATATGTGGCCTTTCCAAAAAAAAACCCAGAATGAGACCCCCTATAACTGGATATATTTGAAGGATATTCATTTTCAACAGGAACTATAGAGACTTCCCTACTGTGAGAGGGATGGGTAACCTTAAAAACCCATTACAGACGGACCATTCATCTATATAGATAGGGAATTATCAGTGGTTATGGGTATGTGGACCATTCATGTCTAGATTGTACACACTAACACCACACAATAGATCCATTATCTATATCTACCGATGAAGGTGGTCAGGGTTGATAATCAGTGTTACTACCACCCTTATTCTTTTAGTCTTTGAACTTCCTGTTCATTTTAAACAATCCCCTCCCACTCTTGTCCAACAATAGTATAATCCTACATAAACCTGACTTACCCAACTAGTCAATCTCCACTATTATAACTTAGTCAAATTCCTCATTATATGTCTTCAACCTAAACAATTATACTTGATATTGAATGTCTAGCCACAAAACCAATTCACACTATTGGTCTTTCATATTTTCAATGGTAACTACCTCAAGGGAAATGTGGACTAGCTCATCCCAGTGATTAAAATACACCAACACTGAACACTCTCCCTAATAGAGGTCCATAAACACTCAAAACATGGTGAGGGCCAAAGTTTCATAATAGAAATTCTTGATGAATATGGTTTATAAGTCCTTTCATAACATCAAATTATGCTTCTTTTACAAAACCAATGACTCCCACCACCTACGATTATTGCCTTAAAACAAAATTTCTTATCATTTTATCTTAATAGTTTCATGAATCTCGGTGAATTTATTGATCATCTCAATTTTATCCACCCAAAACACTTTTTTGTTTGGATCCATTATTCCTAGGAAGTAAGGGGGGTTATGCTTAATTAAATCATTATCCTGAAAATTTTCTGGTCATAGTTCAACTTCCTTTATAACGACCCATGTTTTTGAACTGGAATAAAATCCAAGAGAATATGAACATGGATGTTTACTAGACTGATTTTTTTTTTAAACCGATCATTGTAACATCAATATGAGAGTTGGAACACTTCAATGTGTTGTTTTTAGACTTATCTTAAGAACCGAAAGGCTTCCTAGGTATTTCATAGAGTTTTGGGAGAACTAGTGTCTGGAAATCAAATGTTTCGAGGGTATTTATTGGGCACACAAGTTTTGGAAACCGTTTGGCCCCTCAGCAGCAAACTATTCAACTACAGTAAAGGAGTAGAAACTATGTGCATGGGGTGTGCATGGTTTTCCTAAACCATGTGTCTAGATCGCATGAGTAGTGCCTCATAGAAATTACTCTTTCAATATTCACCACATGGTTGTTGTATGGTTATGGTAACCATGCGTCACAAACCATGTGACCATAGTTTGGGGACAAAATTACCGAGTTTCAATTAATGAAACCATTATTTATTTTTGCTTGTTTTTATTCATTCATCCTCTCCAATAGTTGTGTGAGGCTATCCCCATGGTGCCTTTGGATTCTCCTCCTCTCTAAGATAGGATTCAAGATAACTCCATCATCGGTTGTCTGAATCGTTCATCGTCGGTCTCTATAAATCTGTATAAGTAATCTTTTAGATCCTCTCTGATCAATTTCAAGTTCTTCATTTCATCTACAGTACTATTTTGCTGTGAGTTCATTTTCCCTATTTTTAGGATAAATATATGTTTCTTTGATCTCTTAAAAACCGGATTGAATCAAAGATTTAAATTAAATAAGTAGGTTTTTTCTAAGTATGATGTAGTTAGTCTATGACTGTTTCCTTAATTTTTACCTCATTTATAAATAGCTCTGTTGTGCCGAACACCGTCCTTTTATGAACATTTATTTATAATGGGTTACTTCATACAAAATTTATCATTTCAATTATATAAACTCATTATGATCCTTTTTTAATATATTATAGGATTATTCCTTCAACTATGGACACCCCTTCGGTGTGACAATGTGAATTTCCCATTATAATGAAATAATTAAATGCCTAGAACACCTTCTAAGAATTATTCTTGGATAGATAATGGAGTTAACCCTTCTAGGGTCTAGCCTAATTGATAATGAAACCCCTAAAATTCTATGTTGATCCTTTATAAATTTTTTTACATGCTAGGTTTTCAGTTTTAAAAGCGCACAATTAGTATATCATGTGTAGAATATTGAATGTGATTTTTAAATATTCTTAATGAATTTTGTGAACAACAATGACATGTTTTTGTAATAAAACACCTTTCATGAAGTTCACTATCTTTGAAATTGAAAATATTTATTAGTGATTTAATGTGTTCTAGGCCATTTAGAATTTGTGTTTTTCTTATGCATTTTTTTAAAACTATGAGTCATGTTTGGTGCATTGCTTAGAAGTACCTTGATAAATGGAGTCGTCCCCTCCTATATAAATGTTAATTTAACCATGGAAGCTCCTTAGTGAATTTCATGAAAACTATTTTCTAAATAACTCACGAATCCAGGTACCTCCTAAGTGCTTGGCCCAACTTATTGTGGGAATTTCCCATGTAGGCATATTCCCTCTTGACCATGGAAACTTCTAAGTGTCATTTTATACCTTGATAAATGAATATCTGTGTTTTTTAATTTTATTTCATGTTTTAATTTGAATTTAATTTTCATGATGGTTGGCACCCCGTGAATGTGTTATGTAAAATATTTGAAATGGAATTGAATAGGGTGGTACAACAATGCCTCTTGTTATAATATAATTAGCCCGGATTATAATAATTGAATTAACTTGTTAATGTGAAATGAAATGTAATGGTAGGTAAGGCCAAGAAGTTTATTGCATGATTTATTTGAATTGTTATCAGTGGAATTCCCTTGATTATAATAGGATGTTTGAATGAAAATCAAGAGAGGTATTACCTTGTGAATTGTATTATAAATATGATGAATCCTTAATATGGGCTTGAAAAATGTAAGGCATGAGTGGTATTACCTCATTTCCTTTTACTATAAATATGATTATGCCATCGCATAGGCTTTGTATTATTTTAAGGTTTTTGTTGAGCAAGGCAGCATCACACTCCCTTACATCGGGTGTTGAGCATGATGTCTCGCACCAGTGATACTATATGTGAGTTTTGTTGAGGTTCCACATACCATGATTATTATGTTTCCATGGATGCTCACTCTCTATATCGAGTGTTTTATAATGAATTCTCTCACTCTATCTGTATGTAGGGAATGTGAATTATTACTTGATATTTTAGGATCATTCATACTGGTTATGGATTACTGATTTATGGCAAGGTCCAGCCAATAACTAGTATTCCAGGTATGTGCCAATTAGGCATCGGTATGCACCTGGTTCTTATAGGTGGATGCAATATAGAGCTATATTATGTACATATATATTATTACAATATATGTATGGTAAATGATCAAACACTTATTCTGGAAATGATTTGGAGCATGTATAACTTCCAGGTTTCCCTTCGGAACCTGGGTGGGTTGTTGTTTATTTATTCAACACTACTTGTTTTCCCTTCTTATTATACATGCACACTACATTACATTTTATTACTTTTAATGGATTCAATTGTTGACACTATGGGTGGGAACCTACTAGTATTATTATCTCATACCCTACTCGGGCCTCCATTTCACTGGGGTACCCGAGTAGACCTTATATTTGTTGAATCATTGTTGATTGCTTGAGATGTTTGGCTAGTACCTAAGAGTTAGGAGAACAGGACCGAGCTAGAGTTTGGGATGATCATGGATATCACCCTTGGGTATTTTCTTTTATTTATTCTCTTTGTATTTGTACTGTATTGTATGTTTTTCATTTTAAATTATATATCATCTTCAGGACATGTATGCATCAATTTTATATTGGTGTCTACTATCTGTTTATTTATTAAATTGAATATTATTGTTTTACTACTACTTTATCATTCATTTATTACTAATTTTTCTATTGTCCATTATTTACTTTGTGTTATACCATTATCTACATTGATATGATGGTACAGTATCCCCATTATCACATCCTTACACCCTTGCTGCTAGTCGGTATCCTCTGGCTTAAGGGGAGGTGCGCTTTAGGCCATGGGACCCACCGATCTGGCTACCATCTTAGAGGTAAGTTGGTTCAAGATGTTACAAAGTGGTATCAAAAGTGTTTCATTTCATTTTTCTTACTTCTTTTGGTTCGTATACAAGAGATTATTAATGTTTTGGTGCTTAGTAAATAGTTTGGTCTGGGACTAATCACTCCACCCATTGGAAAATGTCAATGTGGCTAGGGATGGGAATTGATGTTCATATTGTTTTCTATTATAGTTGATATGATATCACTGTGAGTGAATGGTTCACTTTCCAATGTGTATTGATTTATAAAAGTATGGTATTTTTCCCTTGGCTCGGTATAGAAAGGATGAATCATTACATGCATCATTATATGCACATATAGATTCATATTCCATGTATATGCCATGCAATGTAGTTTCATAGATAGCTTGATTGCAAGTTCGTTTATGTGCCTTGAATGCTATATCATGCTTTTGTTAAATCAAAAGCTCGTTATATTCCATGATATTTGTTTTTATAACATGCTTAGTGTGTACCTACATAGGTAATTATATAGTATTCCTATTTATATCACATGAATAGTTGATGATATGACATGTTGCCTACTTAGTCATCATGTCTTTCCTTTTATTGTTCTCTTGTGCTTAATATAACACTTCTTTGTTTTTATTTCTTGTAATATCATGCCTAGATTTCTTAAAATGACATTCTAGTTTTTATATATATAAATGGTTGAATGTACTGGAATTATTGGTTGCGATTAAACAGGAACCAGTTTTTGATTTTAAGGTGTATGGGGACCTTATAATTGGGGATAAGTAACCTATATTATAGAACCATCCTTTTATATTTATATTCATGTTTATATTCTATTGTTAAAATGAAAAGGCCACTAAATTTTAAATATTAAGGTTATTTTTTTATTAATGGGAGCCAAATTGCAAACCGTAAAGTGTATATGCACTTTATGGATTGGTAGTTGGTCACCCTTGTGGTTGTGGTATTGATATGAGCATTTTATATCCTAAACTAATTTTTTTTCAATTAAATGGGAGCTAGACTTTGGTCAAAAATGTGTATGGACACTTTATAGATTGGGGTTGTGGCAACCTAGGTAATCATGACATTGTTTATATGACCATGTTATGTTTGAAATGCTTGAAATGTAATAGTTGTTTAATTTTAATCTATAATGAATTGGTTAAATACATAAATGCTCAACTAGACCCAAGTAGGTCATTTGTGTCATATATCTTATAAAATGACCTATTTGGGGGTGTTTTCAATCTTTTTTTAAAAACTAAGAAAATTTTATTGGTTTGCATTCTAATTAACCCAGGTTGGCTTAATGGGACCCTCATAGGTCGCCTTATTTGTTATGAATTAAATAGGAATTTATATGATAAATTAATGATTATGAAGGGATTTCAATAAATGTTAAATGTTTAAATATAAATTTTGATATAACTTGCCTATTTTCCCTTGGGGCGTTGGTTGAACAAGGTACCAAGAACATTATTTTATAATTGGTTGTTGGTGTTTTTTTAAATCGATTAATTGATTGAAATATAATTTGAAACAATGAAATGGCCTTAATACAAAACCTGATGTGGGGTCCGTTGATTGAACCCTCTTATAAGGGTAGATTAAGTTTCTCTTTGAGTATCCTTGGAACAGAAATGTGAACATTTTTGGAAGATCATTTTCCTTTTAGAAATGGCTTAAATGATCGACTCTTAAGCCTTGTAACTTTTTTTGGTGTGACCTTGTGATAGGGTAGATGTTTGTGCTTCTTAATATCATAACACATGGTAGGTAGCACCCTTATAGCTTTAGTTCCTTGATAAATGTTGTGTGTTTTCTAATGTTGGGTGTTGTTCGGGTGTCATTGTCCAGAGTAGGACTCTTAACTTTATATCAAACACTTTTTCAGATGGGTTTTCATGTTTTCCACGGCATTGTTATGGGCATGATTCTCTTGCAATGATTGGTTTCAGAAGGTTAGAAATTCCTAGGGCATGGTTAGAAGCTCCGTAGGTCTCTTGCCCAATTATTTTCTTATGGGATGGACGACTTGGTATGACATCGTCTAGGTTGATGGTCGCATGAGTCAATACGACTCTGGTTTGGATATCTTGTACAGACCATCAAATACTTGAATGAATAGGGGGGATATCCTATGGATAATATCAATGATGTGATGTTTTTCTTCTAAAACCTCAAGTTAGTATGAGTTCATGTATGTGGTGCTCATCAAGTGCTAAATAGTGTAACGAACCGGTTGAGTTTGGAGAAATCATTGAGCCTTGGGATGTTGAGTGCATTCTCGGGTCATCTTCAGGTGTAGTGACCTGGGCGTTAAAGAAATTAGTTCATCTCAATGCTTGGTATGACTTCCTAGAGACTCCAGTGTTGTGACACACAAGTCAGGATGGTTCTGGCTTCCATACCAGACAATCTAATGTTATGACATAGATGAGTGTGGCTCGGAGGAGCGTCATGTGTCTATTTATGGCACCTTGGATCTAGAACACTTATGAGAGGTCGGTCTGTCTTTTCTCTTGATGACTAGGAAAATCCTAAGGTGGGGAGTGTCGCATAGGTTTTGTTGAAAATGTGAACTTACAAGTAGATCTAGAACATCAGGGGGGGCATTTGAAAATGGCTAGTTTTGTTTGAGCACCCTTGAGGCTTGAAAGTTTTAAAATGTGTTAGTGCTTTCTTGGTAGCATGACATCGATGGAGTTGGTTGTGTAAGAAACCTCCAAGAAACACCATTTTTCTTGGAGGACTTTGGTGGTTTAGCATGAATGATCAAGTACGGCCTCTAGAGGTGAACGTTTGATATAATTTTGTGGTGGTGCATCGGCAGGCAATACTGGGCATATTTCGAGAAGTCTACCAATCATGGTTTGACCATTCATCTTTTTATCTTCATGGTTTACACTTAGTATGCTCTTATGAAAGAGACGATCATGTCCCCTATCCTAACTTATTCCTTGATTCGCTAAGAGAGTGTTGGTATTAAGCCATGCTAAAGTTTTAAAGCCATTTGGGATTTAGATGTGATCTCTATCAGGTTGCATGCTAGACACATGATTTTATTTGACGGTTGGTTAGTCTTGAGTGGAATTTGGATTCCCATGTAAGAGTTCTTTGGATGGACTCTTGGACACCAGTTGTTCCCTACAACTTGACTGCTGGACGAAAGCAGCTCTGGGCTTAGTCTCAGTCAATGTTTTTAAGGGGATGTTGTGGAATTATGCCAAAGTCTCACTTGTATATGGAGTATGGACTACGGCATTTAGTTCCTTAGACTCTAGTTCTTTGATTCATAGATTACCACAAAACTTTTTTAGACACGAAGTATTTATATAAAAAGGTGTAATGATTCCAGTGGGCAAGATCTGGATAACGCCCTTGTTCGTGCTGAGGCGTGACAGTTTAAATGGTCAGGTGATGGTTTGACAATAGAACATCATCGGATGTTGGGTATGAGAATTGATGAACATGTTCGTGCTAAACACAAGATTCATTGGGAGAAGGCATTGTGGTGCAGTTTGTAATATGCAGATCATCTATGCTGTGCATTTTTTTTAGAATGGTCGGTCGGAGGATGCTCGGCCTATTTTTCCCTCTTTCAACTGTTTGAAGCACATCTACAGGCTAAGGAAGATGCATTTTAATGGGTCATAAGTGTCTTTTGAGGAAAACTCATGTGACCAGTTTCAGTTAGGTCAATTGGGATTCGACTATTTCTCTGTGATGAGATTCTTGTTTTGACCTAGGATGTAATGGAGTTCACTCGAATAAAGAAAACACATTTGGAGCATCGTTAGAATGCTTATAGCATTCATTCTAAGGAAATTCTAATGGTGGGATGTGTCATGTATCTAAATTTTCCTTTTCTGATGTTGAAGAACTAAGGTGGAGAGTACCTTCGGCCAAATACTTGAAGAGATGACGACTTGGTCGTGTCTGTAGTTAATGGACTCGAGTAAGCATTGTTTAGGTGTTTCGGTTCGAAAAAGAGAGTTGTCTTGGGTGTTTATGTATTAAGTACCATTTGTTTAATAATTTATCAAATATCAGTTGGGTGTTTTTCCTAACGGCTTATCACATCAATGGACCGTATTTTTAATTTTAGAGAATGCGCTAGACGTGGTGTCGCAATTTCAAAATTTAGTGACCGTTACGGCACTCGTGGATTCTTCCCTTTCGTTCTGGGCTTGTTCCTCCTCTCTACATTAGTCTTCGAATGTTCCCCCCACCTCTGTGTTGGGGTTCAGCCCGTTTTTTGGAAGTAATGCCGCCTGATTTTATAAGGACGCATTTTTGAAAAAGAGAAACATGGGTCGTGGTCATGTGAATTAAATTCACGCTGAGACACTTTTTTGATGCAAGAATGAGTTCCTATAAAATGGAGGTAGCTGACATGCTTTTTCATCCACAATAGCAAGAGCAGAGGGTGCGCACACACAGAAGTAGCAGAGGTTTAAAGCTTGTGTGGAAAACGTGGACAACGGTTTCGAGTGTGGGTGGCAGCAGACAACGGAGAATTGGGTTGTACAGCAAGGTGCTACCACAACGCCGCATGTTTGGGTTTGATCTTTGAAGGGTGACGAGTTGTCACAAACTATTATCAGAGAGGCAGCGAAGTCTTATCAGGGTATGAATTTCATGCATGTTTTTCTTTGTTGTATTTGTAATTCAAGTTTGGGTTATTGCTTGGATACTTTGTATTCTCTCATTCATAGTGGATATTCTCAGAGTTTCCCTGTGGTTTTTTAATCCTCAGTGAGGGGGGTTTTTCACATTAAAATCTATATCCCCATTATTATTCTACTATTTGGTTTGGTACTTCATTTACATAGGTGGTTCTCACAAATTGTTGTTGTCGCAATTGAGTTTATTTTGAAACCAATCCGCTTCCGACCCAACATCTGGTATTAGAGGAGGTTATTCGTGTTTCATGCTGATTAAATATGGGTGATTTACACCATGGTATTCCTGCCCATATTGAACTTTTTAATGGGAAAATGATTTTACACTTTGGAAGCAAAGAGTTAAAAATATTTTGGTCCGTGAGAAGACAGTGAAGTTATTGAAGAAAAAATCAGATAAATCAGAGACAACGAGAATTGGTGAATGGAAGGATATGAGAGAGTTGGCAACAAGCACGATTCAGATGTATTTGGGTGATAATACACTGCGGGAAGTGATGAATTTGACAGATCCAGAGGAGATCTGGGTGAATCCTAAAAGTAGGTATAAATAAAAATCCCTCACAAATTGTTTATATTTGAAGAAACGATTGTATCGTTTTCAAATGCTAGAGAATGGAGATTTAGGTATCCATCTGGATGATTTCACCATACTTATGATGGAGCTATCCTCAATGGCGGTCTAGATTGATGAAAAAGGTAATACAATACCTATTGAAATGGAAGAAGAAGACGAGACTTTGCTTCTTTTGGGTTCGTTTCCTGATTCATATGATAATCGTGCCACCACACTGTTGTATGGGAAAGATACACAGAAGTTGGATGATGTGATTTTGTCGTTTTTGATGAACGAGACTTGGCGAAAGACAAATGATGGTGAATCTTCAGGTAATAGTGGTATTCTGGTTGTGGCAGATAGACGCGGTAGTCAGAGAGCTCGGTCAAAAACAAGAATAAAGGTAAAGTGTCATGAACCAACCCAGGTCAACCCTGATCCGATCACCCGAGTCGGTCCGCGACATGTCCCGAGAGGTGTTCCCGACCCTCCCGGGCTGGCGACAAGTACTAGGGTATCAACAGAGTACAAATGGGAACGATTTCTCCCAATGAAAATAAATAAACCAGCAAAAGGAAAATAGAACAACACAAAGTAAATAAACAAAATGAAAAGAAAGAACGACCAACAACAACAAACTAACCTGACCACGACTAAAACCCCTCGCGATCTCAAGAGTCGCCCAACATACCACAAGCAACTCTTGCCCACGGCGAGCAAGCTCGAGTCAAACCTGCAACAGAAACTAAAAATGGAAAAACACTATAGGCGTGAGTATTAAAACTCAGTAGTTAGGCCTGACTAATTCTATTCCCAATGTGAATACCATTAAATAAAGAATTTATCAATTCCAGGTTTGAACTAAATTATATAAAATATTGGTTTCCACACACACTTTCATTTCTAAAAAAAGTAACAGTCCATTGCCCTTTTTAATTTAAGAACAAGTTTAGTGTTAGGAAGAGACAGCTGCATTGATTTTTAAAACACTTTTGCGAACAATTTAGAAATCCAAATTTTTTAGTTGATGGTCAAATGGAAAACCACACACAACACACAACACACACTAAGGGAAATGGAAAAAGTGGCACACGGGGCCAGCAACCGAACTAGACCTCTCAATCGTCCTCCACATACAAATAAACACTAAAAAATACATGGGTCGAACCTAGGAGCTCGTGAATAATCCAGAACATACCATACATGTGACTCATCCTGAAAGCATGCTCTAACTTGATGACGTCATAACGCCTTAACGCCCAGCATAGCCCTACATGGCCTAACCGAGGGGCCCAATCCCCATAGCAGCAATAACTCAGTATTCCCCTGCTATGGGGCCACTAGCCAGTGCGTAATCTAAACTAGTGTGGCAATCGTTCTCAGAATATTTACTCATTATGCCAGATTCTCATGTCAACACAAGCAATAAAAAAATGGTGTGTCCACAATGTAAATCAATCAGTCACGATGCACAAACATCACATACAGCTCAGGCAATCAATGCACACCAAATATCACCCCTAAATGGGTTTTCCAAAATAATTTATTTTATTAAAGTGTCAAATGGGTCTTCACCAATTTTAAAGCAAAACCTCATTTCTCGAGAAAACCCAAAACACTTTTTCAGAAGAAATCACTTATCTTTAAAACTATAAGTACATTTTAAATTCTGTGAATTATGTTTAAAGTCCAAATGGTCATTCTTTCAATATTGGGTGTCCACTCATCAAGAAAATGTTTCAAGTGTTCGGTATAAAATAAACGGCTCTTTTTACACCAAATAATCATTTAAAAATTTATTATCTTATATTATTTCTCATTCATTAAAAATTAATAAAACAAGAAATTAATAAATTCTAAATATAAATCTAATTGCAGTGGGGGGCCTACCTCAACTCGCAGCACGAACACAGCGGCGCGACATGCCTCGCACAGACGTACAAGCACGCGCAAGACGATGACTGGGGTGTCACGGAGTCTCCTCGCCAACACGCTCCAACAAACGCACAACATCTAAAATACATAAACACGGACCTAAAACAACCCAAACAAACAACCAGCACAAAAGAACCACCTCAGCATGTTTTCAAAACACAGTGTGCACCATCCACACCATTTAATAAACCACTTTAAAATTTATTAAACAACTCCAAAGAGAAACCCATGACTTTACACACCCAAAACCTGTTCAAAATCCTTTTTTCTAATTAAACATAAACCATCAACACACCATATTATAATGCGCACCACTTGCACAGTAAAAAATAACAAATTGCAGAGTTTAATAAAATCTATTAAACAACACGCAACTGGATTTCATTAAAACGCACCTTAATTCACATGAGCAGGCTACAAAATATAAAATGAAAACCAAGTTCCCTCAAAACTAAACTTAGTGCCACACCAAATAATCACAAAATATGCCAAATCAATCATTTAGGTGAAACAATTAACCAAATAAAAATTATCTACAATATAACATAATTCCTTCTAATAAAGATATTCTAAAAATTATAAAATGATAAATTAATATTAACAACACACTAAAAATAGGTGTGAAACATCGAGCGTGCCTCAAATGCACATGCGGGAATCTGAATCGGACCCAAAGCACAAAAATTGTTAACGACATTAAATAAATTGAGTACAAAAATTAAACATTAACCAGGGAATAACTTTACACTAAATGAGGAGTAAACAAAAATTACCAACCCAATGGGCACCACAACGCATGAAAGACAGCACGTGTTGCCCTAAAAGAGCTATGAATCCATACGAACAGCCACCAACGTGACCCCTTAGGTAAGGGGAAGAGTAGCGGCTCGCTAGAGAGGGCGATGAAGGGCGGTCAGGGAAGGAATAGGGTCGCCGGCAGGAGGCGCTGTGCGGGTGACGGTGCTGCACGGACTAAGGGAGAGGGACCAAGAAGGAAAAAAATGGGTGGGGGTGCGCTGGCCGGCTGGGTCAGCTGGGCACTGGATCACGACAGGGGGTGTGCGGGTCCCTAGTGAGCGCGAAGGGGTGAGCAGGGAGGTGGAAGGCGGGCTGGTCGAGGCCGGAGGTGGCAGGATGTAGGCAAATCGTGCTGGAAGGGGGAGCCGCTACTAGGCGAACGGAGGGGAGCAGCGGGGACAGAAGTAGACAACAGCTGACCAGAGGGGGGTGCGGGGCAGTGCTGCCATGAGGTGCTGGAACAAGGGGATCCTGAGAGGGGCGTGCGGGTGGTGCTGGGACGCGGCGGCAGGTGCTGGCCGAACAGGGGCAGGCTGGTCGAGGGAGGTGAAAATAGGGAGGACGTCCGGCGTGAGGCGGAGCAGCAAGGCGGAGGGTGTGCGGGGCGTGCAGGCCGAAGGTGGAGCAGGGAAGCCTGGGGGTGTTATGGCGGCTGGTGGTGCGACGGCAAGGGCGCTGGGTGCTGAAGAGGGGTGAGAGAGAGGGCTGGGGTGGTTCGCGTAGACGGGCCGAGCAGGAAAGGAGCGGCGCTGTGCGGGGTGAGTAGGGAATGAGAGGGGGGCGCCTGTAAGGGTGGTGCAGCGAGGGAGAAGAAGGGAAAGGAGGGGGTGGCGGCGCGCGGGGAGAGGGGGAAAAAGATTTGGAGGCATATGATTAGGGTTAGGAAAATGAAATAAAATAAAATAAAAATAAAAATAAACAACAATGAAATAAAAACCAGCAAAAGAAATAAAATAAACATTTATCTATAAAAATAACTCATATAACTAATATGAAGAATACTAATATTAATAATAATAATAACATTAATCTATGATAATAATAATAATAATAATAATAATAACAACCATAAAAAATATTTATCATTTCATATTTAATAATAATTATAAAATTATTACTAACAATAAAAATGTTAAACATAATAAATCACAAACGTCACTCATTTTAAAATTTCCGAAGGTAGGCGGATCGTGTCGATGTCTAAGCAGTGCCGCGTGGGGTATCCAAAATGCGCTCTGCCCGGGCGCTCAGAAACGTCAACTGAAATACATTCACTTTTTAACATGACTCAAAAGTTTTTCATCCGGGTCTCAACCCAAACACCAACAAAATTTTAAAATGTCAAAGAAAATTATAAAATAAAATAAAAGATGGAGCGGGGTGTGACAATTCTCCCCACCATAACGCTTTCCGCCCTCAGAAATCCAAAACAAGATCAAGACCCAAAGATGAAACTCCTTAAGTGTCACTCACCCCTAAAAGTTTAAGTGCCTCCAGTTGATCAATCCAAACAGATACTGAAAACCCATGACACACAACTCATCCATAAAACAATATCACCTTAATCGTCACCAAGATGAACTCAAACCATCTATTTCAACCAAGGAATGAACGAACTTAAATCACCTCCAAGACTTATCCCTATAATCCTAGTCCAAAAAAACCGTTGGGTGTACTCCAATCTCAACGTTCACTCGAGAGGACGAACTCAAGATTAGGAGGTTCTGCATGAGACCACCTACCACCAAACGATACATGAAAAGAAACCCTGATACTGACACGGGGAGGCCCGAATGGACTCCCCACCATAAGGATCGGGCTAATCCTAAATTAATTTTGGTGTAACTCTGCGAGACCCATTGTGGGTCTCCCCACCATAAAAACTGATGATATTAAACGAACTTAATAACTTTCCACACGGACCAGAAACCCCCACCATGAGGGGGGGGATAAGGGAAGGGCATGACTGTTAGAGCATCAAAACTATTGTCGTCTCCCCATCAACAATGTTGCATCCTCGGAAACACACATACCATGCCACACTAAGGATGAAGATTAACCCAGGTCCCTTCTTCACCGCTGGGGTCCTCCTAACTACGCGCTAGCTACACTCCAATGCCAATGGCTGGAGCACCGATGATTGAAGCATCTCCTGCCTCGTAGTTAGGCTTCAGAAATTCCCAAACACAACACGCAAACCATAATTTCACCAAACACACTTCCAATAAAATAAAAGCTTCAAAGAGGTTCAACCACAACCATTCTTACAACTGAAAGAAAAGAAACACTGAAAAATGATACAGGAGATGATTACTACACCTAAGAAACACTACAAAGAAATGACCTTAAACTAATCCCCAAACATCACCCTACTCCTGCTGACGGGCCAAGGTGAACTTCAACGAGCCAGGTCTAACTTCAGCGTGCTTCTTGGAAACACCACGGCAGAATCGCTGCAAGTGACCCCAACATCCACAGGTGTGGCAGGGTCTCAGAGCACTCGGACGCGTCGACCTCTTGTGACCCTGCCTACCACACTGGTGACAGATCACGGAATTGCGCTCTGAAGAAGATGACTGAAGGTCTGAAGGCCTCTTGATTCCTCTACTAGCACCACTAGCATCAGGTCGCTTCTCATTCATCTTAACACCATCCTCTGCACTGCTTCCCAGAGCTGGAGGATTCGCCACCTCAAGTCCTCATGTTAACCCAGCTTCAGCCAAAAAGGCTTGCCCCACAACATCCGAGAAGGTGGTTAGGTTGAGCTCTTACACTTTCGATCGCAGCTCAGGTTGGAGTCCAGACTCAAATTGTAGAGCCTTCCCGAGATCATTCGCAAAAAACCACTGATCATACGGAACTAGGTCTATGAAACGTCAATAGAATTCCAGTACCGATTCAACGCCTTGCTGAAGACAACACAACTTCATCCTCTTCCTCAACTTCGTCAACTCAGAGAAGTGTTGTTGGATGAACGATGACTTGAAAAACTCTCATGTTAGATCTTCCCGAGGCTTATTCCGAGACACGAACTTCCACCATTTCCAAGTTGGGCCTTCAAGCATAAAGGTAGCCAACTTCACCTTTAACGACTCAGGCAACCCAATGAAATTGAACTTCCTCTCAATCTTCTGCAACCACTCCTCCGCCTAAAGTGGATCTGTTTGTCCATAAAAGAGAGGAGGGTTCAACTTCCGAAACTCCAGAACATAGTATATGGGTTGATCAACTGGAGGATTCGCTAGGGGCACACCACCCGAAGCTACACCTTGGGCATCCATCAAACCATCATGGGGGTGAACACTAAGGAACAAGGAAACACATGACATAATCAAAACATGGTCATTTCCATTTCAATTTCAACTTTTCACAATTTCCAAAATAAAACATTACAAAACAATTTTCAGAATGAAGGAAAACTCAAACAATTCAGTAGGGAGAAACTAGTGATGATCGGCAACTCGAACATATGGTTGGTGGTCATACGTTAGTCACACCATCATCACTGAGAGCATTCTAGGGAAAAGTCCTCGGCTCCACATGGCTTTCCAGACCATGCGAGCTCACGGGGGTCACTTGCCCGACACCCATTTCATTTCCTAATATAAAACAAGTCAAAGGAACCAAAAAGACACCAACAACCCTGACATCTCATGGTGACCCGAGGTTCGGAACGAGCAAGGGTTCATGACGTCCTTCTCGGCCGTACGCCCCGAGTCCCAATAATTTTACTCCTACCATGACAACCCCAAATAACAATGGGCGCTCTGAAAAACAATGTCCGCTCAGGAGCCAACCTCCTTCTGATACCATTTTGTCACAAACCAACCTGGGTTGACCCTGATCCGATCACCCGATCCGGTCCGCGACATGGCCCGAGAGGCGTTCCAGATCCTCCCAGGCTGGCGACAAGCACCGGGGTATCAACAGAGTACAAATGAGAATGATTTCACCCAATGAAAATAAATAAAGCAGTGAAAGGAAAATAGAACAACACAAAGTAAATAAACAAAACGAAAAGAAAGAACGAACAACAACAACAAACTAACCTGACCAAGACTAAAACCCCTCGCGATCTCGAGAGTCACCCAACAAACCACAACCAACTCTCGCCCACGGCGAGCAAGCTCGAGTCAAACCTGCAACAGAAACTAAAAACAGGAAAACACTATAGGCGTGAGTATTAAAACTCAGTAGGTAGGCCCGACTAATTCTATTCCCAATGCACATACCATTAAATAAAGAATTTATCAATTTTAAGTTTGAACTAAATTATATAAAATATTGGTTTCGACACACACTTTCATTTCTAAAACAAGTATCATTCCATTGCCCTTTTTAATTTAAGAACAAGTTTAGTGTTTGGAAGAGACAGATGCATTGCATTTTAAAACACTTTTGCGAACAATTTAGAAATACAAATTTTTTAGTTGTTGGTAAAGGGGAAAACCACACATAACACACAACACACACTAAGGGCAATGGAAAAAATGGCACACGGGGCCAACAACCGAACTAGACCTCTCAATCGTCTACTACATACAAATAAACACTAAAAGATACATGGGTCGAACCTAGGAGCTCGTGAACAATCCAGAACATACCATACATGTGACTCATCCTGAAAGCATGCTCTAACTCGATGACATCATAACACCCTAACGCCCGGCATAGACCTACATGGCCTAACCGAGGGGCTCAATCCCCATAGTAGCAATAACTCAGTATTCCCCTACTATTGGGCCACTAGCCAGTGCATAATCTAAACTAGTGCGGCAATCGTTCTCAGAAAATTCACTCACTATACTAGATTCCCATGTCAACACAAGCAATAAAAAAAGGGCGTGTCCACAATATAAATCAATCATTCACGATGCACAAATATCACATACAGCTCACGCAATCAACGCACACCAAAGATCACCCTTGAATAGGTTTTCCAAAATAATTTATTTTATTAAAGTGTCAAACGGGACTTCACCAATTTTAAAGAAAAACCTCATTTCTCGAGAAAACCCAAAACACTTGTTCAAAAGAAATCACTTATCATTAAAACTAGACGTACATTTGAAATTCCATGAATTATGTTTAAAGGCCAAACAGACATTCTTTCAATACTGGGTGTCCGCTCGTCAATAAAATGTTTCAAGTGTTCGGTATAAAATAAACGGTTTTTTTTACACCAAATAATCATTTAAAAATTTATTATCTTATATTATTTATCATTCATTAAAAATTAATAAAACAACAAGAAATTAATAAATTCTCAATCTAAAGGTAAGTGCAGTGGGGGACCTAACTCAACTCGCAGCTCGAACACAGCGGCGCGACACGCCTCGCACAGACGTACAAGCACACGCAAGCTGATGACTGGGGTGTCGCAGAGTCACCTCGCCAACACGCTGCAACAAACGCACAACATCTAAAATACATAAACACGGACCTAAAACAACCCAAACGAACAACCTGCACAAAAGAACCACCTCAGCCTGTTTTAAAAACACAGTGCGCACCATCTGCACCATTTAATAAACCACTTTAAAATTTATTAAACAACTACAAAGATAAACCCATGACTTTACACACCCAAAACCTGTTCAAAATCCCTTTTTCTAATTAAACGTGCACCAGAAACACACCATATCAGAACGCGCACTACTTGCACAGTAAAAAATAATAAATTGCAAAGTTTAATAAAAGATATTAAACAACACGCAACTGGATTTCATTAAAACGCACCTTAATTCACATGAGCGGGCTAAAAAATATAAAATGAAAACTAAGTTCCCTCAATACTAAACTTAGTGCCACACCAAATAATCACAAAATATGCCAAATCAATCATTTAGTTGAAACAATTAACCAAATAAAAATTATCTACAATATAACATAATTCCTTCTAATAAAGATATTCTCAAAATTATAAAATGATAAATTAATATTAACAACACACCGAAAATAGGTGTGAAAAGCGTGCCTCAAACGAAAATGCGGGAATCTGAATCGGACCCAAAGCACCAAAATTGGTAACGACATTAAATAAATTGAGTACAAAAATTAAACATTAACCGGGGAATAACTTTACACTAAAGGAGGAGTAAACAAAAATTACCTAAGGGGGAGAGTAGCGGCTCGCTGGAGAGGGCGATGAAGGGCGGTCGGGGAAGGAATAGGGTCACCGACAGGAGGCGTTGTGCGAGCGACGGTGCTGCACGGACCAAGGGAGAGGGACCAAGAAGGAAGAAAAATGGGTGGGGGTGCGCTGGCCGGCTGGGTCAGCTGGGAACTGGATCACGGCAGGGGGTGTGCGGGTCCCTGGCGAGCGCGAAGGGGTGAGCAGGGAGGCGGAAGGTGGGCTGGTCGAGGCCGGAGGTGTCCGGATGCAGGCAAATCGCGCTGGAAGGGGGAGCCGCTGCTAGGCGGATGGAGGGGAGCAGCGGGGACAGGAGTAGACAACAGGTGACCAGAGGGGGTGCGGGGCAGCGCTGCCATGAGGTGCTGGAACAAGGGGATCCTGAGAGGGGCGTGCGGGTGGTGCTGGGATGCGGTGGCAGGTGTTGGCCGAACAGGGGCAGGCAGGTCGAGGGGGGTGCAAACAGGGAGGACGTCCGGCGTGAGGCGGAGCAGCAAGGCGGAGGATGTGCGGGGCGTGCAGGCCGAAGGCAGAGCAGGGAAGCCTGGGGGCGCTGCAGCGGCTGGTGGCGCGACGGAAAGGGCGCTGGGCGCTGAAGAGGGGTGAGAGAGAGGGATGGGGCGGTTCGCGCGGATGGGCCGAGCAAGGAAAGAGCGGCGTTGTGCGGGGTGAGTAGGGAAGGAGAGGGGGGGCTCCCGCAAGGGTGGTGTAGCGAGGGAGAAGAAGGGAAAGGTTGGGGTGGCGGCATGTGGGGAGAGGGGGGAAAAAGATTAGGAGGCATAGGATTAGGGTTAGGAAAATGAAATAAAATAAAATAAAAATAAAAATAAACAAAAATGAAATAAAAACCAGCAAAAGATATAAAATAAACATTTATCTATAAAAATAACTTATATAACTAATAAGAAGAATACTAATATTAATAATAATAACAACATTAATCTATGATAATAATAATAATAATAACAACCATAACAAAATATTTATCATTTCATATTTAATAATAATTATAAAATTATTATTAAGAATAAAAATGTTAAACAACACAATAAATCACAAACGTCAATCATTTTAAAATTTCTGAAGGCAGGCGGATCGTGCCGATGTCTAAGCGGCGTCGCGCGGGGTATCCAAAATGCGCTCTGCCCGGACGCTCAGCAACGTCAACTGAAATACACGCACTTTTTAACATGACTCAAAAGTTTTTCGTCTGGGTCTCAACCCGAACACCAACAAAATTTTAAAAAGTCAAAGGAAATTATAAAATAAAATAAAAGATGGAGCGGGGTGTGACATAAAGTGCTTCTTTTGCAACATGGAGGGTCATGTGCAGAGACACAACAATGAATTGAAAAGGCTTAAGGAGGAAAATAAGGCGCACGACACCGATTCTCAGGATACTAGCACAACTCTTATTTAGGGTGAGGGTGATTTACTTTCAGTTGACGTTGATTGTCGTAGGTCAGATTTGTACACCGAATGAGTGGTTGATTCAGCAGCATCGTACAATATTTCACCAAAAAGGGGACTATTTTCCTTGTATGAAGAAGGTGACTTTGAAAGATTGAAGATGAGAAATGTAGATTATGCTGATTTCATTGGTGTTGGTGATATTTGTATCACTACGAATGTAGGTTGTACACTGACATTGATGGATGTGCGGAATGTGGCAGGTATACGCCATAATTTGTTATCTTCTTGTTCTATTGATACTGATGGATTCTAGAGTTCGTTTGGTGGTGAAAGATGGACTTTGTCCAGAATATCGATAGTTTATGCGCAAGGCAAAATGGATGACATGCTTTACAAGACATATGTAAAGGCATGCAGTGGTGTGACGAAACCAATTGTGAAGAGGCCTTCATCAGATTTGTGGAACAAGCGATCGTCGTGCATGAGTCAAAGACCATCGACTAAGTTGAAGAAGGTTTGGAAGCCGAAGCATGTCGGGTCAGGTGTCCCCTTTATTATTTTGCTGTTTGGTTTGGATCTTCATTTACATTGATTATTCTCACAAATTGTTGCTGTCGCAATTGAGTTTATTTTGAAACCAATCCACTTCCGACCCAACACTCTGGTATTCGATTTCACGATGCCCGATGTCTCGCTCAATGATGTTCTTCTTCAACTTCCACCATGGGCTCCGTCTCCCCTGCTAGATTTCCCAGTTGTGCCCTTATAGCAGTGTAGTAAGTCGTTAGTGGAGGGCTTTCCATCACAAGCTTTTCCTTCAGTGACTCTCACGAAAGCATCAACTAGGCTTCAATGGACCTTGATATAGAAAGATTTGGTCTTGAATTGTTGGGGCGCAGCGTGTTGTACCTCTCGAACCCCTCGTGGTTTAATTTTCACGATCACAATCACCCTCTTATTTATCTAATCTTGTTTTAAGTGTTTTTGGATGATAGACATGATTTCAGGTGGCCAAGGAATTGGGCCAAGAAAGCAACAAGGCAAAATGGACTGAAATCCAGACCACCGGCCAACCGGTGTCACACCAGCGGCCAGTCGGTGGCACCCAGAAAGAAGAGGTTGCTACTGCCTCATCACCGGCCAACCGGTGGCCTCAGCACCGGTCAGCCGGTGGCACCTGCACAGAAGAGGAAGCTACTGCCTCACCACCGGCCAACCGGTGGCCTCAGCACCGGCCAGCCGGTGGAGCCTGAGCTCGAAGGCCTCTCCATTTTGCACACACCGGCCAACCGGTGGCTCAGCACCGGTCAGCCGGTGGAGCCAGTCAAACTAGCCGTTGGGCCTTTGACCAGGCTGGTCCACTTGCCTCCCAACAGCTCCTAAGCCCTTTCCAACGGCTCTGAAGGCTCCCTAAGGCCATTTGAGGGTTCCCCCTCTATAAATAAAGGACTAGGAAGCCCCGGAAACTTAACCAAGCCATACGGAAGCCAACGGACACATCTTTGATCATTTGGTGAACCTCCGGCGGATTCTTCCAAGGGAACTCCACTTGCTCCAACCAACTTCCATATCCAAGGAGCACCACCATAGAAGCTTGGGAGTGCATGTCTTCAACTCCAATCATCCATTGGCGCCCAAGGCTTCTCTCCAATTACGGTTTTTCTTGTTTATCATTTTTGAGCATCAAATTGGGTTTGTGCCTACAAACCCCAACTCTTTCTCTCATCCTTTCTTTTGGGTTTTCACATCACCTTTAAGGTGTGAAGAGGTTAGTCAAGCCTTTCCTTTTAAAAGGCTTGAATCAAAGGTGAGCTAGCCTTCACCCGTAAAAAGGCTAGTGGGTTTCTTGCTCAAACCATTAAAAAGCAAGCTGTAATAGGTGAGCTAGCCTTCACCTGTAAAAAGGCTAGTGGGTTTCTTGCTACAACCATTGAAAAGCAAGCGGTAGAATCTCTCAACGGTTGAGTTGGGAGCGGAGACGTAGGCCGGGTTTTTGGCCGAACTCCGTTATCAATTGCGTGTCTTGCCTCTTTTATTTCCGCTGCACTTTCACTTTGTTTTTAATTTGTTAATTTTTTTTAAAAGGCAATTCACCCCCCTCTTGCCATCACTTCCTTCTTTCTCCGCCCAACAATTGGTATCAGAGGCAAAATTTGAGTAATACCTTCACCGGTTTCAAATTCAAGATCTTTTTTTGATGGCTTCAACCTCTTTCGCCCCCGAAGGCTTTTCTTTGGGTCGTGCTCCATTTTTTGATGGAACCGACTATAATTATTGGAAAACCCGCATGACTACTTTTCTTAGAAGCATAGGATATCCCATTTATAAAATTGTCATGCAAGGTTACACTCTCTCTTCCCCCGATGAATCCAAATGGACTCAAGCCGACATTAAAAATTTCGAGCTTGATGGCAAAGCCATGAACGCTCTACATTGCGGCCTTGACCGAAATGAGTTCAATCGAGTTTCCACATGCACCTCTTCACATGAAATCTGGAAACTATTGGAGGTTACCCATGAGGGGACCAACAAAGTAAAGGATACTCGATTAGATATGTTTCGTCAAGATTTTGAATCATTCTCCATGCATCCAAATGAATCTATTTCTGAAATGTTTACTCGTTTTACTGACGTGTGCAATGGTAGAAAATCTCTTGGAGATAATATTTCTGCAGAAACCATGGTCAAGAAGATCCTATGGATCCTACCAAGCTCATGGGCTCCGAAGGTCACGGCAATCCAAGAAGCCAAAGACATCAAGAACATGCCGGTAGAAGAGCTCATCGGATCCCTCATGACCTACGAGATCACCATGAGGAGGCAAGCTGAAAAGGAAGGCAAACCGATCAAAGTTCCAAAGAACATCGCCTTCAAGGTACAAAAAGAAGAAAGCTCCTCCTCCTTCTCATCTTCTTCCTCTTCAAGCGGCGATTCCGAAATGGAGAACCTTGCCCGCAAGATGCACAACTTCATGAAGAAGCACAAGAAGAAGAAATCCCGCAAGGCTCAACCCAATGAAAAATCCGAGCCCAAGGTAAAATGTTACGGGTGTGGCGAGAAAGGCCATTACAAGCCCGATTGCCCACTCAACAAGAAAAAGGCCAAGAAAAAGGAGAAGAAGAAGGCTTTCAAGGCCACATGGAGTGATAGCTCCACATCCTCCTCCTCCTCCTCAAGCGACAACGGTAACAAATGCCTAATGGCATTTCATGAGGTAACATCTTCCGACTCCTCATCCTCTAGTTCTTCAAATTCAAATTCTTTCAATCACATGTCTTATGAGGATCTCCAACATGCTAGAGATCAATTGGAGGAAGGTTTTCACGAACTTTCTTCCAAATTTGTTGCATTAAAAAAGAATTTCAAAAAACTCTCTTCCGAAAAAGAACAACTTCTCAAAGAGAAGGAAGAGTTGACCCTCAAAATCCAAAACCTTCCCGATGTTGAATCATTGGAATCAACAATCAAGGATCTAAGGGAATCCCTTGCCAAGTTCACCCAAGGTGAACAAAATCTGACCAAACTCTTAGGTTCCCAACGCATATCTAGAACCATCCAAGGGCTTGGCTATTCCAAGCAAGATTCCTCTTCCCATGCACCTACTATTTTTGTAAGGGGGAGCTCCCAATTTAAATTTTGCAATTATTGTAAAAAACCCGGGCACTTAATCTATGAGTGCAATTGCAAAAATGCCCGGTATGGTAGGCCCAAAACCATTTTCTTTAATGATGAATTTTTTAGGAGAAGACCCGCCACTAGACAAGTGTGGATTGAAAAATCCCTCTTAGCGAGTCTCTCCGGGCCAAAATTTGTCTCGGTTTGATAAACCTCTCCCCGGTGATTTGTTGTTTTTATTTAGGGGGAGTTAGGATCGTTTAAACCCTTTTAATTTCAATTTCAAAATTTTCGATTCAAACTTTCAATTTCAACACTTGGTTTCAAATTTTTTAAATTGTTATTCAATTTTTCGATTCAAAACTTCCAATTCAAACTGTTATTCAATTTTTCATTCAAAACTTTCAATTCAAATTTTCGATTCAAAACTTTCAATTCAAATTTCAAAAATTTCAATTGATTTAAAATCTCTATCCTGTTTTTTCAACCATTTCCCTCAATCAAGTTTTATGCCCCGTGCTATTTTGATAATCACAAAGGGGGAGAAATTCTTGGTTGATTGGGGGAAAAATCTTTTAAAGCATGCCTTTCATTTCATTTTTACATTGATTGTTTTGGTGATTGTGATCATCAAAATAGGGGGAGATTGTTGTACCTCTCGAACCCCTCGTGGTTTAATTTTCATGATCACAACCACCCTCTTATTTATCTAATCTTGTTTTAAGTGTTTTTGGATGATAGGCATGATTTCAGGTGGCCAAGGAATTGGGCCAAGAAAGCAACAAGGCAAAATGGACTGAAATCCAGACCACCGGCCAACCGGTGTCACACCAGCGGCCAGCCGGTGGCACCCAGAAAGAAGAGGTTGCTACTGCCTCATCACCGGCCAACCGGTGGCCTCAGCACCGGTCAGCCGGTGGCACCTGCACAGAAGAGGAAGCTACTGCCTCACCACCGGCCAACCGGTGGCCTCAGCACCGGCCAGCCGGTGGAGCCTGAGCCCGAAGGCCTCTCCATTTTGCACACACCGGCCAACCGGTGGCTCAGCACCGGTCAGCCGGTGGAGCCAGTCAAACTAGCCGTTGGGCCTTTGACCAGGCTGGTCCACTTGCCTCCCAACGGCTCCGAAGCCCTTTCCAACGGCTCCGAAGGCTCCCTAAGGCCATTTGAGGGTTCCCCCTCTATAAATAAAGGACTAGGAAGCCCCGGAAACTTAACCAAGCCATACGGAAGCCAACGGACACATCTTTGATCATTTGGTGAACCTCCGGCGGATTCTTCCAAGGGAACTCCACTTGCTCCAACCAACTTCCATATCAAAGGAGCACCACCATAGAAGCTTGGGAGTGCACGTCTTCAACTCCAATCATCCATTGGCGCCCAAGGCTTCTCTCCAATTACGGTTTTTCTTGTTTATCATTTTTGAGCATCAAATTGGGTTTGTGCCTACAAACCCCAACTCTTTCTCTTATCCTTTCTTTTGGGTTTTCACATCACCTTTAAGGTGTGAAGAGGTTAGTCAAGCCTTTCCTTTTAAAAGGCTTGAATCAAAGGTGAGCTAGCCTTCACCCGTAAAAAGGCTAGTGGGTTTCTTGCTCAAACCATTAAAAAGCAAGCTGTAATAGGTGAGCTAGCCTTCACCTGTAAAAAGGCTAGTGGGTTTCTTGCTACAACCATTGAAAAGCAAGCGGTAGAATCTCTCAACGGTTGAGTTGGGAGCGGAGACGTAGGCCGGGTTTTTGGCCGAACTCCGTTATCAATTGCGTGTCTTGCCTCTTTTATTTCCGCTGCACTTTCACTTTGTTTTTAATTTGTTAATTTTTTTTTAAAAGGCAATTCACCCCCCCTCTTGCCATCACTTCCTTCTTTCTCCGCCCAACACAGCGGAGGTGCGTGGTACCTCAAACACACAAAAACAGAGAAAACACGGAGCAACGCAAGGATTTACGTGGTTCGGCGAGTTGCCTACGTCCACGGGAGAAACCTATCTCTATTATCTCTCTGGTCTCGTCGAAGGAACACCAAAATTACAACTACTCACACACACATACCCAGCAGAATTCTCCCTTACAAACAATGGGATTTTCATCCCATTTAATAGAGGAACCAAGTCCATCCCTCTTCTCCAGTTGTTGGAGGGTAGCTCATCTACCCTTGAGAAGTCCTCCCGCCGCCTGCTGTAGTCCACCGCGTCGGCTGCCAAACTTTGAACGAAGCTGTTGCCGACAATATCACCTCCGCTGAAAATGCCACCCCATATTGGGAGTGGCCCCCACAAATCTCCCCCCACGACCAATTTGGGGTAGAAGCTTGACCTGCAGTCTCCTTGTAGGTGTTGAAAACTTCATCCGCAAATCGAACACGCTTCTTCACGCCAGATGACGTGGCACTTCCACCATCTTCACTCGATCTCGGGCTGACTGCGGTCTCCATCAAATGATACAACCCTTGAGACTCTTTCCCAGTAAACATCACTGCATCCCCACGGGAGACTTCCAACACTCCACCTGCTATGGAAATCTTTTACCCTCTCGCATCGAGCCTACTCAATGATATCAAGTTCCGTCTCATCCTCGGAACAAATTTCACATCAGCCAATTTACGAACTGCTCCATCGGCTGTCTTCAATTTCACCGTCCCGACTCCTCGAACCTCGCATGTTGACCCATTACCAAGTCGCACCGAGTCTCGCACCTGCTGAAAAGTATCAAATGTACCTCTCATCATACATATGTATGTCGAGCTCCCCGAATCCAGAACCCATCCGTCTTCTTTTGGATTTTGAGCCCGCTCGTTCTTCCTCTTTAGAAATCGGCATTCTCGTTTCATGTACCCGTATCTTTTGCAGTAATGACACTGCACCTCTCCGCGTTCAACTCGCTCATCTGAGTGCATGCTTCCCGTTGTCACGCAGATTTCATCATCAGCTGATAACCTGTGATGTTCACATCCTCCTCTTCAACTTTCTTCTTCCCAGCAACATACCGTTTGCGCTCTCCACAATCACTTTTATAGTGACCCTTCTTCTCGCACCAGACACACGTGATTTCGCTAGGATCACATCCTCTGGATTTTGGCCGCCATTCTTTACCTCCTAACTTTTGATGTCGACTCCTCCCACGCTGATCATCTCGCATCACCATGATTTTCTCTCTTGAATACATCACGGGTCTTCGGAATGCTTCCAAATCTTGAAGCGACGCCATCACATCGTCCAGCTTCAATGTCTCCTTCCTCACGAACAATGCAGTCACAAGCCCATCAAATGAGCTTGGTAGTGATGACAAAAGAAAAAGTGCTTTGTCTTCCTCTTCAACCTTCACACCGAGCCCCAATAACTGTGTCAGGATCTTGTTGAATTCATTGGTGTGATCCAACAAATTCGTTCCCTCGTTCGTGCACAACTGGTACAATTTCTTCTTCAGGAATAATTTGTTGGTGAGCGACTTCGCCATATATTGCTGCTCCAACTTCTTCCAGATCTCCTTCGGTGATGTCTCGTCCAACACCAAATATTTTACCTCATTCGCCAGACACAGTCGAATTGTGCTGACGACCCGCATCTCGAGCTCTTCCCAATCATCAGCACTAGTTGTCTCGGGCTTTTCTCCGATCAATGGTGTGATCATGCCCTACTGCACCAAAAGATCCTTCACCGTGCTTTGTCACAAGCCGAAATTATTTTGACCATCGAACTTCTCGATATCAAATCTTGGTAGTGCTCCGCCACCCGTCATCGTCGTTGTCGCAAAACGCGATCACCACTATCGATATCGCACCTCTTAATCACCACCTGATAGAGTACGAATTTTCAAAAACTATCCTTACGGATGCGTTCGGAACGGTCGAAATAGTCGGAATCGACTCCTGGATCGCCGAAATCGGACACTAATTGACCGAGATATGGTCAAAATACGTTCAACGGTCCAGATCACCCGCTGACGCGACGCTGACGTGGCGCTGACGTGCTGATGACGTGGCACGCCGGAATTCCTGCCGGCATCTTTCCAGAATTGTTGCCGGCGGCGTGAACAGTGTCGTCTTCTCCGCCACGGTGGTACTGTTCACCCGCGGGTTTGACCAAACTTTGACCGAGCCTACCGGACTCGTTTCAACTCCGTTTTCTTCGCCGCTTGCGTCGTTGGATTCGTCTCGCCGTTCTCTTCACAAATCTGGCCTCGGGAAAATTTTCCGACCACTTTCAATTTTCCGGCCACCGGAAAATTTGTCGTCGCCTCATCGGTTCACCTCCGTTCGCTCCGACTCGCCTCTGATACCACTTGTTGGGGCGCAGTGGAGTTGCGTGGTACCTCAAACACACAAAAACAGAGCAAACACAGAGCAACGCAAGGATTTACGTGGTTCGGCGAGTTGGCTATGTCCACGGGAGAAACCTATCTCTATTATCTCTCCGGTCTCATCGGAGGAACACCAAAATTACAACTACTCACACACACATACCCAGCATAATTCTCCCTTACAAACAATGGGATTTTCATCCCGTTTTATAGAGGAACTAAGTCCATCCCTCTTCTCCGGTTGTTGGAGGGTAGCTCATCTACCCTTGAGAAGTCCTCCCACCGCCTGCTGTAGTCCACCGCGTCGGGTGCCAAACTTTGAACGAAGCTGTTGCCGACGGTTTCACCTCCGCTGAAAATGCCACCCCATATTGGGAGTGGCCCCCACATGAATGACCACCTCTTCGGATGTTTCAATCGTTGGTGGGATCCTAGGGTGTGGCCTCCGAGGCGGGGGTCTCTGTTCTCAACAGGAAGGTGGTTTTGGTGGTGTTATCGCCTCAAGAAGACTTTGTGAGCCTAGTCTTCTAGATCCAGGTCCCGTGGGAAGTGGCACATTAATCTATTAATGTGGTCCCTGGTAGTTCACTCTGGGTGTGATTCATCTTCAGCAGTAGTTTGGATTTCCATTCCAGGATTGCCACTTCCATTTCACAGCGTTTGTTTTATAAGGGCTATCGGCGCCTCTTTAGGCTCTTTCTTATGTGCGGACGACCGGACTCTCAACATGTTGGATTCCTTGGAAGCCCGTCTTTGTATGGAGTTGGATCTGTCACAGACCTTATCATAGCGGATTCTTCTCAGGGTAGGCAAGGAGTTATCGTGGTGGAAAATGATTTCTTATTCTTCACTAGATCATATTTGTCCTGTGTGTCCTCTTTATGGGAACTCTTCTTTATATTGTAGGAAGCTTCGTGTTTGTTTGGTTTCCTATCTGGTCCCCAGGTCTCGGCCTCAGAAGGATCCTTTAATAGCTGCTTCTAGTCATCAGATTGCTGTGAATTCCTCCATTTTTTTGCACCGTCTCATCACAATACTGATATGGCCGAATCTATATTGCCACTAAAGGCTCGGGTGTAAAGTTCTCAGGAGCCGTCCCAGAAGCATTCAGTGGTTATCGTTGCTCCTCTCATGGTTTTAGCAATCCTTCCTGGTGCAGAGGCTTCCCTCTCAGGTGTGGTTCCCTTTCCTGACCCACAAATCAACTTTATTCCTCCTCTAAAGTCCCTCCCTTGCCTCTTTCTCCTTCCACGATGTTGATTTTTTACAACCCGTCGAAGATCCCCAACCCTGTGAAGAAGATCTAATCGGTTTCCCACAGCGGTATAGAGCTGGTTGCTATCCTTTCAACTACTTCAACCTCTCCCTCTTCTTCATGTCCCCCCAGGAGCCGGACCTTTGGCCCTGTCCAACATCTTTGCTGCTCTATTAGAGGATCCTATAAGCTCAAAGGCCTCCATGGTCCCTAGCCAACCTTTCCATTCTTCGGGCACAGGCGCAGCTCCCTGGAAGTCTTCCCCCTCACCTTTAGGCATGTGAACCCGATGAAAAAAAAAAGCTAGAGAAATCTCCCCATCCTCCCCATCCTCTCCAGTCCATAGATCCTCCAACTCTAGGTAAAAATTTCAGGCGTCCCCCCTCTTATGTTAACCTTCCTCATCTGGAATACCCATTGTTTAGGTGCCCGGGTCAAGATGGATTTTATTGTCATTGTGATCAAAAAAAGCAACATATCCCTAGTAGCTATTATTGATCCCAGAAAACACGTGTCAAAAATCACTTTCTTTTCCCACAGAATAAATACTGATCATGTTTTTCATGGCCATTCTAACAGTCATCATATTTGGATCTTTAGGAAGTCATCTATTTCTGTGGAGGCAGTTGAAGTGATTGAACAGTTCATTACCACCAATGTCTCTGAGGGGAATCATAAATGTTTTATATCCTTTGTCTATGCGAAATGTGACCTGCTGGGCTGGGTTTCTCTATGGCAAGGGCTCAATTCCTTTAGCCCCCGAAATTCAGCGTGGTTTGTTGGGGGTGCTTTTAACACGATTCTTGATCCATCTAAAAAGAAAGGTGGATGGACATATTGTCGGAAATACATCCTGGACATTGCTTCCTTTGCCTCTCAATCATTCTTGATGGACATGGGTTATGTTGCAGAGAAATATACCTGGTGAAATAACCACAAGGGCCATAGCCACACCTAGTGTCATCTGCATCAGTTATTTTCCAACCTGTACGCAATTTATTCTTTTCAAAAGGTGAAGGTCACTCACCTGGTCCGAGCTCTTTCAGACCACTCTCCTATTCTAGTGGATCTTGAAAGCAAGGATGATGGTAATCTTTGCTTCCCCTTCTCAAAAAGTTGTACCTCTCGTCCAGTTTTAATAAAAAGGTGCTCACATCCTAGTTCAAACCAACTGAAGGAAGAGATTGGGTCTGGCTTCATAATAAGATGAGACAAGTAAATAATGATTTGTCATTATGGATCGAAAAGCACAATCTAAAATACCAGGATCTGGAAAATACCTTGAAGGAGAATGACCAGTTGGAGTCTTCACTTAAAGAAAGATGGGATGATGACATCTTTAGTGCTCTTTCAATAAAAAACATTCGGTAGGAGGATATGCTCCTAGCTCAAGAATGATCGTTTTGAGAGAAGTCCAAAGAGATTTGGTTAAGTGAAGGAGACAAGAACACATATTACTTTCATGCATGTCTTAAAGAAAGGAAGCGGATCATTAAACCCAATATTCTTATGGATGACGGTTTCTACTCTAATGATATTGAAGTAGTTGGAGGTATGGCTGAAAACTTCTTTAAATATTTTCTCGTATGTCCAAACCCTTCTATGTAGGATGGGTTCCCTCATGGGCATGCTGATATTTTTGACTCCATTCCGAATGTAGTTTTGGAGAGAAATTATCATTTCTTAGAATCTATTCTGGATGAGAAATAAACTAGGGAGGGTATCAATGATCTAAATCCGAAGAGCTCCTCCGGACCAAATGGAATACCTAGTTCTTTTTATGTGGTTTTTTGGGATACTATCAAGAACGATCTAATAGAGGTGGTGTGAGACTTTTTCAAGGTTGCCACCTCCATTGGGTGGCAGGCAGTTCTATCCTTGTCCTCATTCCAAAGGTTAAGGACCCCACCTCACTCCAAAAATTTCGGCCAATTAGTATGTGCAATTTTTCTTACAAGGTTCTAGCTGGCATGATCAACAAAATATTTTCAAGGAACCTACCTCTCTGGATATCCGAGGAGCATCATGGTATCATCAGAGATGGGCCTATTCTGGGAGCAATTGGGAAAGCTCAAGAGATTATCGAAGATGTCAACAAAATATCTCAAGGATCGAACATGATCCTTAATGCTGATATGGATAAATTTTATGATAGGCTTGAATGGGGATTTATTTTAAGGGTTCTCAAGCATATGGGTTTCTCCTCGCTTGCAACAGATCTCTCGTTTAGAAGTCCCATTTAGAATATTGGGTCCGGCTTCATAATAATCTGAGACGAGTAAACAAAGATTTGTCATTATGGATCCAAAAGAACAAGCTAAAATACCAGGATCTGTAAAATACCTCAAAGGAGTTTGAGCAGTTGGAGTCTTCACTTGAAAAAATATGGGATGATGTCATCTATAGTGCTCTTTAAATCAAAAAGTTTTAGCTGGAGGAGATTCTCTTAGCTCAAGAACGGTCATCTTGAGAGAAGTCCAAAGTGCTTTGGTTAAGAGAAGGAGACAAGAACACAAGTTACTTTCATGCATGCATTAAATAAAGGAAGTGGATCAGCAAACCTAATATTCTTATGGATGACGGTTTCAACTCTAATTATATTGACGTGGTTGGAGGTATGGATGAAAACTTCTTTAAATCTTTTCTCACTTGTCCTAACCCTTCTATATAGGATGGGTTCCCTCTGTTGGCTATACAAGTCAAGAAATATGAGAGGAAGAATGGAAGAGGTAGAAAATTGGCACACAACACAAAAGAGCTTTCAAGCTTTGTATTTCACAATTTCACAATTGAAATTTCAGACTACAATTACATCAATTTATAGACCCCCAACATTAAATGCATAGCATTTATGTTGGTACAAAGAAAGGCCAAAACATTAAATATAGAGAATCTATAACGATACAAGGAAAGACCAAAATATTAAATGCATAACATTTATGACGGTACAAAGATATACCAAATCTTTAAATGCAGAACATTTATGATGGTACACAGATATACCAAATCCTTAAATGCATAGCATTTAAATTCATTCAAATAAAAATAAATGACGCGGACCCGCATGACATAAATGACGCACAAAAAAATGCGGGCTGCTTGACCCGTGGGTTTTTTTGTTTGCAATTCCAACACTCCCCTTCAAACAAAAACCGGCTTCATTCCGAGCATCGTTCTGAGTTTTAGCCCGGATCATTCTTCTTGATGTAAACTGCATGCTCATATGGACATTTGGCGAAGCCGTTCTCTCGAAGATAGCTGTCAATGCGTGCATTCCAAGCACGAGGAGCATGCTTCAACCCATAAAGAGCTTTCTTCAGTCGATACACTTTGTCTTCCTCCCCTTGCATAACAAAGCCTTCAGGCTGGTCTACATAGACCTCTTCCTCTAGAATTCCATTCAGGAATGCACACTTCACATCCAATTGGTAGATCATCCAACTGTGATGAACAACAAGGGAGATAATCATTCTCACAGTGTCAAGGCGAGCAATCGGAGAGAAGACTTCTTCATAGTCCACCCCATACTTCTGTTTGTACCCCTTTGCTACGAGCCTTGCCTTGTAGCGATCGATTTCACCATTAGCATTTCGCTTGATCTTGTACACCCATTTGTCACCAATGAATTTCTGGCTATTAGGAAGTGTGGTCAGCTCCCATGTGTCATTTTTCTCTATGGCGCGAATTTCTTCTCCCATAGCCATTCTCCAACATTCTTCCCTTACGGCTTCCTGAAACGCCAGAGGCTCATGATCTGCATATAGGCAAAAAAGATTTACCTCTTCAGTTTGCTCATAAATGTCGCTTAAGCTTTTCATTTTTATGGGTTCCATGGGTGAGGATGAGCTCGCCAAATTTTGACTTGATGGAGTCCTTTCAGGAGTGATGGAATGTCCTCCTGGACTCCTGTTTACTGATGATGTGCCCGGGGAAAGTGTTGCTGGCGTGTGACAATCGGGCCCCGGTGACTGCACAGACACCCCGCCTCAACAAGGCCGTCGGGTCCTGGCTCACCAGGTACCACCAGTTGCCCCGCAGACACGTGGGGCCCACCCCAGGGTCCACCCACGTGCCCGAACAGGTCATATGACTAATGACATTCCCCACAAGCCAACACATGTCCTTTCCAGTGTGCTTTGTCCTCACTCACACACACCCTGGGAAACTTCCCAGAGGGTCACCCATCCTGATCACTACTCCAAGCCAAGCACGCTTAACTGTGGAGTTCTAATCAGATAGGCTCCCGAAAAGGAAGGTGCACCTTGTTGACATGAGTCATATCATTTAGTCATTTAACCCTTTATCATTTGGGGATGTTACAATCACCCCCCCTTTAGAGCACAACGCCCTCGTTGTGGGCCCTACATCTCAACCCAGGCAGTGCACCGCACTTAAGGCTGGGTTCCTCCTCTGATACCAAATGTGACAACCGGGCCCCGGTGACTGCACAGACACCCCGCCTCAACAAGGCCGTCGGGTCCTGGCCCACCAGGTACCACCAGTTGCCCCGCAGACACGTGGGGCCCACCCCAGGGTCCACCCACGTGCCCGAACGGGTCATCTGACTAATGACATTCCCCACAGGCCAACACATGTCCTTTCCAGTGTGCTTTGTCCTCACTCACACACACCCTGGGAAACTTCCCAGAGGGTCACCCATCCTGATCACTACTCCAAGCTAAGCACGCTTAACTGTGGAGTTCTAATCAGATAGGCTCCCGAAAAGGAAGGTGCACCTTGTTGACATGAGTCATATCATTTAGTCATTTAACCCTTTATCATTTGGGGATGTTACATGGCGTTTGCTCCTGATGATCACGTCTTTCTTCAGGATCTTCTGTTTCGACTGAAATCTCTTTGTTTGGTTCTCTATCATTCCACTTCCAAACTTCTTCCTCACTAAAGACCACATCTCTACTCACCACTAATTTATTGGTTAGTGGATTGTAGAGCTTATAGGCTTTAGACTCTTCACTGTAGCCGATGAAGATGCACTTTTCACCACGATCATCAAGCTTCCTTCTTCTCGCTTCTGGAACTTGAGCGTAGGCAACACACCCAAAGATTCTTAGGTGTGCTACACTCGGTTTGTAGCCACTCCATGCCTCTTGTGGTGTCATGTTTCTGACGCTCTTCGTTGGGCACCGATTGAGAAGATAGGCAGTACATGCCACTGCTTCTGCCCAGAAGTTCTTTGGCAAACCTTTCTCCTTCAGCATGGTTTTCGTCATGTCGAGGATGGTGTGGTTCTTCCTTTCTGCGATGCCATTCTGTTGTGGCGTGTAGGCTGCAGTGTATTGCTGTTTGATGCCATGTTCCCTACAGAAATCTTGAAATGCATTTGAGGTGTATTCTCCACCTCTGTCAGATCTGAGTACTTTGATTTTGTGGTCACTTTCAGTTTCAACACGAGCTTTAAAAGTTTTAAAGACAGTGAAAGCGGAAGATTTTTCTTTGATGCAATACACCCACAACTTTCTGCTGAAATCATCAATAAGGGTAATAAAATATCTATTACCTCCAAGTGATGGTGTTTCAAGTGGTCCGCAGATATCAGTGTGAACCAACTGAAGTGGTTCCGTTGCTCTTCTAGACACTCCACTTGGAAATGAGTTCCTTTGTTGCTTGCCGAGTGTACACGCCTCACACACATGATTTTGAGCTTCAATCATTGGCAAGCTACGCACCATGTTTGATGAGGATAGAAGTTTAAGCCCGCTAAAATGGAGATGCCCAAAACGCAGATGCCATCTCCACGAATCATTCTTCATGAGCCCAAAGAGACACTCCTCGGCCTTTGTGTTGATATGCAGCGGAAACATGCGATTCTTCGCCATTTGGACTTGAGCGGCAAGTCTCCTGTGAGCATCTTTTATAGACAAAGAAGAATTTTCCAAGTGTATGACATACCCCTTCTCAAGAAGTTGACCGAGATTGATGATATTATTTTCCATACTTGGTACGTAATATACATTAGAAATGTAATTCGACTCTCCATTCTTCAGATAAATTTTGATTTTACCTTTGCCTCTCACAGGTACCTTGGATGAGTCGCCAAAACTCACGTCACCACGAACTTCTTCTGTGAGTTCCTCGAACAGTTCTTTGTTACCACTCATGTGGTTGCTTGCACCAGTGTCGAGATACCACACATCGGGGCGTTCACATGCCTTTTCTTGTGCGAGGAGTGTGGTACTTTGTTCTTCATGATGAGATGTTTCAGCATAGTTGGATCGTTCATCGTGATCCACTTTGCTCCAACAATCAGAAACATAATGACCAAATTTTTTACAGTTGTGGCATTGAATGTTCTGTGCGTTTCCACGACCACGCGTGAATCGTCCTCCACCATTTCCTCTTCCACGAAAGCTGGTAGGATTTTGTTGCTTTTGTTGATGGCTTGGATAATATCCACGCCCTCTTCCTCTTCCACGATGACCGCCTCGTTGTGCGTGGCCATTCTTTTGTTCTTGTAGAATCAACTTGGACTCCAAGGCATGCTCTATTGTTGAACCGGTATTCTTTTGCATCCGTTGCTCATGCACTTGCAACGACCCCATCAGTTCTTCAATGGACAGTTTCTCCAAATCCTTTGATTCTTCAATTGCCACAACCACATGCTCAAACTTGGTTGTGAGAGATCGAAGTGATTTTTCAATAACTCGAATGTCATCCACTTTTTCACCATTCCTTTTCAAATTGTTAAAAATAACAATTAATCTTGAGAAATAATCGGAGATGCTCTCACCTTCATTCATGTGTGCCGCTTCAAATTCCGCTCTTAATGTTTGAAGGCGTACCCGCTTCACTCGATCAACACCTTTGAAGACAGTGGCAAGGGTATCCCAAGCTTGCTTGCTTGATGTTGTTTCGGCAATCTTTTCGAACGTTGATTCATCCAACCCTTCATAGAGGAGGAACAACGCCTTGTTGTCTTTCTTTCTTTGATTTTTGAGGGCCGTCTTTTCTTCATTTGTGAAGGCAGCTTCTTCCGCTGTAGTGGGTACAACATACCCGTCGGTAACGATCTCCCATAATTCTTGTGACCCGAATAACGCCTTCATTTGGATGCACCACCTTTCGTAGTTGTCATTGGACAGCTTCGGAACTTGCGGCTGGATTGCGGCCATTTTTTAAAAAAAAATTGGAGGATCTTGGTAACCTGGCTCTGATACCAGTTTGTTGGCTATACAAGCCAAGAAATATGAGAGGAAGAATGGAAGAGGTAGAAAATTGGCACACAACACAAAGGAGCTTTCAAACTTTGTATTTCACAATTTCACAATTGAAATTTCAGACTACAATTACATCAATTTATAGACCCCCAACATTAAATGCATAGCATTTATGTTGGTACAAAGAAAGGCCAAAACATTAAATATAGAGAATCTATGACGGTACAAGGAAGGACCAAAATATTAAATGCAGAGCATTTATGACGGTACAAAGATATACCAAATCTTTAAATGCAGAACATTTATGATGGTACAAAGATATACCAAATCCTTAAATGCATAGCATTTAAATTCATTCAAATAAAAAATAAATGATGCGGACCCGCATGACATAAATGACGAAGAAAAAAATGCAGGCTGCTTGACCCGTGGGTTTTTTTGTTTGCAATTCCAACACCCTCAAGGGCATGCTGATTTTTTTGACTCCATTCCACATGTATTTTCGGAGAGCAATAATCATTTCTTAAAATTTATTCCGGAAGAGAAAGAAACTAGGGAGGTTGTCAATGCTCTAAATCTGAAGATCTTTCCCAGACCAAATGGCATACCTGGTTCTTTTTATGTGGCTTATTGGGATATTATCAAGAAAGATCTGATATAGGTTGTGAGAGACTTCTTTCGAGGTTGCCACCTCCCTCAAGTGTTAGGAGCTTCTATCCGTGTCCTCATTCCAAAGGTCAAGGACCCCAACTTGCTCCAACAATTTCGGCCAATTATTATGCGCAATTTTTCTTACAAGGTTCAAGCTGGCAAGATCAATAGAAGACTTTCAAGGAACCTACCTCTTTGGATATCTGAGGAGCATCATGGCTTTATCAGAGGAGAGACTATTTAGGGAGAAATCAGGAAAGCTCAAGAGATGATCAAATATATCAACAAAAAATCTCTATGATCGAACATGATCCTTAAAGTTGATATGGATAATCTTATGACGGGAATAAATGGGGATTTATTATAAGGGTCCTCAAGCGTATGGGTTTCTCCTCACTTGCAACAAATCTCTTGTTTAGAAGTCTCAGTTCACCATGGTTCTCGATTTGTTTCATGGGAAAGCGTTATGGGTTTTTTAAGTCCATCTGAGGGTTGAGACATGGGGACCTGTTATCCCAAGCTTTTTTATCTGGGCACATGATTCCTTGTGTAGATCAATGAAAGTCAATATGCAAGTAGGGTTCATCCAGCCTTTAGGTGTGGTTATCAGGCTCAAATCTCTTCTCACTTAATGTTCGCAAATGATATGGTTATCTTCTTCAGTGTATGCTCAACTTCCATTAACAGTTTCAACAGATTCCTTAAAGAATACATCAAGTGGAGCAGCCAAGCCATCAATCATGATAAAAGAATCCTCTATTTATCACGGCTTTGCACTAAGAGGCGTGATTAAAGTATTGTAGCCAAAATAGGTATCTCCAAAAGGATCCTCCCAATTGACTACTTAGTTTTTCCCATCACGAATGGGAGTCTTCTAATTCTTCATTTAGAAAAGGTGGTTAGTATGATATCTTCTTGAATTAACAATTGGAGAAATAGGATCCTCTCTTTTTTATGTAGAATAATGCTTGCCAACCATGTGCTCCCATCCATTCCCATGCATGACTTATTAGTTTTAAAAGTCAATAATATATTCATTAGGAGTATTGGGAAACTTATTTCCTCTTTCATAAGGGACTCCCACTCATACAGCATGTATCACTGGGCTTCATGGGTGAGAATGGAACATTTGATGAATGAGGGTGGTATCGGTTTATGGAGAATGACTGAGATGATTGACTGCCTTCATGAAATAATGGCATGGGAGGCGATTGAAGGTCATACAATATGGGAAAAGTTTGTGGCTGAGAAGAATGGGGACAAATAGGGATTGCGGCCTAGGAACTCAACTTACCTTTCAAGAATGTTGTTAATCCATACTTCCTGTCTTCAGAGTCATGCATGATGGATTTTTGGTCAAGGTAGTATCAGTTTTTGGAATGATAAATGGGTGGGTAGAATTCTCTACTTCCCTGTTTTTCCAGCACCGAACCTCATGTTCAAGGAATCTTGTGTTTATCCATCTTTTACACAGGCTTTCTTTAATAATGAGAAGAGAAACATTTTTAATCTCATTAATCTCTCTGACGAGCAATACGTGTGAATCTTCATTGCATCTTCTTCTAGTTTTTTCATGGTAAAGGCATACATATCTGTCCTATTCGACTCTTCCAAACGTGATACATGGTAACACCTTCTCTAGTGCAAGGAGATGTCTCTGAAGTTCAACTTTATCATCTGGTATATTCAAAATCAGGTGGTTTCCACTGACGTAGAGGTGAAAAAATGGGGTTTACGTTGTTTGGAATTGGGTTTTCTGCCACCACCCCAAGGAGGAGTCGACCTCCCATTTATTTTTTGAAGGAGATATGACCATAGCTGTCTGGAGCTCTGTATGTATGTTCACAAGTGTGACATCCTAATGTTTTCAGGCTGACAAATTACTTCATCTTTGGTTCCGAGGGGATGTCTCTAATATAATAGAGCAGAAAGATAGAGCTATCCTATGGGTAGTAGGATGTTTGTGCCTTTGGGAGGAAAGGAAAAAAATGTGGTTTGAGGGTCTCGCGTATTCTAGGTTGGCTCTGATCTCCAGGATGAGGTGGTTGGCATCGGACTTAAGACTTATTTTGAAAAATTGGCAGCTTAAAATTGGCAGGAAGCTCCATCCATTTGATGCTTGCTGAAAGACATGCATGATGGTGTTCAAAGGCCTATGTCTCAAGGCCAATGGATTTGCAGGGATCCCCCAAAAAATGTTTTTAGGCTTAATAGAGATGGTTCATGTCTCATGGGTACTATGAGGGGGGTGGTATTATTTGGGTCTCGAGAGGTTTCACGGTTGCTGCTTTCTCTACCTAGCTTGGCTATGGGGACTCGCTTCAGGTGGAGGCATGTGCTTTGCTCAAAGTTCTTCGATTCTTCTTGGTGGAAAACATTGAATTAGAAGAGGAAGAAAATGATTCTATGATTGTTTTCGGCACCTTAAAAGCCTTACCACCATTCCATGGTTTATCGCCTATCAGATTAGAAAATGCATGTATCTCATAAACAATGAGATTAGCCTGCTCCACTTATAGTGAGAGGGAGACAAGGTGGCTGATTTTATGATGATGAGGTCCTCTATTAATTCACAGTTTACTTCCAACTTCATCTTGGTCTCTCTTCCTCCAGAATGTGTGAGTATCATCAGTGGTGATTCACTCAGTATCCATCACTTTAGACCCCCCCTGATTCTTTCCCATCATGCTAGAGAACTAGTCCCTTTCCTTGATTTGTGTATTTTCCTCCTTCCTATTAATAAAAATAATAATAATAATAGTTGTCTAAAGACTTTTCAGAAATGAGAAGTTCTAAGGTGGTGAGGTTGTAATGACCTGTGTTTTTTAACCAGAAAAGAATATGAAGGAATTTCATCTTTGCGTTTACTGGACATGCCATTTTTAAAACCAAGCTTCAAAACATAATTCTGAGAGTTGGAAAACGTCAATGTGTTGTTTTTAGGCTTGGGTGAAGTCCCGAAAAGTTTCCCGGTTGTTTCGTCGGGTTTTGGGAGTGTTGAGGTCTAGAAATAAAAGGTTTGGAGGGTCTGTATAGGGTGCACGGTTTGTATGAAACTGTGCGGACCCTCGACAACAAACCGTGAGGCTGCAACAAAGGAGCAGAAACGCCATGCATGGGTCATGCACAGTATGCATAAACTGTGCACCTGAATCACACGGGTAGTTCCCCTTAGGCAGTACATTCAAACTATTCATCGAATGGTTGGCGCTGTTTTAGGGTAACCATACCGCACAAATAGTGCGATGTGATTTCTTATGAAATGGGTGTCACACGGTTGGAACACAGTTTGGCGAAACAGTGCAACCCTAGTTTGGGGGTGGAATTACCAAATTACCCTTAATGAAACCTTTATTTCATTTTCCATGTTATTCTTCTTTCTTCCTCTCCTCCAGTTGTGTGAGACTCTCCCCGTGGATCCTTTGGATTCTCATCCTCTCTAAGATAGGCGTTGATAGAGCTAATATTTCCAATGTTTTTCATATCTAATTTAAGGATTTAATTCCCACCAATTTGACATTTTATGTGAATTTCATCATTATTGGAATTATGAAATGTTTTTGAGCATAATTGTGAAAATGCCGTAATTTTGGACTTTTAAGTATTTTTAATTGTCTAATGTATTCTAGGATTGCAGGTAAAGGGATCTTTCCACCGCAAGTGAAGAGAAGCGGCAAGACAACGGATTTTGTAGGAAATAAGCAAAGCTGGAAAACTGAGATAGAATGCCTACACGTTGTGTAAAGACAGTATGCGTCGTGACCTTTTCAAAAATAATTTGTCGTGCAGGACATGTTGTGACTTCAGAAAACACTCTGAAAAGAAAGTACACGTCGTGTACCTTTTGTACACATCATGTAGTGAGTCAACTTTTCAAACCGGCATACGAGATGCACGGGACATGGCATAGAAAATTGATCTGGGGTACACATCGTGACCCGGTCGACGCAAAGAAAAAAAATGAAATTAAAGCGGCCTAATGTTTCGGTGGGGCTGCCTATAAAAGGCACCCCTTGGCCATTGTTTTGGAGCATTCCGAACCATCCAGTACAACGCCCAACCACCAGATGATCCACCACCATATTCTTTGCCATAATGGAGATTGAGCTCTTGATCAAGATGCGGACCATCGAGGCTGCAACAAAGATACCGAAGGTTGTCCGAGCGATGCACGACTAAGACCCAAGTGGTTGAGGATGACGACACCCGATGGACACTCTCTTCTGAGTTACAAACTTAATGTGTAATCTCTTTCTGAATCTCTTTTGAACTTATATCATTGAATGAATCTGATTGTTTTCTTTCTTAAACAATTTCAAAAAATTTGTTTGGATGGTTATTCCTTCTATGAATTAAATTAATCGAATTCACTATTTAAACATCTTCGGCAAGATATTTCCATTGAGTATAGTGGTTTCGATTAGGTTTTATTTCTTGGAGATCTTTAAATAATGAAATCACTTCAATAGGCGGGACAAAAATCATATTAAGATCTTAATATGATATCTATATAAATTTGAATGTTCACCTAGGGATCCTTAGGGTGCATTTAGAAATTAAAATTGTGAAATCATTTTAAACAAGGAAGAGGGGAGTGTCCGAGAGATTGAAGCTTGTCTGCGACTATTGATGCACCCAATTTATGTATACATTTCCTCATATATAATTGAAGATAAAAGTATGTTTTCAGCAAATATCTGTGGTTTCATGAACATATTCTTTGATTTTGGTGAATCTGTTTACTTGTAGGAGCTTTCTGGCTTAATACACGAATCAAGGGAAGTTTGTGAAATTTTTTTGAAACTACACGGCGTGTACTTTCTATACACGCCGTGTACATCCAGACAAGGACACGGACCAAAGCAGGGAGTACACGCCCATGTCTCCAGGCAGAGATGCACGCCGTGTGGGTCAGCACTACACGCCGTGTACCACCTTCTAGAAGCGGTGGTTGCAGAGAAAAGTCCACACGCCCATGTGGCCGTTGATGAAGACACAGCGTGTCTGAACTTTTACACGCCGTGTCTACTATTCTAGAAGGGGCTGGCGGCGCTACACGCCGTGTATGGCGGCGCTACACGCCGTGTATGGCGGCGCTACACGCTATGTTCACTCAACTTGCAGGCGGCGCCGTGTGCAAAAGTCAAGAACGGCGTGCTCGGCCACCTGCCAGCGGAGAAAATGGCGCCAAAACGCGTTGACGAAAAGTACACAGCGTGTACTTTCTATACACGCCGTGTACTTTATTTTTCTATAAAATGAGGCCTTGGCCTACGAATTTGGGGAGTTCAGAATTTGGAGAAGGGAGAAGCTCTGCTACCACCATTCCCGAAGCCACTGAAGTGCTGTCATTCCGCTATTCCACCATTCCATCCACCGATACTCTACCCCAACGCCTACACGATGCATTCGTCAGGTATCACGTGTGTCATTTCTCTCCTAAATTCTATGTGTAACTAAACCCCTCGTGTTGGGGCTGTGGATGATGAGATTATAATTTGTATATTGTTTTATATAGTTGTGTTTGAATCGTTGTAATTCATCTTACTTTTCTTAAGCCACTGTCTAATATAACTGAGAATTCTTAGCCGGACCAAGGGAAGGATTCTCAGCGATACAAAAGAAAAGTAACGGTGCAAACATCCATGACCATTGGAAGGTTTTCACCGATTCAAGTAATGGACTGGACGTAATAAAGAATTAAGGACATTGACTACCGGACCAAGGAGTCAACTGCTCTAATTCCAAACAAGAGGAACCGGACCAAGGAAATCTTGTAACAAATTGAAATCCTGAATGATTGAATTATTATGAACATCACAACCATTTAAACAATCTGCATAAGAACTCCTTATTCACCACAGTCCTGACACGTCTTTTCTTTCCATTTCTAAGAACTTTTTAAATTTACCCGATGTTTTCCTTCAAACTGTATCCATTCTTCAAAGTAAATCAGTTTAGTTTAAATCAAAACCCAAAAATCAACCCAATCGTTTCTAAACTTTGCATACTTCACCTAATTAAGTATTAACTCAATTAAATTCATGCACACCATGGTTCCCTGTGGATCGACCCCGAACTTAAGCTATACTAAAGTTCTAAGAACAAGTAATTAATTTGGGACGCATAAAACTTCAACCAACGACAAGCGTAGACCAAATTTTGGCGTCGTTGCCGGGATCCCCGTTTAGTGCTGAAATTTAAATTGTGTTAATAATTGATTTGAGTGAACATAAAACTCAAAAATCAAAAATTATCAACAATCTTTTTTCTAAATCTCAATTCAAATTTTCTTTATTTTTTCCCTTTTACGCCTGGTGTTCGTTTTTGTGTTGTGTAGCGCTTCAAGTGTATGTTTCGACGCTTTACACGATCCAGAAGTGCCGAGTCTTCGGAATTAGTTCTGCTTGACCTGGAAATCGAGCGGACCTTGCTTCATCGTCGGCGTACACAGACAGAAACTCACAACCATCTACAAAGCCCTATGGCGAACAAAGAAGAGGGAGCACCTGCCGTAGATGCTGCGACTAAGCATCAGTACCAAGATCAACAGCCTCCCGCTGCTGGTCTACCGGAGCAACCTCCTGGAGCCTTCATGGAATTCCTCCCAAGGGATTACCAACGGCCGCCACATCAACTCTTCCCACGACCATACTTTGCCCCTTAGGAGCAGTTTATGCAAGCTCCACCCCATCAACAACAACCTCCAAGACGTACCCTTATGGAGTACGGACTTCCTTCGATTCACGGAGCTGATACAGGCATCGTCCGTCCTCTGGTCCAGGCCCAGCACTTCGAGATCAAGCCTGCTATCATGCAGCTGATCCAGAACACAGTCCAATTCGGAGGCCTGACCAACGAGGATCCGAACGCCCATCTCTCTAACTTTCTGGAGATCTGTGACACCTTTCGGTACCATGGCGTGTCCGAGGACGCCATCCGTCTTCGCCTATTTCCCTTTTCTCTACGGGATAAGGCGAAGGACTGGATTAAGGGGCTGCCACAACGATCTATCCTCACCTAGGAGGAGCTAGCCCAGGCGTTCCTTTCCAAGTACTTCCCACTATCCAAGACGGTGACACTCCGAAATGAGATTCATAACTTCCAGCAGCACGACTCCGAGTCGTTGTACGAGTCCTGGGAACGCTTCAAGGAGATGTTACGAAAATGCCCCCATCACGAACTCCCACTCTGGATGAAAGTCCAGACCTTCTATGGAGGACTTACCACGAATACCAAGTCCGTGGTGGACGCTGCTGCTGGAGGTACGGTGATGCGGAAGTCCCCTGAAGAACTATTCGAACTACTGGAAGATATGTCAGCCAACAACTTCCAGTGGCACTCCGAGCGGGGGACTCAAAAGCGAGGTATGCGCAATATTGACGCTACCACAATGTTGGCTGCTCAGTTGGACGCTGTGTCCAAGAAAATCGACGCATTGAACCTCAAAGGAACATCTCAAGTTCATGCGGTGCACCACCCAGCATGCGGCGATTGTGGTGATAACCACATCATGGGAGAATGCCCGGGTTCAACTGGAGGCACCTCGACGAGCGAGGTGAGTTATGTTGCCCACAATCGAGGGCCCAACCAGTACCAACAGTACCAGAACCCGGCATGGCGAGATCAACAGAACACAGGCTGGGGCCAACAACAGCAGAATCCTCCGCCCCAGCGACCGCCCAACTACAACCAACCTCCATACCAGAACCAATTCCAAAGGCCGCAACAACCCCAACAGGGTCCTTATCAGCAACAAGGGTATCAAAACCCTCGTCCACAGCAGCCACGGCAGTCACCTCCTCCACCGGCTCAACTACCACCTCAGCAGGAGAACACCTCAAGGTTAGAGGATTTGATGACTAAATTTATATCTACTTCTGAGACTCGATTCCAAAATCAGGAAGCTTCGATTCGAGGCTTGGAGAATCAGATTGGCCAGCTGGCAAATCAACTCTCAGGGAGGCAGCCCGGTACACTACCAGGGAACACCGAAAAGAACCCAAGGGAGGAGGCCAATGCTATTATGCTCCGGAGTGGAAAAGAGCTCCACCAGAACCAATCCGCACAGCAAGGTGCATCCACACCCACTGTTGAAGAAAAAGGTACCAATACCGACCCCTCCTCATCCAATATCCCACAGAAGGAGGCTTTACAAAATAAAGAAAAGGAAGTAATCCAACCATTCAAGCCTGCCTTACCCTTTTCGGAAAGATTGAAGCAGAGAAAGCTGGACCACCAATTCAGCAAATTTATGGATGTTTTCAAGAAGCTCCACATCAACATACCATTTGCGGAGGCTCTGACACAAATGCCAACATACGCCAAATTCATGAAGGAAATCCTCTCGAATAAAAGGAAAATGGAGGAGTTGAGCGTAATTGCACTAATGAAGGAGTGCTCCGCGGTGGTTCAACATTCCATTCCTCCCAAACTCCAAGATCCAGGTAGTTTCACCATTCCTTGTACTATTGGATTCTGCGAGTTTGGGAAGACCCTCTGCGACTTAGGGGCCAGCGTGAACCTTATGCCCCTCAGAGTTTTCAAGAAGCTGGGACTCCACGAGCTCAAGCCTACCCGCGTCGCCCTTCAACTTGCTGATTGATCCATCAAACACCCGAAGGGACTACTTGAGGACGTACTAGTCAAGGTGGGTAGGCTGATTCTCCCTGCTAATTTCATCATCCTCGACATGGGGGATGACCCGGAAGCACCTCTTATACTTGGAAGGCCGTTCTTGGCAACTGGAAGGCACTGATCGATGTGCACCAAGGGGAGCTTATTTTTCGGGTAGGAGACGAGAGAGTCTCCTACAATGTTCTCAAAGCCATCAAGCAGGCATCATCGTCCAATCATGAGGATTGTTCTGCAATAACTACCCTGGATGACCACCTGGTGGATGATCTGGTATGTTCCTATATTTCTGATAATTTTACCAATCCAGACATTCCTGTTGAAGAGGATCCAGAGAACTTTCAACTCCTAGATGGCCAGCGCGACAACTATTGGGACCGTTATCCACCGTAAAGATCAGGTAAGCAAGGTAAGTAAGTCGAGCCAACGACCTAAAACAAAGGCGCTTCCTGGGAGGCAACCCAGAGGTTACACGTCGTGTCCCACTTATATACACGACGTGTACTAAGTCTTTTTCATTTATAAACTTAATAGCATAAATCTATAGAATAACAAATAACTAACCAGGGATGATGCCGGTGCCGATGACAAAGTCACTGGAGTTTATTCGAGCCGTCCTCGGTTCGAATCCTCCTGACCTACCTTCGGCACGAGGTTCCTCCTTTTTAATTACACGACGTGTGTGGTATTGTCAATCTATATATATGTACATGTGTTTAATAAAACCCATGGTGGGGATGGGCCGGTTGGCTAGAATTGTGATCCGGTTTCAAAAGACCCGGGTTCGAATCCAGACAACTGTCCAATTTCCATCATTTGTTCTTTTAATAAAACCACACGACGTGTACTCCGATATACGCCGTGTGCGCCATGATTTTTCAAATATAAATCAAAACGTTTTTAAAAATAAGAAATTACATGCGGGTGAAGTTGGCGGATTGACAAAGTCTCGACACCAGGTTCACAAGACCCGGTTTCGAATCGCGCTAATCTCCCCGCTTCACCCCCATCCTTTCCTAAATAAAAACCACACGCCGTGTTTTTCTTTCTTTCCGTGTGTATAAGCCGTATAGAATAAATATATATATAAAATAAATATGAACAGCAGAACAACCTTTGCTCCAGTGGGTGAAGGCGTCCGTTCGAATCAGCCGATCGCCGGTTCGAATTCCGCCCCAAGCACCGGACCAAAGGTTGTACAACTCTTTTTCTTATTTTAAAATACACGACGTGTATTTCCCGATATACGTCGTGTATAGGCTTATGTATAATAGAATTTGTCAATATTTCTATTTTTAATAATTATTATATAGTTTACTATAATAATTAAATTTTGAACTTTTCTTAATTCAAAAAAATAAAAAAGAAAAAGAAAAAGAAAATAATAATAATAATAATAAAAAAATAATAATAATAATACACGGCGTGTACTTTCTATACATGCCGTGTACCTCGGCTATAAAAGCCGCGGGTCACCCGGCTTGAGGCCATGTTGCACGACCGCCTGATTCTTCCCCTTCTTCCCGTTTCTTCTCCCAAACGCCGTCCGAACCCCCTTTTGCCAAATCCGTCGATTTGGGGCATTTCAAGTTATGATTCCTCTCACATTGTGATCCTCGATCCAGGTACACCATTCTACACCCTCTGTTTCAAATTTTTAGACTCGTTTAGGGTGTTTTTCGGATCGGCCGACCGTTCGGCTTCCGGCAGTACACGACCACGAATGAAGAACACACGCCGTGTACATCTGCACACGGCCTCAGAATGAATTTTCAAAAATTTGAATATACACGGTGTGTATGTTCGGTACACACCGTGTCCGTTTCATCGTGCCCGCGTACACTTTTGCACACGGTCTCACACACCATTTTCTTTTACACGGCGTGTGTGTTTGGTACACGCCGTGTCCGTTGTTAGTGTTGACCCCTCCGTGTATGGCACATAACACGGCCTGTCACCCCATGTCCAGAACACGACGTGTCTGTTCGGTACACGTCGTGTCCTCTATATCTGTGGCCGGCCCGTGTCTCCCCCTCTGCACAACCATGTTCTTCGTATGTAGTCCACGCCGTGTCCAGACACTACACGTCGTGTATTGTGTTTTCTGAACTGTTAAAAACATGGCCATGTCATTTGTTGCATGACCACCTGGGCTTTGATGTGAACACGGCGTGTATGTTCGGTACACGCCGTGTCCTCTTACATGGTCTCTTTCCACCCTCGGCATATCTTTCCAGAGAACACGGGATACCTTCCAGTTGTGAGTACACGCCGTGTACTTTAAGTACACACCGTGTACTTTAAGTACACACCGTGTACTTTTATTTTCCAATTTTCTCACATTTTCTTTGTTTTATTTTCTTCTTTTATTTTGTTTTCTTTTTCTTTTTCTTTCTATTTCAGGATATGGCAGATCATGATCATTCGCGCAGGAAGCGGCCAGCCTCCGCCACTGAGGGCGAGGAGTCCAGTTATCGTCGGATTCGACTCCGACCACCTACTCAGCCGGACCCCGACGCTCCGGTCTTTGAGCTCCCTCCGTTGGCCATTCTGCCGCAACTCACTCCCTCAGATGAGGCGGGGCCTCCTTCTACTGCACCAGCTGCCACTTCCGCTGTACCATCATCTTCAGCAGCTAGTCCCTCTTCGAGCACCCCTTCCACCGAGACACCTTCTTCTTCGGCGGATCCACCTCCAGAGCCAGATGCTGCTGCTGCACCGATACCTGGGCCGGGACCTGCAGGTGCACCCTATCCCTGCACGGTATTCTCGGTTACCGACCTCGCATATGACAGGCTCCGACGCTTTTCTCATCGGCCGATACCATTGAGCGGCCGGTACCTTGACACCAGCATTCCGCAGCGGCTCGGTATTTGAGAGGAGTTGGAGGTACTTCTCGGGCACACCGCACTCCTCGAGATTTTCCAGGTCAGCACTCCTGTGTTCTGAGATTTATTTTTGGAGTTTGCGGCCTCCTTTGAGTTCGATGGAGCGGAGTACCGAGAGACGCCTGGAGATACGGTGCCAGTGGTTCGATTCCGGCTAGGCGGCCGACGTTTTTCTCTGACGATGACAGAGTTCGGCCGAGGGTGCGGCTTCTACCCCCATCCTTTCGCCCCACCCCCCGTTTCCGACTTGACCCGGCCCGAGCGCTCTGACCTCATTGTCATGTGGCGGGAGATCGCTGGGCCTGACCACCGGTACTCCCCCACTTCTCAGAAGAGCACTCTGATAGCCGACCCCGTCCTTCGCTTCACCCACCGGTGCTTCAACGCCATACTCTTCCCCCGCCATGAGTATATGTGGGTCGTGACCGGCCGTGACATGGATCTTCTTACCTGTGTCATCCGACACACCTATCCGGACCTCCCGTTTCTTTCCGCCTCCTATTTTCACACCATGTTTACCGGCCGTCAGGGCAACCTGAACGGCGGGTTTTACACCACCCGTCTTGCCCACCACTTGGGGGTATTCGAGTCCTCATTACCTTATGACTTGTTAGGTTCACCCCAGCGGATGGACTTCCTCATGCTCATTCGCATGGGATTGGTCCGGAAGCAGGGGGGTGCCTACGTCCTTGCTCAGGCTCGAGCCCCGCCACCTGCTGACCCTGCCCCTCCTTCCCCACCTCCTCCAGCTTCTCCCCCTCACCCACCTCCTACTGACCCTACTTCTTCTGACCTTCCTTCTTCTGTCCCCTCTCCCATCCCACCCACCGCTGCACCCTCGGTCGATCCAACCATTTCCCTCCACCTAGCCACGATGGAGCAGCAGTTGGCCCGTATCATCGGCCGCCAGGACACCATTGCTCGCCATTTGATTCGTCTGGACGCCCGCCAGGACCGGATGGAGCATCTGTTGGTACATATTGCTCAGCATCTTGGTGTTCCATTGCCTCAGCCACCAGCCCCTGCCTCCGTTCCTGGCCCTTCTGCTGTTGCTCCACCGCCGTCTCCTGCGTCGGCCACAGCTTCTGTTCTGATGACTACGGTGAGCTCTGTTGCTGCCACTTCTGCCGGGCCGGGGCCTGCTGCTGAGCTTCCGATCCCGAGTCTAGCACCTGCGGATCCTACTTCTTCAGCTACCCTTCCCAATGCCGAGTCAGAGCCTCACCCTTCCACGGCTCCTACGCCATCTCTCCCGGTCGATTCTGTACTGGATGATGCCTCCCCTGAGGCGACCCCATGATAGTGACATTTTCCTTTCTCTTATATATCTCTTCTGTCATTTTCTGTGCTGCGATGTTATGAATGTTTGTGGTCTTCTTTCTTTTTCTCGACAGTCACAGGTACAGGCATGGCGCGCTTTGGGCATCACTTTTCACGAGGGGAGTATTTTTACATTTCTATTTTCTTTCTTTTTGGATTTACTTCTTCCACTACTTACCCTCCTTTTGTCTCCCATTTCTCCCTGCTGCCTACCCTTTACCTTGGTGTTGCACTTGGTGGACCATGTGCAGTGTTCAGTGTGGGGGAGCATCTATATCTTTCACCTTAGTCTTTGCCCTTAAACTAACCTAGGAGACATCATTATTAGACTCTATATTTGTAAAAGTAAAGCAATTTTTGTTAATCAGTCTTATAAATACTAGAGTTATCAGTAGGAACTTTTGGAAAGGTTACATGCTTTTTAGTTTTTAAGTATTTTTAAAATGATTGCTGATATAGTTTCAATTACAACCTTTCATCCTTGATTAAATTACATTAATTAGGCTAATCATTTATATGCATGTCATGACCTGATTGTCTCTTTATTATTATTTTCACTCCTGAGAGGTATTCTAAACCCTTTTTCGTATTTCTTTTCTAATACCCTCTTTCTTGAGAGATTCTTAGGATATGCATCACTACTAGAATTTGCAAGTTTTTCTTTTCGAAATATGAAGAAATTTTTGAATTACTTTAACATGATTGAGGCATTAGATTGTTTCAACCCCTTTATCTTGAGACCTACACTACATTTAATCTTCGTTAAGCCCATTGAAGCCATGAACAGCCTTTATAGGAAGCCACATTACAAGCCTATTTCCCTCCCTACCCTATTTCTTTTTACACTTTACATGATTATTCATTTAAGCTTTAAAGAGGGAGTTGGCAATACATGACATATTTTTGTACAGCCATGAAATAAAGTGTGGGGGAGTGCCTCTTGATTATTTGGGGCAGAATGGCTTCCAAACATGTACTCATTGTATTCATAAGGGATGCCCTTGTGTTTTGTTGTTAAAAAACAACAACAACAAACAAACAACGAGGGGACCTTATACTTATTTGCTACTTATTTGCCCATAAACCCTACTTACCTAAGGGAGTTGGTAACGATTACAAAAGCTTTTGACTAGGCTTTTGAAGGATGTATTTTCAATGAGCTTTACTTTGAATATCATGCAATGTTGTTTAAAGGAATTAGCCATCCTTTTTCAAAGCCTCAGAATTTATTTTCACATCTGAACCTACCAACCCTTAGCCACAGAAACATCTAAACCTTATGGACAAAGCCCTCATGATTTTTGTAATTCAATTTTTCTGAAGTGGAGAACAAGATATCTTGCAAACCTATGGATAGAATGTATATGCCTTGGATTGAGCATAACTTCGATTAAAAACATCTTGAGTGTGGAGTGTTATTTTAACTGGTAAGGTAAATCATCAAGTGGCATGCTTATTTTTGAAAGGTTGAACAATATGTTGAAAGAGGATGAGAGTAGTTAATTATATTATATATGAGGCATGATTTTAATATCTTATGAATTAAATTTGTTTGTGCCTTTTAGAATTTTTCCTCAGTAACTTTATCAGTTATACGTTTGATTAACTAAATTCCTTCCTTTTCAAAGTATAGGCTCTCTTAATTAGATGTTGAGATTTTGCTTGAGGGCAAGCAAACGACTAAGTGTGGGGGAATTTGATGCACCCAATTTATGTATTCATTTCCTCATATATAATTGAAGATAAAAGTATGTTTTCAGCAAATATCTGTGGTTTCATGAACATATTCTTTGATTTTGGTGAATCTGTTTACTTGTAGGAGCTTTCTGGCTTAATACACGGATCAAGGGAAGTTTGTGATTTTTTTTTGAAACTACACGGCGTGTACTTTCTATACACGCCGTGTACATCCAGACAAGGACACGAACCAAAGCAGGGAGTACACGCCCATGTCTCCAGGCAGAGATGCACGCCGTGTGGGTCAGCGCTACATGCCGTGTACCACCTTCTAGAAGCAGTGGTTGCAGAGAAAAGTCCACACGCCCATGTGGCCGTTGATGAAGACACAGCGTGTCTGAACTTTTACACGCCGTGTCTACTATTCTAGAAGGGGCTAGTGGCGCTACACGCCGTGTTCACTCAACTTGCAGGCGGCGCCGTGTGCAAAAGTCAAGAACGGCGTGCTCGGCCACCTGCCAGCGGAGAAAATGGCGCCAAAACGCGTTGACGAAAAGTACACGGCGTGTACTTTCTATACACGCCGTGTACTTTATTTTTCTATAAAATGAGGCCTTGACCTACGAATTTGGGGAGTTCAGAATTTGGAGAAGGGAGAAGCTCTGCTACCACCATTCCCGAAGCCACCGAAGTGCCGTCATTCCGCTATTCCACCATTCCATCCACCGATACTCTACCCCAACGCCTACACGATGCATCCGTCAGGTATCACGTGTGTCATTTCTCTCCTAAATTCTATGTGTAACTAAACCCCTCGTGTTGGGGCTGTGGATGATGGGATTATAATTTGTATATTGTTTTATATAGTTGTGTTTGAATCGTTGTAATTCATCTTACTTTTCTTAAGCCACTGTCTAATATAACTGAGAATTCTTAGCCGGACCAAGGGAAGGATTCTCAGCGATACAAATGAAAAGTAACGGTGCAAACGTCCATGACCATTGGAAGGTTTTCACCGATTCAAGTAATGGACTGGACGTAATAAAGAATTAAGGACATTGACTACCGGACCAAGGAGTCAACTGCTCTAATTCCAAACAAGAGGAACCGGACCAAGGAAATCTTGTAACAAATTGAAATCCTAAATGATTGAATTATTATGAACAACACAACCATTTAAACAATCTGCATAAGAACTCCTTATTCACCACAGTCTCGACACGTCTTTTCTTTCCATTTCTAAGAACTTTTTAAATTTACCCGATGTTTTCCTTCAAACTGTATCCATTCTTCAAAGTAAATCAGTTTAGTTTAAATCAAAACCCAAAAATCAACCTAATCGTTTCTAAACTTTGCATACTTCACCTAATTAAGTATTAACTCAATTAAATTCATGCACACCATGGTTCCCTGTGGATCGACCCCGAACTTAAGCTATACTAAAGTTATAAGAACGGGTAATTAATTTGGGACGCATAAAACTTCAACCAACGACAAGCGTAGACCAACTATTGTTTTAAATCTGATTTTCAAACCACTTTATTTTTCATCATTTTTTCTATCGTTCACTTTAAATTTCTTGCACTTTATATTCTATTCTCAAACTATTAAGAAAAACCCCCAATTTCAACATCTTGCAAAAATAACTCATACAATAGTGACAGTATTGCAACTCACACTGCAACCTCCTCGAGAGACAACCCAGAAACTGCTATATTGCATTTCTCTAGGGGCCAATTATTGATTAAGGATTTAGTGACAAAAGGACCTCACATCAGGCTACAAGATAACTCCTCCACCGGTTGTCTGAGTCATTCACCGTTGATCTCTATGGATCTACATCGGAGAGCTCTTGGATCCTTTTTGGTCTATTTTAAGTTCTTTGTTCCATATGCTACATTATTTTCACGCGAGCTCATTTTCCCCATTTTCATGGAAATTTTCCATTTCCTATATCTCTTCCATACTATATCGAATCAAAGCATGAGATTGCATGAGTAAGTCGTCCTATGTACGAGGTAGGTGGTCTATGATTTTTTCCTTAATTATTCCATTATTTATAAAGTGTCATTGCACCGCACACCGGCCTTTGTCACGTGTTTCTTTATAATGGGTTCCTTCATACCAATTTGATTGTTTCACCTATATGCACTCCTTAAGATTCTTTTTTAGTAAATTAGGGGATGATTCCCTAAACTATGGACACCCCTAGGGTGTTCTGATGTGAATTTCCCTTTATAATTAAATTTTTAAATGTTTGTAATGCATTCTAGGAATTCAAATTAGATAAACAATGGAATATCCCCTCCTAGGTTCTGTCCTAAATGATAATGGAACCCCTTAAATGCCATGTTGACCCATTATAATTATTTTTCCATTCTTGGTTGTTATTTTTAAGAATGCACCATTGGTATATCATGTGTAGAATCTTGAATCTAATGTTTAAATATTCTTAATGAATTGTGTGAAGAACAATGTCATGTTTTTATAATAAAACCCCTTAGATAAGGTGTGCTATATTCAAAATTATAAAAGTTGATTAGTGATTTAATGCATTCTTGGCAATTTTGCATTGGTGTTTTTATTATGCATTTTTTTATTAGCTATAAGGCATGTTTTGTGCATTTCTTTGAATTACCTTGATAAATAGAGTGGTCCCCTTCTATATAAATGTTCATTTAACCATGGAATTGAAGGACCCCGGGACACCCTGAGAGGGGAGGGGTGAATCAGGGTGTCAACTTTTTCTTTTAAACTGATGGATCTTGTTCCCACGTTGGTAGAAACTAGTTTAACCTGTATGATGTATATGAGAAGCAATAAAATAGTCACATGCAAAGAGATGACACAACACTTTTTACTTGGTTCACCACTAAGGGCTACGTCCAAGGAGCATATGCCGACAGGTTGTCGGTCGTACCAAATTCCACTATTTTTCACGAGTTGTGGATTACAATGGTTCGGGAACAGTCACTTTGTCCCAGGCTCACTGCCTTTACAAAAGTTCAGGGATAGCCCACTGCGTCCCTCGGGTCACTCCCGTTGACTCCCCCTGGCTCACTGCCTTTGGTGAAGTCTCATTCAGTTTATAGACGTGAGGGTCTCTTCAATAGATTTGCATTGAAGTCTTTGCCTCTGCTTAGCACGAGACTCTAATTGCATCGAAGTTCAGAAATGATGCACTTGTACGCACTGAACCACTGAACCAGATAACTAGAACGTGCAAACAAGTTTCACTGACAATTTCGTGCAACACCAACCCTTTTCGCGCAAGGCCTTCCTATTGCGCGCAATATTTCTTTTTCGCGCGGAAAAATATTTCGTGCAACAACACCCTTTTTCACGCAACGGAATCTTTGACTTTCCGCCTCAATTTTTACGCGCAACTCTCCCTTTTTCGCGCAGCCCGAAATTTTTCACGCATCTCGGATTTTTCGCGCAAACCAGAATATTTCACGCAACACAGAATATTTCGCGCAACCTAGAATTTTTCGCGCAACTCGGAATTTTTCGCGCAAACCCCTTTACGCAAACCTTTTACGTGCTTCAGACCTCAGATCTTCTCTAAGTCTTCAACTGTACGGAATGAGGGGGTTACCTTTTATTTATAGGTGTCTCAGACCCCCACGCGCAAAACTGTCACGACCCCCTCCCACCAAAGATGCCCCTCCTGAGCTTACAATGGTGAAAGAGAGATAATGACCCCCAAGTCCCGCCTCCAGTAGGCCCCGGGGTGGTGACTAACACCAAGGGTATGAGTTTTCACAAATATGGGAGGCATTACCCTTTTTATTATTTAAGATCGGGAAATAGGACAAGTCAACCACCCAAAAAGGAAAAGAAAAAGCGTATAGAAATAAACCCAAACCAATCCCACATGCATGTTTAAACAATTTTATAACAAGGTGCAAGTACAAGAAAGCTCAATAGTACAATACCAAAAGAAAACAAGAGTAAAACAACTGTAACAACTCCAACTGTCCGACTAGTAGGGTCCCGCACGGCCCTGGTATTCCTCCTGGAAACCTGAAAGTAAACGTAGGGTGAGCATACAAGTATAATCAGTAGGGAAACCTAAAGCTCTCGTGCACATGTGGGGAGAAATCCTAATGTCCTGTGAGAACAACAGAAGAAACCTAGCAAGGAATTCTATCCACCCAACCTCACCAGCCACACTCACCAAAAACACAATCACAATAGGTAGTAGTATATAAGAACAAGAGTATTGGGTACCCCGCACCATTTCCCACTAGTTAGCTGCTCTTCCTAACGGCGAACGTCCTGACACTACCACACTCTTCCCGCCCGCACACACCTGGGCCTCAAGAACCACACGTCCCGCCCGCACACACCTGGGCCTCACAACCACGCATCCCGCCCGCACACACCTGGGCCTCACAACCATGCATCCCGCCCGCACACACCTGGGCCTCACAACCACGTATCCTGCCCGCACACACCTGGGCCTCATCCCGAATATTCTTGGGAACAGTAATAGTAACAGAACTCTCGCCCGAAGACACCTGGGCCTCATCCCGAAGATTCTTGGGAAAACAAACCTGCCCAAAGAGTCTTGGGCCAATCCACCCCAATCGAAACCTACCTGAAGGGTCTTAGGTGTATGGTCGCCTCAAGCGATCACAACCTAGGGAAGAAGGAGCAGGAAGGAGCTAGTAACTATGGGAAAACACCCTCTCCCATGAAATGGGAGTGTTCGGCACTAAGTGCTCAACATGGGTGGGGTGCGATAAAACACAAAGATACACACACACACACACACACACATATATATATATATATACACCAAACACTTAGACCAACCTATGGCTTCTAATCATAGAACTGAGCACGTGCCTCGACACTACTACTACGAAGCATGCATACAACAAACAACCCCAACCCCATTTAGGTTTTCATGTTTCAACAAAATTAGTTTATTAGTTCCTTAACTACTGGGAAATTATCCACAACTAATCACATCGATCATTCGTAAAACATATCCCTTCCATCCACAAATCAAGTTAGGAAAACACAAGCAACACAACCAATTCCTTCTTATTAACCAACCAACCGCATTAACTATTATTCCCATTCCACAAAGTTCCATTCACAAAAACGGTCTAGAAAGATAGGGCAACATTTAATTGCGCAAGCAAAGTCCCCCAACGACCGTGATTTTCAGTAGGCATAAGCCTATTCAATTCACAACATAATATCACAGGATATAGAGATAAACATAACAACTTCCCCATCCCCATTCTTTAACCAGTTATTATCTTCATTTAATGGTTCAACCGTTTCTCATGAAAACAAGAGGATACCTACCCCACATGATGCACAATTTAGAGAGACGAAGGTAAGATTCCTACCTCAACAGGTTCCGATGTCCTTCTACGAACACGACCACCACGATCACATGGCTTCTCCCAGAACGACTGCACCCACCAAGGACGTCGCGACACCACCGAATCAACAACACAAGAAACTCCCTCAACACGGAGATCACACGCCGTAGCATGGAAAGAAAACGGGAGAAGTAGGATCGAAAAGAGAATACAAGAACAGAGGTTTAACATACCTTTTTAGAGTCGTTCGTCAAAGACCGTCGTTCTCGTCATTTATCAGCAGTCTCCTCGGTTGGAAACTGCGGAGGGGAAGTCGAAGAAGAGGGAACAGAACAGGGTGTACGGTGTTCTCCTTGCTGACACGATCCCGCAGCCACTGATGGGTCGACGATCGAAGTCCGGGTGAAGAAGTTAGAGGAGGAAGACTTCTCGATCATCCAAGAGCGTCGTCGTGCGAAGAAGAAGCGATCAGTCTGGAAATAATCCGCGACCCTTTCTTATATAGGCAATGAATAGGTAAAACAGTATGCAACGTGTATTAATGAATACACGGTGTGACCGTACACCCGTTACACGTTTTGACTGGTCAACACACGACACGTCACGCAGTTTCCATGCATTTAATGATAATAATAACTTTATTTAATAATAGGTGTTTTATTGACCCGAGACATGAGTCATAATTTAATATGCAACCTTAGACTTGAATTGATCGTATTAATGACAGGATCACATCGCCACTGGCAAGAAGTCAATCGGACGTCGCACGCGGGAGTTATGACGGGTCGAAGATTTAATAATAATATTAAATCTATTAATTCACGAGTGTTTCGGGTACCCGATCTGAAAACCTGAAAAAGACATCCAATATTGGACTCATAATTTCCGTCTCGTAGTCAGGGTCGCACTGCCGCTGACTGTTTGTAAAACCGAGGTCGTACGAAGAAGTTGCGGACAAAACACGGTTTTCCCAACAAAATAATAACTGCATTATTATATTATTATTTTATTTAACCATTTTTTTCTTAACTCCAAATCAATCACGATTTGGGTCTCCTTTCATGCTGGAATGAAACCCCAATTCCCCCTTTTTCATTTATTTCTCTTTTAAATTTTATATCTCATTCTCTCTCCAATTCCATTTATTATCTTTAACAAATTCTTCTCCCCATTTTATCACGCCCCAACAAGTGGCACCTCCTCTTATATTCCATGCGCCTCAAGTATAATAGAAAAATTATTAATTCCCTTGCCTTTTATCCATTATTAATTTAATTGTATTATCATATTATTATGCTAGCAATATTATTAATTTCATATTTCACTTTGCGGAGAACCTATGCACAACCATTCCATGCGACTCAAAACCATTTCATTTAATTGAATTAAATGACAAAAAAAATTAATATAACTTACATATTCAACCCCATTTTAATACATTTAATTTTATTAACCTCTCGCACATAGTTTTACGCCATCATTATTATTTATTGTTTTTCAATAACAATAACATTTCATCAACTTATTTTATTAACTCACCGACGTTATTGTTTTTAATAACAAAAATATTTACGCTCGTCGCATTGACCACTTTAAACCACCCTGTTGGATATCTGAATCCGACCATGCCACGTCAATGTTGCGTAACATCCGTCAATTTAATTATTTTAATTCTATTTATTTTTATTTCACACTGATTAAATTGAAACCACTTTTATTAAATTAAAACCATTCAATTTAATAAACCCAATATATTTTTACGCCACCATTATTATTATTATATAACATAATAATAATAACGAACTCACCTTTAATTTTATGAACGCACCACCATGCTTCCACTTGCATCTTCATTTATTTGTTTGCAATAAATACCATGACTCATTTCATCAATTTTTCATTATTATTAATATTATGAATAATATTAATAACACAACCCCCATTATTATTATTCAAATTTAATTTCAACAATTACTCAATTAATAAGAAACTGCATGTTTCATTTATCAACGTCTAATGGATCACACACCTTCCCACTTCACATCATTAATAATAATAACACCCATTAAATCATTTTATCATGATTATTCTTTTTTAGTTTAATTAATCACACAATTTATGTCATCATCATTATTATTTAACATATTTTTACGTTATCATCATTATTAAAATTATCATTATAACGCGCGTCGTGTTGACCACATTGATTTCAACAAAGGAATGGACCAGAGGGGTCCGATCCATTACAAAAACCTCCTCTTGGCGCGAAAAACCTCTCATTCGGCGCGCAATACTTTTCGTGCATGAATTATTTTTCGCCCACATCTCCAGATTTTTCACGCAGCCCATGCCTTTGCCATTTTTCGACGTTCTGATTCCAAAACACTATTTTTGCAAAAAACCTCGCTCCACTATTTTGCGCACCACGTTGTTTTTCGTGCACAACCCAGATATTTCGCGCACAATCCATATTTTTCAAGCATGCCACTGTTTTTCCGCGCACGCTGCCTTTATTTCGCGCACCACTTCTTTTTTGCGCGCACCTCCTCTTGCCAACAGCGCCACCTTCAATACTGTTGTCTGCTTGAACTGTATGATCACTTTACTGGCCCACATTCTGAACTTCCACTGAGGATTGACAACAAACACAAATCATACTCCAATTCTTGCATAGAATAGAACGACCATGGTTACAACAATCTCCCCATTTGGGTTTTTTGGCAATCATAAAATAAATTCAATAGAGCACCAGCCACATGCAAACCAAAAACGCAAGAATCAACTCAGCCAGCACTCTACGTCTACGTGAGAAATGCTCGGTGTAGAAAACAAAAGGGAAAGCGAGAATTGGGATCCTGTGTTTTGGAATTCTCAATGACGCCCCAACAATTCTCTTAAACTTTCCCAGAAGCATTACATGTCCAATGTATTCCTTCTTATCCTATCACCGAAAACTCATCGTGATACCAAACATGCCCTGAATTCACCGAAATCTCATCGTGATACCAAAAATGTCTTGAATTTATTCCTTCTCCCCCATTGGCAATAAACCCAAAGATTGGTATTTTCTCATTGAACATCTTAATACACCCCCTGGATAGTATCTCCCCCATAAACCTGCATCATATCCAGAAAGAGATTAAAAACAGTTAACATAACTGGGGAGAGGGGTATTTCGTAACCTCCTTATGCACTGGGAGGTGGCTGAACACCGAGGTTCAATCGATGCTTCTCGAACACAGCCGCTGACAGTGGTTTGGTCAGGATATCAACCACTTGCTCATCAGTTCCCACATGATCCATTCTAATCACGCCTTGCTCAATTTTTTCTTTGATAAAGTGATACCTGATTTCAATATGTTTTGTACAAGAATGCTGAACATGATTCTTGGTAAGATCAATGACGCTCTTGTTATCACAGTAAATTACCATTGGTTGCTTCACCTTATCACCAATATCTGTTAGTTGTTTCTTCATCCATAGCAGTTGAGTGCATGCCTTTGTGGCAGAGATATACACAGCTTCAGCAGTACTAAGAGAAGTACTTTCTTGTTTCTTGCTCAACCAGCCAACACATTTATTCCCAATATAGAATGCTCCACCACTGGTGGAATTTCTGTCCACTACATCGCCAGCCCAGTTAGCATCAGAAAATGATGATAATTCACTATCCCTTCCTGCAGCAAAGTATAGGCCACAATTGTGAGTACCTTGAATATACCTCATGATTCTTTTTATTGTTGTCATATGTTCCTCCTTTGGATTACTCTGAAAGCGGGCCGCTAGACATGTTGCAAAGACAATATCTGGCTGTGTCGCTGTTAGATACAGTAGGCTCCCAATTATCCTCCTGTACATGGTGGGGTCTACAGATGCCCCATCCTCATGCTTTCCAAGTTTGGTTCCAACTGCAATCGGAGTTGATATTGGTTTGGAGTCTTGCATATTAAACTTCTTCAGCAGCTCTCTTGCATACTTTTCTTGAGAAATGAAAGTGTAATCCTTCTTTTGAATCACCTGCAACCCCAAGAAATATGTGAACTCCCCAATCATAGACATTTCAAATTCTGATTTCATGTGATTGGAAAATTCATCCACTGATTTCTACCTCCTGCCACCAAATATAATGTCATCAATGTAGACTAAAACCATGAACTGATCTTTTGGAGAATTCTTCACATATAGATTGTGATCTACTCCTCCTCTTTTGAATTCCAGCTTCTTGAGATAAGAGTCCAGTCGGGAATACCATGCTCGCGGTGCCTGCTTCAAATCATATAGAGCTTTCTTTAGTTTGCAAACCTTTGTTTCATCAGTACCAAGAAGAAAACCCAATGGTTGTTCAATGTAGACTTCTTCTTCGAGTACACCATTCAAAAATGTTGTCTTGACATCCATTTGATATACTTTATATCCTCTTTGGAGTGCCATGGCAAGGAAAAGCCTGATTGAATCTAGTCTAGCCACTGTAGCAAAGGTTTCTTCAACATCAACACCTTCAATCTGGGAGTATCCTTTACATACTAGTCATGCCTTGTTTTTAATAACACTTCCATGCTCATCAAACTTGTTCTTGAAGATTCATTTTGTACTAATCACATTGTGACCTTCGAGTCTCTGGACAAGATCCCATGTCTGATTCTTGTAAATTTGATCTAACTCTTCATTCATGGCTTTCACCCATGATTCATCCTTTGCAGCTTATTCAAATGAGGATGGCTCCACAACTGATAGAAATGTAGATTATGTGTAATTTCTCATCCTCCTTGTTTGTGTGGGTGCACTCCTGTCCCCAATTATGTTAGATGGATCAATCTCATCTCTACGATTTCTCCTATGCGGTTCAGTTGCATTCTCTCCAGCCACAATTTCTTCTTCTGATTCTTATTCTGAGTGAACATCATGATGTGACTGCTGAGTGTTTTGTACAGCTTCCTCTATTTCTGTATTTGTATTTTCTCCACATTCACTTTATTCCTCACTTTCTATCACATCAGCATATGATGTCCTTGAAGCATTTTTGGTTTTCTCTTCAATCATCTTAACATCACTGCTTTCCAAAATCCTTCCTAAATGCTTGTTGAAACACTTGTAGGCTTTGTTGTTCATTGAGTATCCAAGGAAAATTCCTTCATCTGCATTATCACCATACTTCCCTTGATATCCTTCTTTGTTTCTGATGAAACAGTTACTTCCAAAAACACAAAAATATTTCAAAGAGGGCTTCCTTCCATGCCACAATTCATATGGTGTCTTGGTCTCACCCATATAAAGTCCTGTTCGATTTTGAATATACACTACAGCTTGAACAACCTCTTTCCAGTAATGTCGTGGAATATGACTCTCGATCAGCAAAGTTCATGCCATGTTGTTCACCTGTTGATTCCTGCGTTTAACAACTCCATTTTGTTGTGGAGTTCTCACTACTGCTACCTCATGTTGTATCCCATGTTTCTCTAGATAGTTTTCAAATTCAATGGATGTGTATTCTCCTCCATTGTCAGATCGCAACACTTTAATTGTTCATCTAGTATCATTCTCGGCGATTCGCTGATATTTTTTCATGCAGTCAAACACTTTTCGTTTCCTGTGAATGACCACTACACATGCCATTCTACTGTAATCGTCTATCAAAAGGACAAAGTACCTTTCTCCATGAGTCCAACAACATTTATCGGCCCACATACATCTGTATGAATTAGATCAAGAAGACAAGATGCCCTTTTCTTCTTTGGTCGATATGAACTGCAGACCAGCTTCCCACGAATGAAAGCATCACAAGACTTTTCATGCTCACACTTCAGGTTAGGAATGTCCATGACAATCCTCAATTTTTATATTTTCTCCATGTATTATTGATTGATGCGTCCCAGTCTCCAATGCCACAAATTGTTTTCTTCTTCAACAGTCATGTAACAAACATTTTCTTTACTATCAACCTGATACAAGTTGCCTTCTGTTCTGCATCCCTTTATAAGTGAATTGCCTGTCTTTCCCTTGATAGTTCAGCCTTTCTGTTTAAAAGTAACTATAAGTCATGAGTCACAGAGTTGACTCACGCTGAGTAGATTATGATGTAGGCCATCTACATAAAGGACTTCGGTCTTCTTTAGCTCTCCATTAGCTAATTCAGCACTTCCACTGCCTTTGATTTTCAGAGCTCCATCATTACCAAATCTTACTGCACCATCAACCCTCCTTTTGATATCCGTTAACAGACCAGCATTACCTGTCATATGAGATGAACAACCGCTATCTAGAATCCAGGTATTGTTGCTTTTTGCAGCTTTGAGGGCCACCTCTATAAGGTTGGATTTCTCAATTTTCTTCCTTTCTTTCCATGAGACATTGGATTGAGTAAAGAGCACTGATGGCCTTTCAATTATCTCATCTGTGTACATTGGTTCTTCATAGTCGAAGTCTTCTTTGAGAGGAGAAAACCTGTTTGTAAGAGAAACACTATCTTATTGACGAGATTTGACTTGTCTCAAACTCCAGTATGAGGTGTCCATGTCCCTTCTCTGCCTGCAATTAACAGCCTTATGACCAAAGTTAGAACAACGAAAACAATATCCATAGAAATTTTTTCTTCTGAAAGAGTTAGGATATGAATTTGTTCTCCTTCATTGAACTCCCATATCTTCTCCATTCAAATAGCTTCTTGCCTCTTCACAATAAGACATGGTATGACCTAAATATCCACAGAAATAACACTTCATGAGAGGAAATGTCTTCTCACTTCTGTTTATCCTCGTTCCTTCTTCGATGGGAAAATAGTTTGAGGGACCCTTTTTCAAGGAGGCTCGAGGATAATCTTCTTTTCTTATTTTAGATTGAATTGGGGGTTTATGTTTCAGCACTTCAAATGAATTTTCTACATCACCCACTTCCATCTTTCCTTTATTTTGGTTACCTTTATTTGCAGCATATGATGACTCTTCCTCACAACCAATTCCACTATTTCCCATGCAGGCAGGTCTCTGATCATTTAAAATCTTTTCAACTCCATTAGAGCCACGTTTTGATTTCTCCAACATCTCAGCATTTGAGAACCTTTCGAACTGTATTTTCTTCCTTGATTATTTTGAAATTGAATATTTTTCAAGTTTACTCCTAATAGTAACAACTTCCTCCTCAAGACGGTCAGCAGTCTTGGACTTTTCCTCTAGTCCGGAGGTGAGGTCATTGATGACCTTTGCCTGATCTTCAATTCTCAACTTCATATCCACTACATCATCATTGCTTTCAAGTATTTTAGACTGTACTTTCACTAATTCTTCCAGTCGTTCAATTTCAGCTTCAAGTTGATCAACATATTCAGTTGATTCTTCTACAATTGATTTCCACTTATTGCAACTCTTACATTTAATCTTAATCTTAATAACAACATACTTAAGTTGCAGCTCGGGATTGACACTAGTTTTCAACTGATTTTCTCCACCAGTATCTTATGATTTTTCAACAGTGGCCATCATGAAAGCATGGTTCCCAGTTTTAAATTCTGGTTCTTCTTCATCATAGAATTCATTATCTTCTTCTTTCTCTTCACAGACAAAACTCTTCTTTGGTACTTTCTTTATTGATTTGAAGTCTCCCCTTTTGAAAAACATTTTCTAAGGCTTCTCAATGTTTTCATCATCACTATTCTCATCATCGATCGTTCTTGAACATTGTGAGGCAATGTGACCAACTTTGCCACAATGAAAGCAAGTTAGAGGTAAATCCCCTTTGAATTTCCCTTTTCCCTTCTGGAACTTCTTTGCAATGAGAGAAAGAATTTATTTTTCCTCATCATCTTCACCACTATAATCTTTTGAGATTTTCAGTTTCTCAATGGCTTTGAATGCCATTTCCTTGCTCACTCGAGTCGTAGCATCTTCTGGTTTGACTCGCATTTCATATGCCACCAGGCTGCTCAGTAGATCATCCAAAGAAAGTTTTGGAAATATCTCTTTCCTCAAGGGCTGAAACCTTTGCATTGTATAGGGGTGAAAGTCTTCTCAATATTTTCTTCACAATGTCAACGTCTTTGATTTCTTCACCTAGACCCCGAATTGATCCAACCACTTCAGTAATTTGATTGAAAAAGGAGTCTTCATTCTCATCAGGATGCATCTTCAGATCATCGAACCTATTGTTCAGGACATGTAGTTTCGCCTCCGTCACATTGCTATCTCCTTCATAAATATTTTCAAGTTTATCCCATATGGACTTTGCTGAGGTGCAACTCATCACTTTTAGATAGATCTGATCAGAAAGGGATGCGATGAGAGCATTCTGTGCTTTAGCATCTGCATCAAGAATTTTCCTATCTGCATCAGTCATAGCCAGCCCTGTTGGATCAGTAACATGTATACCTTGCATAATGGAAAAAGAACATCCATTCAAAGGGATCTTAGATGAGATCTCATTCTGTTCTTCCAAATCTGAAAATTGCTCCCATCAAAGAGGGGAACTCCCCTAACACTGGATGAATTTTCCATGGCGGTATAAGATAGATCAAACACCAGTAACCTCCCTCTGATACCACTTGAAGGACCCCGGGACACCCTGAGAGGGGAGGGGTGAATCAGGGTGTCAACGTTTTCTTTTAAACTGATGGATATTTTTCCCACATTGGTAAAAACTAGTTTAACCCGTATGATGTATATGTGAAGCAATAAAACATTCTCATGCAAAGAGATGACACAACACTTTTTACTTGGTTCACCACTAAGGGCTACGTCCAAGGAGCATACGCTGACAGGTTGTCGGTCATATCTAATTCCACTATTTTTCATGAGTTGTGGATTACAATGGTTCTGGAACAGTTACTCTGTCCCAGGCTCACTGCCTTTACAATAGTTCAGGGATAGCCCACTGCATCCCTCGGGTCACTCCCGTTGACTCCCCCTGACTCACTGCCTTTGGTGAAGTCCCAGTCAATTTATAGACGTGAGGGTCTCTTCAATAGATTTGCATTGAAGTCTTTGCCTCTGCTTAGCACGAGACTCTGATTGCATCGAAGTCCGAAAATGATGCACTTGTACGCACTGAACCACTGAACCTGATAACCAGAACGTGCAAACAAGTTTCACTGATAATTTCTTGAAACACCAACCCTTTTCACACAAGGCATTCCTATTGCGCGCAATATTTCTTTTTCGAGCAGAAAAATATTTCGCGCAAAAACACCTTTTTCGTGCAACTGAATCTTTGAATTTCCACCTCAATTTTTACGCGCAACTCTCCCTTTTTCGCGCAACACAAAATTTTTCGCGCAGCTCGGATTTTTCGCACAAACTAGAATATTTCGCACAACACAGAATATTTCGCGCAACCTAGAATTTTTCGCGCAACTCATATTTTTTCACGCAAACCCCTATACGTGAACCTTTTACGCGCTTCAGACCTCGGATCTTCTCTAAGTCTTCAACCGTACAGAATGAGGGGGTCACCTCTTATTTATAGGTGTCTCAGACCCCCGCGTGAAAAACCCCCTCTTGTTACGAAAAACCTCTCATTCAGCGCGCAATACTTTTCACGTAGGAATCGTTTTTCGCGCACATCTCCAGATTTTTCGTGCAGCCCATGCCTTTGCCATTTTTTGATGTTCTGATTCTGAAACACTATTTGAGCGAAAATCCTCACTCCACTATTTCGCGCACCACGTTGGTTTTCGCGCACAACCCAGATATTTCACGCACAACCCATATTTTTCACGCATGCCGCTGTTTTTCCGTGCACGCCTTCTTTATTTCGCACACCACTTTCTTTTTGCGCGCACCTCCTCTTCTCAACACCTATGTCTTCATTTTCCGATTTTCAGGTCCAAAAATTTGGCAAACACTAGAGAACAACGCCACCTTCAATACTGTTGTCTGCTTGAACCGTATGATCACTTTACTGGCACACATTCTGAACATCCACTAAGCATTGGCAATAAACACAAACCATAATCCAATTCATGCATTGAATAGAGCGACCATGGTTCCAACAGGAACCTCATAAGTGCATGATGTGACCACTCCTATCTAAATAACATATAAACCAAGGAACCTCCAAAGTGTTTGGCCCAATTTATTGAGGTAATTTCCCTTGTAGGAATTTTACCTCTAGTCTATGGAACTTTATAAGTTCCCTTTTAAACCTTTATAAATGATTTTATATGTTGTTTAATTAAATGTCATGTTTTAATTTTAATTTCTTATTCACAATGGATTTTACCCCTTGAATGTGTTAAATGGAATATTTGAAATGGAACTGAATAGGGGGTACGACCATGCCTCTTGTTATAATTTAATAACAACGACTTATATGAAATGAATTAAACCATTAATGTGAAATGAAATGTAAAGGGTGGTAACGCCACACCTTTTATTTCACACTTAATTTGAATTATTATAAATTGAATGCCCTATATTATAATTTGTTACTTGGATGCAAAGTATGAGAGGTATTTCCTCATGGATTATATTATAAATATGATGATGCATTTGTTGCAGAATCTTCGGGAGTCACAATGACAGAAACGAGAAACGAAACGAAATGAAAAAGTAAAGAAAAAAATGAGAATATAGTGATTTACGTTGTTTGGGAATAATCCCTACGTCCACGGGAGAGGTAGAATTTCACTATATCGGGAGCACAAATTACAGAGGGTTTTTTTCAGTAGTAACCCTAGCCTGAAAAAGGGCTATAAAATGGAGAAGATGATCACTGTTTGAAAAGTAAGTCTGCATCGCTACAGTTAACGATGACCAACTTTGTCAAAAGCGCTACAGTGGCTACCGGTTGGAGAAGTCAAAATTGCTACAGTCCAGTTCCTACAGTCAAAAGTGCTACAGTACAGTCCATTCCAATATCTACATGATAGATATTGCATCACGTTCATTTAATAAAAATATGATTACACCTTCATATAGGCTTTGTATGATGGTAAGGGTTCTATTGAGCATAGAGGCCTCACACACCCTTACCTCAGGTGTTGATCATGATGCCTCCCACCAATGATATTATATGGCCATTGGGCTGAGGTTCCATGTACCATGAATAGAGTGTTTCCATGGTGGCTCACTCGCCATCCCTAGTGTTGTAGCATGATGTCTCTCACTCTATTGGGATGTAGGGAATGTAACCTATTGATTAAGATTTTAGGCTCATTTAGACTGGTTATGGATGACTGAGTTATGCCCTAGACAAGCCATCAACCAGTATTCTAGGTATATGGCCATTAGGCGTCGGTACACACATGGTTTATGTTGGTGGATTCAATAAAGAATTATATTATATATATATAGTATTACAATATATGTATGTTAACTGTTCAGAAACTTATTTTGGTAATGAGTCGAAATAGGTATAGCTACTAGGTGTCCCTTAGAAACCTAAGTGGGTTGTTATTTATATATTCAACCCTACTTGTTTACCTTTCTGCTTATATATTCACACTTCTATTCATTTTATCACACAGATTGGATTCAGTTGTAGGCATCTTGGGTGGGAACCTACTGGATTTATTATCTCGCACCCTTCTCAATATTCCATTACACTGGGGTGCCCATATAGACCTTATATTTGTTGGAACATGGTTGATTTCTTGTGTTGTTTAGCTAGTACCTGGGAGTTAGGAGCACATGACTGAGCTGGAGCTCGGGATGCTCGTAGAAATCAACCTTGGGGATTTTCAATTAGTTCTTTTCCTTGTATCTATGTTGTATTGTATGTCTTCTGTTTTAGTTTATGTGTCATCTTTAGGACATGTATGCATCTGTTATATATTGGAGTTGACCATCTCTTTATTTATTCAGATTATTATTATTCTTTTACTACACTATAGTTTATTTATTCGGGCTTCTATTGTTTTCTATTATTTAATATCTGTTATACCATTTTTCTATTCTGATATGAGGGTATAGTCTCCCCACTATCACCTTCTTACATACTCACTAATAGTCGACAATCTCTGGCATATGGGGAGGCGCACTTGAGGCCATGTGACCCACAAGTCTGGCTATCATCTTATAGGTCAGTTGAGTTGGGACATTACATCCTTAACCTGAGGAGGACCAAAGCTCTCTCCCTAATCAAGGGCTCGAACAACATGAACCACTACCTCAAAAAATATCTGATCAAATAGTGTTGAAGAACTATCTCCAGCTTCTTATCATCGTTGTACATGAAGTCTCAGAGGAGACATGACTCTACAGTAGTTAAAACAATGAAAAGAGTGAAACCATCAATAAGTTAACCAATTGGGATTTGATAAACATGATAGAATAATCACATAAATCATAAAAACCCATGATATCTCAATAAACAATATAAACAACTCCATGCTAATTTGAAAACCATGCCCAATCCATAGCCATGGAATCACACCTTAAAGAGGTTTTGATCCAAATCCTCAACATCCTATGGTGACTCAAGGCTTGTCACATGGTGTGTTGGAAAGACACCTCCCTCATAACCAGAACCTAATTTCCCAACATTCCTCTCTCATGCCTATCCATTCCTTCCCAAATAACAAGGCCCAAAGAAAAGAAAATATTACATTGATACCACTTTTTTAGGAACCATTTTGCACTGTCATCCATCCCGACACCCTACCTGACCAATGACATGGCTAGAAGGGCATTCCCTGTCCCCAATGGAATGGAAACTATTCCATATGAATCAAATAACTCCATTCATAATGATTTTCACAAATGAAAAATAATCAATATCCATAACATACAACAATGAAACATTTACACAACATCACAACCATCATCCAAACCATTTCTATACAATGGAGGCATTTACAAATCCAAAGAAACCATCAAAATTATATCCAAAAATTGAAATGATATAAAAGGGGAAGGGGACCAACAAAAGAAGCACAGGCCTATTCATTACAAGAGGACCATCCTCCACTATTCCACCACCATAAAATATCCCAAGAAGGAAAACATCTATCAAGAGTATCAACCACCACCCAAATAGGCCTTACCTTTACCTAAACTAGACAAAATGTTGTATACAAATACCCATTAGGTATATGTAAGGTGCGATCTCACCTTCCTAGTAGGATCCAACTATGTGTTCCATACTTAACCATTATAAGAAAAATAAAAGTGCCAATTTTAAAGGAATGTAAACAATTAGGTTTGAAAACATTCCTTAGATTTGAAAATAAAGTAAACTATTCAAGAGTAATCGGGAGTACATGATGACTATGTATAAGAACCATGGGAAACCCCAATGTAGCTTGGTTTTGGGGGTTCTAAGATCATTGTATCTATGTAAAAAAATAGATAAAGATCTCTTCTCATGCATGAGATGTTGGGGGGCCAACCCAAAATACAATAATAGTATCCCTTGTCACATCATTTAGTAAGTGTTGCATCATAATCCTACTAGTGTGGATGGGATGAGGCCCTATCGGCTCGCCTGGCTACATGTCCTAGTCTATCCTCCAGGGTACCAAGGTTTCCCTTGGTCTTTTGTCCTAAAAACTCATCCCAAAAAATATACCATTTCCAACCATCTCTATAAGGTATAAACCATTTCCAGGCCTTAAAACAAACACTAAATTCATGGAAATCATTCACTTGGACACATAAACAATATATAAAACTTTTATAAATACTGGTAAGAAAATTAAAATCATCAAATAATATCTCAATACAGAACCACCTAATTTTCACTTTGGAATCACCCCAACTAGTTGGAACCCACAAACCAAAACAAGAGGATATATTATGGAAGAAATAATACACCAAAAACATCAAAGCCCAAACTAATAAAATTATATTCAACCCACTCTAGGTCACCACGACTACCTGAGAGAAGGAAATCCAAAGATGATGGTAAAATAAACCATGGAGAAGGATATAGAGGAATATACAAAGAATTTCCCTGATTATCCAAGCTCAACTCACCAAAGCATTTAATCCAAGAGGGAGGCGGAGAATATGGGAGGTTTTCCATTGAATGAAAAAGTTAGGTGTGGGAAATGAGAGGTGAACAATATAGTTAACATATGGGGGTATTGTTTTTATTTTTTTTCAAAATATGGAATGCCATACAGTTTGACCACATAGTTTACAAGACCAAATGTTAACTATACGGGCGACTCCACACCAACAAGTGAGGGCCACATGGTTTAGGAAACACTGTCTCAAAACCATGTGCCTAACCATTTGGTCAATCGAGTGCCACAATTTAGGCCACATTGTTTTCAGGGGTTTATTGCATGGTCATGCACCTTACCATGTAAGATTACCAGTTTATCTTCCAAGGAACATATTGTTTTTCGGGGTGGGGGAACGATTCCTACTAACCGTGTTCCAAACTTCTTACACCCTTTATCTCCCTAAAATCTCAATTTATCCTTGAAGACACCAAGAAATCTATGGATTAAATGAATGAAAAAATAAATGAATAATAATCGAAAACAACATCAGTGGTGGGACACCAACCGACCACCACAAACCTTCTCCCTTTTCCCTCCCCAGCTCGTGACCCCCACCCCTACTCCATGTTACTCACCCACACACGCCTCCACTCTTTTTTCTAGCCCCGCTCGCTCTCTCCCCCTTACCAACTGGCGACCCCCACCACTCCCCCCACACACCTCCCCACCTCCGACTCCACCTCACCAGCCCCAACATGCATCCTCGCTCTGTCAGTCCCGCCACCTTCTAATCGCCCATGCGTGCCTCCTCACCTCTAACCCCACTGACCTACAACCCCACCTCGCTCTCCCCTTCCCACCTACCTACCTCACTGCCCCCTCCCCAATTCGCCTCCTCATAAACGTCGATCGTCTCCGCTCACCAGCCCTGACGTCTCACACCTCCCTGCCCTAGCACGTCTTCTACCTCCCCCCTATATTTACATAATAACTATCCTCAGTTCAACACCAGTTTTCATGTCAACCTCCCCAACATAACGGCTGATTTAGGGGGTGGGTTTTTTTTTTAGTTTAATGGGGCAGGGGGTTTATTATTTGGGGAAATGGGGTGATGCAGCGCCACTTGAAGTGGCGCTTTGCACCCCACGCCCCATCCCCTTAACCTACCTATATATATATATTATAATAAATATAATATACATATAATAAATTTATTATAAATATAAAATACAATATAAATAGGATTAAATATATAAGAAATATAATAAAAATATGTGTAAATATAATAATAAATATAATAAAAATATAATTGTAAATATAATAATAAATATGTAATTGTAAGAATTTATTATATTTACATATAATTAAATAAATATATAATAAATATATTATAACTATCATAAATATATTATAAATATGATAAATACATTATAAATATAATAAATATATTTTAAATATAATAAATATATTAAAAATATAATAAATTTATAATAAATATAAAATATTATATATTTAAAAATATTATAAATTTATTATATCTTTAAATATTATAATATATATAATTATAAATATGATAAATATAAAATTAAAATATACACATATATATATAATTATAAATATGCATATATTTATAATTATATTTATTTATAGTTGTTAATATATAATTATATATTTATATATGTAATTAAATATATATATTTATAATTATATTTATTTATAATTTTAAATTTATCTTTACATAAATAAATTTATATTTATAAACATATATTTAAGTAATAAATAAATAAATAAATATAATAAATATATAATCATAAATATAATAAATATAGTCACATATATATATACTCATAAATATATATAATTATATATTTATAATTACATTTAAAAATAATAACTACAATTTTTAAAATATATTTATAAATATGTATTTAAAAATATGAAATTATTTATAATTATATTTATAATTATATATAAATATTTAAATATAAATAAACCTTATATTTAAAATTTATAAATTTATATATAATTATTTAAATACATAATTAAACCATATTAAATTTATTTATAAATTTATATATATATATATATATATATATATAAACATTATTAAAATTATTTATATTTATATAAATAAACATTATGAAATATTAAATAATTATTATAATTACATAATTATTATAATCATATATTTATTATATTTATAATTATATATTTATTATATTCTTAATCATATATTTATTATAATCTTATATTTACAATAATTACATATTTATTATAATTATATATTAAATATATATTTGTAATAAATATATTATAATTATGCATTTATTATATTTATTATTATGTATTTATTATGATTATATATTTATTTCAATTATATATTTATTGTGATTATATAATTATTATATTTTTAATTATATATTTATTATATTTATATATTTATTATGATTAGATATTTATTATAATTAGATATTTATTATAATTATATATTAATTATAATTATGGATTTGTTATATTTATAATTATTATATTTATATATTTATTTTATTATACTTTTATTATAAATAAATACATATTTATTAATGTGATAAATAAATTTATTAAATATATTGATATATTTATATATAACTATCTAAATATAGATTTATAATTGTATAATTATATTTATATTTATAAGTATAATTATAAATAATCTCACATTTTTAAATTTACATTTATAAATATATTTTTAAAATTGTAAATATTTATTATTAAATGTAATTATATATATATATATAATTATAATATATTATAATAAATATAATAAATATAAATAATTTTAATAATGTTTATTTATATATATATATATATATAAATTTATATATAAATTTAATATGGTTTATTTATGTATTTAAATAATTATATATAAATTTATAAATTTATATTTAAATAAACATTATTAAAATTATTTATCTTAATATAAATAAACTTTATTAAATTTTATATAATTATTATAATTACATATTTATTATAATTATGTAATTACTATAATCATATATTCATTATATTTATAACTATATATTTATTATATTTTAATTATATATTAATTATTATAATCATATCTTTATATATATAAACCTTATTAATTATATATATATATATAATAGGTATATATTTACAATAATTATATATTTACAATAATTATATAATTATAATAATTATATAACTACAATAATTATATATTTATAATAATTATGTAATTACACTAATTATATATTTATTATAATTATAACAATTATATAATTATTAATAATTATAACAATTATATATTTATATATTTATTATATTTATAATTATATATTTATTAAAATTATTTAATAATTATAAGTGTATATTTATTATATTTATAATTATAGAATTATTGTAATTATAATTGTATATTTATTATAATTATATAATTATTATATTTACAATTATATAATTATTATAATTTTAGTAATTATATAATTATTATATTTATAATTATATATTTATTATAAATATACAATTATTATATTTATATATTTATTATATTTATAGTTATTTAATTATTGTAATTATATAATTATTATAATTTTATATTTATTATAATTATATATTTATTATAATTATATATTTATAATAATTATATAATTGTTATAATTATAATAAACATTATTATAAATTTATTGTAGTTATTTTAGTTATTATATTTATTATAAATATATTTATTATAATTATAATTATAATAAATAAGATATATATATATATATATATATATATATAAGGGTTGGGGAGGGGTTGCCTGGGTTCCAAAACCCAAGAGCGCCAATTCATTTGGCGCTCTAGGGTAAAAGTGTGTAGCGCCAATTCATTTGGCGCTAGACACACCCATTTATCAAAATAAAAAAAAACAGACCCTTTAAATTAAAAAAAAAATAGAAAACCCCCTATCCTAAATTAGCCCCAACATAACTATTCATATATAATATTATTAATATATATTTTTAGTTTTATATTAATATATTATATTCTTAATATCCATTGGTATATATATATTAACCATATATTAGATTTTGTTATTATTAATATGTATTCTTACCGATGATAAATAATAAATATTTATATATACAAAGATATTATTAATATATTATAAACATATACATATAAAAAAATATTATTGTTAACAATAATAAATTGAAGTATATTATTAATATCTTAAATAAAATATATATTGTTAATATATTATTAATATATAAAAAATATATAGTATATATATGTAAACATATTATATATATATACTATTATAAACATATATGTTTATATACTATATATATAGTATTATAAACACAATCTATTATTGTTAATATATACAATATACAACATATATAATATTAATAAATATAAATTTGGGTGTATATGTGTATATTATTATTTATATATATTTTTTATATATAAAAATATAATAAATGTATATATAATATATTATTTTTAATATATGAAATATTCAATAAATATAAATTTTTAATATAATATATAAATAGTTGTTAATATATAAAATATACAATATAAAATATATACAAGAAGTCTAAGGAGCGAAAGAAGGAATATATCAAGATGTTCAAACAATATGAGCTTCAATCAGAATGGGAATCGGCTGATGTTGATGATCTGACCAGGTATGAATGTGGTGATTATGACTATTCTGACATGTAATCTTGCTCTCGCTCTCTCTTGTTTGTCTCTACACTTTTTCTTTTTATTAATAAATTTGGGGGTCCAAGCGTGCTTGGATCTGACTTTTTGGGTATACAATATAAATATACAATATAAAATATATACATTATATAAAATTATATTTTAAACATACACAATATACAATATATATATATATACACACACACACACAATGTGTACATAAATTATACAATATACTCCAAATGTGTTAGGATCCAGGCGAGCCTGATCCTAAAATTAATTATGAAAATTAAAAAAATCATTTCTTGCAGGAAAAGGGTTTTAAATTGCCTAGAGTGAATCTCACTCCACATATCTGCACCCACAAGGGAAGTACAAAATTCATGGATCTAAAAGGACCACATCGAGCTCGTTTCCATAATCACTCTCTTCATCAGGGTTTTCTACAACATGATTATCATCTCTCTTTCATGTGAAACAACCAAATTGAGATGACTAATAACCTAAAGGAATAAAACCCATTATGGAAGAACATTTAATGTAACACTCCTGGATCTAGCTTTCAGAACATCAACCAAAATCATTGATTCTGATTCAATCCAAATGTAATCCCATTTAATGGGGAAAGCATTTCATATGGCATGGATAATGGCCCATAATTTGGATTCATACTCAATTTTAATTCTAATGTATTGACAGACACAAACTTTGACAAAAACATGGTGGGTAAAGATCAATCCTCCACATCTAGAGGGTCAAGGAATTCTTGATTCTGTACTATCAACATTCACTTTGATCTACAAATGGATTGGTGGAATCCATCAAATTGATTTCAGTATCATTGGTTTTTTAGACCTTTCACTCACACACAAATGCCTTAATATATTTATATTAGAAAGGGTGTTATGCATCAAAACTGTTTGTATTTTGGAAGATGTTCAAACATCCTTGTGAATAGTCTTGATTTCTTCTTGAATGGAGGGGTTTTGGTTATAAAAAACCAAGTCATTCCATACCTAAAAAAATTAATTGATGATTGAAGTAGTTTCCGATATAAACATATTGTGAATCATCTCATTGTTTTTAATGACAATGATAGACTCCAATAGGTCCAATATTTTGTTATATGTAAGAATGTTGATTCCAAATAGATCCTATACATACTCCCAATGATTTTCTACAAACTAAAATTTAATGAAAACATGATGTAAATGTTTAAAATCTCTCACACGTAGCTCGCAGGATGAAGCCAGTTGGATGCCAATTCATTGAATCCAATCCTTTATAGGCAGTTTCTATAACGACCCTGACCATCGTAGCCTGAATCCAATGCCTAAATTTATTACATTGGCATAAATGCAAGATTGAAATCCAAAAGGACTGAAGAGTTTTACTGTTTTGGAAACCATATTACAATCATGAACCTTAAATTATATTTTAAAACATAGAAACATAAAAAATCTTTTGAAAAAATCATTATTCTCCTAGATTAACCCTATATATCAATCATATTACACATCTTGGAATCTTAGGAAACATAAAACCTAAGAAAGGAGTGATCTAATATGCTCAGTAAGGGTAAGCGTACAACGAAAGCTAATCATAAATAAGCACAATCATTATAGCAATGTGAATAGATAAAACAAAAGACATTTAAACATAGTCTTGTGAATAATATGAAATGAATAAATAATACCTTATAAAATAATCTCATGATCTATAAAACATAATCATAGATATTATACTAGTCAAATAATCACATGGAATATCAATAACTAATCTAATAATGAGGGAATGCATAATGTTGTACATTTTAAACATACCGTTAAAGTTTTGGCCATAACACCATACATAAACAGGTAAAAAACCAAACTAGTTTGTCTCATGGGACCTACCGAATCATTGATGGGATATAGTGGTCCCACCCATCACTTACTAAGTCTAATGAATTACTTATACGAAAAGGGTGAAACATAACCAACATAAAGAATGATATTAAAATTTACATATGACATGTTAATACATTAAACATAAACCATGAATTGTATCAAAACAACACATCCATAGTCAAACATATCATAAACCTTTCAATAAAATATTTTATATTTTATTATAAGAAATGAACCTCAATAAAAAATAAAATCCAACAAAGGAAGTTGACATAGATGAAAATAATCTAATAAAATCATTAAAACTTTCTTGAGAGAAATACCCAATTTTATATTGAAATTATTTTAAAAGGGGAATGCAATTTTAAAATAAAATATTTTTAGTGAAAATAGTCTTGTAATATTATAAAGTAAGCTTCGCTCATGCTGTATAAGTTAAAAAACATTCCTTCTATATTTTTCGAAAAGGTCATAAAGTACCCCATATGGAAAATGATAAAATGATTCATTTCAAAACATTTTATAAAAAGTCACACTTGGGTAAAAATGACATTAAAAAATTTTATAATAATAGTAAGAATATTTTGAAATACATTTTTAAGAAACATATTCATGGATGATAAACAAGTCCATGTAAATGCATACATATAAACAATCCCAGGTAATAATGAGATTGTGAAATTAACCCTTACCTTGTACTTCCCTTTAGTTGATGGCGTGTTAACTTCTATTATAATTGTTAAAGTATGTTATTAAATTATACCAGAACATTATATTTATTTATTATATCATATATGATCCTATTATATTGTTTTGTTAATAATATTTCATTATTACCATTATTGCGGGTGTTAACTGCTTCATTTTCTTATGTTTCTTTTGTCTTGTAAGTTCTATTTATTATGAATATGATATATTTTATTCATATCCATAATGATATTAAGTTCATAAATATTATATTCACTCATAATATACATTTTTATAATAATTTTTAATGGTTAATGTGGATAATGAATCTCATCATGTTGTGGAGAAGGCAGGTCAACGAGGGAAGATAACATTCCCTTAATGGTAAAGTAGTAAGGAATAGGAAGATATATTAATTATACAGAATTAATATAATGTCATTTTTATTATTTATATCCATTATATTCATCATTATTCCCATCCAAATAATGTGGTGATGAAAAAAATTACACCACAGCGTAGATATGGTAAGTCGTACGTACACACACATGGTGCTATTATTTTTCATAGGATGGATAAAAGGAGGAATATAATTGTCCCATAATAATAATAACATCTTATAATATAGATGATACTAGATTCATTAATTTAAAATATACACAACATGGGAATAGTAAGTATAAGAAGAAAATAACTTAAATGAATTGGTAAAACAATTACCTCTTCTTTGGTGGACTTCCTTTAGATCTCCTCTTAGGGACACTAGGGTTAATATAGTTACAATAAAATTAAAAAATAACCCCAAATAGATAATTTATGACATATTTAACCTTATTCTAGTTATTTAGATGAAATTTATATTTTTATGAATTTTATATCATTTAATAAAATATTATTTATTTTAAAGTATCATTTATGTCAATTTTTTACACTATTAATTATTCATCCTTTTAAAAATATCCCAAAAATATGATAAGCTTGAACAAAACATATAATATATTATCACGATGAATATAAATTTATTATCTTTCAAATGACTATTTATAGTCTAATTTAACTTCTGTATAACCTTATATTAAAAATGATTTAGTTATTAAAAATATGTCTATGACATTTTTAACTTATCTTTAAATAAAATATAATAAATTACATATTCTTACCCAAATGGTGTAAAAAAGATATAAATTTTTCCTAAGGTTGATTTTGGATGAAACCCACTCATCCAATGAAATTTGGACAAGTGTTAGGGTAATTTTATAATATTATAATATTATTATTTTACCTATAATTACCCATTTTACCCTTAACCGTGGTAAATATAAATGTACTAAAGTTACAATTCATAATATCCAAATAAATAGGTTGATCCTATTAGAATATAAATATCATACTTATTACAAACATGTATGTATGTTTTTCCAAATTCAATTCACAGATGTGGCTAAATTAATTTTAACACTAACCTCATAGATGTTGGGAGAAAGCAGGTAAAAGGAAACATTCTAAAGTTCAATAAGTTTTTATATATAATTTGAATATAAAAATGATTCCAATAACCTGAATTGGAATAAATAATAATAAAATATTCTAATTATACTTTAAAAGCAATCAAAAATTATAATTTAACACTATATATTATTTCTATGAAAAAAGGTTTTTTCATTTAAAATTTAGTATTTTTCACTAATCATCATAACATGAAACTTATTAGAAAAAGACCAAAAATTCAACCAAAGTAAATTTTTATATTCAAATTTAAAATAAGGATTTTATATTGTGAAATATTATATATAAAAGTGTCAAAAATTGGATTTGAAATAAGTTCTCCATTAAAAGGCGGTAAAACTGCCTTTAGACAAATATAGGTTTTTATGCAAAAAAATTGGTTTGTTCTTAACTTATGCTTATAAAATATATTTGATGAATATAAAAAAATTTATTGAATATATAAAATATATATTTCATTAATATCATTTAATAACTCTAATTAATTTAAATTATTAAGACAAAACATATTTGAGAGTATAAAAATAAAAATATTTCCTTTATATTCAATTGGTTCATATTTTAATTTATAATTAATTAGTTACTAATGAATTAATATTATATTTAAATATTTTCCTAATTTAGTTAATATTATTCATAAGCTCTAATTTAATGGCTTGGTTATATAATATTATATTTAATAATACACAGTTGTTTGGTAAAACTCGACCTTGCATGTAACGCAAGCTGTCAAGGAAGGTTGCTCTTTCCTGTAACATAATCTAACTAAATATTATTTTATTTACAAGATATAGAATATATTAAATTTATATAAAAATAAAAATATTGTAAATTCTTGTGGTGTTACATTTCCTCCACCTTAATCAAATTGCATCCTCGCAATTTAAACATGAGCTTATTAATCAAGAGCCTGATATTTGAAAGTACTATTATTGAAGAACCCACATTATAAATAGGGTTAATAAAATATATTATTAATAAGTAGGAAAGGTAAATGTGAATGTCACCACAAATCCATGCTTTTAAATATGAGAAGATTAGTGGTAAGTAGAGATGCGTACATAGATGAAAAGTGTAAATATTTATATGAAATGTTTGAGGTCATCAATCACAAACAAGTGAATGATCAATTGAAAATTGAGGGACTCAAAGCCATAAATATATTTTGATTTAAAATACCATCAGTTCAAAAAAAAATTTTTTTACATTATTTTCATATATTTGTGTATTTTTTCACTCTAAAATAAATTAAGGAAATATAATTACTTTATACATTTCTATAAACAAAATTTTATCCTTTAGTTGTTCCTTGAACTATTTATACTTCATTTCATAGCACAAGTTGCATCATAGGGTGAAGTTACACATTAACCACAAAATTTTTTTCCAAAGATAAACTTAATCCATTTAATAAATTATTAACGTCTCCAAAATGAACTTATCATTAATATTTTCACAACATGAAGTAGATCTTATTTTTCACATTCCAAACATGTGAATACCTTCATCATGTTTTCTCTTGAAACATGGTAGTAACCTTAATTACAATAAAACTTTATTGATAACATACATGATTCCTTATTCATGAAATTGAACATAGATTATTGGATATACTCCATAAATCCAAAAATGTTGTAAACTCTATCAATGATGGAATAAACCAATTTTTCAACAAACCATTTATCAGTTCCAAGGTAGTCAATACTATGAAATTTGATTTATCCAAATAAATCATCTCTTTATTTCTACACCATTATCTTGGTATTAGGAACATATTAGGGTTATTTTCCCTCAACCATATTCTTTCAAAAAAATTTAACTTTTTACTGAGTCACTTTTCTTGGTACCATTCCATATACATTCTCAAATACCTTATGAAATAGTACTGCAATACAATCCTTATGTATCCCATAATTCTTATAACTAGTACATCATCGAAAAAATAATCAAATGACACGATTCTTGAATACCAACATAAGCACATTAATCATTCCTATTCATCTGTGGTGGTAGAATAATATTAACAGTGATCCATTATCCTCTTTTGGGGTATACTCCTTTGAAGCACGAGACATTAATTTTCATAGTGTCTCATCTCCTTACAGTTGAACCATTGTACATTATAAACCTTTTTCTTATCCTTAAAACACCATGCATGGTGTTATTTCCCTCCACACTTATAGAAAACTCCCATTCCTTTTATGAAAGTACTAGGGTGATTATTTTAATAATTCATACAAGTGGGAAAATACTTCTTCCCCTTCTCCACTTTATCCATATTTGTTCCAACTATGATCTTATTCTTGTTCTTCCCTCTAAATCCATAATACATAGATCACTCTGTACCTATCACGTTATCACATGATATCATGTCCTCATTTGATGAGAATTTATTGGAGACTAAATACCTTCTAAATTATGTCTTATGACCATAAAAGGTAAGATCCTACTTACTCTTTGGATTGCATGCATTGGTGATGTTCAAATTCCTTCTCGTAGGATCCATTTATAAATAATGGAGTACACTAACAAAAGTTATAATGATAATGCATAATTTAAAACTAGTAAATCACTTAAAAGTAAATTGAATATTTATACACAGTAAATCTCATAATCATAAATAGGTTTCATTAGAGACATATTTACTTTTAAATCCTTCGTAATGGTTTGTAAATAAAATGTGAATTATCTTAAGAATATATGTTGAGAGTATCAATCCAGGTGTGAAGTAGGGACTATTATCATGTACCCGGTTATGCCAAGTTTTTCCCAACACACCCTATCAAAGTTTTTACCCCTAGGTACATCTGTGCCAGAACCAAATCCACTTATAGTATCTGGACTATATGTATTTCTAAGAAAACCCACATAATTTCTACCTTACCAATATTCTAGGAGGTTCTTCTATGCCTATCCTAAAAACATGTCTTAGGGTTATGTTCCCTAATATATGTTTTCTAAATATAGTTTCCAAAGTTTATACTAAACATTCTCTCATACCAACTGTAATAAACCCGACCCCATTATCCTAGAGCTACTGCCTCACATTATTTCATTGGCATAGATACAAGATTCTAATCCTAAAGGACCGAGCAGTTTAGTAGTTTTTTGAAACCAGATTACATACATGAACCTTACATTACATTTAAAAACTTAAAGTATAACATATAAAATCTTTTCAGAATTCCATTATTCTACTAACTTAGCCCTGCATATCAGTCATATTGCACACCTTAACATCCTGGGAAAAATAAAACACAAGAAAGGGGTGATATCAAGTGCTTAATAAGGGTAAGATTATAGTGGAAGCTAATCATAAATAAGTATAATCATTATGGAAAATTGAATTTATAAAACACAATACATTTAAGCATATTCTTGAGCATAATATGAAAAAAAATCCATATAAAATAATCACATGAGCTATAAATATAATCATGGATATTCTATTACTCGAATAATCACATGGAATATCAATAACTAATCTCATAATGAGGGAATGTATAATGTCATATATCATAAACATACTATCAAGGATTTGGCCATGACACCATACATAAATGGATAAAAAACCAAACTAGTTTGCCTCATGAGACCTGCCGATACACCGAGAGGCTATAGAGGGACCCACCTATCTCTTAATAATTCCAATGCATTTCTCATATGAAAAGGGTGAAACATAACAAAAATAAACATTTGTATTAAAACTAGTATACGAAATGTTAATACATTAACCATAAATCATGAATGGTATCAAAAGATCACATCTGCAGTCAAACATATCATAAAACCCTTAATAAAATATGGTAGATTCTATCATAATAAATCAACACCACTTAATCATAAAATCCAACAAAGTAAGTTGAAATAGATGAAAATAATCTAATAAAATCATTAAAAAAATTCAGATAAATACCCCTTTTATAATAAAATTATTTTAAAAGGAGTGTGCAATTTTAAAAAAACATTTTCAATGAGAATAGTATTATAATCTTGTAAAATAAGTTTATCTCATTTCGTATACGTTAAAAAACATTCCTCCCGTATTTTTTGAAATGGTCATAAAGTAGGTCGTTTGGAAAAAGACAAAAAGATTTATTTCTAAACATTTTATAAAAAGTAAAACTTGGGTAAAATTGACTTTAAACAATTATAGAATAATATTATTAATATTTTGAAATATATTTTTAAGAAACATGACCATGTATTATAAATATTTCTATGTAAATACTTATGTATAAACAATATCAGATAATAATGAGATGGTAAAATTAACCCTTACCTTATACATTTCATTAGTTGAGTGTGTTTTAACCTCAAGTATAATGGTTAAAGTATGTTATTAAATTATAAAAGAGCTATATTAATATTTATTACATCATATATGATCCTCTTATGTCATTATTTAATAATATTTCATTATTACCATTGTTTCGGGTGTTAACTGCGTCATTTTCTTATGTTTGTTTTGTCGTGTAAATCCTATTTATTATGCATAGGATATATTTTCTTCACATCCAGAATGATATTAAGTTCATAAATATTACATTCACTCATCATATACATTTTTATAATCATTCTTGAATGATTAATGTGGAGAATGAATCTCATCGTGTCTTGGAGATGGTATGTCGTACAAGTGACGATATCATTCCCTTAATGGTAAAGTGGTAAGGAATTGGATGGTATATTAATTATAAATAATTAATGTCATGTTATATTTATTATTTATATCCATTATATTAATAATTTTACCCATCCAAATAATGTGGTTATGAAAAACAAATTACACCATAACATGGAGATGGTAAGTCGTATGTACGCAGACATGGTGATATTGTTATTCATAGGATGGATTAAAGGAGGAATATGGTTATACCATAATAATAATAACATATTAGAATATATATTATACTTTACTTATTACTTTACCATGGAAACAACATAAAAATATAAATTAGAAGAAGAAATGAACTTAAATGAATTAGTAAAACAAGTAACTCTTCTTCGGTGGATTTCCATTGGATCTCCTCTTAGGAAAACTAGGGTTAATGTAGTTACTATAAAATGAAAAAAAACCTAAATGGATCATTGATGATATCTGTAACCTTATTCTAGTTATTTTTTTTAATTTTATATTTTTATGAATTTTATATCATTTAATAAAATATTATTTATTTTAATTTATCATTTATGTCGATTTTGATACAATTCATTATTTATCTTTTTAAAAATATACTAATATGATAACTTAGAAAAAACAATTCTAATATATCACTAACATGTCAGGGTTATATATTAATTTTTTTGATTTCATTTATTATGTAAAATAATAATTATTTTAATATTTTTAATATCATTTATTTGATATTTATATTAATTAAATAAATACTATATCATCATTATGAAAGTCTTTAATTAAATTATTTCTTATTTAAAATTAAAAAAAATTATCATGGTGAATATAAATTTATTATCATTCAAATGAATAATTATAGTAGAATTTATCTTCTATATAACCCTATATTAAAAATTATTTAGTTATTAAAAATATGAGTATGACATTTTTACCTTATCTTTAAATAAAATATAATAAATGTAATATTCTTACCCAAGTGGATTGAAAAGGTTATAATTATAGTCTTAGATTGATTTTGGTCTAAACCCACTCATCCAATGAAATTATAACACGTGTTAGGGTAATTTTATAATATTATAATATTATTTTTTACCTTTAATTACCTTATTTACCCTTAACTACGCTAACTAAAAATTTACAAAAGTTTTTATTCACGATATCTAGAATTTTTTTTTGATCCTATGAGACTCTAAATATTATACTAATTATAACCTTGTATGTCCATTTTTTCATATTCAATTAACATAAGTGACTAAATTAAGTTTAACACTAATCCCGCATATGTGGTGAGAATACGGGTAAAAGGAAACGTTATAAAGTTCAATGAGTTTTTATATCTAATTTCAATATAAAATTGATTTGAATAACCTAAATTGGATTAAATGATAAATAAGTAATCTAATTATACTTTAAAACTAATCAAAATTTTAATTTATCAATACAAATTATTTCGATGAAAAAGTTTTTTTCAATTAAAATCTAGTATTTTTCACTCTTAATCAAAGCAAGAAACTTATTAGAAAAATACAAAAAATTCAACCAAAACAAATTTTTATATTCCAATGTAAATGAATAATTTTATTTTGTCAAATATAGTATATAAACATTTCCAAATTAGATTTAAAATAAGTTCTCAATTAAAATGTGGTAAAACTCTCTTTCAAAAAATATAGGTTTTTATGCATAACATTGGGTTTGTTCTTAAATTATGATCATAAAATATATTAGATTAATATAAAAAATATTTCATTGAATATATAACACATATATTTCATTAATATCACTTAATAATTGTAATTAGTTTGATTTATTAAGACAAAACACTTTTGGGAGCATAAAAATTAAAATATTTCCTTTATATTCAATTGGTTAATATTTTCATTTATAATTAATTAGTAACCAATGAATTAATATTATTATTGGTCAGAGTAGGAGACTCACGAGGGGGGTGGATTGAGTCCCTAATTAAAATTTTAATTTAAAATGGATTTAACTCAAATACCCTAAATGGGAATAAAAAATCCCAGTTAACCGAAGTAGTAGATTTATAAAAGTTTTAATCTTATAAATTATTTCTCAAATAGTGATTATTTATCAGTTGAAATAATATGAATACTAATTTAACTTTTAAAAAAAATTTACTATAACAAATTCTAATATAAAAACTGTCAAATATTAACTATCAAAGTGAAAGAAATGTTTTACTATGTAAATAGATAGAGTAGTGAAAATAGAACTTTTAAAATGAAAAATAGAAATAATAACAAGTGGTTCTGTCTCAAGCTGAGACTTAGTCTTCTTCACTTGGTGATCACCTTCCACCAAGAAGATTGTATAAACATAAATTTTATCCACAACCTGGATCGAGATATACATTAGAAAATACAGTGTTGTCCAGGTCATAGAGACCTCTTCCACAATTTTTTTGTGGGAGTACAGAAATTGACAGGCCACTTAGGGACCTCTTCCACTATTATCTTTGGGAATATAAGGTGTAAAAAAGTTTAGTTGTTAAGATATTTGTGTATATCTTAGTTATGAACAGGAGTCAATGTGTTTTCATAAAATAGGGATAATCACACACTGGTCATAATGTAAATAAAGTACACAAACATAGTAGATAAAAGAGTATAAGGGATAGTGTTGCTCTGTGTGATATGTGTTTCTACTTCATGACTCCTTGAAGGTAGCTTGAATTGAGGCTCGAGTCATTTTTTAGAATGTTGTTGCAAAATAGAGTATTGTAGAAGCTTTTTTCTTGTTGTGTATGAGAGATCCAAGTGTTCAACAATCTTTTTTTTCTTGCTTTCTTTGAATACTTATTTAAAGATACCTTAAATAAGAATGAAGTGGAGGAACAGACATATATTTTACTTTATGATCCAATATCAAATCACCAATAATTAAAGAAAAGAGGTATTTGAAGAAGATGAGAGAAAAACCTATGTCTAAAGAATACAATTTTGGGAAATGAGTGGAAAGGTTTTAAAACCTAGGATGGGTATTTTTGAAAAAATTATTATTTTCAAAATTAGTCACCCCGCATGGTTTGGTCACAAGGTCTACCAGAGAGTGTTCCAACCATGTGGGTGCCCTTGGTCCAATAGGTGGAGGATGCACAATTTTTTTCACATGGTCACAAAAACCATTAACCTAAACATAAAGGAACTCATTTTCCACTATCTAGGACACACAGTTTTCTAGGGTTTGTCACATAGCTATGTCCCTAACCATGAAAGTTTTCATGGCCTCTACCTTGGCATGGATAAATATCAGGGGTTTGTTTGTGGTTCTTACTAAATTTTTACCAACCAAAAACCACCCTCTATAACCTAGAAATCTAAATATTCCCTCAATAAAAACTTAGAAAATATATAGAATAAAATAAAGACCAAAAATAAATGAACAATACCTCAAAACAACATCGTTGGTGTAATAATTCTACCCACCATGATTATTTCTTCCCTTAGAAATTCAAACAAAAGTTTGATTAGAGAAAAAGTGAGGGTACTACACCTCTACCAAATATTTCCATTCCCATAACTCATTCCCATCATTCCCATGATTACACATGATCTGAACTAACAAAATTGATTTTCCCATATTCACATTCACCTGTGAATCCACAATTCAAACTGGCTTCTCGATCACTAACAGATCAACTTCCAACTCATGATCATCCCATATCATCACATGTGATATATCTGAATAGTACCAATTTGATTGAGATAAATTTAAAACATCATTATTTTTTGAAAAAATAAACATAAATTCAAAGATATACATGACCTTAATGATTCTATCGATAATATCAAAATGTATGATGTATCCCAATGTAAGCTTCCCTTACTTCCTCGGACAACGATGAACCATGCGTCGTGTCACCTTATAAACACCTGGTCACCCAAAAATAATTACAAATCATGGAATCTATGAATGTTATAGGACATATATTGAAAATTTTATTTCATTAAACACCACTTAATCATCTTAATATTTTCATTCCTATCGTACACAATGATTGGTCCCACTAAGGAAGTTTCAAATACTACTATCTATTATGGAGGATACCGACATGGTCAACCATAAAGTCCTTCAAAATAATATATCCTAATTGAGGATTGGTTATAATTATTATCATAAAATTCCACAAATCAAATATAGTTTTACCATGATCCACCAAATTTTAACACACTGACGCGAACCATATCCTCTAGAATTTGGTTAACTTGTTCAATTAGACCATCCACTTATGGATGGTATTCCATGATAAGGCTCACCTACAACCCCATTTAATTATACAATAATTCATATAAATTATAGTTATAATAGAGATCAATGTGATATGAAATTGAAAAAAGCACAACGTGAAACCACATTATCTCTTGAACTAACATACTACACAGATGTTCCACATTTTTTGAGTCCTTTGTTGAGATGAAATGGGATAATTTTTTCAGTCAATGGATGACTACTCATATTGAATTACTCCTGGGGGGGGGGTATTGGGTATCCTAATAATGAAATCCAAGGCTACATTATCCAATAAACATATAGGGATAGGAAGAGGATAGAGTAAGAATGAGGGATTTCCATGCTCATTATTGACATGCTGAAAAGTATAACATCAATGTATAAAGTTAGCTATGTCATACCTTATACCTTCCCAACAGAATTGTTGACACACATCATAAAACATTTTAATGGAAACATGATTAATGAACCACTAATACAGATTGCATTCATTCGTCCTAACATTTCGTAGAGATAATAGAACCACATGGACGCCCTTGATGTAGAGGACTCATTTGGGATTTAATAACAATTCACTAGGAACCACCACATAATTTAGAAATTGGGTAAAATGCTGGAACAAATAAATCTTTTGATTCTCATCCAAATTCCATTCCATAAGGGATATTTTCATCTGTATACTATCCAAGAACATACCAACTCTTTGTTATTTAGCTTCTAGATGCATTAAAGCAAGGATTACCATCATATCCTACTCACCATTGGACTCCTTTGGCATCAATTACTCTATTTCGCTTACCATACATGTAGACAATATTGAATTCAAACCCATAAAGGTACTCAATTAGTTGTCACTTCCTCAAGTTCAAATCATTATTGGGTAAGATATGTCTCGATATTTAAGGACATGCATAACTATCTCATGTTCAAGGTTGTGGGTTGGGTAATTATTCTCATTGTTCAGAGTTGGTATAATCTATATTCCACAACATGGTCACCCTAAAAAAACCCACAACCCCAAACCATACCTAAACCATTATTGTAAATAATAATACCATGGATACCCTCAATTAAAATCATGTTATGGGTAGTGGTTGAACACCACATAATATGATCCTCAAAATATGGATGACATTCTAGGATATAATAGAACTTCACTTCTTTTTGGGTTATAAATAGTGAGTCATGTTGAGATATGTCTCTAAAAAACCACCTATAATACCATTCAAGTCCAAAAAAAAACATCTAATATCAGAGACATATCTTGTCTCTTCCATGATATCACTAACTTAATCTTTTTTAGGTAAACTAAAACACCATGTTTCGATATCACATGTCCAAGAATCATGACTTCTCGGATATATATATTTCACTTCCACAATTTTTAATAAATATAGTGATCTCCCATCATAACTAGAATAATCCTTATATGTTTCCTGTACTCTTACTACCACCCTGTGTAAACCATGATTTCATCCACAAAAACTAAGAATATGTATTCATAGTATCTATGGAACACCCAATTTATTATATCCATGAAAACCATGGTAGAATTCATTAATCCATAAGTCATTACCAAATAATCAAAATGGTCATACATATTTTAAAAAGATCTATTGGGAATACATACTTCTCTCTCCCTGACCTGGTAATACCCATAACAGAGGTTGATATTTAAAAACCACATTTCCCCTTCAAGCTAGTCAAATTGACCACTGGTATGGGGAAAATGTATTTTTCCTTGATGGTGTAACGACTCACCTTCAGGTGATCATTACATAGTATCAAGGATCCATCAAAATTCATGGAAAAAAGAATTGGAGTGGCCCAAAGGGATGTGATTGGGTAAATGGAAACTTAAGATTCTAAATCATCTAGCTATATCATCAAATCATTCAACATGGTGAGGGTATAAAATATGATGGAGTATATATCATTTGTGTCCTTGACACTAAATCAATAGTGAAATTCATATCTAGTTCTAGAGTTAAACATAAAAAATAGTCTGGGAATAGCTCAGGGAAATAATCCACCATAGATGGTGGCCCTCTCTCAAAGACATTACCTTTATCCTCCATTAATATGGAACATATATGATAAGAAATCCAATGAAGCTTTGAATTTGGTAGTCTGACTCATCCCGACCAATGATCTCATTATCCCTAAAACAATTGAGTTCTTCCATTGGGGGATGTGAATATCACCTACCGATGATAAAATTTTATGTGGTCTATGAAAATAATCATCCAATCCATCCTTATAATCACATAAAAAAGGTATATCTCTAGGATAAGGAAATACCAGTTCAGTTCATCCTCTAATAATGAGACCCCATAAGATAATAATTGAAAACCCTTCCATTTTCTCCTACATAGATGTGTAACTATCTCCATGACATACAAAATAATATTAGTAAAGAGTTTAAATAGTTTCACAAGGAAATCATAAATATATTAATGAGAAGCACTGGTAAAAAATAATACAATTACTAAGGATGATGAGATAAGAACAATGCCTCCTCTATCAAACATAAGTCATGCATCTGATTCCACTGGCACATAATCCATATCATGAACTCACCTCTATCTATGCATTTGGTTGTCTACTAACTTACAATTATTCCTTAAACTTAATATTCTAAATAGAATACGTGGCCTTTCCACAACACCCCTAGAACGAGACCCCCTATCACTAGATATATTTGAAGGAGTTTCATTTTCAATGGGAACTGTTGAGACTTCTCTACTCTGAGAAGGATGGGTAACCTTAAAAACCCATAGCAGACCGCCCATTCATCTATAGAGATAGGAAATTCTCGAGGGTGATGGGTATGTGGACCATGCATTTCTAGATTTTCCACACTAACACCACAAAATAGATCCATCACATGCAGCTACAGATGAAGGAGGCCAGGGTTGATAATAAATGCTACTACCACCCTTCTTCTCATAGTCATTAAACTTCATCTTCATTTTAAACAATCCACTCCCACTCTAGTCCAACAATAGTAGAATCCTAGATAAACCCGACATGCCCACTTGGTCAATCTCTACCATTATATCTCAGTAAAGCACCTTAGTATACATCTTCAACCTAAACAATAATACTTGATATTTAATGTCTGAAAAAAAACCCATTTCACACTATTGGGATTTCATATTTTCATTGGAAACTACCTTAGGGGAAAAGAGGACTAGCTCCACCAAGTGATTAGAATACTCCAACATTGAACACTCTCCCTAATAGAGGTCCATAAAAACTCGAAACATGACAAGGGACATAGTTTTAGAATAGAACTTCTTGATGAATATGGTGTATAATTCCTTCCATAAAATCTAATTTTGCTTCTTTTCTAAAACCAATGACTCCCCCCACCTATGACTATTTCCTTACAAAAAAAATTCATATCATGTTATCTTAATGGTTTCATGAATCTCGATGAATTTATTGATCCTATCAATGTTATCCACCCAATACCATTCTTCATTTTGATCCAGTATTCCAAGAAAGGAAGGGGGTTTATGCTTAATTAAATCATTAGCCTGATCCTTTTTTGTCCTAGTTTAGCTTCCTTTGTAATGACCTATGTTTTTGAAATGGATGAAAATCTAAAAGAATTTGAACAAGGGAGTTTACTGGACTGGAGGTTTTTAAAAGTGATCTTTGGAACGTCATTATGAGAGTTGGAACACTTCAATGTGTTTTTTAGACTAACTTGAAGAATAGAGAGGCTTCCCAGGTATTTCATAAAATTTCAGGAGAACCGGTGTATGGAAATCAAAGGATTGGAGGGTCTTTATTGGGTGCACAATTTTTTGAAACCGTTTGGCCCCTCAGCAGAAAACTATTCGACTACAGTAAATGAGAAGAAACACCCCACATGAGGTGATCATGGTTTTCCTAAACTATGTTCCTAGATTGCATGAGTAGTTACAATTAAAAAGTACCTAGGTACTATTTAACACATGATTGGTGCACGATTAGGGAAATTGTGTGTCACAAACCATGTGAACATAGATTGGGTACAAAATTATCGAGTTTCCCTTAATGAAAACATTATTTATTTTTACATATTTTTCTTCTTTCTTCCTATCCACCATCTGTGTGAGGCTCTCCCCATGGTGCCTTTGGATTCTCCTCCTCTCCAATCTAGGCTTCACGATAACTCCATCATTGGTTGTCTGAATCGTTTGTCATCAGTCTCTATATATCTGCATTAGTAATCTCCTGGATCCTATATAATCTATTTTATGTTCTTCATTTTATCTGTTATACTATTTTTATGTGATAACATCTTCTCTGTTTTCAGGATGAATATATGTTTCATAGATCTCTTCAAAACTAGATTGAATCAAAGCTTGAAATTAAACAAGTAGGTTTTCATATGTACGGTGTATTCAGTCTATGACTCTTTCCTTAATTTTTCCATCATTTATAAAAAACATTGTTTCATCGAACACCAGCCTTTGATGCACATTGATTTATAATGGGTTACTTAATACCAAATTGATCATTTCACTTTGATGAACTTCTTATGATTCATTTTTAGTAAATTATAGGATGATTCCCTCAACTATGAACACCCCTTGCTTGTGCTGATGTGAATTTTCTTTTATATTTAAATGATTAAATTCCCAAAATGCCTTCTAAGAATTCTTCTTGGACAGATAATGGAATTAACCATTCTAGGGTCTGGCCTAAATGATAATGGAACCCCTTAAATTCCATGTTGATCCATTATGAATTTTTTTTACATGCTAGGTTTTCAGTTTTAAAAATACACCATTAGTATATCATGTGTAAAATATTGAATGTGATGTTTAAATATTCTTAATGAATTGCATGAAGAACAATGTATTGTTTTTGTAATAACATCCCTCATATGATTTGTGTTGTCTTTGAAATTAAAAATTTTGGTTAGTTATTTAATCCATTCTTTCCCATTTAGAATTGGTGTTTTTCTTATGCATTTTTTTAAACAATGAGTCATATTTTGTGAATTACTTCGAATGACCTTGATAAATGGAGTGGAACCCTACTATATAAATGTTAATTAAACCATGGAACCTCTTAAGTTCATGGAATGACTACTCCTATCATAATATCTTACGAATCTAGGTACCTACTAAGTGGTTGGCCCAACTTATTGTGGGAATTTCCCATTTAGGCATATTCCCTCTTGACCATGGAACCTTCTAAGTTTCATTTTTAAGCTTGATAATTGAATTTCCATGTTTTTTAATTTTATTTCAGGTTTTAATTTGAATTTATTTTTCACGATGTCTTTCACCCCTTGAATGTGTTAAGTAAAATATTTTAAATGGAATTGAATAGGGTGGTACGACCACACCTTTTTCTATAACTTAATTAGACCGAATTATCAGAATTGAATTAAACTATTAATGTGAACTGAAATTTAAAGGGTGGTAAGGCCATTGAATTTATTTCTTGCTTTATTTGAATTGTTATAAGTGGAAAGCCCTTGATTATAATGGGTTATTTGAATGAAAATCTAGAGAGTTATTACCTCAAGGATTGTATTATAAGTATGATGGAGCCTTTATATGGGCTTGATAAATGTAAGGCATGAGTGGTATTAACTAATTTCCATTTACTATAAATATGATTTTACCTTCACATAGGCTGTATATGTTGGTAAGGGTTTTGTTAAGTATGAAAGCATCACACTCCCTTACATCGGGTGTTGAGCATGATGTCTCGCACGAGTGATACTATATGAGAGTTGGGATGAGGTGCCACATACCATGATTATTATGTTTCCATGGCTGCTCACTCACCATATTGAGTGTTGTATAATGAATTATCTTTCTCTCTCATTATGTAGGGAATGTAACCTATTAATTCAGCTTTTAGGATCATTCAGACTGGTTATGGATGATTGATTTATGCCCGGGTCCAGCCAGCAACAAGTATTATAGGTATGTGCCCATTAGGCATCGGTATGAACCTAGTTCTTATAGGTGGATGCAATATTGAGTTATATTATGTACATATATATTATTACTATATATGTACGATAAATGAGCAAAAAATTATGATTAGAAGCAGTTATAACTGCCAGGTTTTCCTTCGGAACCTCGGTGGGTTGTTGTTTATTTATTCAACACTATTTGTTTTTTTATGCTTATACCTGTACACTGCATTAAATTTTATTAAATTTAATGGATTCAATTTTTTGACTTTGTGGGTGGGAACCTACTATGATTATTATATCATACCCTACTCGGGCCTCCGTTGCACCGGGGTACCCGAGTAGACCTTGTATTTGTAGGATTATTGTTGATTGCTTGAGATGTTTATCTAGTACCTAAGAGTTAGGAGAACATGACCAAGCTAGAGTTTGGGATGATCATAGAGATTAACCTCGTGGATTTTCTTTTAGTTATTTTCTTTGTATTTGTACTTTATTATATGTTTTTTTATTTTAAATTATGTATCATCTTCAGGAAATCCCTCTCCAATTTATAGTCTCTCCTTTCTCATGAAACCCAATACCATCTTGGAAATTATAAATTCTATTTGAGTTAATATATAATTCAGGTTACCCCCTTTTGAGATTAAGAAACCAGTCACCACCGTATATAACTCTGTGTTCATAAAAATGGAGGCCACCGTTCTTCCCAGACTTCCAAATAAGTAATATCCAATATCAGGGTAGGTGTAGATGCTGAGATCAATGTCAATGAATCTTTCTATATGGAGGCCTGAGTAGGAAGTTGTAGTGGAAATGGAAATGAGCATAATTAAACTAACTCAACCTCCTGATGCTAAAGGGTAAGAAACTAACAGCAACCGAAATCCTGATTAACATCAAAGGTTGAGGCAGTGACATAAGTGCCGTGGACACCTATATTGGCCTCATCCATGGATTACCTCTTCTTATTTGGAGGGGCACCTCTAGGTCACATTTGTCGCAGCTTGGAAACTGCATTTTTAGGTCAATTATCCACTGGAAGACAAACCACTCATGCCTGTCATCTCAAATATAGGATCTCACATTTTCATGCATATTCACAATCTGGGGATTGTCTGTTCAGATGATGGGCAAGCTCAGAAGGAAGATAACGAGTCCCGATGATGTTGTCAAATGCGTGTTTGGTTTGGATTCATGTTGATGGAGGAAGTCCATCCACATCATTTGGCATGATAAAGTAATCTACGAGGTTGGATTATATCTAAGAACATTATTCGTTGGGATGCCTAAAAATAATTCAAAATACTAGTGTGGCCTCACGGATATGTATGGATACAATAGACTACCAATAGAAAAGTGACTTTAAAAATTCACACATTGAATTTTATCATTTTTACCTTTCAAATTATCATATTTAATTTTTTTATGGTTTTTTATCACCTCAAAATGTATACCTAGTAGACTGTTTCCCCTTCCAAGATATCACAGATATAAAATCATACATATCATCTAGTTAATGAACTTCAATAATTTTGACTCACATTTTCCTGCATTTTCTAGAGATCCAATTCTCAACCATTGTCACCCCATCCTCAAGTTGTTGTCAGAAATAAATTCACTGTATTTTATTCTTCTGATGGTTTTCCATTTTCTCATTCTAGAAAAATAATTCCCACTCTTTAAAAATATTTCAGTTGATATTTACATTAGTTTTGTGACCAATCCCTTTGGAATATCTCATAAAAACATCCTCCTTTGAATTTTCTCCAAAAAAAAATCATGGTTCCCCACCATGTCTTCCTCCTGATCACTTTAATCTTACTAAGGCACAACACCGTCTCTACACTTCACAAGTCAGAACCTTTTTCAACATATCAGTTGGATTTCATGCTCCTTCAATCTTATATAGATATAACTATTAGGTTTCTTGTTAATATAATTATTCTTATTAGACCCAGTGAAAGAAATAAGAAACCAAATTCAAGTATATCTCAAGAAATTATTATAAAACCTATAATAAATCTATAAAATGATGAAGGTGTTGTAAATAAGCACACCTTCACCGAAGAGACATTGTATCATCTCATTCAACTTCAAACATCATCAAACGTGTCTGACAAATATCACATGAGTGACAAACAAAATAAACTCACATCTTTGGTGTAACATCTCACCCCTCCTCATTGGCTTGAGTTGAGGTGGAATTGCTAATTGGGATTGGATGACATATCAAATATGCTAAAGGCTGTCAATAAATTTTAAGGACTTCAATACAATTAGGAAATATTTTATTCATTGATAATAAACAACCATAACCAATCATATCTTATCCAAAACAACTATATGATGCATGATTATAAAATAATACAACTCAATAATAACAACTAGATATCAAAACAAATGATAATCAGAGTACCAAAGCGAAAGACTACTAACACCAAAGTACATATCAGATGAAAAAACCAAAAAAACTCAAAGTCTCCAAGACATAACTCCACAACTCCCAACATGATCCATTATCTAACTCCACAATACATCAAACATATTATGAAGAACCACTAAAAAAGTATGATGTTTAACCTTTACCAATTTCTTGATAAACAATATCATCAAAAATCACCAACGTTCCAAAGCAGGGGGTGGGTGATGAAACTCAAAAGGCTTTCCCCAAATAACTTTCATACTCACACCACTAAGATAGAACATGTTATTACATTTATATAAAACAATATATATAAAACAATTGAAAATAGTTTATATGAGTATATAACATAATTAACATAGAAAAATATTTTTTCCAAGATAAAAACAATTTCTAAGGAATGCAACCAAACAAGACAATCAACCATTTCATGAATTCATTTGGCATTACCATTTTGTTCTACACAACCATAAACACACACAATCAACCACAAAAGTTTTTTGTTTACCGTTGATGGTGGAACTTCATATCCATAACTCGTCCCTTTGATGGTGTTACTTCATAACTATTATCCATCTCATTTAACTCACGCTTAACCATTTAAGAGAATAGCCATGTCAAACCAAATTGTGCAAAACCATTTAAATAAAACCATCCTTTTATTGAAAATAATTTTCCAACCAATTTCCATAATTAAAACCCAATAACCATTTTAAAATCATCATTCTAAAATCATGATTCCAATTTAACTTTCCACCAAAACAACCAATTTTCACAATTCCATAAACTGTCACCAAAGAGGGTTTCCCCCAAGAAGTTCATAGAAAATTCACAATCAATATCATTCATAGAAATAAATTTGAAATAAATCTTTCCATCTCTATTAATAGGATTTGACAATTAATTCACCTACCTTAGAACATATGGAGAAAAATAATAACAACACTAATCTTTTAACAAAACAATGCTAAATAAAAAAAAGCCTTAGATCCCTTTCCCTAACATCAATACAACCATATCTCCTCATGATTGGCATAAACCATCATAAATCTATCACCATGAGACTATATGTAGGATTTAAATAGAAGAAAGGAAAGTAGATATAATAAAAACTACCACAAATTAAGAATTACAAAAGGAATCGAGCTTTAACGCACTAAGAATTGCTAACATATTTCTTCCGGTTCGAATGGGAGGGACTCCATAGCTTGAAACTGGGGGTTCTACATTCTCTACACCATTGGAATTTCCTTCCTCCAAAAGTTGAAAACCATCATTTCCCAAATAGAGTTAGGGTCATTTCTTAACCATTTATTTCTCCCATTCCCAAGCCTCTCCCTGAATCTGACTATGTTTCCACAAAACCCGCACTAGACCAATGCTTTTCACATGTAATACATTCACTTTACTATACAAAATATATAATGTAACATACACTAACAAAGAATATGGATCTAGGTTAACATGATCTCATCAAGTCACATGGTTAGGATCAGGCTGATACTTATTCTACTAAGATACATGAAGCACATTATGCACTGCACTAAACTGTCATAACAATGCCAGTTGATATTCCAACTCTAACTCATTCAAGTATCTCAAAAGGGAAACTGTATCAAATAAATAACTTTCTTTTCATCCCAAAATGATGATTTCTATTCCTTTGAAATATTTTTATGAATACATGATCATTCACCATGACTGAAAATGGTCATTGGTGTCGATCCACATACAATTTCTGATGACTTTAAGCTGTATCCATCTGTTTGTTGATCAAAGAAATCGTATGTATTGTTTATTAAACAAGGATTGACCCAAAATTGAAGTATCACCCGTTTCCACCCAAAAAAAGTGGAGAAAAACAAGGACCCCCATATAATTATTTGAAAGGTTCCATTTGCATGGAGGCATGAAAAGTGTTGTTATATGAGAACTCCACTAATGGTATGTGATCTTCCCATGATCCTCAAAATATTTTACACAATCCCACATCATGTCTTAAAAAGTTTGTATAATCCTTTCAGATTACCCATCCATCTGAGGATGATACGTCATACTCATAGTGAACTGAGTCCTAATGGATTCCTATAAGGATTTCTAGAAATAATACACGAACCTTAGGTCTCTATCTCATACTATCAAAACTAGTGTGACATTCCTCTTTACCACTTCATAGATATAGATTTTTGAAAATTCCTCCACAATATGAGATTCTCAAATAGGGATGAAATGGTATGACTTTGTGATCTGATCCACTAACACTCATATAGAGTCATGTTTATGAACTGTTCTTGGGAGACCTTTTACTAAATACATGGATATTTTATCCAACTTCAAAATAGAAATAGGTAAAGACTCTAACATACCTACTGGTCATTGATGCTCCACATTAACTTGCTGAAAAATTAAGCATCTTGAAACAAACTCATCCACCTTCCTTTTCATACCGACCCACCTTCCTTTTTTTATCGAGTCACAAAAAATGTGCTTTCATTTCATTATACATCTTCTGTATACAAGGATGAAAAACCTGTAACACCTCGACCCTAGTTACCCAGAGTCGGTGCATTATTACATAACATTGGCATGATCACAAGAAAGATCAAATCTTGAAAGACCGATTGGTTTAGTAGCCTTGGAAACACTAGATATATTCATAAGTCTTACATTACATCATAAAATAAAAAACTACTACAAAAACATATTGTCTCCATAATCCACACTCATATCCCCACATAATATCCCTGCAGGTCATTCATAATTTACTTCTTCACTTCTTGGAAAAAATAAAACATAGAAAAGGGGTGAGCTCAAATGCCCAGTAAGGATAACAATATAGCGGAAACTTTCATAAATAAGAATAAACATTTAAGGCAATGTATAACTAAAACAAAAGCCTTTCAAACTTGAACTTTCAACATGGTATGGCATAAATAAAATGAAATAATTCCATTTACTTATTCACATGGATATTCTACTAATCGAATAATCACATGAAAAATCAATAACCACTTTCATAATGTTGGAATGCATAATGCCAGACTATCATAACCACATAGCCAAGGCCTCGTGCTAAGACTACAAATAAGATTTTTCCAAGGACTTGTGCCAAGACACTAGTTTGTCTAATGAGACCTACCGATGCATCGATGAGCTATAGCGGGCTCCACCCGTCACATATTAAGTCCAATGCATTCCCATATGAAAAGGTTTAAACATAACATAAACATTCGTATTAAAACTAGCATACAAAATGTCAATAATTTCACCATAAACTATGAATGGTATAAAAATAGCACATCCACAGTCAAACATATCACAAAACCTTCAATACAACATAGAAGTTTTGTATCATAATAAATCAACTTCACATAAGCGTAAAATCCAACAAAGGATGTTGACATAGATGAAATCAAAACTCTTTTTAGAGAAATATCTCTTTTTATTTTGAAATCATTTAAGTGCCATATAAAATAAAACATTTTCTTTGAAAATATTATTATAAGCTTGTAAGGAAATCTTTGAAGATTTTATAACGGTGGAAAATAGCCGCACCCGTCGTATAAGTTAAAAAAACATTCTTACCTTAATTCTGTCGAAAAGGTTAAAAAGGACCTTGTTTTGAAAACGACGGAAAGATTCCTTTATAAAACTCTTATAAAAAGTCAAACAAGGGTATAAATGAATTTAACCCATATTCTTATAAATAATAAAAATGTTTTGAAATACATTTTTAAGAAAACATGGATGTGGATGATAAAGAGATCCCAGTAGATTATTACATATAAACAACCTCGGATAATGAAGAGATTGTGAAATAACCCTTAACAATTTGGTAACTTATGAAACATACAACCCATTAAAGAGGTATCATACAATGAATATGTAAATACACATAAATTAGAGTGTATTACACAAAGAATATAATTATGGGCAGTACATACACCACACAAAAGGTGATGGTGGCAATATGGCATGAATCTCACGGGAATAAGGAGTGAGATGAAAACCCCATACCTTGTACTTTTCCTTGGTTGGGGTAGGTTAACCTCATGTATAATGGTGAAATAATTGTTATTAAATTATACAAGAATCATATATATTAATATGATATCATATATTATCTTTTAACATTGATTTGTTAATAATATCTTAGAATTATCGTCGTTTCGGGTGTTAACTTACTCGTTTTCTTTTATATGTTTTGTTACATAAGATGTGTTTGTTGTATCTTATTAATATCCAGAATTATATCAAGTCCTTAAACATTATTTTTAAATCATCAAATGATAATTATACTTGAATGGATACGATGGAGAATGAATCTCATCGCATTCGTGGAGACGGTAGTCCGTACGTACGCACGAGCGACAATATCATTCTTTTGATATTAAAATAATATATAAATGGATGGTATATCATATATACAGAATCATTAACATGTTATATTTATTATTTACATGAGTTACACATCATTATTATACCCATCAAAATAATAATATATTGAATAACAATTACACCACGACGTGGAGACGGTAAGCCGTACGTACGCACGTATGGTGACATGTTATTCAAAGGGTGGATAGAATACTGAATATGGTTATACCATATTTATAATAACATCACAGTATATATATTATACTGGAGTTATTATTTTAGAATGGTAACAACAAAGGAAGAAGAAGTGGAAGAAGAAAGGAACTTGGAAAAGGGTGGTGAAATCATTACCTCTTCTTCGGTTTCTTCCTTTTGATTTGATCAAAAGGGCTCCTTAGGTTGAATTTATGATCAAACTAAGGCCTCTAGGTTGTAGTGAGGTAAGTTTGGAGAGTATTTGGGCAGAGTTTGGCCGAACCAAAAGGCTTTGAAGGTGTGAAGAAATGAGAAGGAGGAGTGCCCTTTTATAAGAGGGGTGAGGGGCACCTTTGGAAAAGCTAGAAATATTAGTTTATAATAAATTCATATTCGGTTTCTAAAGGCTCCAAAGTTGATTATTTAAATTTTAAGGTGGGGATAGGTTGAAAACAACTCAACCAATAGAATTTAGACAGGTTTGGGTACTTATATTAACCTTATCTTTAAGTATTAACTCTAAGTTAATTAGTTTCACTTTTACAATGTCTCTTTGTATTTTTATATAATATGGTTAATAAACTTACTATATACATCCAAGCGACCCCCAAGTGGTCCATTAATGATGAACCTATAATGATATAAGTCTCTTGGACGAACCTTATATTTTTAGTAATTTAATATCAATTAATAATATAATATTTGTTTTAAGAACTCTTTTATGTCAATTTTGACACTATTCAATAGTTTATTTTTGTGAAACTCATAACAGATTGATTACTTCGAAAAAAGTCAATTAAATAAATCCTAATATATCATATTATCCTAGAAAATTATTTTAATTCATTAAAAGTTTCATATTATATTTATTTGGGTATTTATAATATCAATTATTTTAATTTTTCACTATTATAGTAATTAATTTATCATCATTGTGTCATAAATAAATTAAATTATTTAATGTCTAAAAATTATAAATAAAATATCATTATGTAGGAAATCTTTTTAGCTTTCTAATTAATATTTATAATCTAAAATCCAACATATATAACCCTATGTAAATATTGTTTTTCTAAAAGATATATGCTTGTGTCATTTTTGTATTCATTTTAACCTAATTAAAATAAAATGTCCCTATCACCTACAAGTGGCACCATGGGGTCCCAAAATCGACCCAAAAATTCCTATGGTCGAAAATTTATTAACCAATAAGGCTAGGACACGTTTTAGGATAATTTATTATTATTATAATATTATTTTTTTAACCCTTATTTACCGGATTTACCCTTAACCATGGTAAATAAAATATTTACCGCAGTAATTATTCAAAATGTCAAAAAATAAAAGTTACCTATTTACACAATTTGAACATCCTGATTTCAAATATGGAATCCATTTTTCTAAATTCAAAACATAGAAGTGGCAGAAATTAATTTAAAATTAATTCCCGCTGTCAAAACAAAAAGCGTGTTTTTAAGAGATAATAACTATCAAAAGATTGACACTTGTTTATGTTCGGTTTAATTGTAAAATTATGTCCAATGACCAACATTATATTAAATGGTAAAAATATATTCTAAATATACTTTAAAACCACTCAAATTCATAATTTATCACTATTAATTATTTTGATTAAAAAAGTTGTTTTTAATTAAAATTTAGTAATTTTCACTATTCATCAAAATATGAAAGTTATCCGAAAAGTAGAAAAATTTCATCTTAGGCTAAATTCGATATTCCGAATCCAGAAATAAAGTCCATTTTAAAATATAAAATATATATAATTTCAAAAAGTAGGTATTACTATTCATAGGGGCTAGTTTGATTGGTTATGGTGTGTTAGAACTCGGTGTTGCGTACAACACACGCTATCACATTATTCAAAGAGAAGCGTACCGTAGAAGCTTGGGGTGTTACATTCTCCCATCATTCAAATAATTTTGTCCTCAAAATTTCTAGAATACTACCGCATGAAAAGACTCAGGTGGTTCTTCATCATAAGTTCCTCGGGTTCCCACGTTGCCTCTTCCATCTTATGGTTTCTCCACAAAACTTTTACCAGACACGTCGTCCAGTTTCTCAGTACTTGTTCTCTTGTATCAAGAATCCTGACGGGCTCTTCGCAATAAGACAGATCGGGTTCCAGTTCTAATTCTTCATAGGTGAGTACATGCGTTGGGTCAGGCATGTATTTCCTCAACAGAGATACGTGGAACATATCGTGAACTTTGGAGAGACTTGACGACATTGCCAATCGGTAAGCTACAACCCCAATTCGTTCTAGAATTTCGAAAGGTCCGATGTACCTGGGACTCAATTTACCTTTCTTACCAAAACGTATGACTCCCTTCCATGGAGATACCTTCAGGAAAACATGATCACCGACTTGAAATTCCAGATCCTTCCTTCGATTATCGGCATAGCTCTTCTGCCTACTTTGAGCTGCTTTGATGTGATTTTGGATTACCTTCACCTTTTCCATCGTTTCCTCCACCATTTCTGGACCTACAAGTTTTCTTTCACCAACGTCATCCCAACAGGTTGGTGTAAAACATCTCTTTCCATATAACGCTTCATATGGTGCCATCTGAATACTCGAATGAAAGCTATTGTTATAGGAAAATTCTACCAGAGGTAAATATTGATCCCACATACCCTGAAAGTCAAGTGAGCAAGATCTCAACATGTATTCTAAGGTTTGAATAGTCCGTTCTGATTGTCCATCTGTCTGAGGGTGGTAAGCAGTGCTCAAATGAAGTTCAGTATCCAGTGATTTCTGAAGACTTTTCCAAAATCTTGAAGTAAAACAGGGATGACGATCAGAAACAATCGATAGGGGTACTCCATGAAGTCTCACAACTTCATTAATATATAGTATTGCTAGACGTTCTAGGGGTAGATATTTCTTATAGCAATAAAATGTGCTGATTTGGTAAGACGATCAACAATAACCCATATTGCATCATTCCTTCTAGGAGTCTTTGGTAGCCCCATGAAAAATTCCATCGTAATATTGTCCCATTTCCACTCTGGTATGGGAAGAGGTTGCATGACTCCTCCAGGCTATTGCCTTCCAGCTTTAACTTGCTAACAAACCATACATCTTGACACAAAATCAGCAATCTCCTTCTTCATATTGTCCCACCAAAAATGTTCCTTCAAATCTCTATATATTTTGGTGCTCCCATGGTGTATAGAGAAATTGGAACTATGAGCATCATCCAGCAATTCCCTTTTTAGATCAGGTATATTGGGAACACAAAGTCTCTTCCCGAATTTCAAAATTCCATCTTCATACACAAAGTATCTCAATATCCCATCATTCACAGCTTTAATCTTCTTTTGGAATTCTTCATCATAGGTATGAGAACTCTTAATCCTTTCTAGTAAAGATGGTTTGGAAACCATTTGAAAAAGCATTGATTTTTCACCTTCCCTGGTTATACCCATGTCCATCTTTACTAGATCCATGAAAATTGGATCCCTTTCAATTCTCATCATGTTCAAAACTCCATGGTCTTTTCTGCTCAAAGCATCTGCCACCTTGTTTGCTTTCCCCGGGTGGTAGTGTATCGTACAATCATAATCCTTGAGTAATTCAAGCCATCTCCTTTGCCTCATGTTGAGTTCTTTTTGTGATAAGATATACTTCAAACTCTTGTGATCAGTATAAATCTCACATCTTTCACCATAGAGGTAGTGCCTCCATATCTTCAAAGAAAAGATCACAGCTGCTAACTCGAGATCATGAGTAGGATAGTTTTGTTCATGAATTTTCAACTGTCGTGATGCATAGGCAATAACTCTATCATTCTGCATAAGGACACAACCAAGTCCTTTCTTTGATGCATCACTATAAATAACGAACCCATCATTCCCCGATGGTAGAGTCAATATAGGAGCATTGACTAATATTCTCTTCAGTTCTTCGAAACATTCTTCACACTCTTTTGTCCAAAAAAATTTAACCCCTTTACGTGTGAGCTTCGTTAATGGGTTAGCCAATCGGGCAAAATTCTGGACGAAACGTCGATAATAACCTTCCAAACCAATAAAACTGCGTACCTCAGTTATACTCGTAGGTGCTGGCCATTCTTGGATTGCCTTGGTCTTAGAAGGATCAATAGATATTCCATCTTTAGAGACAATATGGCCAAGAAAAGAAATCTCATGAAGCCAGAATTCACACTTGCTAAACTTCCCATATAATTCATGTCTTCTCAGAGTCTTCAAGATAATGCGCAAGTGATTTTCATGATCTTCGTAGATTTTAGAGTATACTAAGATATCATCAATAAATACCACCACAAATTCATCGAGATACTCCTTGAAAAATCTATTCATCAGATCCATGAATACAGAGGGTGCATTAGTCAATCCAAAAGGCATTACAGTAAACTCGTAGTGCCCGTACCTGGTTCAAAATGCTGTCTTCGGAATGTCTTCCTTCTTTACACACAACTGATGGTATCCAGATTGAAGGTCAATATTTGAAAAGTATTGAGCTCCATGCAGTTGGTCAAATAAATCATCAATATGAGGTAGGGGATACTTGTTCTTTATTGTTATAGCATTGATCTCCCTGTAGTCGATACATAACCTCATAGATCTATCTTTCTTTTTAACAAAAAGAACAGGGGATCCCCATGGAGAAACACTAGGGCAAATAAATCCCTTATTACTCAATTCCTCTAGTTGTTTCTTTAGTTCAACTAATTCTACAATGGACATTCTATAAGGGGTCTTCGATATAGGCCTTGATCCAGGAATCAAATCAATGGAAAAATAAACTTCTCGTTCTGGAGGATGTCCAGGTAAATCTTCCGGAAATACATCTACAAATTCTTTCACAATAGGTACATCCTCTATTTGAACATTAATTTCCTCACCCACAGTTATTTCGTTCTATTCCTCCCTAATAATTGAATTTAGTTGAGCTATTGAGGGTGGATCTAAATAAGAATTAGGTGGTGACAATTCTGCTCTAAAGATAAGGTGTTCCTTATCATTATCATCAAGAATCGTAACCTCTTTCTTCTTATAATAAATCTTCGCATCATAGTTCGAAAGCCAGTCCATACCGAGGATTATATCAAACTCAATCATAGGTATGACGATGAGATCAGCAGATAACGAACATTTATGTGCTCTAATGGGGACTGATTCACAAAACTTTGTTGCAATGATACTTCCCTTAGGAGTTTTAACTGACAATTCTCTTGTTAAATCAAATTGGAAATATCTAATTTTCTTAGAAAACTGGGAAGATATGAAACAATGCGATGATCCAGAATCAAATAATGCATTTTCTAAACTTGAGGAAACCATTAAATTACCTGCCACCACGTCTTTCAGAGCTTCTACCTCAGCAGTAGTGATAGCATAAGCCTGGACTTGATCCCTTGGCCTTTTCTGAGGTAAGTTCTCCTGACGCTTAGGACATTCATTTGCATAATGTCCCATCTCCCTGCAATTGTAGCACTGAACGTTGGTGGCTTCCTTCTTCCCTTTTCAATCACGAGCTTGGTGGCATTTTTCACCACACTTGTAGCAGACTCCCATTCCCTTCAAGCAAGTACCGGGGTGTTTCTTCCCACATTTACCACAGGATGGATATTCAACCTTTCCTTTCTTCCCCTTATTTCCATTCCCAGATTGATCAGCAGGCCTCTTCTTCTCTTGTTTTTCTTTAAAGTCATAAGACTTAGAGAATTCCTTTTCGGTCTTGATAGCACATAAGACAATGTCTTCGTACGATGAAAAGGATTGTGAGACTAATGCTCGATGGAGAAATGGTTTTAACCCATCAAAGAAACGATCAATATTACTTCTTGGGTTACGTATATAATCTCCATCATACCTTGCTAACCTTGTAAAGTTAGCCTCATACTTTGTGACATTCTCATCCTCCTTCTGTCTCAAACTCAGAAATTTCCTTTCCATATCTGCTCGATGGTCGCGAGGAAAGTATTTTTCTAAAAATATATCTTTGAACTCCCTCTATTCCATATTTGATACTTCATCATCTTCCTTCATGTTTTGAATCAATGACCACCATTGATCAGCATCTCCAGTGAGGCGGTAAACTACCATGATAACTTTTTCCCTTTCACTACTCCCCAAAGCCTGAAATATTTTCTCTAGGGAATTTATCCATTGCTCAGCTACTAAGGGATTTGTACTCCCATTGAACGTTGGTGGTTGTTGCCTCATGAATCGATCTAACATTGATCCTCCACGCTGTGGATCAGGGTGCTCCATACGGGTAAGGTTATTATTCATAACCTGAGTAAGTTGTCCCAGTATGGTGATTAGCTGATCGACACCAGTTGCATCACCAGCTCCACTATAATTATCTTGAGCAGGAGGGAAATCCCTACATGGAGTGCGTGTATTGATACGGTTTCCATTTCTTCCACTAGGCGCCATTTCTAAACAATGGCATAAACTAGATCAGTTTATGAATCAAAATACATAATCCCATACTTATAAAACACTTAACATAAATTGAACTATTTATGGATATAATACATAATCATAAAAATATTTTCTTTGAGGAAGTATATACTCATAAACTCTTCATAATTATTTGTAAAGAAAATGAGTGTTATCATAAGCATATCCCCTGGGAGTGTCGTAACCAAGAGTGCAGCAAGGCCCATTGTCGTGCACCAGTTCCCGTTCGAGTCTAGCTCAAAGCAGTGTTTTCGGGTTTTACCCCTAGGTACATCTGTGCCAGAGCCGCCTCTACCTGCTCGTATCCAGACAGGGATGTATTGCTCGGAAAACTCACAAAATCTCTACAATACCAAAATTCTAGGAAGTTCTTCTATACTAATCCTCAAAGTTCATCTTAGGTCTACGTGCTCTAATCAGAGTTTATCTAAATCTAGCTTCCAAGGTTTGTACTAAACTTCCTCTGATACCAACTGTAACGCCCCGACCCTAGTTACCTAGAGTCGGTGCATTATTACATAAAATTGGCATGATCACAAGAAAGATCAAATCTCGAAAGACCGATTGGTTTAGTAGCCTTGGAAACACTAGATATATTCATAAGTCTTACATTACATCATAAAATGAAAAACTACTACAACAACATATTGTCTCCATAATCCACACTCATATCCCCACATAATATCCCTGCAGGTCATTCATAATTTACTTCTTCACTTCCTGGGAAAAATAAAACATAGAAAAGGGGTGATCTCAAATGACCAGTAAGGATAACAATATAGCGGAAACTTTCATAAATAAGAATAAACATTTAAGGCAATGTATAACTAAAACAAAAGCCTTTCAAACTTGAACTTTCAACATGGTATGGTATAAATAAAATGAAATAATGCCATTTACTTATTCACATGGATATTCTACTAATCGAATAATCACATGCAAAATCAATAACCACTTTCATAATGTTGGAATGCATAATGCCAAACTATCATAACCACATAGCCAAGGCATTGTGCCAAGACTACAAATAAGATTTTTCCAAGGCCTTGTGCCAAGATACTAGTTTGTCTCATGATACCTACCGATGCATCGAGGAGCTATAGTGGTCTCCACCCGTCACATATTAAGTCCAATGCATTCCCATATGAAAAGGTTTAAACATAACATAAACATTCGTATTAAAACTAGCATACGAAATGTCAATAATTTCACGATAAAATATGAATGGTATAAAAATAGCACATCCACAGTCAAAAATATCACAAAACCTTCAATACAACATAGAAGTTTTGTATCATAATAAATCAACTTCACATAAGTGTAAAATCCAACAAAGGATGTTGACATAGATGAAATCAAAACTCTTTTTAGAGAAATATCTCTTTTTATTTTGAAATCATTTAAGTTCCATATAAAATAAAACATTTTCTTTTAAAATATTCTTATAAGCTTGTAAGGAAAGCTTTGAAGATTTTATAATGGCGGAAAATAGCCTCACCCACCGTATAAGTTAAAAAAACATTCTTACCTTAATTATGTCAAAAAGGTTTAAAAAGGACCTTGTTTTGAAAACGACGGAAAGATTCCTTTATAAACCTCTTATAAAAAGTCAAACAAGGGTATGAATGACTTTAACCCATATTCTTGTAAATAATAAAAATGTTTTGAAATACATTTTTAAGAAAACATGGATGTGGATGATAAAGAGATCCCAGTAGATTATTACATATAAACAACCTCGGATAATGAAGAGATTGTGAAATAACCCTTACCAATTTGGTAACTTATGAAACATAAAACCCATGAAAGAGGTATCATACAATGAATATGTAAATACACATAAATTAGAGTGTATTACACAAAGAATATAATTATGGGCAGTACATACACCACACAAAAGGTGATGGTGGCAATATGGCATGAATCTCACGGGAATAAGGAGTGAGATGAAAACCCCTTACCTTGTACTTTTCCTTGGTTGGGGTAGGTTAACCTCCTATATAATGATGAAATAATTGTTATTAAATTATACAAGAATCATATATATTAATATGATATCATATATTATCTTTTAACATTGATTTGTTAATAATATCTTAGAATTATCGTCGTTTCGGGTGTTAACTTACTCGTTTTCTTTTATATGTTTTGTTACATAAGCCATGTTTGTTGTATCTTATTAATATCCATAATGATATCAAGTCCTTAAACATTATTTTTAAATCATCAAATGATAATTATACTTGAATGGATACGATGGAGAATGAATCTCATTGCGTTCGTGGAGACGGTAGTCCGTACGTACGCACGAGCGACAATATCATTCTTTTGATATTAAAATAATATATAAATGGATGTTATATCATATATACAGAATCATTAACATGTTATATTTATTATTTACATGAGTTACACATCATTATTATACCCATCTAAATAATAATATATTGAATAACAATTACACCACGACATGGAGACGGTAAGCCGTACGTACGCACGTATGGTGACATGTTATTCAAAGGGTGGATAGAATACTAAATATGGTTGTACCATATTTATAATAACATCATAGTATATATATGATACTGGATTTATTATTTTAGAGTGGTAACAACAAATGAAGAAGAAGTGGAAGAAGAAAGGAACTTGGAAAAGGGTGGTGAAATCATTACCTCTTCTTCGGTTTCTTCCTTTTGATTTGATCAAAAGGGCTCCTTAGGTTGGCTTTCTGATCAAACTAAGGCCTCTAGGTTGTAGTGAGGGAATTTGGGAGAGTATTTGGGCAGAGGTTGGCCGAACCAAAAGGCTTTGAAGGTGTTAAGAAATGAGAAGGAGGAGTGCCCTTTTATAAGAGGGGTGAGGGGCACCTTTAGAAAAGCTAGAAATATTAGTTTATAATAAATTAATATTCGGTTTCTAAAGGCTCCAAAGTTTATTATTTAAATTTTAAGGTGGGGATAGGTCGAAAACAACTCAACCAATAGAATTTAGACAGGTTTGGGTACTTATATTAACCTTATCTTTAAGTATTAACTCTAAGTTAATTAGTTTCACTTTTACAACGTCTCTTTGTATTTTTATATAATATGGTTAATAAACTTACTATATACATCCAAGAGACCCCCAAGTGGTCCATTAATGATAAACCTATCATGATATAAGTCTCTTGTCCGAACATTATATTTTTAGGAATTTAATATCAATTAATAATATAATATTTGTTTTAAGAACTCTTTTATGTCAATTTTGGCACTATTCAATAGTTGATTTTTGTGAAACTCATAAAAGATTTATTACTTAGAAAAAAGTCAATTAAATCAATATTAATATATCATATTATCCTATAAAATTATTTTAATTCATTAAAAGTTTCATATTATATTTATTTGGGTATTTATAATATCAATTATTTTAATTTTTCACTATTATAGTAATTAATTCATCATCATTGTGTCATAAATAAATTAAATTATTTAATGTATAAAAATTATAAATAAAATTTCATTATGTAGGAAATCTTTTTATATTTCTAATGAATATTTATAATCTAAAATCCAACATATATAACCCTATGTAAAAATTGTTTTGCTAAAAGATATATGCTTGTGTCATTTTTGTATTCATTTTAACCTAATTAAAATAAAATGTCCCTATCACCTACAAGTGGCACCATGGGGTCCCAAAATCGACCCAAAGATGCCTATGGTCGAAAATTTATCAACCAATAAGGCTAGGACACGTTTTAGGGTAATTTAGTATTATTATAATATTATTTTTTTAACCCTTATTTACCGGATTTACCCTTAACCATGGTAAATATAATATTTACGGCAGTAATTATTCAAAATGTCTAAAAATAAAAGTTACCTATTTACACAATTTGAACATCCTGATTCCAAATATGGAATCCATTTTTCTAAATTCAAAACAAAAAAGTGGAAGAAATTAATTTAAAATTAATTCCCGCTGTCAAAACAAAAAGCGTGTTTTTAAGAGATAATAACTATCAAAAGATTGACACTTGTTTATGTTCGGTTTAATTGTAAAATTATGTCCAATGACCAAAATTATATTAAATGGTAAAAATATATTCTAAATATACTTTAAAACCACTCAAATTCATAATTTATCACTATTAATTATTTTGATTAAAAAAAGTTGTTTTTAATTAAAATTTAGTAATTTTCACTATTCATCAAAATATGAAAGTTATCCGAAAAGTACCAAAATTTCACCTTAGGCTAAATTCGATATTCCGAATCCAGAAATAAAGTCCATTTTAAAATATAAAATATATTTAATTTCAAAAAGTAGGTATTACTATTCATAACGGCTAGTTTGATTGGTTATGGTGTGTTAGAACTCGGTGTTGCGTACAACACATGCTATCACATTATTCAAAGAGAAGCGTACCGTAGAAGCTTGGGGTGTTACAAAACCCATCTCGAATAGTTCTATGTATGAAGAAGTTGTTCCTCACAGGCCAAAGGTATGACCATATGATTTTGAAATCACAAGACCGAACTCCCATCTAGCTTTCATCCCTCAATATTCTCCCCACTATCGTGTCCTAACCTCATTGAAACACATTATGAATCAAATTTTTGGTCCTCTTTAACTGTCACAACCAAATTAGGAATGAATGAAATTGGATGAAAAACTACAACATCACCCCAGTCTTCACATTTAAAGTTCATGTCAGCTATCACTGACATCAAATACTACTGATCTAAAGCTTCTTTTGCTAACTGGGAATATGACTTTCTACATAATGAATCTACCAATGAATTGCCTTTACCCAGTGTATAAATCAAGATGATGTGAAAAATTTGGAGATACTCCATCCATATTATTTGTCTTAGGTTCAAATATATTTTTGAGAAAATATGTTTCAAGCTCTTATGACCCATAAACACTATGAATTTTTCACCAAATAGGTAACAAAGCCATGTCCTCATATCCTGGATTGTGATAGCTAATTCTTAATTATGTGTTGGGTAGTTATTCTCATGAAACAGTAACTGACTTGACCCATAATCAATAGTATGATCTTACTACATGATAACACATACCAAACAAAATCCATTAACATCACAATACACCACATACCCTTTTCATGATTCTGGAAAAATAAATATTGGTGTTGATGTATGGAGAACATTTAGCTCTTGAAAAGAATTATAACATTCATCATCTCATTTAAATTGAACTTTATTCCTTTTCAAAACTATAATTGGTGAATCTTGTCATGAGAAATCATGATGGAACATCCGTAATAACCATCAAAGCCAAGGAAACTTCATATCTCGAATACATTCTTTAGCAGTTTCCAAGAGATAACAACCTATTTCTTTTCTGGATCCATAAAAACACCACTTTTAGAGATTACATAGCCAAGGAAATATACCTCTTGATTCCAAAAATCACACTTTGATAATTTTTCATACATATGATGATCTCTCAATATTCCCCACACTGTCGCCTAGTGTTGCTCATGCTCAACCATTTTCCTTAAATACACCAATATGTCATCTAAAAATACCACAAAAAAAGAATCAAAATATCATTGAAATATCTAATTTATCAATTCCATAAATATCACTAGTGAATTCAAAATATTGAAATTCATAACTACATACTCATAATGGATAAATTGGCTTCTAATTTTTTTTGTAATATCTTATTTCCAAACCCTCAATTGGTGATATTATGATCGAATTTCAATTTTGGATAACCATTGATCTCCCCTAAATTGATCAAAAATATCACTTATGTGTGGAATTGGATACAAATTCTTTATCATAACTTGGTTAAGCATACAATAATCCACACACAACCAAAGAGCTCCATCTGCCTTTATAATAAGCAAGACTGGTACTGCCCATAGAGACATTCTAGGCCAAATGCACCCATTGTTTTCTAGATCTTCCAACTATACTTTACATTCCATTAATTATAATGTTTTCATTATATTAGATGGAAGTGAGATTGTATTGGTCCCTTAAAAGAGAAAAATCATAAACTCTATTTCTCTTATAAGTGTAAATACTAAGAAAGTTTTAGGAAAAACATTCAGAAATTGATATTCTACTACAAGAAAATTTCTATTCTTAATCTTATACATAGATGCCAAATTCAACACTTCCATTTGGTATGAGATTATTACAAATTCTAGTGCTAACAATACTATTGGAATAGCCTTTACATTATAATCGCCTCTAAAGAGATGCTCAATAACACCACGAGTCATAAAACTAACCCTTCATGTATAATAGTTGATGTGAGCTTTGAACATTTACAAAAAATTCATACCCAAGATTATTTCATATACATCTATATCAATAATTGAAAAATTACATATCAAACCTACTTTATCAATAGTTATAATTCATGTTATACACATAAGGGCTCAACATTCTATTTAACCTAGAAGTGTTTGATGTTCCAAAATAGAAGGCATCATCTCAAAATTTAGACCCAACAAATCAATAGAATGAGAAGAAAAAAATGAATGGGATGCAACCATATCAAAAGAACATTTCAAAACTATAGAATTAAAAATAATCATACTTCTCACTATTGATGGTCCATATTGATCACCCACAATAAATTTTTCAGCTCCATATAATTGCTTAATCACTGGACATTGTTCTTTATTTCCTTTCTGAGATAGCCCTTGCTAACGAGTCAAGGTATTCCTAGAATCACCATATATATCTATGTTCTTATAAAGGGAATTATTCATCTACTCTTGTCCAATTAAATCATACAACGTCTACAACACCTGATATGTTCCCTAAACACCCGACCATGGGGCACTTCGACAATAGCACTGGTGATTTCCCATCTGGTTGCCATTTTGGAATTCTCTAGATGGGTCTATACAATCACACTTCATGTGATCCAAAGAACCACATTGGAAACATACTGGCTTCTCTTAGGTTTTGTAGGAATATTTACCAATCTATCAATATGATTTTGAGTCATACTCCCTCCTTGTAAATAGGAGTCCCTCTTCCTCTTGCTCTAAGAATTTGAGTTCCCACCAATTTCTATAGCTATCAATATGCTTCGTCCACCCATAGCACCAGAGATATCTTATTCAAACACTTTTTATCTATTTAACATCTCTTTATAATCCTTTATAAAGATAACAACAATATTTAATTTAATCTCCCACCTTATCCCTGGTTCAAAAATGTGTTTCTTCATGGACACACTAGTAGCCACTTTGTGTGTAAAGTAGACTAAATTCATAAATTTATCTACATACTCTATCACTATGAGGATCTCCTGCATCAAGATGGAAAAGTCTATCATTATTTTAATTATGAATGTTTGAGGATAGAATTATTTAATGACAAATTCTTCAATGTCCTCCCATGCAAGGCTTTGGTTTGATTTATATTGAACTACTGAATCCCGCTATTGGCTTGAAAGATCCTCCAACATATACATCTCCAATGTGACTTTTAGCTTCCATTGTGTGCCTACAAAATAAAATATTTGATTCATCATATTCATCCACACCTCTACATTCTCTACTTCTAAATCACCCTAAAAGTTGGGTGGATTCTAATTCTAGAACTGAATGGAATAATACACTTTCCTTGGTTCATCCCTTTGGTTCCCTCTATTCATAGCTTGAAAATTTTAGACAATACCCTGAACTTGTAGGGGTGGATGAATATGATGAATCAAATATTTTATTTCGTAGGCACACAATGGAAGCTAAAAGTCACATTGGAGATGTATATGTTGGAGGATCTTTTAATCCAATAGCGGGATTCAGTAGTTCAATATAAATCAAACCAAAGCCACATTTTTATTATCTTTTTCTGGTTGGTTTATACAACTCTTACCAGGTTCCATTGTCTATAGAGACAAAAAATTCAATAATTCTCTCTCTCTAGAAACATAAGGCTTAAACATTACAAATTTACCACATAAAAACTATCGCAACATTTCTTTCCAAAATTCATAAATTCCCACATTCATCAATTTTTTAAAATTTCACTATGATTTTGAAAATAAAACCATTTTAAAAATACCATAACCATTCTCTTCTTAAAATATCTCATCTGAAAATAATTTCTACATTTTTCAAAAATCAATGCATTTGTACAAAATTATAAATCATTACTCAAAATTAAATATGTACACCTAGTGGGAAGTAATTTATAAAATTCATTCCATTATATTCTCAATGGATAAAACCATGACAATGACATTAAAAATCCTCTTAGTGTCTCCAATGTACTTATATACCCCTCCCTGGTAAATTTAATTCCATCATAAAAATGTTGGACATGTTTGTTTATACTTTAAATTTTATGTCCCAAAAATCCTACTCTTTCTACCATCTCAACTCTAGGAATAAAGTAGAATGAATTTTAACTACATGACTGAAAACCAATACCATTTTTTCCAAATGATTGGACTGACCAAGGCCGAGATCATTTTCATATAAAGGACCAAACAAGATGATACCACTTGTAACATCTCATCCCAACACATTGGCTTGAGTCAAGGAATTTCTACTTGGCCTTAGAGAACATCCCCAAGACACCAAAGGCTGACAATAAATGTCTAGGGATTCAATGTAACTGGGGGATTATTTTATATTGGAGAATAAACAACCACAACAAATCTTAGAATAACCATACCAATATATAATGCATGATAATAAAGTAATAAAACTCAAGAATAACAACTTAATATAAAACCAAACGATAATTAGAGTACCATAATAGAATACTTATAACATAAAAGTGCATAGCATAATAAAAATACAACAAAAATCAATGAATCCAATACATAACTCCATATCTCTCAAAATTATTTATGCTCCAACTCTACAATAAAACCCAAGTACTATGAAGCACATACTAAAGAACTGTGTTTCTTTACCTTTACCAATTTATTGACAAATAATATTTGCCAAAGTAACAACATTCCAAAGCAGGGGGTGAGTAATTAAACTCAATAGGCTTTCCCCAAATGACTTCCCTACACACAATACTATGATAGAACATGTTAGCACATTTATATAAAAAATTTATATGAAACATTTGAAAATATTTTATATCAAAATATATAACAATTACCATATAAAAACATTTTTCCAAATACAAAACCAATTTCTAATGAAAGAAACCAAACAAATCAACAAACCATTTCATGAATTCATTTGGTATTACCAATCCATTCCATGCAACCATACACACACACACTAATCCTCACAATCATGATTGTTACCATTTATGGTGGAACTTCACATCCATAACACCTCCCATTGATAGTGCCACTTCTCAACCATTATCCATCCCATTCAACTCAAACTTTACCATTTAAGACAAAAACCATTCCAAACCAAAATTGTACCAAACCATTTCAATAAAACAATCCTTTTATTGAAAATAATTTTCCAACCAATTTTTATGAATCAAAACAAAACATACATTTTGAAATCATCATTTTAAAATCATGTTACCAATTTTACTTTCCACCTAAAGAAAAAAATTTCACAATTCCATAAACTAAAAATAATATAGGTTTCCATCAAGAATTTCACAGAAAATTCAGTAACAATTTCAATCAAAACAATCTATTTTAAATCAAGACTTTGAGTTATATTAAGAGGAGTTGAGAGTGAAGAAGAGGAAATAGAGAAACATATTCAAGGATTTTCGACCAAGAATAATGGAATTATTAAACATTTTAATTTTATGATAGAATTTAAATAGGAAACTAAGGATTCACATTGATTATCCTCCCATTTATTCATGCAATGAAACACATGTATAAATACGATGGTCATTTCATGTATCATATACATGAATACGAGTCCTCTAAAATGTTTCATCTCATGAAACAATATAATAAAATGAGAGTTTTCATGAGAAAATAATAAATGATATCAATTCATCATTTTTATGCAAGTTTCAAGAACCAATTATTGTGGAGTAAACAGATCAGCCACAGGATAATAACTTAATTATGAAAAAATATTGTGAGAATCATTGATGAAAATAAAATAAAAATAATAAATAGTAGGAAATAAATTGAGACAATTATATTAATGTGGAAAAACCCTTCAATTAGGAGGATTAAAAAATCATTGGGGAAAACTAAAAAAACATTCCTATAATTAGGGAGTCTATAACATTTATGTAAAGCCTAAAAGTGGAATTGTAAATAGAGCGTACAAAAACCTGTATGAAAAACAACACCTCAATATGCCTCCAATTTTTCTATGATAATCATATGTGACAAAATTTCACCCTAAGGATATTAAAATCAAAGCGGAATCATTGTAGAACCTCAAATAATTTGTTGCATAACTTGATTTTTCATTGCTCATTGGTTCCCTCTATATACTATTTCCCATTCTCAGAAACTATCACCCACGTATATGTTTCTTTTTTTGAACCCATTTGCAACACAATTATTGAATCCCTTTTGATAATACTTTGAAATATGTAAAAACATGTACACAAAATTGGAATTGAAAAAGATATCCATGGGATAAAAAAATATATCCCCATTCAGAATGACACGTGAGGTGTTGGTGGGAGATAATGAAAATTTTAATCCCCTAAAAATCTCCCTTATTTCCACTTTTATCTCCTAAAAAACAATAAATAGGATAAACCTAAACAATATCCTCCTTAATCATATTAAATAATGAGATATCATCTAACAAAATTAGATGGAAAGAAAACCGGTTGGTATCGCACCAACCATTACCATCTATAAAAAATATGACAATTCTCTTTTATAGCTCTAATAGATACCTAAAATCCCCCCCCATAAAAGAAATACAAATGCTAAAATTTTCATCATACTCGATTATGTACATCCCTTCTGAACTATATTGGAACAAACAACACCTTGCTCCCCTATAATAGTGATCGTCACATAATCAAAAGTACTTGAAGAAACTAATTTCTCCCTCTTCTCTACATCCAATGAGTAGTATTTAACACTCAACATGTCACCTCAATCTTTTATTTTAATTCCTTCTTTACTAAGGTAATTTTTAAAAGAAAAAGAATAAGGTTCAAAACTTGAAACACCTCACATGGCATGATTCAACTTCCAAAAATTATTCATCCATGTAGAGGGTATTCGATTAATGAATGAAGATCTTCTATGCCACAGAACTGACAAAGACCCCTTTTCAAAATCATTTTTCACTTCATTGCACACCTTCCCATCGGTCCTATAATGTGTGTCATCCATTATGTCTCGCAAATATACCATCGATCCTATAGATAATATCCATATTTCATGGCTAAATGAACTCCTGAACTCATCATTATATAATGTATAGAAAGGTAAAAAAAAAATTTGTATAGCTATCACATGCCGCAGATCCCTTGAAATCAACACACAATCTTCATTCGTAGTGATACAGGTATCGTCAAAACCAATTACATTAGTATAATCATAATTTCCAATATATAGTATACCAATTCACTTTCTTCATATGAAGAGAATATTTCCTTCATTGGTGAAATACTGTACAACTCTACTAAATAAACCACCCATACGTTATACTGATATGACCCACCATAATCAATTCCAACTAAAAGTAAATATCACTCACCCAGTTTAAGACTCACACTGGTATCCTAATAATTGGTATTAGGTGTCTTCTTTTCATCTTTGATCTTTTTCAAAGAATAGATATTTCAATACACATGAACCCTTATCCCAAAAGAAACACTTGACATGTATATTTGTATTCAACTAACCTCTTTGATTTTTGTGTCTATCTATCACAACCAAAATACCACTATTACCTAAAGAATCACCATCATTGGTCTTTTTTCGAGTCACATTCATCAACAATGATGAAATTACATCATCCAACTTCAGAGTATCTTTATCAAACAATAATGAGGAAACAAGATAATCATGTAAATTAGGTAATGAACCCAGGAGAAACAAACATTTTTCTTCTTCCATTTCAATAGGTACCACATTACCTTTTTCATTGATCTTGACTGCTGTTGAAGATAGGTTCACCAGAAGGTTAGAAAAATCATCCAAATTATTACCTAAATCTATGTTCAATAGAATTACCAAATGATACAATCATTATATATATATAAATGATTTGGGAGGGATTTTAATTTAAAAATGCTTTCAATATTCACCAAAATCTTATCCAAATATTTAATATTCATCACCTCCCACAATGTATTATCAACTAAATACATATGAGTCATGGTTGTATCTAGATATCTCATATCCTACCAATCCCAATAGCTAATATATTATGGATTCACTATTTTTTTATTCAGTATCTTCATTGTATTCTCATGGACCAAAATATTTTCTACTTGTTTCTACCATAGAGTAAAATCATTTTTCCCTTTAAACAATTTTATGTGGCTAGAAATATCATTGCATGAATCACCCATATCCAATCACTAAGAAACATGGATAAACCCCTTTAATTATAGTTTTAAGAGTGAAAATAAATTAGTACTATGATAATAACTCAATTAATGAAAAATATTATGAGAATCACAAAAAAATTAAAGTACAAAAATAAATAGAAGGAATTACATTGAGACATAGATTTTAAAGTTAAAACCCCCTAGAATTTGGATGATTAAAAAAATGGGGAAACTAAAAAAAATTACACTATAATCAGAATGTCGATAAAATTCAAGTAAAGTCTTAAACATAAATTGTAAATAGAGCGTAGAAAACCTGTGTGAAAACCCACACATAGATACACCTCTTCATTTTCTCTGATTATCGACAATGAAAAAATTTCACCACTTAGATATCAAAACTGAAAAAGTTTCCGCATTACAACATCTCAAATAAGCCATTTCAAAACCAAATTTTTCATTTCTCACAAGTTCCCACTACATGTGGCTACCCATTCCTAGAATCTATCACCCACGTATCTACTCTCTTTTTTTCACACCACATTTGCAGCAACCCTACTTCTCCCATTTTAATAATCCTTTCGAATCCCTAAAAACATGTGTGTATAATTGAATTTCAAAAATATAACCATGTGATAAGAAAACATATATACCCATTCAGAAGGAAATATGGGGTGTTGATGGGAGATATTGAAAATTTCAAACCCCTAAAAATATCTATTCTTTCCATTTTAATCAATTAACAAATAAAAAAATAGGTTGAACCTCAACACTGATATATTATGAATGAAAATAATAATTTTCATGCAACACATAACTTCCTATATATCATATATATACACAAGGCTTTAAGGAATATTACTTTTAATCTCCCACTTGAATAAAAACCTAATAGACTTTGTTTCATTTCACTTTATATTATATCGTACACAATAACTTGTGAACCCAAATCCCAAACTCATTTTGGATATATTCCAAAACACTTTTTGAAATCTATAATTAACTTCACCTTGTATCACATATTATGTAATCCCTAGTGAATGCTAATCAAAAACACATTTTTATTAACTCTAAAATAATTTTAGAGCAACTATCTATGTCAAACTCAATCACCATTCAATCAAACACAAAGTGTGACCCCATGTGAATTTATATATTTGACAACAAATATTAATCTCTACATCCATATATGTAATCATATAGTGACCATTAGTAAAGCATGAATTCCACTCATGCTATAAAGGGTCTGAAATGATCTCTATAAAGCATAAGTATATCTATATCTATGACCACTAGTTTGCATCATAAGAAAATGTTCATTATAATATTTTCCCTTTATCCAATACATTGAGTGGCCATGGGAGAACTGAGAATGTCAATCCCATATATCCAACTCTTATATTCTCGACTCTCTGAGTGTCAACTGATCTGATCAATGAATACATCACACGCCGTTCATCCTTATGGATAATCACATCACATGTCCCTTATCTAGATAGATATAAAATAACTATATGTGGACACACACTCCCATAGTTTATCTCAACAAAGGTACTAGATGTTATACTGATCATACAAGAGGAAAAATATCATCTTCGTTAAGCTCCAACTAATGAAATGATCAACAACATACCCAAACACCCTCGTATTAGCTATGTCAATATGTAGACTTATGTATGCATGGTATCAAAGTATGAAGGTCCTAATTCTAGGTATCTCTCCAACCATAAGGTATCATGGACTCAAATATGCTTCATGCACACCTAATATACCAAATACATTTGGATGACACTTCGTGTGGTATACTTAGTAGGACATCTAGTGTACACAAAGAATCCCATTATTTATTTTGAACTTTATGAGCCTATTCTATATATCTACACATGAATCCTACTCATTTTAACCTTAACATTACGCCCCAACCTATAATACTCCATGTTGAACATCGGTTACAAATAAACTAAAATTCTTACTTTGAGAGGTCAATTATCATTTCACTCTATGAAATTTAATCTATATGACATTTATCTATCCAACATGAATAAATGAGAAAATGGAGGTTTCCTTTAATATGATACATTTTTGTATTCTTAAAATATTTAGGAATATTTTAAAAACCCAACATAATCACTGATTTGTCATATTATATATGATATAATGCCAAATCAGTCTTGTATTTGTTTTACTTTCTAGGTTTTATTAACTCTATACATTATATGTAATTCCTATCACATCACTATGTGACCATATGATAAAAATGTACCAATAAAATCTTTATTGAGAAAAATATATGTAGTTTTTCATTTTGAAAAATGGTGATATTTATAAATCACATTACTAACTGTTCAACATATGAACATATTAAAAAATCTTAACATTATAGCATCAAATGTTACAATGTTGACTTCAGTTGTCTACATAGAACCCTTTCTATGTTTATCATCATTAACATTATAACACTATTCTATCAAAAAAATTCTTATAAATAATGTAACTACTTACATTACTAATTACTATTAAATCCTAAATCTCTTATGATATTAAGTAGAATTCACTTTAAACATAGATTTTTGTAATTATTTATTTTTAAACTTTAAATTTTGTTAAGTCCAAACATAATCCCACTAGCCTTTTAGATATTATATTCTCTTTATAATATATTACTAAGATATACAATACATTTTTTGTTAGTAAATAACATTTATTTCATTTCAGTGGGAATATTAAATAGATAAACTATACCATATATTTTATTTTATGAGTTTGGAACATTTTTATTATAGAAAATACATTAGTAAAATATACAACTAATGGGTGGAAGGAAAACATTTCAATATACTATAACAAATAGTTAGTTAAACAATTTTATACTGGATAAAAACATTTATCCATGTATTCTCCTCAAAACATGATATAGAAATTAATGAATCATAAATTATGTGTATATAATTAATAATCTCATACTTTTTCACAAAAACCCTTTATAATTGAACAACTTCTCTTATCACATAAGGGAAATGATATGGAGATTAAAAATTTTAGTTAGATTTATTTGAGTTTGATAAAATCCTTTACATTAAAATCCTTGATATAGTAACTATTTTATACATTTCATGAATATAAACTACAAGATAAATCAATTCTTCATTTGATTTTGAACTCCTATATGTTTACAAAACTTTTTAAAATATACAATTAGAATAAAATACCTTTTAAAAAAATTAATTTTTATAACATTTATACTTGAAATGGAAATTCCATGGAGTTTCACAAACAAGTTTAGGTATATATTGGATAATCCAATCACATTGAATTATTACTATTCCTTCTTAACAACCCAAGGTTTCAATGAAATTGATTTAATTCTTAAAGAAACATTATTGAAAATTTCAACCAACTTTTGTTTTCTTCTGGTTTGATCTTTTAGATACTTGTACAATCTATACAAAACTAGAATCCATACATCAAATTCCCAATTCATTATTCTCAACATTTTGATATTATTGATTAAAATATCTTTAAATTCAATCATATTATCAAAATATTTCTATAGATAGAAATAAGATAAATTCCTTAAATAGAACAATCCATTTTAGTATTCCATTAAAGCATACTATATAATTGATTTTTATAAACAATAATTTTTTAAAGGTAACCTTTTGTCTCACAAAGTTATTTAAAATATTCAATCATATTGAGTATGACATGTTGCACCTGATCATATTGAGCCTATGAGATTAAAATCGCCATACCCAATCACATTGAGTATATGAGTGGAGACTAAGATTCATTTGGACATTTTTCATCTAATGCATTTGAAATCTTAAATTAATCAATTTATAATTCCATGAGAATCTATATTCACTTGTTGAAGAACTTCAACACTTGGTTACCAATGAAGGATCTGTTCCATCATATAGACTTTTTCCTTAAGAAAATTTCTTAACGTACCAATATTTCTTAATAACTTTTATTAAAATTCTAGTATTTGGAGTAACCTACGTTAAGATTATCCTTATCAGATATTAATTACAATGTTTTCGCTTGATAATCATAATGATGACATTATTTACAACATATTATTTTATTATATTAGTATCATGTTTTATTTACTATCTAATAAAAAGATTTGTTAAATGATCTCTCACTAAAATGATGTCCCCCCATGAATCTTCATCATATCCATTAGTATTCCTAGATCCATATCATTGGAATAATAATTTCTTTCCAACATATCCCATGTATTTTAGGTTCTAATGATCTCCGATACCCTTCAATGTTTGATGATGACCTTGGTTTTCAAGTGTGTGCATCATTTTTATACTATTCTTATGTGTTCGGTGATTAATTTCATTAAGTAAACATTATGGATGATTTTAGCAGAAATATACCCAAGTCTGGTAAATCAACTATAAGATGTTTTTGGCTATGTGTTGAAAATGGATATGTCAACCGCCTATCAAAATGAATCGACTACATCAATCAGATACATTGTGAAATCACCTACATGGAAATTTTCTACATCAACAAGATCACCAACATGAGAAATTAGCTACGTAGATAATTAGGATACGTAAAATGGTTACATGGAGTAATCGATTATGTGGATCACCTATATGGTGAAATCACCTACATCATTTCAATCAGATACATCCGTTTCAGCTATATGAGTAAAATACCTACATAATATAATTTGGCTTTGTGAATCAAAATCAGGTTCATGAATTCAAATATGAAAATAGGTTATGTGGATTCAAATCTGTAATCAGTTACATAATACTAAACGTTTGTATTTATTACCATTGAAGCAATCGAGTGAGTATTGTAATTATTTTTTAAAATCCTAAAAATCTTGATTACCACTTTAAGGTAAAATAATTTATAATAAGAACCAATTACCGAGATAGAATTATAGTACAATGATAGTTTATTTCCCTATACTATTTACAAGGTATTTCAAGGAAAATGATGTTTCACTAATATTTTATTATAAAGATCATGTTTTTTGAATTTAAAAAATCATTGTATGCATTTAAAAGTGTGGAATCCTTTTTTTATAAGATGTTTTCTCAAAGAATAATTGAATTGTACAAAATAAATATAGAGAAATATTTCTCAAAAACTCTATAAAGTGACACTTTATTTTATATGAAAATAAGGAATAATAAGTATCATCTCAACAACTATGATTATTAACAATCCTTTCTAAGTTTAGATGAATCTCCTTGAGCTTATTATTCTTTAGATCATCTATCTTAGTGATTTTTTCTTTTTTGTCACCCATATTTTATTGTTGTAAGCAGAAATTTATAAAAACTCTATATTTATTATCTTTAGTTGTAATAGTTCCCCAAAAAATATCCATTTAAAATTATTTTTTGTAAATAATATTTGGATCCTAGTTGAAATATCCTGTGACTGAATGAAGTGTCAACTGCTTGCACTTAGTCATGCAATCCCTGAAAAATGGACTGGAAGTCCTTGGAAAAAGGAATTGTCTAGTGAAAATCATCAATCTCATAGAGAAGAGTAGTGGTAGAGTAGAATAGGGGACTTCTATTACCCAAACCACTATAATTATATGTGTATATTTATCTTCTTTATACTTTTATTTCCATTGCATACCTTCTTAATGAATAGATCAAAATCCCTTCATAAAATAGAGGGTGTTTTTTCTAAGTGAATAAAAATTTAAATAACTCAATTCACCTCCCTCTTGAGTCTTAATACGGTAAGTTGCTATCAAAATTTTCTACCAAAGGGACTAATTCATGAGTTATCCACTATAAAACATTGAAATCTAAATATCCCTTCAATAATGGCCACTATGACTAAAAAATGAGAAGGGATGTATATGGTCATAACACCCTATTTTAATGGTAAGAATTTTGGCTGTTGGAATGAAAAATGATCACATATCTAATGAACCTAGGTCTGAATGTTTATCTTAAATTCCTAAAGCCTTATATAATTTCAAATACATAACCAGAAATATGGGATGATGATACTGAATCAAGCTATGAACTGAATTATATAGTTATGAATTTTATAATTTGTGGATTAGGTGTGGATGATTTCTACAGAGTTTCTCAATGTCAAATATCCCATGAAATGTATACTATAATTTTAGTTTATTATGAGGGAAAATATAACATGTGGTCTCTCATATATAATACTATAAAACTAAATATTGACACTTTTATAATGATGTATGGAAAAATTATCACAAAATTGAATGGAAAGAATGTATTAAATAATGTTACTACTTTAGGGACACATATTACTAAACCAAATTTGGATCTAAAAGTTCCCAGAATACTTATAATAAGGTGGAGTGGTATTTTTGGTTTCTATCAAATGACCAACAAAAGTCAAAATCTTTAAAATAAAATATCTTATTGGTACCCTGATGTTGGATAAGGTATATATGGAGGCTGAGGCTATAAAAGATATGTTATCTAATATGGAAATCGCTACGTCAAATGTTTCAACCTCAAAGGGTGAAAATAAGTGTAAAGATATTAAAATAGTTGATCCATCTGATGAAATTTCTTCCAGTAGCTCTACCTCAGATATCAAGCTTGCTCAATTTTATAGAAAATCAAGAAGTTATATAAATAAGGAATATATTTTAATAAGATTTTAAATAAGAATTATAAGACAGATGGAAATTCTAAGAACGAAAGATGTTATGAATGCAAGAATGATATACATATCATGCCTGATTATCTGCATCATCAAGATGAAAAAATGTCAGAAAAGAAATACTTAAAGAAATTTGGCTATAAGAATAAGGATAAGAAATCAATAAAGAAAACATAGACTTATTCAGAAGATTATAGTGATGTTTCATCTACAGAATCATAATTTATGAATTCCAATTAAAAATCCAACATGTGTTTTATATAACATACTGATGAATTATATTATTATTATTCTTATGAGAATGAAACTAATGTAGTAAAAGAAAATTTCTCATTTGAGGAACTTAATGTATATTGATCCATGATAGAAACTATTTTCAATTCACTAAAAAAGGAAAATGAGACTCTCTAAGAATTATATGAATTGGTTGTTAATGAAAAATAGGACTTAACTAAAACAATTCTAGTTTTAAAAATTCAACTAGAAAATTATATTGTATCATGTGTTGAAAGTTATTTTTTTTGAAAAATTACAAAAATAAGTCCAAGGCTTTAAAGGTTATTCTAGTTTATTTACTAAATGTAAAAATTATTTAAATCAAATTATTAGAAAAGGAAAATATCATAAAACAAATATGGTATATGAAGTTAATGTGAAAAAAAAATGTTTTATAAGAACTATTTTATACCTAGTAGTAAAAATAAATATATTTCAAAAATCACTTGTTTTAATTATGGTGTTCTAGGAAACTATACAGGTAATTACAGTTTGAAAAACCCATATTTTTGTGGAGTTAAGAATTTTTTTCATCAAAAGTTTTTAAAAGGTAAATGATGAATGTTTTGGATAGAACAAACATATTTGGGTTCTAAAATAATTATTTTCTAACCTTTCTAGACCCAAGAAAATATGGGTAACAATACAATTTCTTATTTAATTTTTCTTTTTTGGTAAAAAGGTCCAAGATCACCAATGAGAGATGGTATTTGTATAGTGGATTATCAAGGAATATGAGTGGATATTTTTCTAATATTATCTCCTTATCAAAGATAAATGTATGACATGTCACTTTTGGTGACAATTCTAATGCAAAAATCATGGGTGTTAGAACTATTGGAAATATGAACTCTGCCCTTATAAAAAATGTTCTCTATATAGAAGGTTTAAAGCACAATCTAATAGGTATCTCTCAACTTTTTGATGAAGGTTATTTGTTTTATTTTTCAAATAATTCTTTTTACATTTTAAAAAGATAAAATTCATAAATTTAAGGAACAAATAAAAGAGAATGTCTATACTCTATATCATAATTAATTGAGTAGACAAAAGTTGAATTGTTTAAATGATGAAAAAATGAGTCATGGATATAGCATAGAATATTGGGACATTATAATATTTATTCATTGAGGAAATCATCCAAAATTAATTTAGTTTCAGATTTAACACCACTTAAATTGAATGAAAAGAAGTTATGTGATGCATTCCAAATGGAAAGAAACAAAAGTCATATTTTAAAATAATTAAATAGGTTTTAACTTTTAAAAACCTATAAATTATTCATATGGAATTGTTTGGGACATATAGAGTTAAAAGCCTAAGAGGGAAAAAAAAATTTTGTATACAATTATTTCTCTATATTTACCTCGTTTTTATTTTTAAGTATTAAAATTTATTCTTGTTCTGTTTGTGTATGATTTTGAAAAATGGTTCAAAAAGATAAAGATTAAAAAATTATTTCTTTAAGAATTGACTATAGATGAGAATTTTAAAATCATCAATTCAATTCCTATTGTTTAAAACATGGTATCAATTATAACTTTTCTACCCATAGGATGCCTCAATATAATGGTGTTGTTGAATGGAGGAATATGAATTTTCAAGAAATTTCTAGAACTATGTTATTTGAATATAACAAGACAACTCATTTTTGGTTTGATGTTGTTAATAAAAAATGTTATATCATAAAAATTGTTCTAATTATAACTTTTTTAAAAGAAAACACCCTATGATTTATGGAATAATTGAAAGAAAAAATCAGACACTTTAAGGTTTTTGGATGTAAGGTTTATATTCTAAAAACCAAGGATAATCTTGTAATGTTTGATCCCAAAGTTTCTGAAGGAATATTCCTAGTATATTCTACTACTTAAAAAGAATATAGAGTTTTCAATAAATGGTCAAATATTATTGAATAATCAACCCATGTAAAATTTGATTAATGTGATCCTTTAAATCAAAAAATAAATAAAATTGATGAACTAAGTGATTCTTTTGAAAACATGATATATGAATCTATTTTGATAATAAAAAGAATGAAGATTTAGAACATGATTTTCCATAACCAAATCCTGAAAGGTTGGATTCCAATCAACCTGAAATTATGCTTCCTAGATAGCCTAGAACCCTAAAGAACCATCCTTTATAAGCTCTTATAGGAATTTTAGATGATGGAATTGGAACTAGAAGGAGTATAGTAATCCTTGTAGAGTTTTCTACCTTTTTATCTTACTAATAACTAAATCCTATAGAATAATCCTTAGTATATAAAAATTGGGTTGTACCATGAAAGAGGAACTAAACCAATTCAAGGGGAACAAAGTATGAGAATTAGTTGATAGACCCTATGGCTAACCTCTAATAAGAATAACATTTGTTTTTAGGGATAAGAAGGATGATCATAGTGTGATAACTTGGAATAATGATATACAAGTATATAAAGGGTATAATTAGAAATAAGTTATAGACTATGAGAAGACCTTTTCTCTAGTAGCTATATTAGAATGCATTAGGATTATTTTAGACTATGTATCATATATTAATTTTAAATTATATCATATGTATGTAAAAATTAATTTTCTAAATGGATTTTTAATATAAGAAGTTTATGTTGAACAATATCCTAGTTTTAAAAATCCCCATTTTCCAAATTATATTTTTAAACATATCAAAGATCTTTATGGCCTAAAATTAGCACCAAGATCTTGGTATGGACATTTAAGTTCATTTATTTTTTCAAAGTTTTTCAGTAGGTAAGGAATATCTTACTTTATTTAAGAAAAATACATCTTCAAGTATTTTATTAGTGAAAATATATGTTTATGAGTTAATTTGTAGTTTTACAAATAAAAATTATGTAATGAGTTTTCAAAACTCCTGAAAAATATAATTTGAAATGAGAATGATGGGTGAACTAAATTTTTTCTATGTTTTCAAATTTATCAAAAAGGCTTTGAGAATATGATAAATAAAACCAAATATATACTATACATACTTAAAAGGTTTCAAATTTAAATTGGTAATATAAAAACTACCCCTATAAGTTCTAATGAAAAACATGGCTTGGATGAAACAGGAAAACCAGTTGAAAACAATATTTACATAGGAATAATTGGGAGCTTATTGTATTTGACTGCTAGTTGACCAACCATTTTGTTTGTAGTATGTATTTTTTCTCAATTTTAAGATAATTATAATTAATCACATTTAAAAGTTTCAAAAAGGATTTTAAGATATTTAAAATGAACAATATATATTTCCTTGATTTTTCCAAAAAAATATGATTCTAATTTAGTATTATACTCAGATGTCAACTTTGGTGTTTATAGACATGATACAAATTTTTCTTTAAGAACATGATATTTCCTAGGTAAATCCATGGTATCCTAGTCTAGTAAGAAGAAAAAATGTATTGAATTATCTAATAACAAAGAAGGATATATTGTTTTTGGTAGTTATTGTGCACAAGTGTTGTGGATGAAACTCACCTTAATGGACTTTGGATTCGATTATAATCACGTATCAATTAAATTTGATAACACTAGTGATATAAAAATTTATAAGATTAAAATAAATCATTCAATAACAAATAATATATAATTAAGGTAGAATTAACTAAGATTTCATGCCAAAAATGTGATATTTATCTTGAATTTATCACTATATAGAATAAGTTAGGAGATATTTTCACTGAACCACTTACATGTGATAATTTTTATCATATTAAAAAATAATTGGGTTTATTTATTTTTAAATAAATTGAATGTTTTTTTATTCTGATTTACATGAATATATTATCATTATTATTGTTGGAATTTAAAATTGACCATTCTATTGTAATATTTAGTTTAATGATATATGAAAATTAATATTTTCTTTTTTGTTTGTTTATTTAAAATAAAATAAATTTATAAAATAAAAATGTTTTTCTTAACATTAGTTTTATTTATTTATCAGTAGGAAGTAACCCCAAACTGAAATTGGGTATGTAAGAAAATTGGGACACAAGTGCATGACCTAATATAAAATCAGCTCTCAGCCCTTTCGTTATTCACATACGTAACCTCCCTTTGAATTTGAACAATCATCATTAACCACTCGATCCATGTTTGACCTTCAAATGGCCTTTCTAAATGGGAAATTCAAAGGGTGTGGATTATATAAGCTCCTATTCATATAATAAATCCAAAGGAAGAAGATGAAAATTTATTATAGGAAAGGCCATAGATATGGCATGTATGAAGACAACTGAAACGATGTAAAAGAAAGTGCTTGAGTTTTAAGGATGAAATTTTGTGTTTGATGAGACGAAGTAATGTTTTTAGGAAGAAATTAATTATTTTTTGATGAATGCTGAGTTTTATTTTAATCAAATAGTGGATGTAATCTCATCAAATGTTATAGGGAAGGCAGTGGCAATTTATTCCACTGAAATGGTTTATATATTTCATTTTCCCCGTGAAAAAAAGTTTCCTTTTTATCAGATTATTGTTGGGAAAAGATCAATAGGTATGATGAAAGTATTCAGGTTTTTGTTTAGAACCTCTATTTTTGAAAAGAAACCTATAAAAGTAATACCTACTAAATGGAAGGTTTTGTGTAAGTTGGTGTATATGGGTATAACATGGAGTGAAATTGAGATGGATAATTCTTTTTTATGATATATTTCTGATGTAAGTCTTGATCAATAATGAAAATTTGAGTTTTACAAGATACATGATAATGTTCATGTATCATTACCAAGAAGATCAGGAGCCAGGAACACCTGCTCCTAGGAAAATTTATTAAAGAAAATAAAAGTACACAATGAAATGTCAGAGAGGAAATTTACAAAGACGAGTGTAAGTCTCACCACAACAATCAGCTTGCACAAGCCTATCACAAAAATCTGGGGAGACAAAAGACCAACTTGAGCTCACATCGGCAATAGATTGCTTAGAGAGAGCATCCAAAACTTGATTAGCCTCACGATAGAAATGTAATACTTCAAGTGAAAGTGAATAAAAAATCTAGAGACATTACACCCAAACCGATAACATCCACCATGGAACATTTCTTGACCGCTCACAAAGAATTTGGACTGCAACAGTCGAGTCTGACTCAATCCATAGGTCATGCCAACCATACTGGACAATATATCTGATAGCCTTTATCTTGGCCCATAGATCAGCTTCAATGGCAGACACATTTCCAATATAATGGAAGAAACATCCTTTGACAAAACCTCTGTGAGTACGGAAGACACCACCACATCCAAAGGGACCTGGTGCACCAGAGGCAGCCCCATCTACATTAACCTTCAGCCATCTGGATATGGGTGGAATCCAGCGTACATGCTTCATCATCAAAGGTTTCCTTGCCCTACCATTCACACCAAGGGACCTCAATAAAACAATATCAAATACATCATTCCTCATGGAGCCAGATTGGATGGAGGAAGCAGTATGGATTGCACAATGAATTTCCAGAATAGCAGAGTGGAAGTTGGGAGCAATGTTATTAAAGATTACAGCATTCCTCGCCTTCCATAAGTGAGACAACAAGCTGTCCACAACTGCAAGGAGGAGCGATTTTACCTGCTCACTTCTATTAATCCTAGAAACAAATTGCAGCAGCCCTTCATCCAACTGAGAGGGAATGCAGCAATGGAAGATCTCTTGAACATAGGTCCATAACCTGGAAGTAAAGTTACAGGCGACAAAGAGATGATCAGAGTCTTCGCTAGCCTGAAGACAAAGCATACAAGCCAGAGCAAGATTGAATCCAATTTCATGTATCATTGTTGAAAAGTAAAAGAAAATTTAAATTATTATCCTTATGATAGATTAATTTTTTAATTTTTAAGGTGAAAATTTAAATTTAAATGTGGGTAATGTTCTTAAATTTCATAAAAGTAATACCCCATCATCCATTATATTGAGGATTGTTGAATATTCCTCGGATTTTGGTTCAAGATACTTGAAGGAAGTTGGTTAGGAAAGTTTGTCTCTAGGGGATTCATCTCAGACCACAATACGTAGTGATAACACACCTATTGAGATGATGTCTTCTAGGGGAGTAGAGGATAAAATGTCTATAATAACCAAGTCATCAATTACAATCATTAGTTATGAAGTTGGTGAAACTATTCATGTTTAAGAGGATGTGGCTTCATAGTACCAAGAGGCTGGTGAAGCTGCTATACCTGTTGAGGAAGATTAGTATGTGGAGACATTTTTTGTGACATCTATTGATTTTCAGGATGATATCCCTTCTATGACTAGGTTAGAAAGTTATAATGTTCAGAGAAGAATAGATATAGAATAAGTGAGTGAATAAGATGATCAAATTCTTCTTGGATCACCTGTTAATAAAGGAAGTGGTTATAATGGGTTTATGGAATCATAAAAGCATTACAATACACCATTAGTACCATCACCACCTTTAACTATTCAAGTAGTATCTCCTTTATCAATCAAATGTTTAGGAATATTTCAAAAATAAGTGGATGCTAATTATGTAATGATGGAGATACAAATCTTGAGATTAGATTATTTTGATTCAAAAATGGAACTAGTTACATGAAGATATAATATTAGAGAACATAAAGAGTCACCTTTCTCCATGTTATACTTTAACAAGTTATTTGTAATGGTGGATTCCCAAACAATGATGATCCATAGTCTTTGGATAGATCCACCTTTACAACAAGCTAGTTTTAATATAAGTTATAATGAATTTTAGGAAATGAAATCCATGGTAAGTAGTTTGAAAGATGTTTTCCCAACAAACGATCAGTTTAATGAGATTACAACATTGGTTTTATCTCAAGGGGATGTGTTCAAAAATCCACCATCAAGGAAATTAGATATATCTCAAGAATTTATCAATGATATCAAATCCTTTAGAGCTGATGTTAAAGATATCCTACACACATTGCAAAGTGTTTTGTTGGTTTAGTTTTAATTTATAATAAATCCCAACCCCCTGATGATTCTACCTAAGAAAATATAATTCTTATATATTTCTAGAATGGTGTTAGTTAGATGGTGTCAGAATTGAGTTTTGTTTCTTCACATATACAATGTATCCATGTTGATCTTATTTCTCTAGTGATGTTGGATGAGTTGAAAAAGGATCTTTTTATTCAATTTAATGATACCCATGAATCTTTTAATAAAAATAGTATTAGGTTATACATGCGAATGAAGGACTATGTTGGTCATCTAGAGAAATATTTTAAAGATATGGAAGAAAAAAATTTGGTTGTTGTAAAGAAAGTAAGAGATATAATTTCAAGATTTGTTAAACCTATCAATAAAAATAGTCAAATTATTTTTAAATGGATGAAGAAAATATTTTTAGTGGTTTTGGATTTGTATCCTAAGAAAGTGACAAGTTAAAAACAATAAAAAGGTTTAAAGGTTCTAGTTTAAGTTACATGAAGGTAAATGGTTGTTTACAAACATCTAAGGACAATTCCTTCTATGGAATCGATTATTTATATTCATGTAGTTCTAGGATTATTTGAACCCAACACTACCATTAGTGTTTTAGTTTATTTATATTCTCTCAATGAAGTTAATGAAGTTGTTTAATGTTTTTTATAGTGAGTAAAAATCAGGGATCATAATATGAAAATAATGGATGGTAGGATTATTTACATTCAACGTTTTTTGAATCAAATTATAAAGATGGTTCTCGTGGATATGTCCTCTAGTTTATCTACTGTGGAAATTTCTCCTCTACTTTTACATACCACTATAAGTGAGTCTATAAGTTTCAACTTTGGGAAAACAGAACATCTTAAGACATTTACCAAGAATGGATTAATATCAGTAGGTAAAATTCATATGGAAACATCTCTTATGATTCTTGAAATTTTCAATTCTAATGTTGTTTTGAGGATCTACTTGTGTTCTAAATCCCTATTTCAAATGACAAGAAGAATACCTCTTGGAATTCATATTTATTGTACTTATCAGGAAAGTAGGTAGTTAATAGAAGGTGTTTATAATCCTTCAGCACCATCATTTCAAACTCTAAATACCTCTAGAACCGATCAAAACTTAAAATCACATCCACCTAAACCAAAATCTTAGTTGAACCCCATTCTAACTCCCGAGTTCTCTGACAAATATTTTGTATTTGTGTTAATTGGACGTATATTTTTACTTCAAAATATGAAGTTAAATACTTCATTATTTATCCTATACTGATATGTTTATTAGTGACTTTTTTCATTTAATTTAATTTTATATCTTTATTTTATTTAATGAACCTCAGCTTGTAAGGACCCAACCCCAGTTGCCCGGAGCCTTTGACTTATTTGATTACGTTAGCATACATACAAGGAATACAAATCCTAAAGGACCTAGTAGTTTAGTATTATTGGAAACAAGTTACATACATAAGTTTAACATTACAACATAAAGGAAAAAACACTAATTTAATCCACTAGAAACATCATGTCTCCTAGATTATGCTTGCAAGTCATTCATAAATTACTTCTTCATATCCTGAGAAAATGAAACATAAGAAAAGGTTGAGGTCAAATGCTCAGTAAGAGTATGCAATACAACAGAAGATAATATAAACATTAGACATGGTAAATAATTGAAAACACATTCCTTTAATAATAAAATTGAACACATTATGGCAGAAATAAGATCTGAATAAATAACAGCATAATAAAACATAATCATGCGTATTCTACTAGTCAAATAACCACATGAAATATCAATAGCTTAACTCGTAATGATGGAATGAAAAATTCCGGAAATTCTGAAACATTTTATCAAGGCCTCGGCCAATATGTCTAATGATTAAGGCCTCGACCAAAATCTATATCACATTGGGAAAGGCCTCGGCCAATTCCACATCTATTTGTCTAATGAGACCTACCGATGCATCGAGGGGATATAAAGGGCCCCACCTGTCACATAATAAGTCCAATGCATTCCTCATATGAATGGGGATAAACATAAACAAAAAATACATTCATATTTAAACTATCATATGAAATGTAACTATCTTTCCCCAATCATTAAACATAAAAAACTAACCATTAGGAATAATATGGTGAATGGTTTTAGGATAGATCATACATAATAGAGTTATTCATAATCCATTAAATAAAATATGGTAGATGACTTCATAAATTATTAAACCCAATAATACCATGAAATCAACAAGAGTGTTGAATTAGATGAAAATACTCTTATAAAATCATTAAGCAATTCTGAAGATAAATACTCTTTTAATTTGAAAAGAAGAGTTATTTTGGAAAAATCATTGTATAAAACCAGAAGTGAATTAGGATAGTATTTTTATAATAAAATGAGTGATTTTATAAAGATAATGGTTTCCAAAAACAGATCATAGAGTGCCCTTGGAAGTAGGAAATAATTTGAGAAATTCCCTTGGACCAGGCTTGTATTTTGGAAACAACTTTGGATGTTCCTTTAAACAAATGTGTAACTATCCATAAAATAAGGAATGTTTATGGTTTTTACACATATATATGATAATCACACAGAATATATGATGAGTAAATAATAATTTCATTGAGGTAATTAGACAATGAAAGTATCCTGAATGAAAATGGAATTTCGGGTGGAAAAAACCCTTACCACTTTGTAATCAAATAATTCATATGCCCCCAAAAAATTAATAATACAAAAATTATAGATTTAATACCATGAAGATATAGATATTCATGATATATGAATCAATGGTCAGTATACATACACCATACAAAAGTATTACTAGTGAATATGGAAAATCTCACGAAAATGGAAGTGAGATGAAGTAACCCTTACCTTAACTCTGAACGTGTTCCGCTCTTGTACTTAAGTTCCTGGAATATGAAATTGTACTTATTAATAAATTATTTCTAAACCTATTATATATTTATTTAGTTTATCATAATTCTGGTTAGTTCATTTATGTATTTATTGATTAGTTATTGTATTGACTTTCGTCATTCCGGAGTGTTCGTTTCTCTTATTTTCATATTCGGTTCAATTGTTTTTAAGTAATGAAGTGGAATGGATGTAAATCTCCAGAATTGAAATAATACATTATTTATGAACATAAATAGGTGTTATTGGTCATTTATATAACTTGGTTACATGGAAATATGATGAATTATCATATATAACTTTAATGATAATTGTTTAGATTAATTTGTGGGTTTTGATTACAATGAACTCATTTTTATTTAAAACTTAATCCCATTTGCACAATGGGATTAAAGAATCTTAAATAGGTTATATTATATATAATAATTTGGTTCAACCATAATAAGAATGATTTCATGACCAGAATTGAGAATGATAATAGAAATCGAAAGTCCATCGTCCTTGAATGTGTAAAATTGACACATCTCGGATGGTGTTCCTGCAAATAGTATAAAAGGAGGTAAAAAAGGGAAGATGATGATAACTTAATCCACTATCATGAAAAAATTCCAGTACATATAAGGTACTGGAGTCATCACCAAATTTGGATAAGGAGAGGTAATAGAAAACAAATGAACTTGAAAGGAAAGACAAAGAATTGAAAAAAGGAATTTACCTCTTGAACTAAAATTCCTTGAGAGCCTCCTTAAGGGAGAGGTTTTGGTCTTTTTATGAGACCAAAGATTTATGGACATGGGAGAGGAGGTTGGGAGGGTATTTGGACATAATTTGGATAAGGAAAAAGGCTTTAGAGAAGTTATTGGAAGAGGGGGTGAGAGGAGGTTTTTATAGTGGAGGAGAGAGGGGATTTCTTAATATAAAACTCATTAATTTATTATTTCTACTCAAGACAAGGAATATTGAGTATTCCATGACCAATAATAGTAATTTTATCATGTGATCCCGAACCAAGTGGGCTTACATCAGCAGAACATCACACATGACTTTATAATTAGTGTATTTATCTTAATTTTTCAATTTATGGTATGTCACTATTCATAAAAAATTCAAGTATTTCAGAAAAATCCCAAAAATTTACCCCAACCACTTTTTGACATGTAGAATCAAAAAATGAAGTAAATTTTTCAAAAATAATTTTCTAAATATTATTAATTTAATATTTAATTAAAATCATAATTTATTATCAAAAACCAGTTTTAAAACATTCATTAACTTATTCTAAAATAAAGATATATCATACTTACACTTGAATATTATTTATATACTATCACAAGTAAGGTTACTATTCATTAGGGTATATCACTATTCATAAGGGTATGTTACTATTCATAAGGGTAGGTTACTATTCACCAAAACTTAATATTTTCTTATTGGACTCTAAATAACTTACTGATTGCAACTGTGTATGTCGGATTTTTGAAATTCACATCACAAAAGTGACAAACTTATGTTTTAAGGGTCACATAGCACTTAGTAGTTAGTTATGTTGTGATTTCATGTGATTATGACATATAAGAAAGTAAGTTTCTTTAAAAATATTAGGTCGTTACATTCCCTCCTCTTTACAAAAATTTTGTCCTTGAAATTCACAAAATATTACCTAAAAATATTTGGGTATGTTTTTACCATAAGCTCCTCAGGATCCCATGTTGCTTCCTCCATCTTATGGTTCCTCCATAGAACCTTTACCAGATGAGTCATCTGATTTCTCAATACCTATTCTCTAGTATCAGGAATCTTGATAGGATCTTCACAGTAAGATAGATCGGGCTCAAGTTCCACTTCTTCATAAGTGAGTACATGTGTTGGGTCTGACATGTACTTTCTTAACATTGACACGTGTAACACATTGTGAGCCTTAGAGAGACTTGGCGACATTGAAAAACAGTAATATACAGCTCCAATTTGGTCCAGAATTTCAAAAGGTCCGATGTACCTAGGACTTAACTTTCCCTTCTTACCGAATCGTATAATACCCTTCCATGGAGTTACCTTTAAGAAAACGTGATCACCTTCTTGAAACTCCAAATCCTTCCTTTGGTTATCCACATAGCTCTTTTGCCTACTTTGAGCTATTTTGATATGGTTCTGAATAATCTTCACCTTTTCCATTGTTTCTTCAACAAGTTCTGGGCCCACGAGCTTTCTTTCACCAACATCATCCCAACAAGTTGGTGTACGACATCATCTCCCATATAATGCTTCATAGGGTGCCATCAGTATACTTGAATGGAAGATATTGTTGTAAGAGAATTATATAAGAGGTAAATAATGATCCCACATGCCTTGAAAATCAAGTGAACAAGACCTCAACATGTCTTCCAATGTTTGAATAGTCTGTTCTGATTGTCCATCAGTTTGTGGGTGGTGGGCAGTGATCAAATAAAGATCAGTATCTAGGGACTTCTGAAGAATTTTCCAGAATCTTGACATAAAACATGGATCACGATCAGAATAAATCGATAGGGGTACTCCATGAAGTCTCACAACTTCATTAATATAGAGTCTTGCTAGACGTTCAAGTGGTAGATCTTCTCTTATAGAAAGAAAATTCACTGAATTTGTAAGACGGTCAACAATGAACCATATTGCATAGTTCCTTCTAGGAGTCTTTGGTAGTCCAATTCCAAATTCCATCGTGATATTATCCCATTTCCACTCAGGTATGAGAAGAGGTTGCAATAATCCTCCAGGATATTGCCTTCCAGCTTTCACATGTTGACAAACCATACATCTTGACACAAAATTAGCAATCTCCCTCTTCATGTTGTCCCACAAAAAATGTTCCTTCAAATCTCTATACATATTAGTGCTACCAGGGTGTATAGAGATATTGGAACTATGAGCATCATCCAACAATTCCCTCTTTAGATCAGGTATATCGGGAACACAAAGTCTCTTCCCAAATTTAAAAATTCCATCTTCGTATACGAAGTCACTCAATCTCCCATCATTCACAGATTTAATATTCTTTTGAAATCCCTCATCATCAGCTTGAGAAATTTTTATCCTTTCTAGTAGAGATGGTTTGGCAACAATTTGAAAAAGCATTGATGTTTCACCTTCCATGGTTATTCCCATATCCATCTTTACTAGATCCATGAAAATATGATCCATTTCAACTCTCATCTTGTTCAAAACTCCATGATCCTTTCTGCTCAAAGCATCTGCCACCTTATTTTCCTTCCCCGTGTGGTAGTGTATCGTGCAATCATAATCCTTGTGTAGTTCAAGCCATCTCCATTGTCTCATGTTGAGTTCTTTCTGTGAGAAAATATACTTCAAAATCTTGTGATCAGTATAAATCTCACATTTTTCACCATAGAGATAATGTCTCCATATCTTCAAAGAAAAGATTACAGCAGCTAACTCAAGATCATTAGTAGGATAGTTTTTCTCATTAATTTTTAGTTGTCGTGATGCATAAGCAATAACGCTATCATTTTGCATAAGGACACAACCAAGTCCTTTCTTTGAAGAATCACTATAAATAAAAAACCCATCATTCCCCGATGGTAGAGTCAATATAAGAGAATTGACTAATATTCTCTTCAGTTCTTCGAAACATTCTTCACAATCTTTTTTCCAAACAAATTTAACCCCTTTAAGTGTGAGCTTCATTAGCGGGTTAGCCAGTCGGACAAAATTCTGTACGAAAAGCTGATAATAACCTGCTAAGCCAATAAAACTGCGTACCTCAATTATGTTTGTTGGCGTGGGCCAACCTTGGATTGCCTTTTTCTTTGCAGGATCAACTAGGATTCCATCCTTAGAAATAATATGTTCAAGAAATGAAATCTTCTGAATACAGAATTCACACTTGATAAAATTCCCATATAATTCATGTCTTCTAAGATTCTTCAGGATAATGCGCAAGTGATTTTCATGATCTTCGTAGATTTTGGAGTATACCAAGATATCATCAATAAATACCACCACAAAATCATCGAGATATTCTTTGAAGACTCTGTTCATTAGATCCATGAAGACAGAGGGTGCATTAGTCAATCCAAAAGGCATTACTGTAAACTCATAATGCCCGTACCTGGTTTGAAATGTTGTTTTTGAAATGTCTTCCTTCTTCACACTCAACTGATGATATCCAGATCGAAGGTCAATCTTTGAAAATTATTGAGCTCCATACAGTTGGTCAAATAAATAATCAATGCGAGGTAGGGGATACTTGTTCATTATTGTTATAGCATTGATCTCCCTGTAGTCGATACATGACCTCATAGATCCATCTTTCTTCTTAACAAAAAGGACAGGGGCTCCCCATGGAGAAACACTAGGGAGGATAAATCCCTTATTAATCAATTCATCTAGTTGTTTCTTTAGTTCCACTAATTCCACAGTGGCCATTCTATAAGGGGTCTTCGATATGGTCCTTGAACCAGGAATTAAATCAATAAAAAACTCAATTTCTCGTTTTGGAGGATGTACAGGTAAATCTTCTGGAAACACATCAACATATTCTCTCACAATAGATACATCCTCTATTTGAACATTTCTTTCCTAACCCTCAGTTATTTCATTCTCATCCTCCCCAATAATTGAATTTAGTTGAGCTACTGGGGGTGGATCTAGATAAGAATCAGGTGGTGATGATTCTGCTCTAAAGATAAGGTGTTCTTTATCATCGTCATCAAAAATCGTAACCTGCTTCTTCTTACAATAATTTTTTGCATCATGGTCCGAAAGCCAATCCATACCGAGGATTATATCAAACTAAATCATGGGTATAATAATAAGATCCGTAAATAAGGAACATTTATATGCCCTAATGGGAACTGATTCACAGAACTTTGTAACAATGATACTTACCTTAGGATTTTTGATTGACAACTCCCTTGTTAAATCAAATTGGAAATATCTAATTTTATTAGAAAACTGGGAAGATATGAAATAATGTGATGATCTAGAATCAAATAAAGCATTGTCTAATCTTGATGAAATGATCAAAGTACCTACAACCACGTCACGCAGAACTTCAACCTCTGCAGTTGTGATTGCATAATCTTGTCCCTGCTCCCTTGGACTCTTCTGTTACATATTTCCTTGACGTTTTGGACAATCATTAGCATAGTGCCCCATCTCCTGACAATTATAGCATCGAACATCATTGTATTCCTTCTTTCCTTTGTAATCACCAGTAAGATGGCCTTTCTGACCACATTAGTAGCATACTTATTTTCCTTTTAAGCACGCATTAGGGTGTTTCCTTCCACAATTGTCACATGGTGGAAATTCAACTCTTCCCTTCTTCCCTGTTTCCTTATTTCCTTTCTATGGTTTTCAGTAGCCCTCTTCTTTTCTTGCTTTCCCTTAAAGTCATAAGACTTAGAGAATTCTTTTTTGGTTTTGATAGCACATAAAAATATGTCCTCATATGATGAAATTTTTTGGGAGACTAGTTCCCGCCGGAGGAATGGCTTTAGGCCATCAAAGAATCGATCAATTTTTCTCCTTGGATTTCGTATGTAGTCCACAGAAAGTCGTGCCATCCTTGTAAAGTTGGCTTCATACTTGGAAACATTTTAATCCTCTTTTTTTCCTCAGATTAAAGAATTTCCTCTCCATATCTGCTCTTTGTTCTTGACGGAAATATTTTTCTAAGAAGATTTCATTAAAATACCTCCATTCCATATCTTCTATTTCTTCCTCCTCCTTTGTGTTTTGGATTAATGACCACCAATGATCCGCATCTCCCGATAGACGATATACTTCCATGACAACCTTATCTCTTTCATTACATCCCAAAGCGAGAAATATCTTCTCAAGGGAACATATCCACTGCTCTGCTACAAACAGGTTTGTAGTCCCGTTGAATGATGGAGGTTGTTGTCGCATAAAGCGATCTAGCATGGCTCCTCCACGTGGTGGATCCAGATGCTCCATATGGGTAAGGTTATTATTCATAACTAGAGTAAGTTTTCCCAGTATAGTTATGATTTTCTCAACATTAGTCACAACACTAGAGAGAACATCATTGTCTTACATCGGAGGAAAATACTTACATGGGACATGTGCATTCATGCAATTTCTATTCCATCCACTAGGTTCTATATCTATATAATGGCATACACTATATTAGGTTATGGATCACAATGTATAATCTTAACATAAAAATACTCAGAAAAATTGAGATCCTACGCATGGCTAATCCCATATTCACAAAAATGGATTCTTTGAGGAATATTTACATTAAACTCCTTTATAATGGCTTGTAAAGAAAATGTGAATTATCCTATGCATATCCCCCAGGAGTGTCGTAACCAAGAGTGCAACAAGGCTCATTGTCGTGCACCAGTTCCCATTCGAGTCTAGCTCAAAGCGGTGTTTTCGGGTTTTACCCCTAGATACATCTGTGCCAGAGCCGCCTCTACTTGATCATATCTAGACAGAGATGTATTGCTTGTATGATTCACATAATCTATTCCTTACTAATATACCGGGACGTTATTGTATATTTATCCTCAAAGACTAACTTAGGGACTCTTCCCTAATTCTATGTTTTCTAAATCTAGTTTCCAAGTATTCTACTAAACTTCCTCTGATACCAACTGTAAGGACCCGACCCCAGTTGCCCGGAGCCGGTGCCTTATTTGATTACATTGGAATACATACAAGGAATATGAATCCTAATGGACCGAGTAGTTTAGTATTATTGGAAACAAGTTATATACATAAGTTTAACATTACAACATTAAAGGAAAAACAACACTAATTTATTCAACTATAAACATCATGTCTCCTAGATTATGCTTGCAAGTCATTCATAAATTACTTCTTCATATACTGAGAAAATGAAACATAAGAAAAGGGTGAGATCAAATGCTCAGTAAGAGTAAGAAATACAATGGAAGATAATATAAACATTAGACATGGTGAATAATTGAAAACACATGCCTTTAATAATAAACTTGAACACATTATGGCAGAAATAAGAACTGAATAAATAATTCCATAATAAAACATAATCATGGGTATTCTACTAGTCAAATAACCACATGAAATATCAATAACTGAACTCATAATTATGAAATACATAATTCCAGACATTCTGAAACATTTTATCAAGGCCTCGTCCAAAGACATCTAATTATTAAGTCCTCGGCTAAAATCTATATCACATTGGGAAAGGCCTCGACCAATTCCACGTCTATTTGTCTCATGAGACCTACTGATGCATCGAGGGGATATAGAGGGCCCCACCTGTCACATAATAAGTCTAATGCATTCCTCATATGAATGGGGATAAACATAAACAACAAATACATTCATATTGAAACTATCATATGAAATGTAACTATCTTTCCCCAATCATTAAACATAAAACACTAACCATTAAGAATAATATGGTGAATGGTTTTAGGATAGATCATCCAAAATAGAGTTAGTTATAAACCATTAAATCAAATATGGTAGATGACTTCATAAATTATTAAACTCAATAATACCATGGAATCAACAAGAGTGTTGAATTAGATGAAAACACTCTTATAAAATCATTAAGCAATTCTGGAGATAAATACTCTTTTATTTTGAAAAGAAGAGTTATTTTGGAAAAATCATTGTATAAAACCAGAAGTGAAGTAAGTTATTAGTTTCATAATAAAATGAGTGATTTTATAAAGATAATGGTTTCCGAAAATAGATCATAGAGTGCCCTTGAAAGTAGGAAAGAATTTGAGAAATTCCCTTGGATTGGGCTTGTATTTTGGAAACAAATTTGAATGTTCCTTTAAAAAAATGTGTAAATATCCATAAAATAAGGAATATTTATGGTTTGTACACATATATATGATACTCACATAGAATATATGATGAGTACATAATAATTTCATTGAGGTAATTAGACAATGAAAGTATCCTGAATGAAAATGGAAGTTCGGGTGGAAAAAACCCTTACCACTTTGTAATCAAACGATTCGTATTCCCAAAAAAATAATAATACAAAAATTATAGATTTAATACCATGAAGATATAGATATTCATGATATATGAATCAATGGTCAGTATAAATACACCATACAAAAGTATTACTAGTGAATATCGAAAATCTCACGAAAATGGAAGTGAGATGAAGTAACCCTTACCTTAACTCTGAACGTGTTCTGCTCTTGTACTTAAGTTCCTGGAATATGAAATTGTACTTATTAATAACTTATTTTAGAACCTATTATATATTTATTTAGTTTATAATAATTATGTTTAGTTCATTTATGTCTTTGTTGATTAGTTATTGTATTGACTTTCGTCGTTCCGGAGTGTTCGTTTCTCTTATTTTCATATTCGGTTCACCTGTTTTTAAGTAATGAAGTGGAATGGATGTAAATATCCAGAATTGAAATTATAAATTATTTATGAACATAAATAGGTGTTATTGGTAATTTATATAACTTGGTTACATGGAAAGAGGATGAATTATCATATATAACTTTAATGATAATTGTTTCGATTAATTTGTGGGTTTTGATTACAACGAACTCATTTTTATTTATAACTTAATCCTATTTTCACAAAGGGATTACAGAATATTAAATAGGTTATATTATATATAATAATTTGTTTCAACCATAACAAGAATGGTTTCATGACCAGAATTGAGAATGATAATAGAAATCGAAAGTCCATCGTCCTTGAATGTGTAAAATTGACACATCTCGGATGGTGTTCTTGTAAATAGTATAAAAGGAGGTAAAAAAGGGAAGATGATGATAAATTAATACACTATCATGAAAAAATTCCAGTAAATATAAGGTACTGGATTCATCACAAAATTTGGATAAGGAGAGGTAATAAAAAACAAATGAACTTGAAAGGAAAGACAATGAATTGAAAAGAGGAATTTACCTCTTGAACCAAACTTCCTTGAGAGCCTCCTTAAGGGAGAGGTGTTTGTCTTTTTATGAGACCAAATCTTTATGGACGTGGGAGAGGAGTTTGGGAGGGTATTTGTACAGAATTTGGAGAAGGAACAAGGCTTTAGAGGAGTGATTGGAAGAGGGGGTGAGAGGGGGTTTTTATAGTGGAGGAGAGAGGGGATTTCTTAATATAAAACTCATTAATTTATTATTTCTCCTCAAGACAAAGAATAGTGAGTATTACATGACCAAGAATAGTAATTTTATCATGTGATCCAGAACCAAGTGGGATTAAATCAGCAGAAAATCACACATGACTCTATAATTAGTTTATTTATCTAAATTTTGCAATTTATAGAATGTCACTATTCATAAAAAATTCAAGTATTTCAGAAAAATACCAAAAATTTACCCCAACCATTTTTCGACATGTAGAATCAAAAAATGAATTCCATTTTTCAAAAATAATTTTCTAAATATTATTAATTTAATATTTAATTAAAATCATAATTTATTATCAAAAACCAGTTTTAAAACAATAATTAACTTATTCTAAAATATAGGTATATCGTACTTACACTTGAATATTATTTATATACTATCATAATTAAGGTTAATATTCATTAGGGTATATCACTATTCCTAAGGGTATGTTACTATTCATAAGGGTATGTTACTATTCACCAAAAAATAAGTTTTCCTTATTGGACTCTAAATAACTTACTGATCACAACTGTGTATGTCGGATTTTTGAAATTCACATCACAAAAGTGACAAACTTATGTTTTAAGGGTCACATAACACTTAGTAGTTAATTATATTGTGATTTCACGTGATTATGACATATAAGAAAGGAATTTCCTTTCAAAATATTGGGTCGTTACATAGTTATTCCATAATTCCATATCATGTTTTAACACTATATTTAAATAGTTCATGACTATAAAGTGAAACATTAAATTTTATTTTACTTGTTTTACCATCCATTGTTAATGACATAAAAAGGGGGATATGATTTCTACCTTACAAAAAGGGGGACAAGTTTCTACCTTTTCAAAATGGAAATAAGTAACTATTTAAGTGGGATAAACACTACATTTAAAAAAAATATTTTTTAAATTTAATTTCCAATAAAATGATTTTAAAATTTTGGGGTTGATATCTACTAGAATATATAATGGGTTTTTTGACAGTAAAAAATGGGGGATTATTAGAATACTAATATTGATCCATCATATCCCATGTACTTTAGCTTTTGATGATCTCAAATACCCTTCATAATTTGCTGATGATATTTTTTGTATTTGTGTTCATCATGTTTTATCTTATTATTATGTGTTCAGTGGTTAATTTCATTGAGTATGCATTCTAGATGATTTTAGATGAAATATGCATAGGTTTGGTAAATTTTCTACATGAATTTTTTTCTACATGGTTAAAATGGTTACGTCAATCAATCAGTAACATCAATCATCTGTGTAAAAAAAATATCCCACAGTAATCAAATATTTCATCGAATAACCCATGTGGAAATTTCCTACATCGAAACGATCTCCTACATGAGTAACTTACTACATTGATTATTAAGATATGTAAAATAGTTACGTAGAGTAATCGGTAATGTGAATCACCTACATGGTGAAATCGGATACGTCATTTCAATCAGCTACATGAGTAAAATGTATATGTAATTCCATTATGATACATGAATCAAATCGTTTACCTAGATTCTAATATGCAAATTGACTATGTGGATTCAAATATACAATCATCTACGTCATGCTATAAGATGGTATTTATTACCGTTGAATCCCTCAAGTGATAATTTTAATTCTGTTATACAATCTTCAAATTCTCAATTACCTATTTAAGGTAAAATAGATTATAATAAAAAACACATAATAAGAAAAAAGATAAGTACAAGAATTTTTTATTTTCATCTACTGTTTCGAGGTATTACAAGGAAATAGAACGTGTGTATTGTCTTTAATAATATGGATCATGTTATTTTCATTGAAATAAGAGTAAATAAATTCATATACATGTGTGGACTTCTTTTTGACTGAGAATAATTCTCAAATAATAACTAAAGTGAACACAAGATATATAGAGAACAATTTCTAAAAATCTCTCGACAATGAAACTCTATTTTCTATGAAAATAAGGAAGAATAATTATCACATTATCATCTATTCTTGTCAGTGATCCTTTTTGAGTTTATAATACTCTCATAGAGTTTTTATCCTTTTGATCATCTCTCTCAGAGATCTATTTTTTCCATCATCTATATCTTACATATGTAAGATGAAATTATTAAGGACTCTCTATTTATTATCTATCATTGTAGTGGTTCTAAATAAAAGATCCTTTGAAGGCTATTGGTTTTAAAACATTTCTAGATCCCAGATGAATGCTCCTGCGATTGTATCAGTTGTTGATTGTCTACACTCATTCATGAAGTCCCTAGTAAAATTATTCGAACTCTTCAAAAAAAGGACCAGACTCTTAAAAATCATCACACTCGTGGAGAAGGGTGGTGGTGGAATGGACTTGGGTAATTCTATTCCCAGAACCATTATAATTATCATTGTTTGTTTCTCTTATTTATTATTTTATTTCTACATTATGAATTTTTATAGAAAATATCAGAAGTCGGTCATAAACTAAAGAGGGTGTTTTTTCTAATTGAAGATAAATTTAATGAACTCAATTCTCCCACCAATTAAGTCTTAATATGTTCACTCTCTCACAACAGAAATTTTACTAATCTCTTGGTCACTTTATAGTTTCTCATGTTGTTTAGCTATTTATATAGGGAATCATCCCAATCATATCATATATAACTCTTGGATAACATAGTGGAAAACACTTTGTTAATTCCATCATATGGATAAACACAACTCTATTACTCCAGTAACTAAATCCAATTAGTGTCTCTAGGATCGTGTAATGTAAAGAAAAATCCAAACAACAAGCTAACAAGGGAAAATACAGGGGTACCCAGCTTTAGCATGACCTAACCAATAGTAATATCTAGAGTCACGTATTATATTCTTTCCTCACACCAGATAATTTAGGGGCACCCAGCTTTATCATGACATACCTGGTTGGATGATTGAGGTCATGACGAGTGTCACTTTAGAAGGAACATAACACTTTTTATTTAAAAGGGATTTAATCTCACCATCTTATCTCATGTTATTACCTTTTATTTATTCATTCTTTTATTATAGTAGTTTGTAATATTATTCCCTTCACTAAACCAATAAGTTCAAACAATACTAATGTATAACTCTTTGCACAACTCACAAGTTTGTGTTACCCAAAAATAGATGTCAAACAAATTTATACATATCCAAATGCATCTTATGAATAAGGTACATGAATAGTTCATGTAAATTAATATATTTATATGATATTGATATTCTTCATAAGAGTAACCTGAAGAAATATATAGTCAACCCCATTCACCAGCCTAGACATGGCATAAGACTCCGGGTAGGTAGGTAGTTTGACCTCGAATCCCTCTACCTAAGGATACTTTACTCAATAGAGAATCCAATTCATCATAACTCTAAAAACTAATACACAAATACTATACTCAACAAATAAATTCAATTTAATAAATTAAATTACAAATATAGGTTAAGGTAGATGAAAACTAAATTAATTATAGAGTTAATACAAGCATGCAATGCAAGGATTTATCTAAGAAACTGTTTAACATTTTAATCAAAAGCATAAAAAATATTCAAAATTTCTAATTTTTTTAATAAACATTAAAATAGTAGGGAATAACATTTTATATAAATGAGAAATTCAAATATTTAAACATGAAATAAACATTTATTAACAAGTGGTACAGGATCATTTTTGGCATCTTAAAGACCCAGGAATGAATCTGGGTAGGGATGAATTTCTAGAGACTATAGCAGCACTGTAGCATGTACTGTAGTAGGGACTGTAACAGTACTTTCCTCCAAATAAGGTAGTGTAGTAGGTACTATAGAAGGTACTCTAGCAGGACCTATAGCAGGGACTATAGCAGCTCGGGTATTGTAGGAGTACTGTTCACCAAAGGGTCCTTTGGGAAAAAAATGGGCTTTCATGCCTTGTATTCAAGCCACTTGACCATGGTCCTTTAGGATATGTAATGGTTCTCCATTTACCATGAAGAAAAAATTAATTTATTTAATAATAAATTTAGGCTTTGTCCCCAATCATTAAATAAATTATGAACAATTCATAAATAAAATCTAATTGTAAACAATTTTATTATTTTTTAGATTTAACATTATAAGAATTCCATAATTTTGAACATAAAAATATTATATTCATTTCCATATGAAATAATTCATATTTATTATTATATGACATTTCCATTTTAAATATATGATATTATATAAATTATAAACAATTTTCAATTCAATGTCTATTATTAAAACATTTTACACAATCTAAATATCATATACTTAATTATTATTCAAACATTGATCATATCAATCATGAAAACACTTTTAATGTGTTTTATATAATATCCAAATAGGTCCCCATTTTATTTTTAACAATTCAAAATATTTAATTATGAACAAGTCATAATATAAATACAAAATTTTTATATTTTTGTTTTATTTTATAATTTATAACCCTTTATAAATTATTTATTATGATTTTTAAATAAATAATTTTATTTGTTGATCATAATATATTCCCTATAATTTGGTAAAAAGGTATTTCAAATTTTATCATTGAATACATGGGAATAAATTTTTCATAAACATTTACTTATTTATAAAAAAATTTATAATTAATTAATTATAAACCTTTTATAAGTTCAAATATCCCAAAAAATAATTTATAATGATTTATAAACATTTCATAAACGATTTAAATCACTTTAAATATTTAAAACATTTTTTTAATGATTTTAAAAGAATTCTGATTACCCTTACAGATAGGGGTATTCCTCTGTAAGGGTAAAGCCTTCAACCCCTATGTAGGCCATCTAAAAGCCCTTGTGTATAAGTAATCCAATACTTACCTTTACATAACATAAGTATAATGAACTATGTAAATGTAATTAAAATATTACCTTTATCTGAATCATTCTCTGTAAGGGTATAAATGATATTACATTTACAAGAATGTTTCATGTAATGGTCTGTCTCATTTACCATCACGTGGCCTTCTAGAACCTTTTTTAAGGGTAAAACCTTTATGAAAACCATTTTATAAATGTATAAATTTGGTTATCCTTACACAGACCTTCTATGTAATGGTATGACCTTTATGCAAGGGTAATATTCAATAGGTTACCTTTATTTAACCCTTTTAAAAAATGCTACCTTTATGAAACCCTTACTTAACATAAAGGCATGTTGCAATGACCCTTACATAGACCAATATATATAATGGTAAGGTGATACAACCATTATGTAGACCCCTCTACAAAAGGGTAATTCCTTGGTTACCCTTACACACCTCAACTATGTAATGTTATGGTTTTTATTACCATTACGTAGCCTAACTACATAGGGGTAAACCCTTTAGGAAACCATATTTCTAGGAATGTTAAAATACTCTATTTATTTTATTCTTCTTCATTTAAAGAATGATTTCAAAAATCTAAACACATGGTTCCCTTTTATACCAATGTTAGGTTCTTTAAAATATAATAACACTTATTAGACACATTAGAAAAAAAATAAAAACTCAATTCCTAGGATCTCACATGTAAGAAATATAAAACTTTCAATAAAAAATAAATGAAGACAATTTTGAAAAAAAACATACCTTCCAAAAAAGAGACACTATATCATCTCCTTCAATGTTGAATGTATTCTAACATTCTTGATAAATATTACAACACTGGAAAATAAAAGCATCCCACCACATTGGTTCCTCAATGAGATAATCCAAATCACTTGTCATACATGCTGGATTATCATTTCTCTCATGATGTTCTAGTATCTCATCCGGAATGGAAAAAAATAAAGATAAAAATGATTTTAGGGATGTATAACCAAGAATAGTTGAATTATCACACACTTCCATCACATGGTAAATAATTAAATATGAAATCAAGGACACACATTTATTATCCTCTCATTTATTCCTATGATGAAACACATGAATAAATACCATGGATGGTTCATGTATCATATAATTGAATGATAGTCCTCCTAAATGTTTAATCTCATGAATCAGTTTAATAAATGATAAATAATATAGGAGAATAATATATTATAAAAATTTATCATTTCTATTGCAAGTTTCATGGACCGACATACCATGCCTCAAAATCATAATTTTCATTCAATACAAAACAACACATATATCATATATATATAGACACACACACGTACATACACAAGGCTTTAGGGAATATCAATTTCAATAACACCCCATCATCTCAAAATGTCTGAGTGAAGTGATAATTCAAATGAACTTGCTTTATCTAAGAATAAAACATCATATTTCCAACCAAGTGATTCATCCTCTATGAGTCACAAAACAACATCCCATCTTTTGATGTTTTTCTGATATCCTCCAGCAACCCCTTCAGACATATCAACCCCTTACCTTCTTCTATCAAAGGTATGTAATCTACTTATATTTTTGAAGTGGTGCCAATAATTGAAGCATTGATATCCAACTGACTCTAATTCATCCAAAATAAAACATATATCTGATAGCACTATTCTATGGACCAGAATCTTTACCAAAGTTAGAATTTGTGTAACGTCTTGACTCAGATGACACTAAATGGTGCCCTGATCCAGTGGGTCACATGGACTCAAGAATAGATCCCCAAAAACTAGTGTATTATGACTATAATAGAGGGAATAGGGTGTGTATGTGGGTATACTATTCTCCCATATCAAAGTGTAGCACATCGGTAGTAAGATTATCAGTCAATAGCGGAAGCAGAAAATCAACCAGACTGAAGATAAAAATATAATACAAAAATAAATAAATAAATCCAAAGTCAATGTAATATACAAAATGATATATCATATCATATCTCTACAAAGTAGGAAAAATAGGTATACAAGCATCAGTACAATACATGTATCAAAATACCAAAAATACCAAAAAGGATCTATCCATTATAGAATCATTATAATAATATGGTCCTTTGTTCCACTTCTCCTAATAAATGAGCAGTCATGCATCATACAATAAGCACTTTCAAAGATCTCTTCTTGAATCCATGAAGTCCTGAAGGGTTCCCAACAGAAACCCAAACAAGGTGTGAGATATCACTCTGTAGGCCACCACCAATGGAGTCTATAATTAGTCTAGTATGTGTATAACAAGATAAAGTAGTGTGGAGTGTATAATAGGTATAACAGTAGTACAAGTTACAATACTAATAAAAATATGATAAATTTAAAGAGATATTATTCAACCTATCAATGATAATCAAGTTCCCATACAAGGGTCAACTGTAAACTAGCCACCACAAGAACAAGATTATTATAAAGTATAAATAAACCACGATGGCTAGGCCGTGTAAACCAAGGTATAATATTTTCCATGGTCATGTTGTATAAACCAATGTATCATATCATCATAGTCACACCATATTATATAGTGTATAATATCATCACGAACACACTGTTTAATAAAAAGTATAATACCATGAAGTGTCAGATCCAAGGTAATGTAGACGAAGGCATCCACATCAAGTCCCAGGAGAATATCAATGTAAACATGGTAAATAATTAGTTGGAGTCCAATGAGAATTTTAGTATACCACTTACAAAGTGATTCCAAGTAAGTCGTATCCACATGGTAGCAAGGCTTGAGGCATCCAAATAAATCTTGATCTAAGGAGAAACCAGCTCTGAGGCACCCACTACTCTAATCTAGACCCTGGAATATAAATTTCAATGACATTCTATGGAATTGGTATCCAAGGTATACCAACCAAGGAATCCACTACCATAATAATTTCATTATCTCATTCATTTATCATTTTATAACATTGAAATTTCATGAGATTAACCAAATCATTTTTATAATTTCCATTCAAACACTTAAAACAATTCACATCATGTCAACACATGGAAAAGGAGGCATCACGTTCTCCTAATTATCTCAATTAAATTTTCATCAATTCTAAAGACTCCCTCTAATAATAAGAGTACATACAGACCCATTGGGTTGTTTTAAGTAAGGTGGATTCCAAGTCACACCCCATGGGTGGCCTTGGTTGGGGCTAAAAACCTCCAAAAAACACAAAGGTACTAGTGGGAAACCTAAATAGGTTCCAATTCATTAAATCAATTGATTCAATTCATTTAAAGGGATACACTACAAATTAAGAAAAGAGGCATAATGAAAACTATCTATATGAAACACTAAACCATGAGGGAAAGGATAGATCACCTACCGTAGGTCTGTAGAATAACACTCATCAAGCACACATCTCTAATTCAATTCAAATAAATAGAAAAATTAATAATGGATAATGAACCTAGAAATAGGGTAAACTATATTGAACCTAAATAATTTTTTTGATATAAATATAAATGATGGACATCACAAGATGATCGAAGAACTTTCCAGCATGGATTGAACGAGAGAAACAATGTTCAAATTCGTGTCTAGATTGAGAAACAGTAGAAAATCCAAATAATTGAATTTATGATGGAGCTTCCAAAATGAGTTATATACATTATATGAAAAATTAAAAGTATATTTAGGTTAAAATATATTTTAATCTAATTTTGGTCATTTTACCCAAAAAAACTAGGTCACACAGTTTGGTTGCACGATTGTCCAAACTATGAACCAACCTTATCCTTCACTACTTCAAGGGGGGGGGGGCTCAAATGGATCATGAAAATAGTTTTAAAAACCCTTCATAAACTATGCACTTTTACTCTATTATAAGTCTATTGTTTTTCACATGGTTGTTCACCTTAGGGTGGATGATTTCATCGAACAGTGTGGCCTTATTCTGCTCACTATCCATCCCCACACGGTTACATCTAATTGTGCGGTTTTGGTTGCACAGTTTCTCTAAACCATATGTCCTAACTATTTTTTTCCAAAAATAAATCTTTAGTCTCTGAAAAATCCCTGGAAACCCTTGAAACTCCCTTTATCTCTTTAGTACCTCACAATAGGTCAAAAAAAGGAGTTAAACTGAAATTAAAAACATATGTACCTCACAGGAAAACTCATGATCCTAAAATATTTCCTTTAAAGGAAATTGGTCCCTAAATTTCCCTTCCATGTGGGGCAAAGAATATCATGAGAATAACTCTGAACATTGATCATATACATCAACCTCATGCTCCCAAGTCTTATCCTGTAAACAGTCGTGTTTCCATAACATCTGTACTAGAATAACTAACTAACCTTCTAGAACCTTCATGCTCTTTTCAACGATATATATAGGATGATCCTCAAAGGATGAATCTACCTATAACTCCACCTCATCTTACTGTTGATTGTGATAGGGGTCAGAGTGATAATGTCATAGCTGAGATGCATGGAATACATCATGCATGTCTTAGTACCTCTGAGATAACTAAAACCAATATCCTACCATCATGTATCTCTCCCAAATCTTGAAAGGTTGTACATATCATGTCGAAAGATAGCCCTGTCTCATAATCCATCTATGTCCCAGCCTCGGTGAGATATGTATAGAGACCTAATCCCTAACCATGAACTCTAGCAATCGTCTAAGATGACTGGTCTAAGATTTATATTAGGACTATGGAGAAGCAATCCATTTCAAAATAAATTGTACCTTCTCAAAAGTCTCCAGAATGAGATGAGGTTTGAGAAACACTATCTCACCTACCTCTTACCAGCATAGGGGTGATCAATATGGAATATCATACAAATCCTCATAAGGTTCCATCTATGTAGTCTCTTAATAACTATATATGTAGGAAAAATCACCTAGGGATATATACCTCTCCCAAGTGCCCCCAAAATACAGGATGCATGTTCCTAGAATGTCCTCAATCACATGAATCATGTGCGATGACTGGGAATTAGTATGAGGGTGGTATGTTGTGCTCATAAGCACTAGTTTATCCAATTCACTCTATAGACTCTACTAAAAATGAGTCATAAATAAAGTGTCCCAATATGATACATGGTATGAGGAACCCTATGAAATCATACTATATCATGGACATAAAACCTCCCAAGATCATATATTGAGAATATTTCCATTATCGGAATGAAATGAGAAACATTCATGAGCCTATCCATGAAAACCCATACAACATTACTACCTCGAGGAGACCTCGACAACCCGACCACGAAATTCATCACAACATTATCCAATTTCCACTCAGGAATAGTTAACTATTGAAAAAATCTAGATGGACACTACTGTTATGACTTCACCTGCTAATAGGTGGAACACCTTGTGACAAAACCAGCTACCACAAATTTCATTCCTGACCACCAACACTAGCGACACAAATCTCAGTACATCTTGGTAACACTAGGATGTACTGCCCAAAGTGAATCATGAAACTCTCACATCATCTTCTCATGTATGTCTGTTGGAACCCATATACGACCATGTATACAACGAATTTCATCTACACCCATATTCAAACCAGAAGGTGGTTCCTCACCTACCACACTCTCCCATAGGACTAGTCTCTCTAAATATGACAACAACTTTATCCTCACCTTATTTGGAAGAGTGGATGTCACTGCCAATAATGAAATAATTTTTTTCTGCTAACTATCCTACACCTCCAAGTGAATCCATGAAATCAAGGCCATAAGATTTCACTCGCTACTATTCTCTTGGATAGCCTGTATTTGAGTCCTTCTAATCGGTGCATCGACATGTACATTTTTCTTTTCTAGGTGTATAAGCATGATCGAATTTAAAAGACTATAGGAACTCAACCCACCTTCGCAGCCTCAAAATTAAGTTATTCTGTGTAAATATATATTTGAGGCTTGTGTTGTACATGCACACCAAGAAATGATCTCCTAGTAGATAGTGCCACCAATAATGAAAGGGATGCACATTAATGGATAACTCGATATCATGTTTTGGGTAGTTCCTCTCATGTGGCCTCAACTAATGAGACTCATATGCCATGAATCACTCCTCTTACATAAGAATTGCTCCTATCTCGATACCTAATGAATTATAATAAATAGTGTAGCTTCTACCTAGATCTAGAAGAATGAGTATTGACACTGAATTCAGTCTCCCTTTCAGATCCAAAAAGGCTATCTTATAGGTATCTGTCCATTAAAACATCATTCCATTCTTAATCAAGACCATAAGAGGTGTTTCTAAGCATGATATGTCCTGTATGAAATACCATTAATATCTGGTTATCACCAAGAAACATTGTATTTCAATGTTTTTATTGGGATGATTCTAGGAAACTACATATCTCACCTTATATGTGTCAATTGATGCTCCTATATCTGAGATAATATGACCGAGTAAGTGAATATTATCCATCTAGAAGTGCCACTTTTTGAGGTTAACATATAACTGATGCTCTCTATTAGTGTATCCAATATGATCTCAATATGTTTTTAAAACTCATTTTGATTGTTTGAATACAACACGATATCATTTCCATGAATACCATCATAAAATAATCCAAGTAATGATGGAAAACTTCATTAATTAATGCCATAAAAACTGTTGGCGAATTTGTGAGATTGAAAAGTATAACCAAATAATCATATATACCATACATGCTACAAAAATAATTATAAGGTATATCTATAGGTCAAACATTAACCTAGTGATAACCTGATCTCAAATGAATTTTCGATAACACCTGATCACCTCAGTGTTGATAAAAAAGGTCATATATCAATGGTAAGGGATACCAATTCTTAACCATCAACTGGTTCAATTTCCAATAATCATCAAATAGCCTAAGCATACCATCTACCTTTTTTCACAAAAGGAATGATGAACCCCATGGAGAAGTATTGGGTCATATATACCCATTTGATTCCAATTCCTCTAGTTACCGCTTTAGCTCCTACAACACCATAGTATTCATCCTATAATGAGGAATGTATACTAGTGAATCTCATAGCACTAGCTCTATAGAGAACTCCACCACTCTCTCAAGAATTAAACCAAAAAAGATTTTCATGAAAACATCCCTAAAATGATCAAACACTAGAGGGAAATCTACCTAAACCGTTCCCTAATCATCCAGATATAAACTAGAAATATGTGTTTCAACCCTATCCAGCCCATGATGTTGTGGTCTAGCTCATCCAGCCCAAAAATATCATTCACCATTGTGAATAAAAACTTCACCCTATGGTGATGTGAGGGTTACCCTTATGTGATAGCAATCAATATGGTCTCTATAAGAAACCAAACATTCCATCCTAATCATGACATCAAATCCATTTATCTCAAGGACTAAGATATCCTATACAAAGTGACACCCACCTATCTCAAGGGTGTACTCCCTGCACTAGCATACACCCTCCATTCTGATTCCGAAAAGAGTGTCCAAATCCATAACATCCACATAAGTTGAATAAAGAGACCACATATATCCACAACAGGTATAGATATGAAACTATGTGATTCTCCTATATCAAAAAGAGTAGACATAATTGAATAATCTACTAAACTTGTACCTCTCACCATAGACAACCCAACACTCTACTCCTAAGGTGTAGAGTATAAAGTATATATCTATCCTAAACCACAACCCTATGAAACAACATTACTACCTAGTGTAGGCCCACTCTACTATCTAGGTACAACTGGTGTTTGACCACCTTGTCCATGACCACCACTTTGACCTAAATGATTGATACTAGCCCAGATTCTAGCCTGACGTGGAGCTATAAATCATACTCTTGAACCTAAAGTCTAAGTGGATCCCCTTCCACTGACTGTTAGAGAGAAGTTCATGAAAATACATTGTACGTGGCCCATCCTACCACTATCTTAGCACTCTATTGGGCCTCGATCACACTGATTCCTCATATTCCACTATCTTCCACACTAATGATAGAAAATAGAGATACCAACACTAACAACCAGACTGGTTGGTACTCCCCTCATGTGAACCCTCAAAACATTGCTTCCATGCATTGAAATATGGACTACTAAGTCAAGAGGCTAAACTTATTTGCTTTGTGTCCCCATCTTTCGGCAGGTTCCACTATGTAATAAGTGCCGAATTCACTATTTCACTAATATTCATCAACCTAAACACATTGAACTATGATCGAATGGAATGAATGATACCTTCCTCGAAGCATCTCACCCTCAATGTCTCGTCACCAAGATAAATTATCAAAAAACACTAAATCTCTATAAATCATGTCAAATATTCCATAACAATCATAACGACCTTCTCCAGATGCATAAACTCACTAGCCCACATTTCTCTTGAAGTCTCATAAAAATGTAGTTCTAAAACCTGGATTGGAAATCCCTCCAAACCATATCTTAGATCGTATCATCCAGGTTCAAAACATCCTGCCGGTGCTTAGATTATCCCTGAATGATATATGTTGTGTGATTCACTCTCCTCTCAAGAGGTCTCCTCAGATGCTTGAAGATCAAAAAAGTGGTCTCAAGCCACATATTAGTATCCTATAGGCCTCCATCCCCCAAAAATGTTAGTGTATTCTTCTATTGAAATACACAAGTCAACTTTTCCATAGATGAGGGAGGATGAAGTGCTCCTTGAATGGTATTTATAAAGTGCATAAAACTCTCATGGAATTATACCTCAGCACCTATTTATGGTAAGATTGGTGGTGTCACAACATTCACTATAGGAGGATCTATTGGTATACAATGGCCAACCACCTATGGATCATGGTCATCACCACCCTCTTGGTGCATGACTAGAGGTATTCATAGTGGAATATCTCTACATTACCAAACACAAACCTCAGAATAGGTCTATATAAAAAAGATCATAGCTAAAAGCACAGGACAAATCAAATACTTCCTATAAATAGATTACACCCCACTGCCTTATTCAAAATCTAGGACTGGGTAAAAGGAAATAGTCATAAACATCACTAGAAACACTCCCTACTTCCCGCTCTAAAGATGGTTCATGGTCCGGTTCTCTATTTCACAATTTCAATTTCTTTTGAATTCATCATTTTTTAAAATTTCTCTATAATTGTTTAATAAAATTGATTACCATTTTAAATTTATATGGTCACATAAACCTTAAAAATTGAATTTAAGTGCCCATTTATTCCAAAACATAACACATTCCGGTCTATGTGACCAATGGTATATGAATCAACATGTCATAGTTAACTAATTATGGTGTTTTTTGTAGCCTATGTAGGAGAACACTATTTAGGTTACAATATACACTCTATGTACCAAACACCTTTCTCAATTCCATACACAAAATATCTATCATACAACATGTATAACACTCGATTCACACATAATAAGGTCATCCAGTCAAGAAATGCATCCCATATAGCATGGCATAATGCATGACATGTGAATTATAATAGGTTCCTAAGAGGATGTATAAGATTAATACAATCATCTCATTAAGAAATAGTAAATATAACCTCCAATCATATCAATAGTAATATCAAAAATCATATTATTCACCCAATGGTGTAACCAAATCAACTGTAATAGAAAAAATCAAGAAAACCTCAATTTCTATTACAGAAAATATGGCTTTTTCTTGTACATGGGTGATACACTCTTAAGAAAACAATCATACCATATATAATAGTAGGTCCAATAACACTCCTATAAAATATACCCTTTAATTTCATCGGAACATTACAATCACAAAGCACCTTAGAATCCTTTCTATATTTTATCCATTTAGTTTGAATCCCATGAGAGAAATCTACAATAATATCTCCATTAAATTTTATAAATGATCCTAAATATTTAAAACAATCATATTTTGATATAATATGGTCTCCCAATCTCATATCCATAACATTACTAGACAGCCCTTTATGAAAACAACAGTCCACATATTCTATCTTATCCTTATTAAGATGGAAATTTTTTGATTGTAAAGTCTCCATTCCAAGCTATAACATGATGGTCTCTTTAGATTTTTCAAAATTAACTATATAATCCATAAAAACCATTCAATTAGGTATCTAATCTTGAATATTCTTTTTTATGTTCATCTTAGACCAAATAAAAAAAGGCATGGTCTTAAAACCGGACCTCCATGGAGTCCTATCGAGGCAGGGAAGTCTATAGTGTCACTTGTCTGAGTTTGTGCCCTAGAACCAACTTATGTTTCTTTTATGATAACCTATATTCATAGTTTTTAATATTAATAAAACTTTTATCATATCATGATTGTTCTTTTATGTAACATAGAATGTGATAATGTCCTAAGAGTAGTTGTCTCACTAAAAGGTCATAGTAGTTCACCGCTATGATGAGAACCTAGAAGTGCTATGAAACTATTATTAAATATATGTTCTATAGATAGATGATATCATTTTAGGGACACAAATGATACATGCTATCATGGGTGGATACTCATAAGACTTTGAGGCATCTTCTCATGGTGCACACCCTTGGTAATATCAAGTATAGGAAATTATGAGAACAGAACCCGATAGTAGGAAATTCACATTTATATGTGTCTTTGGGTTTTCATATCTTCGAATGTGTGTATTGATCTTTGGACTTTAAGATTATTATTAAATAGTATTATGAGTCACATTATTTGATGTATTGATGAAAACCATGATGATATATGTTCACGGCAAGGTTGGGTACATTGGGTGCGTCACAGGTAATATTGCATTAATGAATAATGAAACAAAGGTTATTTCTATTCAATTATGTAATGGTAGTTGATATCTTATCCCCTTTGATGGAAATGATATAGCCTAAATTAATCTATGTCCATGGTGTTTTATATGAAATTTCTATTTCCAAAACGTCAAAGAAAGAGACATTGAGCATATAGGTTGATGGCACCAGCATGCAACCTGATTCATTAGAGATATCATGATAAAGGGATTATGTTACACAATGTGAATCTATATGAAGTATTATGTCATTACAACATTAATTTTCTTCTCTATGGGTTTCTTGGAGTGTTTATAGATAATAACCGTGTACTTTAGGCTGCATCACCTAATGCCACTAAAAAAAGGCTTAGAGGGTCACACACTAAGTGCACACAAATTCTCAGTTAAATAATATATTATTATTTATTATTTAACAAGTTGAATAAATATTATTTCCACATATGGTATAATAATTATTCATGTTTTCTTGATCGCATATTTTCTATCAAAAGTTATTCGAGAGAATATAATGTGAGTAGAATATTTAGTAAATATTTATTTTATATTTACTGAATATAATATTAATTTATTTAGTGATATTTATTTGTTAAATAAATATTAATTATTCAATGTTCAATATATATTATGGAGGAATGGAGGAATGAGTTTTTAGGTCTGTTGAGAAATAATATATATTGAATATTATTTGATTAAATCATATTTAATTTAATTCAGATGTTAAGAGAAATGTCAATGAAATAATAAAAAATTATTATTTTAGACTTGGGGTTCCACAAGGTATGAAATAAATATTAAATGGAGCTTGTGAAATTTTTTATTTCTAAACTCTAATGGTATTAAAATCCAATTATATTATTTTTCAATAATGCCTATTCATTTTGTGTTATGCAAAATGACAGTTGGAGATAATACTATCAAGCACTAGGGAGATCCCTCTCCAAGAACGCTTTGAAGAATGGAGAGTGATCTTCCTCTACCATTCACACTAAAGTCAAGAGATATCCAGTTGAATGATTTGGAAGCTATTCTTAGGGTAATCAAAGGCGAAAAATGGAAGTGATAAGATATGTTGTTCTAGCACCCGGAGAATCCTATGGTGTCTTTCGAGGATTCATGGAACACATGTGAATCATTACTAGATGATATTTTCTTTTGATTACTACAATGTAATGAACTTACAACATAGATTTGTTGTCAGTTCCATCAAATAATAAAGAATTCATTAAATTTAATTCTTTAATTTATTAAATTAACTATAAATAATATGTGATGATCATCTCTCCGGTTCTGGCATTTTATCCATTATATGTTTTCTCTAAATCAATTTTGTTTATCACGGTATTTATCATCATGTATATCTTAGGTTGATCATCGATCATGACAAAAAGAAAATTTGAGCACAACCCATCACATGCTTCTGCTACACCTAGAACCTACATCACCTACTATAGTTCTAACTCAAGTAAATCTCTCTTAATACATGTCTTGGATGTGTTTAATATTCTCCACCTATACCCCTTTTATTTCAAGAGTTTTCTATAACACCTCTATAAGAACATTATCGTATGCCTACTCCAAATAAATGAAAACCATATGAAAATTTTGAGCTTTTTATCAATAATAGTCCATTAGAACTCTAATACAATAAATTTTATATGTGGTTGAATTTCCAGGTATAAAACCAAATTGATTATCAGAAACATTAGTTTCCTTTGAATCTTCTATTCCACAATGCTATCCCAAAGTTTCAGGGTATATCTCATAAGATTTATGCTTCTATAATTCCCATAACATAAAATTTCTCCATTATTTTTATACATAGGTACTAGAGATCTCTTCCCCTATTCATCCCACATTTTCTTATATTTCTTAATTTCATTTAATAACCAAGTGGGCCGATTAATACCCAAATCACCTAAATATTTCCAAACTTCAATATAGATGTTATCTAACCCAACAAAATTATTATTTTCTATCCTTATTAATGCTTATCTTTCCTCATAAGGAAGAAATTTTTTATAAGAGAGGTAATTTAATTCATCTCTAATAATACTGAGATTATATAAGTCCAATCCACACATCCAATCTTCATTGAAGAGATAATTAAAGTAGAATCCCCATTATTCATAATTTCTTCATCCTTAAAAAGGGACATCCTTTTTCATCTTTTATGCACAAAACATGATATAAATCTATATATTATCTCTCTCCTCCTCTTTATAGACTATAGAAATTCATTTTACTATTTTTAATTTGTAATGAATGGTAAAAATTCTAAAAAAAAATTAGATTTGGTGTCACTAACTACATTGTTAGCCACTCTATAAGCAATACGATATGGATCCCATGAATATTCATTACTATAAAGGTGTGAAGGTTTAAAATAATATTTTTTATCTTTAAAATTAAATTGAACATTATCATTCCAACACCATGATTATTCCCCTTTAGGAAAAAACCCATTACTGGAATAGAAGTATCTATATTTCAAACACTTTTAGCCACCTCATGCCACATGCAATTAATGGTTCCTTGAACTTCCTAATCCACTTCTTTCAAAAGTATGTTCTTATATTCCATTATAAGGTTATCATTTAGGATCCACTATCTAAATCTTATATTCCATAAATATTTCAAATTTATCACATAATTCATAACTTGTAGGTCTAAAACTAATAAATGATGTTAGTTGGTCAGAATTTCACTAAGTATAACCTTACAATCTTAAATTAATCTTCTATCTGACCTTTTTACCAAAAAATAATCAATTTTTGATATTGTGACTCTGCTTCTATAAGTTATAAGATGTTATTACTATTTCTTAAAGATTGTATTTTCTACCACAAAATCAAATTTATAGGAAAAGTCTAAGATAAATGTTCCTTTCATCATTTACCAAACCCAAACCAAACCCTCCATGAAAATCTATGCGATCTATGTAATACTTTCATACATGCCCATTTAGGCCACCTAATATAAAAATATTCCCAAGTTGCAGCAAACTTAAAATCAATGTTTCTAAATTAACCCAAAAAAGAAAACTATTATCGTACATTGAGGCCTACATAGGGCTGTAAACACTAACGAAGTTAAAATTCCAATTTCCTTCAACTATCTTAACAGCTATTATTCTATCCCATAATCTAATGACACCAACTTCTATATATTTTAATGTCTTATCCACCATAATACCAATAACATTTTTAGTCTTAGTTTTACCTAATTTCCATTGTTTCAAACTGGAGTTCTCCAATTTTGTTGTCTTTTCTCCCACCCATTTACTCTCTTCCTCCAATGGCTTGAAGGCCTTCATTTTTTATTGATTTTGATAATCCACATTTCAAGGGGTGAGGTGGAACACTTACAAGGCTCATAGGCATAAGTATTACATGGTCCATATGCCTTAGAGGAATTCATTTCCTGTAGGGTTCAAACATTACATACAATCCAGACTAGCTACTTGGAACTGCTCCTCCCCAGCACCATCATCATTAAATCAGCTCTCCACCTTCGCATGGATGTTTGGATAGGCTTTACCATGCATGAACAGGCTTGTCCCGATGGTAGGTGTCATACCCTCTCATTATTGTAATCTTTTTAGCTTCTACTATGGTGAAATATCCTTTCTCTTCCATCCTTTTAAAGTTTGTTCCTTGTTGGTTATCTAGTTTTCATCTGCACTTAAGGTGGACCGAAGGCCTTGAGGTGGCTCGAAGGCCTTACTGACCCGTAGGCCTGGGTGGCCCGAAGGCCTTAAAGGACTCAGGGACCAAATTGGTGGCCTGAAGGCCCAAATGGGGGAATATTCCTGGCTGCTATAGTGCCAAACAGTGCCTGTTACAGTTCCCGCTACAGTACCTACTACAGTTCTGCACAGTTCCTACTACAGTCCTGCTACAGTATCTGCTATAGTATACCATAAATTATCCTTCGCCTGGATTTGATCTTGGGACTCCTGGATGGACTTAAGGAGTCCTCACCAACTAGGCTGAGGCTCATGTGCACCCATTTACTCTCTTGTAATCACAAAACATGAACATCTCTTCTAACCATAATATCTATAAATTGCATAGATTTTCTAATTCAAGTTCAAATATTCAAAATAGTTATCCTATGTTTTTGATTTTGGACTAGCTTTTTTACCCCTCACATCCATCCAAAAGGGTGTAAAGACCCTTACACATTTAACACTACACATGTGCATCGATGTAGAGGCTCTGGATAATTTGACACCACACTAGAGTAATGCACTATGTTTCTTTCGATCATTGTCCAAGTACTAAAATATTGATACATTTAATTATTTTCAGGAAAATATTTGACAAATTTTATGCTGGATGTCAACTACACAACCCTCTATATGATCTTGGGGTCTGTAATGTAGGATATAAAACCACATAGGTGGAGTTACATTTTATGATCAATGAAAATATTAAAAAAATGGGGGTTTTATTTAGTTAAAGTTTCCATGTTCTCTTGTTCATGTAAATTTAAAAAAAACATATTTCTACTCCAAACATCCCATACACATTTATTAAATCCTGGTATGGAAGAATTTATTAAGTATGAGCAATAATAAATTCAATGAAATCATAATGGGAACCAAATCTTGAATGCAATTTATGTCATTCTCAAATAAAACCCGAATAAATAAAATTTAAAATTTATGTGGAAGTGTAATAATCCATAAATCAAAAGATTTGTTAACCTTTAGTCTTTGGACAACTTGATAATATGCACCATATTTTTGTTGTTGACATATTTACGACATTGCATGCAGTATAGTCCAAGTGACTCAATACAACTTATAAGTTATCAAATGTGCAATTATGAACTCAACACATCCATATGTACTCATACTCATGTTAATTTTAATATATCCTCAAGATCCTTAATATTTCAAGATGATGACACTTAAAATAATATATTTTTATGGTTTTATTATAATATCATTGATGTTGTTATAACAAAACAAAAATAAATGAATGATAAATAACATTTTCATGAATAACATATGATACATTAATATATCACACAACTAATATAATCCATGAACATTCAAACACATTTTATGTCAAGGTCATCAACACACTTTTTATGAAACTTGTGCATTATCTCAAAAATTAATCCCTCCCTATCCCTGTGTTTTTTCTTACCCAGATTCTAAAGCTCTAACACTACTATAAATAAAGTGTCTTCTCTATTTAATTGCATAAATATATTTATTTTCTGACATTAGTAATGTTGGTGTGTACAGAGAATTAGTGATATATTTTTAGGTCTTCGTCACCAGTCAAAACATATATATTTTTATGATCAATGGCTATTTTGTTAAATTCATCAACATGTTTTTTTATTAATGTTCTAGGGTGCCTTATGTTTTTCTCATATAATTATCCAATAAAATATTTAGGCGTGCACAATTTTTAAAGATGTAGCCATATTTCAACACTAAAAGAATGTATTTTTTCACCTAAGGATATCATGATAACATTGGAGTATATTAAGAGAACATCAAAAGGTTCCATTACTGTATCCCTTTGGATGGTACTGGCCACTGTTATAAATTCCAAAAAATTTCCATGAAGGATGTACATGTGAAAATTCTTAAAACTAAAGTTCCCATTAACAAGATCATCACTGATTCATCCTAACCCGATGACTTTCAACTACAATCCTCAAGTAGCATAATCATGGAAATAAGATATATCCAATGGAATATAATAGAGTATCGAATAGAGAAATTAAATACCCAAAGAAGGGAACATATAGAGAAACAATAGTAATGTTGACCACCATGGAAGCTCTCATCAAGAGGCTCAATCTCCTCTTCTTATTGTCACATGTAAGAGCATGTTCTATAGCATGTACAAATGGTGTGGTAGTCAATGAATATTAAGATAAGGTAATGGAAAGGGCTGTGAATATTTTCACTTTAGTTTCATTTTATCAGTTGGGAGGTTCAAAGTTATTTGCGATTCTATATTGGATCCAAACATTAAGTATCTAATAACTGCCAATGAAGTATATCGAATCATACACAATGTAACACCCCAAGCTTCCACGGTACGTTTCCCTTCGAATAATGCGATAGCGTGTGTTGTACGCAACCTCGAGTTCTAACACACACCACAACTAATTAAAATAGCCGTTGTGAATATTAATACCTACTTTTTGAAATCATATATATTTTATATTTCAAAATGGACTTCATTTTTGGATTCGGAATATTGAAATTAGCCTAGGGTGAAATTTTGGTACTTTTCGGATAACTTTAATATTTTGATGAATAGTGAAAATTACTAAATTTTAATTAAAAACAACTTTTTTAATCAAAATAATTAATAGTGATAAATTGTGAATTTGAGTGGTTTTAAAGTATATTTAGAATATATTTTTACCATTTAATATAATGTTGGTCATTGGACATAATTTTACAATTAAACCGAACATAAACAAGTGTCAATCTTTTGATAGTTATTACCTCTTAAAAACACGCTTTTTGTTTTGACAGCGGGAATTAATTTTAAATTAATTTCTGCCACTTCTGTGTTTTGAATTTAGAAAAATGGATTCCATATTTGGAATCAGGATGTCCAAATTGTGTAAATATGTAACTTTTATTTTTAGACATTTTGAATAATTACTGTGGTAAATATTTTATTTACCATGGTTAAGGGTAAATCCGGTAAATAAGGGTTAAAAAATAATATTATAATAATACAAAATTACCCTAAAACGTGTCCTAACCTTATTGGTGGACACATACACGACCATGAGCATCCTTGGGTCAATTTGGGGACCCCTTGGAGCCACTTGTATGTGGTAGGGACACTTTATATTAATAAAGTTAAAATAAAAATAAAAATGGCATAAGATTACATCTTTTAGAAGAACAATTTTTACATAGGGTTATACATGTTGGATTTTCGATTATAAATATTCATTAGAAAGATAAAAAGATTTCCTACATAATTATAGTTTATTTATAATTTTTAGACATCAAATAATTTAAATTATTAATGACACAATAATGATGGAATGTTTACCTCATTAATAAATCATTTAAATAAATAAGATTATAATGATTAAAATATTATATAAAACCTGTCCAATTATTATTGGTTGATGTTATTTAGAATATTAGTCATCTTATATTCGACCTCAAAGATTTTTGGACCATTATAAACCGAATATAATTATATTATAAAGTAATACTTTCACTCTTTCCTAAAGAGCCCCTCTTCTCCCTTATAAAAGGAGACCACTTCTACTCATTTCTCACACCTCTCAAGCCACTTGGCTCGTCCAAACTCTGCCCAACTAAGCTCCCCACATCCCTCTCCTCCTCCTTGAAGCTTCCCCTTAGGCAGAAATCATTTCAAGAAGTCCTTTGGTTCCAACCAAAGTGAGTTACCTAAATTAAAGGTAACGATTTCTCTTAAATTATTTTCCTTTATTTTGCTTCTCCAACCCCCAAACTCTTTTTATTTCCTTTATTTTGTAACAACACCAGTATCCTAAATATACTAGGATGTTGTTATAAGAAGTATTCAAACTACACATACACACAACTCCATCTAATGGATGATGAACATAATGTTTCTGTGGATGGCAAACTAACGCCTCACGAAACGATGATTGTTCAAATACATCTTACCGCCTCTCATGGTGGCCATTATGATGGAACTGTAATTAAATATGATATTAATGATATATATTTTATATATAAGCTTCTGTAATTCCATTTTATTTCATACCATTATTCGTTTCATGTTGTATATACATACGATAATTTCATTTGAGGAAGTGCGGACTACCGCCCCCTTAAAATGATATGACTCGTTCATACCACACATGGAACGTATAAAGGATGGTGTTAATGAACTTAAGTAACATATATAAAATATTATATTATACTGGAATAGTAATATACCTATGTATCATTTGGATTCAATTCTTTTAAAATAAAAATTAAATGGAAGTAGCGTTCGTGCGTACGTACGGACTACCGTCTCCACGAACGCGGTGAGATCCATCCTCCATCGTATCCATTCAAGTCTTATTCTCATTTTAGGGTTAAAAATAATGTTAATATCATTCTTATTATGAATAATATTTAATCTATCCATTACAAACATGTCTTACGTAACCAAACATTTAAGAAGAACGAATCGATTATCACCTGAAACGACGATAATACTAAGATATTATTAATAAAGCAATGTTAAAAGATCATATATGATATCATATTAATGTATATGATTCTTGTATAATTTAATAACAATTATTTCACCATTATACATGAGGTTAACCGACCCCAACAAAGGAAAAGTACAAGGTAAGGGTTATTTCACAATCTCTTCATTATCCGAGGTTGTTTATACGTAATAATCTACTGGGATATCTTTATCATCCACATCCATGTTTCTTAAAAATGTATTTCAAAACATTTTTACTATTTACAAGAATATGGGTTAAAGTCATTTATACCCTTGTTTGACTTTTTATAAGAGGTTTATAAAGGAATCTTTCCGTCGTTTTCGAAACAAGGTCCTTTTTAACCTTTTCGACAGAATTGAGGTAAGAATGTTTTTTTTAACTTATACGGCGGGTGCGGTTATTTTACGCCGTTATAAAATCTTCAAAGCTTTCCTTACAAGCTTATAAGAATATTTTCAAAGAAAATGTTTTATTTTATATGGATCTTAAATGATTTCAAAATAAAAGGAGATATTTCTTTAAAAAAAATTTGATTTCATCTACGTCAACATCCTTTGATGGATTTTAAGATTATTTGAAGTTGATTTATTATGATACAAAACTTCTATATTGTATTGAAGGTTTTGTGATATGTTTGACTATGGATGTGCTATTTTTATACCATTCATAGTTTATGGTGAAATTATTGACATTTCGTATGCTAGTTTTAATACGAATGTTTATGTTATGTTTAAACCTTTTCATATGGGAATGCATTGGACTTAATAAGTGACGGGTGGAGCCCGCTATAGCTCCTCGATGCATCGGTAGGTCTCATGAGACAAACTAGTGTCTTGGCACAAGGCCTTGACAAAATCTTATTTGTAGTCTTGGCACGAGGCCTTGGCTATGTGGTTATGATAGTCTGGCATTATGCATTCCAACATTATGAAAGTGGTTATTGATTTTTGCATGTGATTATTCGATTAGTAGAATATCCATGTGAATAAGTAAATGGAATTATTTCATTTTATTTATTCCATAACATGTTGAAAGTTCATATTTAAAAGGCTTTTGTTTTAGTTATACATTGCCTTAAATGTTTATTCTTATTTATGAAAGTTTCCGCTATATTGTTATCCTTACTGGGCATTTGAGCTCACCCCTTTTCTATGTTTTATTTTTCCCAGGAAGTGAAGATGTAAGTTATGAATGACCTGCAGGGATATTATGAGGGGATTATAGTGTGGACTGTGGAAACATTATGTTGTTGTAGTAGTTTTTCATTTTATGATGTAATGTAAAACTTATGAATATATCTAGTGTTTCCAAGGCTACTAAACCAATCGGTCTTTCGAGATTTTATCTTTCTTGTGATCATGCCAATGTTATGTAATAATGCACCGACTCTGGGTAGCTGGGGTCGGGGCGTTACAGTTGGTATCAGAGGAAGTTTAGTACAAACCTTGGAAACTAGATTTAGATAAACTCTGATTAGAGCATGTAGACCTAAGATGAACTTTGAGGATTAGTATAGAAGAACTTCCTAGAATTTTGGTATTGTAGAGATTTTGTGAGTTTTCCGAGCAATACATCCCTGTCTGGATACGAGCAGGTAGAGGCGGCTCTGGCACAGATGTACCTAGGGGTAAAACCCGAAAACACCGCTTTGAGCTAGACTCGAACGGGAACTGGTGCACGACAACGGGCCTTGCTGCACTCTTGGTTACGACACTCCCGGGGGATATGCTTAGTATAACTCTCGTTTTCTTTACAAATCATTTTGAAGGGATTATGAGTATATACTTCCTCAAAGAAAACATTTTTATGATTATGGATTATATCCATAAATAGTTCAATTTATGTTAAGTGTTTTATAAGTATGGGATTATGTATTTTGATTCATAAACTGATCTAGTTTATGCCATTGTTTAGAAATGGCGCCTAGTGGAAGAAATGGAAACCGTTTCAATGCACGCACTCCATGTAGGGATTGCCCTCCTGCTCAAGATAATTATAGTGGGGCTGGTGCTGCAACTGGTGCCGATCAGTTAATCACCATACTGGGACAACTTACTCAGGTTATGAATAATAACCTTACCCGTATGGAGCACCCTGATCCGCAGCGTGGAGGATCAATGTTAGATCGATTCATGAGGCAACAACCACCAATGTTCAATGGGAGTACAAATCCCTTAGTAGCTGAGCAATGGATAAATTCCCTAGAGAAAATATTTCAGGCTTTGGGGAGCAGTGAAAGGGAAAAAGTTATCATGGCAGTTTACCGCCTCACTGGAGATGCTGATCAATGGTGGTCATTGATTCAAAACATGAAGGAAGATGATGAAGTATCAAATATGGAGTGGAGGGAGTTCAAAGATCTGTTTTTAGAAAAATACTTTCCTCGCGACCATCGATCAGATATGGAAAGACAATTTCTGAGTCTGAGACAAAAGGAGGATGAGAATGTCACAAAGTATGAGGCTAACTTTACAAGGTTAGCGAGGTATGCTGGAGATTATATTCGCAACCCAAGAAGTAAGATTGATCGTTTCTTTGATGGGTTAAAACCATTTCTCCGTCGAGCATTAGTCTCACAATCCTTTTCATCGTACGAAGACATTGTCTCATGTGCTATCAAGACCGAAAAGGAATTCTCTAAGTCTTATGACTTTAAAGCAAAGCAAGAGAAGAAGAGACCTACTGATCAATCTGGGAATGGAAATAAGGGGAAGAAGGGAAAGGTTGAATATCCATCTTGTGGTAAATGCGGGAAGAAACATTCTGGTACTTTCTTGAAGGGAATGGGAGTCTGTTACAAGTGTGGTGAAAAAGGCCACCAAGCTCATGATTGCAAGGGGAAGAAGGAAGCTACCAACGTTCAGTGCTATAATTGCAGGGAGATGGGGCATTATGCAAATTCATGCCCTAAGCGTCAGGAGAACTTACCTCAGAAAAGGCCAAGGGATCAAGGCCAGGCTTATGCTATCACTACTGCTGAGGTAGAAGCTCCGAAAGACGTGGTGGCAGGTAATTTAATGGTTTCCTCAAGTTTAGCAAATGCATTATTTGATTCTGGATCATCACATTGTTTCATATCTTCCCAATTTGCTAAGAAAATTAGATATTTCCAATTTGATTTAATAAGGGAGTTGTCAGTTAAAACTCCCAAGGGAAGTATCGTTGCAACAAAGTTTTGTGAATCAGTCCCCATTAGAGCACATAAATTTTCTTTATCTGCTGATCTCATCATCATACCTATGATTGAGTTTGATATAATCCTCGGTATGGACTGGCTTTCGGACTATGATGCGAAGATTTATTGTAAGAAGAAAGAGGTTACGATTCTTGATGATAATGATAAGGAACACCTTATTTTTAGAGCAGAATCGTCACCACCTAATTCTTATTTAGATCCACCCCCAGTAGCTCAACTAAATTCAATTATTGGGGAGGAAGAGAATGAAGTAACTATCGGTGAGGAAAGGAATGTTCAAATAGAGGATGTACCTGTTGTGAAAGAATTTGTAGATGTATTTCCGGAAGATTTACCTGGACATCCTCCAGAATGAGAAGTTGAGTTTTCCATTGATTTGATTCCTGGATCAAGGCCTATATCGAAGACCCCTTATAGAATGGCCACTGTAGAGTTAGTCGAACTAAAGAAACAACTAGAGGAATTGAGTAATAAGGGATTTATTCGCCCTAGTGTTTCTCCATGGGGATCCCCTGTTCTTTTTGTTAAAAAGAAAGATGGATCTATGAGGTTATGTATCGACTACAGGGAGATCAATGCTATAACGATAAAGAACAAGTATCCCCTACCTCGTATTGATGATTTATTTGACCAACTGCATGGAGCTCAATACTTTTCAAAGATTGACCTTCGATCTGGATACCATCAGTTGTGTGTGAAGAAGGAAGACATTCTGAAGACAGCATTTCGAACCAGGTACGGGCATTACGAGTTTACTGTAATGCCGTTTGGATTGACTAATGCACCCTCTGTATTCATGGATCTGATGAATAGAGTTTTCAATGAGTATCTCGATGAATTTGTGGTGGTATTTATTGATGATATCTTGGTATACTCCAAAACCTACGAAGATCATGAAAATCACTTGCGCATTATCTTGAAGACTCTGAGGAGGCATGAATTATATGGGAAGTTTAGCAAGTGTGAATTCTGGCTTCAGGAGATTTCTTTTCTTGGCCATATTGTCTCTAAAGATGGAATCTCTGTTGATCCTTCTAAGACCAAGGCAATCCAAGAATGGCCAGCACCTACGAGTATAACTGAGGTACGTAGTTTTATTGGCTTGGCAGGTTATTATCGACGTTTCGTCCAGAATTTTTCCCGATTGGATAACCCATTAATGAAGCTTACACGTAAAGGGGTTAAATTTGTTTGGACAAAAGAGTGTGAAGAATGTTTCGAAGAACTGAAGAGAAGATTAGTCAATGCACCTATATTGACTCTACCATCGGGGAATAATGGGTTCGTTATTTATAGTGATGCATCAAAGAAAGGACTTGGTTGTGTCCTTATGCAGAATGATAGAGTTATTGCCTATGCATCACGACAGTTGAAAATTCATGAACAAAACTATCCTACTCATGATCTCGAGTTAGCAGCTGTGATCTTTGCTTTGAAGATATGGAGGCACTACCTCTATGGTGAAAAATGTGAGATTTATACTGATCACAAGAGTTTGAAGTATATTTTCTCACAAAAAGAACTCAACATGAGGCAAAGGAGATGGCTTGAATTACTCAAGGATTATGATTGTACGATACACTACCACCCGGGGAAAGCAAACAAAGTAGCAGATGCTTTGAGCAGAAAAGACCATGGAGTTCTGAACATGATGAGAATTGAAAGGGATCCAATTTTCACGGATCTAGTGAAGATGGACATGGGAATAACCAGGGAAGGTGAAACATCAATGCTTTTTCAAATGGTTGCCAAACCATCTTTACTAGAAAGGATTAAGAGTTCTCAGACCGATGATGAAGAATTTCAGAAGAATATTAAAGCTGTGAATGATGGGAGATTGAGAGACTTTGTGTATGAAGATGGAATTTTGAAATTCGGGAAGAGAATTTGTGTTCCCAATATACCTGATCTAAAAAGGGAATTGCTGGATGATGCTCATAGTTCCAATTTCTCTATACACCCTGGGATCACCAAAATGTATAGAGATTTGGAGGAACATTTTTGGTGGGACAACATGAAGAGGGAGATTGCTGATTTTGTGTCAAGATGTATGGTTTGTCAACAAGTGAAAGCTGGAAGGCAACAGCCTGGAGGAGTCATGCAACCTCTTCCCATACCGGAGTGGAAATGGGACAATGTTACGATGGACTTTGTCATGGGGCTACCGAAGACTCCTAGAAGGAACGATGCAATATGGGTTATTGTTGATCGTCTTACCAAGACAACACATTTTCTTGCTATAAGAGAAGATCTACCCCTGGAACGTCTAGCAAGACTATACATTAATGAAGTTGTGAGACTTCATGGAGTACCCCTATCGATTGTTTCTGATCGTGATCCCCGTTTTACTTCAAGATTTTGGAAAAGTCTTCAGAAATCCCTGGATACTGAACTTCATTTGAGCACTGCTTACCACCCTCAGACAGATGGACAATCAGAACGGACTATTCAAACCTTAAAAGACATGTTGAGATCTTGCTCACTTGACTTTCAGGGTATGTGGGATCAATATTTACCATTGGTAGAATTTTCCTATAACAATAGCTTCCATTCGAGTATACAGATGGCACCATATGAAGCGTTATACGGAAAGAGATGTCGTACACCAACCTGTTGGGATGACGTTGGTGAAAGAAAACTTGTAGGCCCAGAATTGGTGGAGGAAACGGTGGAAAAGGTGAAAGTAATCCAAAATCACATCAAAGCAGCTCAAAGTAGGCAGAGGAGCTATGCCGATAATCGAAGGAAGGATTTGGAATTTCAAGTCGGTGATCATGTTTTCCTAAAGGTATCTCCATGGAAGGGAGTCATACGTTTTGGAAAGAAAGGTAAATTGAGTCCCAGGTACATCGGACCTTTCGAAATTCTAGAACGAATTGGGGCTGTAGCTTACCGATTGGCAATGCCGCCAAGTCTCTCCAAAGTTCACGATGTGTTCCACGTATCTCTGTTGAGAAAATACATGCCTGACCCAACGCATGTACTCACCTATGAGGAATTAGAACTGGAACCCGATCTGTCTTATTGTGAAGAGCCCGTCAAGATTCTTGATACAAGAGAACAAGTACTGAGAAACCGGACGACACGTCTGGTAAAAGTTTTGTGGAGAAATCATAAGATGGAAGAGGCAACGTGGGAACCCGAGGAACTTATGATGAAGAACCACCCGAGTCTTTTTATGCAGTAATACCCTAGAAATTGCGAGGACACAATTATTTGAAGGAGGGGAGAATGTAACACCCCAAGCTTCCACGGTACGTTTCCCTTCGAATAATGCGATAGCGTGTGTTGTACGCAACCTCGAGTTCTAACACACACCACAACTAATTAAAATAGCCGTTGTGAATAGTAATACCTACTTTTTGAAATCATATATATTTTATATTTCAAAATGGACTTCATTTTTGGATTCAGAATATTGAAATTAGCCTAGGGTGAAATTTTGGTACTTTTCGGATAACTTTAATATTTTGATGAATAGTGAAAATTACTAAATTTTAATTAAAAACAACTTTTTTAATCAAAATAATTAATAGTGATAAATTGTGAATTTGAGTGGTTTTAAAGTATATTTAGAATATATTTTTACCATTTAATATAATGTTGGTCATTGGACATAATTTTACAATTAAACCGAACATAAACAAGTGTCAATCTTTTGATAGTTATTACCTCTTAAAAACACGTTTTTTGTTTTGACAGCGGGAATTAATTTTAAATTAATTTCTGCCACTTCTGTGTTTTGAATTTAGAAAAATGGATTCCATATTTGGAATCAGGATGTCCAAATTGTGTAAATAGGTAACTTTTATTTTTAGACATTTTGAATAATTACTGTGGTAAATATTTTATTTACCATGGTTAAGGGTAAATCCGGTAAATAAGGGTTAAAAAATAATATTATAATAATACAAAATTACCCTAAAACGTGTCCTAACCTTATTGGTGGACACATACCCGACCATGAGCATCCTTGGGTCAATTTGGGGACCCCTTGGAGCCACTTGTATGTGGTAGGGACACTTTATATTAATAAAGTTAAAATAAAAATAAAAATGGCATAAGCTTACATCTTTTAGAAGAACAATTTTTACATAGGGTTATACATGTTGGATTTTAGATTATAAATATTCATTAGAAATATAAAAAGATTTCCTACATAATGATATTTTATTTATAATTTTTAGACATCAAATAATTTAAATTATTAATGACACAATAATGATGCAATGTTTACCTCATTAATAAATCATTTAAATAAATAAGATTATAATGATTAAAATATTATCTAAAACCTGTCCAATTATTATTGGTTGATGTTATTTATAATATTAGTCATCTTATCTTCGACCTCAATGATTTTTGGACCATTATAAACCGAATATAATTATATTATAAAGTAATACTTTCACTCTTTCCTAAAGAGCCCCTCTTCTCCCTTATAAAAGGAGACCACTTCTACTCATTCCTCACACCTCTCAAGCCACTTGGCTCGTCCAAACTCTGCCCAACTAAGTTCCCCACATCACTCTCCTCCTCCTTGAAGCTTCCCCTTAGGAAGAAATCATTTCAAGAAGTCCTTTGGTTCCAACCAAAGTGAGTTACCTAAATTAAAGGTAACGATTTCTCTTAAATTATTTTCCTTTATTTTGCTTCTCCAAACCCCAAACTCTTTTTATTTCCTTTCTTTTGTAACAACACCAGTATCCTCAATATACTAGGATGTTTTTATAAGAAGTATTCAAACTACACATACACACAACTCCATCTAATGGATGATGAACATAATGTTTCTGTGGATGGCAAACTAACGCCTCACGAAACGATGATTGTTCAAATACATCTTACCGCCTCTCATGGTGGCCATTATGATGGCACTGTAATTAAATATGATATTAATGATATATATTTTATATATAAGCTTCTGTAATTCCATTTTATTTCATACCATTATTCGTTTCATGTTGTATATACATACGATAATTTCATTTGAGGAAGTGCGGACTACCGCCCCCTTAAAATGATATGACTCGTTCATACCACACATGGAACGTATAAAGGATGGTGTTAATGAACTTAAGTAACATATATAAAATATTATATTATACTGTAATAGTAATATACCTATGTATCATTTGGATTCAATTCTTTTAAAATAAAAATTAAATGGAAGTAGCGTTCGTGCGTACGTACGGACTACCGTCTCCACGAACGCGGTGAGATCCATCCTCCATCGTATCCATTCAAGTATTATTCTCATTTTAGGGTTAAAAATAATGTTAATATCATTCTGATTATGAATAAGATTTAATCTATCCATTACAAACATGTCTTACGTAACCAAACATTTAAGAAGAACGAATCGATTATCACCTGAAACGACGATAATACTAAGATATTATTAATAAAGAAATGTTAAAAGATCATATATGATATCATATTAATGTATATGATTCTTGTATAATTTAATAACAATTATTTCACCATTATACAGGAGGTTAACCGACCCCAACAAAGGAAAAGTACAAGGTAAGGGTTATTTCACAATCTCTTCATTATCCGAGGTTGTTTATACGTAATAATCTACTGGGATATCTTTATCATCCACATCCATGTTTCTTAAAAATGTATTTCAAAACATTTTTACTATTTACAAGAATATGGGTTAAAGTAATTTATACCCTTGTTTGACTTTTTATAAGAGGTTTATAAAGGAATCTTTCCGTCGTTTTCGAAACAAGGTCCTTTTTAACCTTTTCGACAGAATTGAGGTAAGAATGTTTTTTTTAACTTATACGGCGGGTGCGGTTATTTTACGCCGTTATAAAATCTTCAAAGCTTTCCTTACAAGATTATAAGAATATTTTCAAAGAAAATGTTTTATTTTATATGGATCTTAAATGATTTCAAAATAAAAGGAGATATTTCTTTAAAAAAAATTTGATTTCATCTACGTCAACATCCTTTGATGGATTTTAAGATTATTTGAAGTTGATTTATTATGATACAAAACTTCTATATTGTATTGAAGGTTTTGTGATATGTTTGACTATGGATGTGATATTTTTATACCATTCATAGTTTATGGTGAAATTATTGACATTTCGTATGCTAGTTTTAATACGAATGTTTATGTTATGTTTAAACCTTTTCATATGGGAATGCATTGGACTTAATAAGTGATGGGTGGAGCCCGCTATAGCTCCTCGATGCATCGGTAGGTCTCATGAGACAAACTAGTGTCTTGGCACAAGGCCTTGACAAAATCTTATTTGTAGTCTTGGCACGAGGCCTTGGCTATGTGGTTATGATAGTCTGGCATTATGCATTCCAACATTATGAAAGTGGTTATTGATTTTTGCATGTGATTATTCGATTAGTAGAATATCCATGTGAATAAGTAAATGGAATTATTTCATTTTATTTATGCCATAACATGTTGAAAGTTCATATTTAAAAGGCTTTTGTTTTAGTTATACATTTCCTTAAATGTTTATTCTTATTTATGAATGTTTCCGCTATATTGTTATCCTTACTGGGCATTTGAGCTCACCCCTTTTCTATGTTTTATTTTTCCCAGGAAGTGAAGATGTAAGTTATGAATGACCTGCAGGGATATTATGAGGGGATTATAGTGTGGACTGTGGAAACATTATTTTGTTGTAGTATTTTTTCATTTTATGATGTAATGTAAAACTTATGAATATATCTAGTGTTTCCAAGGCTACTAAACCAATCGGTCTTTCGAGATTTGATCTTTCTTGTGATCATGCCAATGTTATGTAATAATGCACCGACTCTGGGTAGCTGGGGTCGGGGCGTTACACACAAAATAAAGGATATGATCAAAACATGTAATCAAGATAAAAAAATAATGATTAGATACACAAAGAGAGAAAATGTATTATATGGATTAAATTAAAGCTCTACATATGGAAATTTATTTTTTTTCATCAACATATAGAGAGTAGGAAAAACAGGATATGAACAATAACAGAAAGTATATAAACTAATAGATGTAGAAATACCTATCAATTTTATTTGTGTTCATTTCACATGAAACCCAATTACATCCACAGAACTGACCCAAATAACTGACTCAAAAATTATGAGAGAATCTATAACTCCTGTGGAAGAGACATATGTTAGGAAACATATGCTGTTGATCTACATTAAAGGCAGAATAACTATGGTAGATAGAAAAACAAAGCACTGGCGACTAGCAGTGAGCTCTTAGGGTATGTATTTGGGGATAATATCCCCTCATGAGAAAGTGTATAATGTCATCAGTAAAAAAATAATTCAATAGAGGAAGTTGTAAATTAACCAGACAGAAAATAAACATCGAAGACAGAAATAAATAAACAAATCCAAAGAAAATCTCATATACAAAATGGTATATCATGTCATGTATCTACAAAGTATGAAAACATGTATACAATCATCCTTAAAATACATGTATCAAAATACCAAAATGACCAAAAAGTAACTATTTCATCTAGCATCGCAAGCATAGCTCGGTCCTATGCTCCCATGATCCTAAGCAATGAATAGTCAAACATCATACAACAAGTACTTGCCCTGATCCCTACCTGCATCCATGAAGTCTGTATGGTTTCCCAGTGGAGTCCCAAATAGGGTGCGATATAACACTTAGTAGTCCACCACCAAAAGATTCTATAACTTTTCTAGTATGTGTATATCAAGCTAAAATATTGTGCAGTGTATAATAGTTATACTAGTAGTACAAGTGAAAATATCAAGGAAAATATGATAAATTTAAAGTGTTACTATCCATCCTATTAATTATAATCAAGTTCCCATACAAGGGTCAACTGTAAACAAGAAACTTCAAGCACAAGATAACTATAAATAATAAATAAACCACAATGGCCATGCTGTGTAAACCAAGGTATAACATTTACCATGACCATGTTCTATTAGCCAGTGTATCATATCATCATGGCCACACCGTATAATCTAGTGTATAGTATCATCATGTTCACATCGTATAATCAAATTTTTTAGACCATGAAGGGATGGATCTAATGTATAGAATACCAAGGCATCCACATCAAGACCTAGGTGCATCTCAATGAAAACTCGATAATGACTTCGTTGGAGTCCAAGGAGCATGTCAGCATACCATGTTCAATGTGAGTCCAAGAAATCCTAATCCATGAGGTTTCAAGGCCCAATGCATTCTATAAAATTAGGATCCAAGGAGGAAAAAGGTCCAAAGACCCCACTATCACAATCAAGACTCATTGAGTAGAAATGTCCACGATGTCCTATGGAATTGAGATCCAAGGTATACTAACCAATAAATCCACAACCATAGTCATTTCATCATCTCATTCATTCAAAATTTTATAATATTTAAATTTCATGAGTTCATCCAACTAATTTTCTCAATTTCCATTCAAATAGTTAAAACAAATCAAATCAGGTCATCACATGGAAAAGGAGGCATCACCATCTCCTAATCATCTCAATTCATTTTTAATTTATTATTAAGACCCCCTCTGATAAGGAGAGTATACACACACCCAGCAGGGAGGTATAAAGAAAGGTAGATACAATTGCATGCCCCATAGGTGGCCTATGTTGGGGATAAGAACCTCCAACAAACTCAAATGTACCAATGGGCCACATAAATAGGTTCTAAATAATTTAATAAAATAATTCAATTAAGTTTTGGGGAAATGATATAAATTCTAATGTGCTGCAAAATGAAAAAATAGCTATATAAAACACCAAATCATGAAGGAAAGGTATATACCACCTACTATAGGTCTTTAGAAGAGAAATCATCCAGTATCGATCTTTGATTTGATCCAAATTGAGAGAAAAATGAGGAACAAATGAAGAACATGGTAATATGGAATATTAGATTAAATGTAAACAACTCCATAGATATGAAGACAAATGAATAATGACACAAGATGATCGAAGAACTTACCAGCATGGATCAAATGATATTAATAATGTTTGAATCCCAGTCCAAATCAAGAAACAGAACCAAGGCCTATAAATTGGCTTCAAAAAAGAGTTCCCGGTGTGTGGTCTGTCCACCATAGAATAACTGAAAAATATATTTTTGTTAAAAGATATTTTAATGGAATTTTGTTCATTTTATCCCAAAACACTAGGTCACATGATATGGTCACATGGTTGGTCAAACTGTGTGCCAACCATTTTCCCATAAATTCTTTAAGGGGGACATCACCATTCATGTGAATGGTTTGGAAAGCTATGTGTAAACTATGTGTCTTGACTTTGTAAAAAATCTATATTTTTTTTCAAGGGCATGCACCTCAGGTTGCATGACATCATCAAACTATGAAACCTCTTTCTTCTCACTATCCATACCTTCATGATTACATCTGACCATGAGGGTTAGGTAGCACGGTTTCTCCTAACTATGTGGACTAGCTATTTCTCTCCAATAGTGGTCTCTAGGATTCGAACAATACCTAGGCACCCTTGAAACTCTTATGATATCATATTCACTCGCATTAGGTCAAAACTAAGAAGTTAAACCTAAAATAAAAATATCTGTACATCATAGGAAAAATCAGGATCTTACAATTTCCAAAACCTTACAAAGACTCATTTGTTCAAAATAAAAGTTCCACATCTTTGGGACCATTCAAATAATAAAAGATCCATTTTATATCTTTCATTTTCTCCCTTATAGGGTTTGACATGAATCCTCTGAAAACTATTATTTCTTATTCAATCTCCAGATAAGTACAAACCATGATGTAAATCAAACATATAATATTTGATGAATTTTGAACCTTTACAATGTACTCAACCCTAGATTACATTCGAGGTGATATTTAGGTTTTATAATAATATAAAAACTCATATTATACATATTGGAAGTAATTTTAAACCAAATACGAGGATCTCCCATGAAATACAAATGAAACCTGCAATATAACTGAAAGGGATAATAGTTTTAAATATTTATAACTTAAACCAAAGATCCTCTGAAACATTTCATATATTATTATGATGAGTTTGATAAATAACAACAATGTTGAAAACAAAATCATCTTACCTTCGTATGTGTCCCTTGGCTGATCTAAATAATATTCCATTCATGGGATTTATCCTTCTGTCACACCCTTCTAAATTCTCTAATGCAATGAATAAGAATAATGAGACCAATGGATCAGGGAGTATCAGCCAAGCATGTGGACTTGAATCCACACCCAAATTCCATCATATGTAAGAACTATTTATATACAACCCAAGTACCCTCCTAGGTGGTGTATGAATTAAATCCTATGTTAAAAAACATGCATACATTCAATGGTCGGTTCATGCATTATAAGAATTTATACCCTATATATTTCATATAAATATTAAAAGAAATAATTTAAAGGTAGATTATGTGTATGAAACAAAAAATGATAACTGGATATCATTTTGCTGTAATCACATATTTCATAAAATAATATACCCTTATTTGTGTGAAAATCATAATTTACATGATATATATATATATATATATAAAGATTTAGGGTATATCTTAATTAGTGACTTCTCCTTTTCTTGAAATACCACCCTAGGGAAGGGTTACTGGTTTTACTTATGTCATACCAAATCATTCCACCACCTCCTTAATGTAGCTAGTTTGGGTCAGGTATAGTGTATTTGAACATTAGTCTCATGAAATCTTCAACTGCAAAATTCTCTTCATCAAAAAAAGATCCTTAATCTCAATGATTTTTGAAAACTCAACCTTTATCTCGTCGATCATTTTCTTTCATCGGACCCACTATTATTATTTAATCCACATAAAATATAAGAAAATAAAACTCTCATCATCAAAATCCTTCTGGTAATAGAAATGGTCATCATTTCTCCAAATGAACTTTTGTTCCATCATGAAATCATTAAATTTTCGTTTCTAAAACCTTGGTGCTTGCTTCAAACCCTAATGGCTGCGTTTGAGCTGAAACACAAGATTATAGTTTCTAGATTTTTCAAAACCCTCTAGTTGTTCCATAAATATCACTTCATCTAAATATCTATGAAGGAATGTTGTCTTCACATCCATCTTCTCCAAATGAAGATATTCTGAGGAAATTATACTCAATAATGTTTGGATTGTTGTGTTCCTAGAAACATCCCAACCTGAATCACTGGGTTTGGGATGAAATGAAACACCACCTTATGTGGTTGTTCTATGTTTTATGTGGTGGTATTTTTTTGGTTTTATGGTGTCTTTCTCCGGGTTGGTTTTGTATTTGGGTCCCAGTTATCCACAAAGTTGTGTTTTTAAAATTCTAAAAAAATATTAGAGAGATTTGTTTTTTAAAAAATAATGATATAAGATCAACAATATTAAATCATTCAAGACCACCATAAATTCATTGATCATCTAGAATCCATACACTCAAATTTCATTCTACGAATCCAAGAAATGAGTGTAAATCTAATTATTTATAGAAAAATACTGAAAAATTATCTACAATAGTTCAAAAGTTTTGTTGTTAAATTATGTTGGTATTAAATTAAATATCACACACTGAGAAATAATACACTCACATAATCTCAATATGAGATCTCATTTAAATGATATCCTATTTTTTCTCTAAAAATTTCCATGTGTGACATTTAATTAATAATTTTAATGAATGCTCTAAAAACCAAAACATCTCTGATTATCACTAAAATTTTAACCAAAGGTAAAAATTATATTTTAGTATTAATGAACAACACCAAAAAACTAGCCTTATACTCAATAAAATGGGGTCATCTACATGGATCAAATACTACCAATTAGCTTTAAAGAAAACCATATTTTCATTGAAACCATTTAGAACAAGATCATGTTGAATGATATGTTTAAGAGTCCTTTTAGATCTATCTTTAACCCTTATAATAATTGAATTGGTCATTAACCATACTCTATTAATAGGCTCATAATCATGTCTAATTCTAACATGCTCAAACCAACTTAATATATTCTTAGACATCTTATTATCAATCAGAGCCACTCTATTTTTCACTTGAATACGTTCATTTCTAATTCTATTCATCTTAGTATGTCCCCATGTCCATATTAACACTTTAATTTTCACTACCCTTATTTTTCATTCACGATGTCCCATAAAATGATAAGACTCATACCATATATAATAGTAGGACTAATAACACTCTTATAAAATTTACCCTTCAATTTAAAATAAATTTTATGATCACAAAGAACCATAGTGTACTTTCTCAATTTTATATATACAATTTGAATCATATGAGTGACATCTACATTAATATCTCCATCACATTGTATAAATGATCCTAAATATTGAAAAATATCAACTTTTGAAAAAAAACCTCTCGATATCATATCCATAACATTACTGGAAAATAATTTATGAAAACAACACTCTATATATTTTTTATTATCCTTATTAAGATGGAAACTCTTGGATTCTAAAATCTATCATCAAAAATATAACTTTAAACTGATAGTCTCTTCATATTCTGCAACAAGAACAATATCATATGTAAAAATCATGCAATTAGGTATCTCATATTGAATATTCTTTGTATGTTCATCTAATACAAAAGAAAAAAAGGTATAGGCATAAAACCTCACATTGATACAGTTCTATTGAGATAGGGAAGTATATTGTGTCAAATGTTAGAGTTGGTTCCCTAGAACCAAATTCTGAGTACCTTAGGATAACCTATATTCATACTTTTGAATATTAATAAACTTTTTCTCACATAATGATTGTTCTTCTTGTTGAAGTAGGGGGTTCCCTAGACCTATCTATTTATAAATTTTTATTACCATATCTTGTATATAATTAGTTATACATGATATATTCTTATCATTATAGTGTATACTTTTTCCATCCACTATTTAATGGTAATTTCCATAGATTAATTTTCGTATCAAATTGTTATAGTAGTTCCCAAGCTATAATAAGAACGTCTATATACTATGACGTTAATCTTAAACAAAGATCATATATTCTAGATACCTATTACTGATTGGAAATAGTAGATGTTTGATTATTAGGTGTTGGGGGATCATAAGCATTGAAACATCCTCTCACGAAGATCTAACTTGGTGATCTCTAGTAGTGAGATCATGAGGATGGTCCCGCCAATAGGAACACCAAAAGTTTTGAGTGTCATTCGATGTTCCTATTTAATATCATGTGTAATGATCTCCTGACTTGAGATCATTGTCAATGTATTTCATTTGATCACGTACTTTGATGCAAGATGACAACCATGATGTTGAAATCGTGGCAAGGTAGTTTTTGTTGGGTGCGTCATTGGTGGCATGGAATTGGTTGAATGGACAAGAAAGTATTTTTCACTTCTAGGTTAAGGATGTTATATATCTCAGGCCATGTTGATCATGATGGTATTGCCTTGATAAATCCATGCCCATGGTAGTTCAAGGTAAATTTTTCTAGTTATATCAACAAATAATAAAGCATTAAAATGACGATGTCATGGGTGTGCGTCTTGCATTATGAGATATTAAAGACAAAGATATTATATTACACAATGATTGTTCGTAGGCTGGTTGTCACTGCTGTGACAATACTTATCTCTTTAGGGACCATGAAGGGTTTCTAGATCTGACTTTTAGTCTATGAATACTATTCACTTCTATTGAGATAAAGGCCTAGAGAATCACACACAATAGCGTATTCAAGATTCTTCCCTATTAAGTTGAATAAGAATTTTGGAGATAGTGGGCCCCACCACTGGGCTCTGGGGTGTGTCCAATGAGGTAAGATCACAAATTCAAAAAATAAATTCATATTATTCATGTTCTAAATAATGGGTACTTAATATATTTATGTATTTACATGTTTTAAACTAAATACATGAAAATATTATTTGAATGAATATTAGTATAAAATATTCAATGTTCAATTAATTTTTGTGGGAATGATGAGTCAAGTTAATGACTCATTTATAATCTCATGATATTTTAAAGTATCCCAAGAAAGTGATATTAATATTTATGACTTAGTTTAGTAGTCATAACATGACGTTTATAGGGTGTTAATTATTCAGGGTCTGGGAGGCAATTCTTGGTAATTCATAAACACTCTATAAATAGAATAAGAGAGGAATTCGTTGGTGAATATTCATGAGCTTTCTATTTATTCTTATCTCTCCCAAAATATAGAGAGAGAATATTTGGATCTAGGAGCTTGACTCAAGCTCTCTCTTAGGAATTGCAAGCAAGGCGATGCATTGATCATCAGAGCGTTGAAAGTGTCGTCGGATCTCCGCGCTAGAACGTAGAATTTGACGAACGATGCTCCAATAGTTTTTTAAAGTTCATGTGAAAAATATAGAGGAATTTGGATTCAGATTATTCATGCATAAATCACCAATGAAAAGCAGTTCTCAGGCATATATTTGGATCTAAACTAGGTACATTACAAGTTTATTTTTGTGCTTGAACTCATTACGTGAGATCCTCAGCTTAAACAAGGAAGCAATTTTCCGACGTCAATGAGTTAATGATGTACGATGATGATTTTTTTTTAAATACCATTTTTTGGGCTTTCAATACATACCCAGTACCTGAAATTATTATTAGAGTGATACGTGAAAATTTTAAGCCAATAACAAGTTTAATTTCCATTAATTTTAATAGTGGGTTTCGATTCGATCCCAACGCTACAGAAGGATTTCCAATCCGACCATGGATAACCAAGTTACTGTCAATTGAATTTTTAAATACAGATTAACATTCCCGATTGCATGTATTAATAGTACAAAAATATATTTATTTATGTGTTAATTTTATACTCAAACATGTCGGCTGAAATGAGATTCTGTTGGACCCATTTTTCAACCAGTTTCTAATGGTTGGAATAAGGTTCTCCAACATGGGAATTTTAATAAAACATTTTTATTAATTATATAAATTAATTAATTAACTTAGTTAATTAAATTTATTGTCTTTGATTGACTTAGAATTTTTATGGGCGGTTGTGGAAATATCACCCAAGTGGGCGATCTAAACAAAAAAACACAAATTAAAAGGTGTAGAATGTGAAAATTATACCACCAATGGTCTAGTTTATAAATATGCCAAAGGGAGAAAAGACAAAAAATAGGTCAAATCGTAAAGGGGAGGGCGTTCCTCCCATCTCTCTTCTTGTCCACCTCCTCCCTGGTGCCTCTTGGCCAACCACCACCGACCGGGGCACCGCACAACCCTAGTCGAGCTTCCTCTCTGACCATCCGCCTTGACCCCAGTCGGTGTATCCCCCTTTCAACACAAACTCTCCCCCCCTCAGACCACTCTAATGAACCACATCAGGCCTCCTAAGACGCACCAATGCACACCCACCCCACAGGTCATCCCACATCTTCGTTGTGGGGGATCCTTGCTTCGACGGTGAAACCAAGCTACCACCCTCCTGGCTCTGTGAACCTTTGTCCGAAATCTACCTAGACTCATGATGCAAAGGCCCTTATCTGTCAGTGAAACCAGGTCGAGCTTCCCTGGAGCCCTCATGTGGTAGTATTCTCCTCCATGCAGCACTGCTCAGCCAACCGCCTTCCCCGCCGGCGACCATCCTGATCTGGTCGGCGCTGCGACCAAAACCTTAGTTCGGGCCTCCCCCGTCTAACTGTTGGGGCGCAGCGGAGGTGCGTGGTACCTCAAACACACAAATACGGAATCAAACGGAGCAACACCAGAATTTTACCGTGGTTCGGCAGATCTGCCTACATCCACGGAGAAGGGGATCTTCTCTATTCACGTCTCTCCGGATCTCGACGGAGGATTACAAAAATACATCACACACTCTCTTCCCTTACAAACAATGGGATTTTCATCCCGTTTAAATAGAGAAGGAAAACAGAGGGTTTCTCCCGGTTGGTGGGGGTAGCTCATCTACCCATGGAACTTCCTCCTGCAGCCTGCTCGTCCATCTTGACGCCCACCAAAGAAGACCTGCAGTACCTGCTGGGTTGGCTGCCAACCAAGGAAGAAGCTGCTGCCGACAAAGATGACTCCCAAAATGGGAGTGGTCCCCACAAATCTCCCCCTCACGACCAATTTGGGGTAGAAGCATGACCTGCAGCCTCCTTGCAGGTTTCGAAAACTTCATCAGCAAATCGAACACGCTTCTTCACGCCAGACGACATGGCACTTCTACCATCTTCACTCGAGCTCAGGCTGACTGTGGTCCCCATCAAATGATACAACCCTTGAGACTCCTTCCCAGTAAATATCGTTGCATCCCCACGTGAGACTTCCAACGCTCCACCTGCTATGGAAATCTTGAACCCTCTCGCATCGAGCCTACTCAATGATATCAAGTTTCGCCTCATCCTCGGAACAAATTTCACGTCACCCAGTTTACAAACTCCTCCATCGGGCGTCTTCAATTTCACCGTCCCGACTCCTTGAACCTCGCATGTTGACCCATCACCAAGTCTCACCGAGTCTCGCACCTGCTGAAAAGTATCAAATGTACCTCTCGTCGTACATATGTGTGTCGAGCTCCCCGAATCCAGAACCCATCCGTCTTCTTTTGGATTTTGAGCCCGCTCGTTCTTCCTTCTCAGAAAACGACATTCCCGCTTCATGTGCCCATATCTCTTGCAGTAATGACACTGCACTTCTTCTCGTTCAACTCGCTCATCTGAGTGCACGCTTCCCGTTGTCACGCAGATTTCATCATCTGCATATAACCCTGTGATGTTCACATCCTCCTCTTCAACTTTCTTCTTCCCAGCAACGTACCGTTTGCGGTCTCCACAATCACTTTTATAGTGACCCTTTTTCTCGCACCAGAAACACGTGATTTCGCTCGGATCACGTCCCCTGGATTTTGGCTGCCATTCTTTACCTCCTGACTGTCGATGTCGGCTCCTCCCACGCTGATCATCTCGCATCGCCATGATTTGATCACCTGAATGCGTCATGGGTCTTCGAAATGCTTCCGAATCTTGAAGCGACGCCATCACATCGTCCAGCTTCAATGTCTCTTTCCCCACGAGCAATGCAGTCACAAGCCCATCAAATGAGCTTGGTAGTGATGACAAAAGCAAAAGTGCTTTGTCTTCCTCTTCAACCTTCACATCGAGCCCCAATAACTGCGTCAGGATCTTGTTGAATTCATTGGTATGATCCAACAAATTCGCTCCCTCGTCCATGCGCAATTGGTACAGTTTCTTCTTCAGGAACAACTTATTGGTGAGCGACTTCGCCATATATCGCTGCTCCAACTTTTTCCAGATCTCCTTCGGTGATGTCTCGTCCAGCACCGAATACTTTACCTCATTCGCCAAACACAGTCGAATTGTGCTGACGACCCGCATCTCGAGCTCTTCCCAATCATTGGCACTGGTTGTCTCGGGCTTTTCTCCGATCAACGGTCTGATCATGCCCTGCTGCACCAAAAGATCCTTCACTGTGCTTTGCCACAAGCCGAAATTGTTTCGACCATCGAACTTCTCGATGTCAAATCTTGGAAGTGCTCCGCCACCCGTCATCGTCGTTGTCGCAAAACGCGATCACCACCGTCGCTTTCACACTCCTTAATCAACTCCTGATAGAGTGAGAATTTTCAAAAACTAACCATACAGATGTGTCTGGAACGGTCGAAATAGTCAGAATCGACTCCTGGATTGCCGAAATCGGACACCAATTGACCGAGATATGGTCAAAACACGTTCAACGGTCCAGATCGCTCGTTGACGTGGCGCTGACGTGTCGCTGACGTGGCACGCCGGAGCTCTAGCCGGAATCTCACCGGAATTGTCGCCGGCGGCGTGAACAGTACCGTCTTCTCCGGCACGGGGTTACTGTTCACCCGCGGGTTTGACCGAACTTTGACCGGCCATATCTCCTTCGTTTCAACTCCGTTTTCCTCGCCGCTTGCGCCGTTGGAATCGTCTCACCGTCCTCTTCCCGAATCTGCCCTCGGAAAAATTTTCTGACCAATTTCAATTTTCCGGCCACCGGAAAATTTGCCGTCGTCCCGTCGGTTCACCTCCGTTCGCTCCGACTCGCCTCTGATACCACTTGTTGGGGCGCAACGGAGGTGCGTGGTACCTCAAACACACAAATACGGAATCAAACGGAGCAACACCAGAATTTTACCGTGGTTCGACAGATCTGCCTACATCCACGGAGAAGGGGATCTTCTCTATTCACGTCTCTCCGGATCTCGACGGAGGATTACAAAAATACATCACACACTCTCTTCCCTTACAAACAATGGGATTTTCATCCCGTTTAAATAGAGAAGGAAAACAGAGGGTTTCTCCCGGTTGGTGGGGGTAGCTCATCTACCCATGGAACTTCCTCCTGCAGCCTGCTGTCCATCTTGACGCCCACCAAAGAAGACCTGCAGTACCTGCTGGGTTGGCTGCCAACCAAGGAAGAAGCTGCTGCCGACAAAGATGACTCCCAAAATGGGAGTGGTCCCCACACTAACGACTCCCGAGTGCCTCCCATGTCAGCTCATCACCGAGTAGTCGAACCCCCCTCGACATGACTTTTTACTCATGGGCCACCCCTCACCTGGCCCTCCTTTTGTGCTAGGCTACCAGACCACAACACCCCTCTGTTTCAATCCCCTACAATGGAGTCACACCACCGCTATGCTCCTCCTCTGTCTAGCCATGGGTCGAACCGAACCGTCAAGTTACTACCCAGTTGTTTTCTTCCCAAACCAGATCTGGTCAAAAAATGGCTTCGGCGGGGGATTTTTTTTTTACGTTTAAAAAAAAAAATATTTTCCAGAAAACGATTCCGGCAAATTTTTTTTTAAAAACGCACCTTAAAGGCGGCATCCCGGATGCCGCCTTTGCATTTCGGGGGCAAGGCGGCATCCGCGATGCCGCCTTTGCACTGCGGGTGAAAGGCGGCATCTGCGATGCCGCCTTTCTCCTAAGAAAATATTTTTTTTGAAAATTTTTATTTTTATTTTTTGTTTTGTTTTGTTTATATATATATATATATATATATATATAAACAAAACAAAAAATTTCAGCATAATTTCTCTGCTATTAAAGATCCAGCGCTACAGCCATTACAGCAGTCTGGATTCTGACAGAAACTCTTACCCAGGCCTCCCTTTTATAAGAGGGTTTGCCCTGAAAATCATTCTGCATTTTCGATGTGGGGTTCAGGTTCTACCTTTACTGCGCAGTACATTCTGCATTTCCGATGTGAGATTCTGTTTCAAGTACGTGACTTTGAAATACAATAAAATATAAACTGTAAGGCCAATATAAATGAAATTTTAAACATTGATTAAACATATAATAAATAGTTGAAAACAAAAATAATTTCCTCAAAAATGTTGACGAAAAATAATCTATAACCTTTCAAAACCGCCTACTTGAAACTTAAAAATGTTTCAAATACGTGAATTTGAAAGACTGTAAAATATAAACTATAAACCGAATATAATTGAAACTTTAAACATTGATTAAACATATAATAAATAGTTGAAAAAAAAAGAAATTTCCAAAAAAATGTTGATGAAAAGTAATTTATAAGCTTTCAAAACCGCATACTTGAAACTTAAAATTTTTCAAGTGTGTGAATTGGAAAGACCATAAAACATAAAATAGAAGACCAATACAAATGAAACGTTAAACATTGATTAAACATATAAGAAATAGTTGAAAACAAAAGCAATTTACAAATTTTTTTTAATGAAAAATCATTTATAAGCTTTCAAAACTGCCTACTTGAAACTTAAAAATGTTTCAAGTACGTGACTTTGAAAGATTATAATTATATTACTAATTAACTAATTAATTATTATATAATTAATAGTTATATTAATAATTAACTAATTAGTTATTATATAAGTAATAATTAATGAGTAATAATTAATAATTAATAATTTAATGAATAGTTATAATTAATATTTATATTACTAATTAACTAATTAATAATTACTAATTACTTATTAATAATTATTAATTACTAATTACTAATTATAATGAATAATTATAATAAATATTTATATTACTAATTAACTAATTAATAATTAATAATTACTAATTAATTAGTTATAATTATTAATTATATTTCTAATTAACTAAATATTTATTATATATGTAATAATTATATTACTAATTAATTATTATATAATTAATGATAATATTACCAATTAACTAATTAATTATGACATATTTAATTATTAATAATTACTAATTAATAATTAAAAATTATACTGAATAAATGTAATTAAAAATTATATTACTAATTTACTAATTAATTGTTATATAATTAATAATTATATAACTAATGAACTAACTAACTATTATATAATTAATTATTAATAATTAATAATTAATAATTATAATGACTAATTATAATTAATATTTATATTACTAATTACTAATTAATAATTAATAATTACTAATTACTAATTACTAATTACTAATTAATAATTATAATGAATAAATGTAATTAAAAATTATATTACTATTTTAGTAATTTATTATTATATAATTAATAATAATATTACAAATTAACTAACTAATTTTTATATAATTAATTATTATTAATTACTAATTAATAATTATAATTAAAAATCATATTACAAATTTACTAATTAATTATTATAATGAATAATTATAATTAAAAATCATATTACAAATTCACTAATTAATTATTATATAATTAATAATAGTATTATTAATTAACTAATTAATTTTTACATAATTATCTATTAATAATTACTAATTAATAATTATAATTACTTATTATAATTAATTATCTTATTTATAATTAACTAATTAATTATTATATAATTAATAATGATATTACTAATTAAATAATTATTTATTATATAGTTAATAATTATATAATTAATCATTATATTACTAATTAAGTATTATATAAATAATAAATAATAATTAATAGTTATAATGAATAATTATAATGAATAAATATATTACTAATTAACTACTTATTTATTATATAATAATTTTTAATAATTACTAATGAATAATTATATTACTAATTAACTATTATATAATTAATTATTATTAATATTAATTTAATAGTTAAATAAATTATTATATGTTTAATCCATGTTTTAACTTTAAATTATATCGGTCTTATAGTTTATATTTTAGTCTTTCAAAACCGCATACTTTAATCATTTTAAGTTTCAAGTAGGTGGTTTTGAAAGCTTATAAATTATTTTTCATTAACATTTTTTACGAAATTATTTTTATTTTCAACTATTTGTTATATGTTTAATCCGTGTTTTATATTTCATTTATATCGGTCTTATAGTTTATATTTTATAGGCTTTCAAAGTCACGTGCTTGAAACATTTTTAAGTTTCATGTTGGTCGTTTTGAAAGCTTATAAATTATATTTCATCAATATTTTTTACGAAATTCTTTTTATTTTCAAATATTTGTTTTATGTTTAATTCATGTATTAAGTTTCATTTATATTGATCTTATAATTTATATTTTATAAGCTTTCAAAATCACATGCTTGAAACTTCTTATGTTTAAAGTAAGTGGTTTTGTAAGCTTATAAATTATTTTTTATCATCATTTTTTATGATTTTGTTTTTGTTTTCAACTATTTTTTATATGTTTAATACATGTTTTAAGTTTCATTTATATTGGCCTTATAGTTTATATTTTATAGTCTTTCAAAGTCACGTACTTGAAACAGAATCCCACATCAGAAATGCAGAATGTTCTGTGCAGGAAATTGAGAACCAGAATCCCACATCGGAAATGCAGAATGATTTCCAGGGTAAGCTCTCTTATAAAAAGGAGCCCTGGGTGAGAGCTTCTGTCAGAATCCAGATTGCTGTAATGGCAGTACTGCTGGATTTTAAATTGCGGATAAATTCTGCTGAAAATTTTATTTTTGTTTTTTTTGTTTTGTTTTGTTTTGTTTATATATATATATATATATAAACAAAACAAAAAAAATAAAAATAAATATAAATTCTAGAAAAAATATATTTTTTTCTGTTTTAGGGGAAAGGCGGCATCTAGGATGCCGCCTTTGTGGCGTATTTTCGGAAATTTTTTTAACCTAGCCTGTTTTAAAAAAATATTTTTTAAAAAAAAATTATTTAAAAAAAAAATCCCTTCGGCGGGTGTTCCCAAACCGATATGGGCTTGGTCGGACCTTCTTGGCCCATATCACCCCTGTATGGATCAACACATCCCAAAATGGGCTTACGCCGGTTTGGACCAACCCGCACTGTCCTTGTTCAGGGGTTTCAAGGCTTGGGTAACTTTAATGTAATAAATAATTAATAAATATAATTAATTTATTATCAATTGAAAATTAAATTAATTAAATATTTATTTTAGTATTTAAAAATTTATTACTGCATAAATTAATTTAATTTTTTAATAAATTAATTGAATTAATTAATTTATTTTTTGTTTCTGAAATTAAACTAATTAATCACAAATAAATGGAGAATATATTGAATTAAAATTAGAGTGAAATTTTAATTCAATAAAAAATTCCCTCAATAAATATTTAATTCAAGATTAATTAATTAATTTATTTATTTTTAAATACACAAGTTAATACATATTGATTGGTCATGAAATTTGGACCAACCAATGTATATTTGGTGTTTAATTTATTTATTTATTGATTTTTGGTTTTTAATTATTAATTAATAAAACAGAGATCTATGTATCATCTCTGAGTTATTATATGTATAAGGTAATGTGCGTCCACTTCATTTTTGTATGTTATATTCCCTAGTTACCCTCACATACGAGCGAGTACTGTTGTATAATGATGAGATGATAGGTGACACACTTTGCGTCGAGTCATGGCGACACACCAGACTGGAGTTAAATGAATAGGTTGGGAATCTACTGCAATTCGAGTCGTAAGTGATGCGAATCAAGGTATATCCCCTAGGATCTAGGTTTCTCTATTATTCTCTAAATTGATCAACTATTATAATCGACTCATGATCAGATTGTCATTTTATTTTTGCTAGTTTATTATTTTCGTGAATTTCTAGTTTATGTATGATCACATAGAAATAATAAACAATCATGCAATGAAAAAAATGAACATGTGACCCAATGAATTTTCTATTTCGTACATGGTTAGTTGTGAGGGAGATCACATCGCACGTGCTATGAAAATTGAAAATGATTTCTTTCATCATATTAAAAACAATAAAACCCTCAAAGAAATATTAAGTATAAATCACCTTGCATCATATAAATTTGGACAAAACCGACTTTTTGGGGTGCTCGTCATGCCAAAGCTAAGGGTGCATCTTAATACTTCGGAGTTCTTATTATATTTTTGGGTTGACTTAACAAAAATTGCAATAAAGAAGTTTCCAAATCTATCATGTTGAAGTTTTGGAGGCAAACATTGAGTAAATCAAGTAACAATTTAAGAGGATGTGACATCACTCAATAGATCAAGGAACCATGAGTTAATGCGGATGGCCATCCAAAATCCTACCTTGAACCCTCTAAGTAGTGGTGTATTCAATGCTTGTAATCTATGATGAGATGTTTAGGGATCCTTGCTAATAGAATACTCAAGTGATATAGTATTCCAATTCTAGTACAATGTGTTCCTAGAATTAGATAAAATAGTGGAAAAAATTTAATGATTTAATTAATTATCAAAATGTATAAACCAGTAATCGTGAAAAATGTACTAATCATCTAGAATTTATTTTTGTAGATGAATGGAAATTTATACGACAGGTTTAAAAACTACGATAAATAATGGAAAAATTTAGTTTTCTCATTTTCACTAGTATCCAAGAATAGTCTGGACACTTGCACATAATACTATTGTAATAGGGTACTCAAGGTGTTAGTGTCCCCTATACCTGTTAAAATATCTAAGGATGTGATAGTATTAAAATTTATTAAATGAGACTACTGTATAGTGAATATGATGGTTATTTCATTATGAAATCATCAACATCTGATGTTAGCTGTGGTCACTACATTGGACATTGATGGTATAATATATAGTCTCATCTCTAAGAGGTTTTCAAGGAGAAAGGGAAGAAATGATATGAATAAGTAATGGTTACACTGGATCTATGTAAATTTAAAGGTGGGTTATGATCTTTCAAAACATCCTATTCTAATATCATTTTCACCCCTTTACTAAAGTCTTGTTTTATGTTACAAAAACATACATGAATTGAGTAAACGCTTCATTACCTATTTAGGTAAATTTTTTCAAGTAAATAAGAATATAAAATATGGATTAATTTTTAATTATTATGGATAAAAAATTGAAAGACATGGTGAAAAGGGACAATAAAAAGAAATTCCAAAATCATTCAACAATTTCCTTCAATGAAATATGTATTAATAGGAGGATATTTTTGTTTCATTTATTCAAATAAAACTATATAATTTTAAAGGAAATAAACTAAATTAATGAATCATGTTACCGCTTCTTCGTCAGGAATATTCATCAATGTAATGTTTCCGTTTTACTTATTTAGTATTCAGCACAATATGATTATCATATATGTGTATTGAAAAATGGTATCCATGTAATTATAGAAATGTTACTAGAAGTCAGCTGTTTTCTACAATTGTCTTAGAAAGGGAGATACCTAGGCCAGTGGTCAGAAGTACATGACTTCTTTATTTCCATGTAAAATATTCACGTAGAACTATTATTGAGTATAACAAAAACATTAATCCCATGTGTCCTTGGACATAAAGATACATTATTCCACGTTTAGGAATTAATGTTTTATATCATATTTAATACTCAATCAATAGTTTAGTAATACTTAAATTGTTGGATGTACATGATGAATATAATATGTAAGAATTTTATACCAAGTTGTGGAAAGACAATTCATTGTCAAGTAAAACTTAAAGTGGACGTCAAGAATATATGTAGTTTAGTATTTTGTCTCGATAAAGCTAAACACATTTGGTATAATTTACATATTTAGTTTGGACAAAGATACCTTTTGGAATAAATTTAAGTCAAAAATATTTCACAATTAGTTCAACAAGAGAGAATGAAGTGTTCCAAAATAATCTAGAGGTATATATAATTCATAAGATTCCTTTAAATAATTAAGGAATGTAAATGTGAAGTATATTCATGGTCATAAGATATGAGTTTCTTCGAGATGGCATGCCAAATAATATCATGACTATAAAATCATCGATCATGATAATGTACCCTAGTGTCATTCCTAAATGCACATTACCTTATCTACATCATGACATTGATATTAATGAGGAGGATCAATGATGAATTCTTACATGTCAACATTGATCCACATAAATTTATCATGGAGAAATTCTAAAATGTACATTTTATACATCATGTTCAAGATGAAAGTAGAATCAATGTTGTAACTTGTAGAAACTAAAATATTATTTCAAGATGTTCTTTGAAAATAACGATGATATCTGATAAACATATTCTAACTATAATAAAAAATATATATCATACACGTCATAATATGATGGGAATCCATTATTTAATAAGAATATGTGTTTGGATGCAAAGAGTTTGTTAGGACATAAATAAACATGAATTCAGAATAAACACATTGTTAATCTAAAGTAGTTATCCTAATGGTTGCTTAGAATATTACATAAATCCCTAAGATTGAAAATTCATTTTCAAGTGAAAGACTACAATTTTGTAAGGGTACACATCTCTATTTGAGATAGTGGGAGAAAGATTGACTTAGGTTTTGTAAATGATTGAGATGACCATATAGTTGGCATAAGAAGTAGTTCCACAAGAACATGAGGAACTGAGTTTTTTCACGAGACACATACTACGTAAGAAGGATAAAACCATGGTGATGGTTTTATATTCACCATGGTCGGTGATGTATTATTCATTGTGAATAATATTTCCTATAGGTTAGTAGTATATGGATATTAGATGAAATTTACAAGACCAGTTAAAATTCATTAATGGATTCCATGTATCAAAGTGAAAAGGGGATTATTATTTTGAATACTGCGGTGGATATTCAAGTGAGTTGATACTTGGATTGTACAAGTCTAGTACCAATAAGGATCGATTAGTAATACCAGGTCGTTATGTCTAAATTTCTTTGAATTTTAATTGTCAAAAATAATTTCTATAATGATTTTAATAGGAATTGGATTTCATTACCAACAATCATGGAAGGTGTCTATATGATGCAACCAATAAGGGATAGACTCATCACCGAATGCTAATAATGGTTGCAAGTTACTGATATCTAGTTTAGTATTGAAGTAAGAAACATGATCATAAAATATACATTTGGAATAATTTTTTTCATGTTTCTGCAAGAGGATAGTGGGAGAAATAAGGTTTTCCGTATAAAATATGTTCCACAACATATGGAAATCAGATTTTTATTCAAATTTGTTAAGACTAGGATGAAATTTATTCTACAGTGATTGAGTTAAAGTAGCAAACTAAGTTCTCCAGAACAGGATCTACTAAGGTAGATCTAATGTTTTCTTAGACCTATCAATCACACATATAGTGACACAGTATTGAAAAATACATGTTAGAACAATTCAAGATATAATTTTTACCCATGTCACATGAAATAATCTCTCTAGGTTGACATGTTATGGACATGGGAGGAGATAAATGTGGTGAGTTGAAATCCATATGATTAAGCGATGGAACAATCATGTATTACTTGATATGTACAAGTACTGATATTTCTAGAATATAATTTGTAGTAGGTAAATATTAGTAATGTGTAGGGGAACTGCAAGTGAAGCAGTCAAAACTATCCAATTGTTCTTCGAAAAGTAAAAAAGATATGTTCATGGGAAGTGGAGTAGAAAAGATACTACTTTTAAGGGGACACAAACTAGTATTCCTTAGATATAGGTGATCCAGTATCACAGTTTTTCTATGGTGATGAGTGAGACAAGCTTATACAAGCCTGTGGTATCCACACCTAAAATTACCGAGTATGTTGCAGCTTCTTAGGCAGCTAAGAAGCAGTTATATGCAATGATCTATTCCAGTTCATGGAATCATACCTTGTAAGAAAAGTATTATCATAATATAAATTATGATATTCTTACTAGAAAATATGTCTTGTAATGACATTAGATAAAAGGAATATAATAATGGTTACCATTTCTTGAGAAGTTTTAGTCAAGGAAACAAGGTCACAATTAGAAGAATAGCCTCGTAGCAGAATCCTAGGAGGACTAGCATCTGAAGTCTTTACTCAGTAGAAAAATCATCTTTATCATAAGAGTAGCTAGCATGTTCATCTAGCACGTTGGCTCTAGTGTAAATGGGAGTGTTGAAATAGTGGGTTCCCTAGACCCAACTATTCAGTACTTTTGACTACCATATTGTGTATACAGTTAGTTATACATGGTATATTCTTATCATTATACTATATACTTTTATGTGTACACTATTTAATGGTAATTTCTATAGATTAATTTTCATATCAAAAGGTTATAGTAGTTCCCAAGTTATAATGAGAACCTCTAGATACTTTGAAATTAATCTTAAACAAAGGTCTTATGGTATAAATATATCTTGCTATCTAGACATAGTAGATGATTGATTGTTAGGTTCTGGGGGCTCATAAGTATTGAGTTTTCATCACATGAAGTTTTCACTTGTTGATTTATAGTAGTGAGATCATAAGGATAGACTCTCCAATAGAAACACCACATGTTTTGAGTGTCATTGGATGTTTCTATCTATGATCATGTGTAATGGTCTCCTGACTTGAGATCATTTTCAAAGTATAAAAATTGATCGCATACATTGATGCAATATGAAAACCATGATATTCAAATCATGGTGAGATAGTCTATGTTGGGTGCGTCATTGGTGACATGACATTGGACGAATGGTGAAGAAAGTATTTTTCACTTTCAGGTTAAGGAAGTTATATATATGGGGCCATGTTGATTAGGATGGTAGAACCTGGATAAATCCATGGATATGTTTTCCCATGGTAAATCCATCTAATTAGATCAACAACTAGTAAAGTAAGAAAATGACAATGACATGGGTGTGCATCCTGCTTATTGAGATATTAAATACAATGAGATTATATTACATAGTGATTGTTTGTAGGATGGTTGTCAATGATGTGAAAATCCTTATATATTAAGGGGACATAATGGGTTGCTAGATCTTACTCTTGGTCTATGAATAATATTAACTACAATTTATATAATGTCCTAGAGGGTCACACACAATAGCATATTTAAGAATATTCCATATTCAGTTGAATAAGAATTTTGGATATGGTGGGCCCCACCGCTGGGGTCTGGGGTGTGTCCCAGAAGATAAGATCAAAAATTAAATTAATAAATTCATTTTATTCATGTTATGAATAGTGGGTATTTAATTTATTGATTTATTTACAATGTTTAAAGTGAATACATGAAAATATGAATTGAACAAATATTCGTTTAATATATTCAAGGTTCAATTAATTTTTGTTGGAAATGATGAGTCAAGTTTATGAATCATTTATTATCATGTGATATTTTAATGAATTAAAAGATAGTTATAATAATTTTTATTACTTATTTCAGTAGTTTTAACATGGCGTTTATAGCGTGTTAATTATTCCGGGGCAAGGAGGTAATTACAGGGTAATTCATTAACATTTTATAAATAGAAGAAGAGAGGAATTCACTGGTAACTAGTCATTGGATTTATCTCTCTTCTTCTCCCCCACAATCTTGGGAGAGAATATCTAGATCTAGGATCTTGGCTTGAGATCTACCTTAGGCATTAAAATCAAGGTGATGCGAAGATCGTCAAAGCATTGAAGGCATCGTCATATCTCCATGCTAGCTCCAAAAATTCGACGAACGACGCTCTCAAAGTTTCTTGAAGTGTGTGTGGATGATCTAGAGGAATTATTATTTAAATTATTCATGCGGTGATTTCCAATTACGAGAAGACATTGTGCACAACTTCGGATCTAAACTAGGTATTTTGTGGTATATTTTTGTTCTTAAGATTCTTCATGCGAGATACTCAACATAAACCTGTTAGTGATTCTCCATCGTCGAAATGTTCATGTCTTACATTGGTGGAATTTTTTTAAATTCCCATTTTTTGGGATTCTGTTGCATGCCCAGTGCCTACACTTGTGTGTAACATAGTATGTGACAATGTCCTAAGAGTTTTTGTCTCACTAAAAGGTCATAGCAGTTGCCTACTATGATATAAACCCAGAAGTGCAACAACACTATTCTTAAATATATGTTCTATAAGTATATGATATCATTTGAGGGACACAAATGATATGGTATATCATGGGTGGATTCTTATAGAACATTGAGTCACCTTTTTATGGTGTACACCCTTGGTGATCTCTAGTATAGGATATTATGAGAACGAGACTTGTGAGTAATAAATCCACATTTATATGTGCAATTGGATGTTCCTATCTGTGAACATCTGTACTAATCCTTAGACATTAAGATTATTATTATTGGGTATTATGAGTTATGTAATTTTATGTATTGATGAAAATCATGATGATGTATATTCATGGAGACACTACTACCAAACAAGGCTATACCCATTGTCTTACAAAAACTGTGGGTATAGGTTTCACCCTATACCCATGGTTTTTAATGAATCATAGGTATAAGTTTTATTGGAAACAAATTTTCAGGAAGTACCTATACCCATTGTTTTACAAAAAACATGGGTATAGATTTCATGGGGAAAATCGCGGTATGAACCTATACCCAAGGTTTTTGTAAATCGTGGAAATATGTTTCACATGGAAAAAAATCCCTGAGAAGAACCTATAGTCATGGTTTGACAAAACCGTGGGTATAAGTTAGTCCATTATTTTTTCATAATAATAGTAAATATTTTAATATAAATAAATAAATATATATATATATATATATATATTTGACTATAATAACATAAAATTGGTTAAATGGTGGTGGTAAGGTCGTTGGACGGTATGCGGTAAGTGCTGGGATCAAATTCCAGTGGCTGATTTTTTTTAATAAATGAATTATACCCACGGTTTGGTCAAATCATGGGTATAGGTCTATACTGAAGCCTCCCCACCGTGGTTCCTCAAACCATGGGTATAACCTATACACAGTGTATAATGGATATAATTGCGGTTCTAAACCGTGGGTATAGGGTTTTTTCTAGTAGTGTGAGGTAGGATACATTCTGTGCATCACGAGTAATATTGCATTAATAAACAATGAGAGAAATACTTTTTCCCTTATGTTCTTTAATGTAAGTTGATATCTTAGTCCTTTTGATGGAAATTATATATCCTAAATAAATACATGTTAATAGTATACAATAGGCATGTTCGATTTCCAGAAAGTCAAATAAAGAGATATTGAGCACATATATTGATGGCACAAGTGTGCAACCTTCTTGATTAGAGATATCGTGATAAAGATATTTTGATACAAAATGATAATATAAATGAGGTTTTATGTTGTTGTAGAAATAACATATTTTTATATGGGTGTCTTGTCATTTTTCTAGAGATAACCTTGGCCTTTAGTGTGCATCGCCTAATTCCATTGAGAAAGAGGCCTAGAGGGCCAGCCACACACTAAGTGTATCTAGAATCTCATCTAAATAGTATATTATTATTTATTATCTAATAATTTGAATAAATATTATTGTAGCACATGGTTTAAAAATTATTAAAGTTTTCTTAATCACATATATTCCATCAACTGTTATTCGAGAGAATATAATGTGAGCAGAATATTTAATAAATTTTTATTTTATATTTAGTGAAAATAATATTTATTTATTTATTGATGAATAATACAGTGATCCATAATTATTAAATAAATATTCAATATTCAAGGCTCTATAAATATTAATAAGGAATGGAGGACTGAGTTTTCATGTCCAATGATATATATTGAATATTATTTAATTATATAATATTTAATTTAATTTTCAATTTAAGCACATGTCAAGCAAATATTATTATTATTTTTATTTTAGACATGGGGTTCCACAAGGGATTAAATAAATATTAAAGGAAACTTGTAAAAATATATATTTCTAAACTCTTTCGGTATTTAAACCCAATTATTTTATTTTCAATAATGAAAATTCATTTTGTGTTGTGTACAATGAAATCCAAAGAGAATCCTCTCTAGCCCTAAATAGATCCATCTCTAAGAACTCTCACAAGAATGGAGAGTGTTCTTATTCCACCATTCACTCTCCAGTCAAGAGAGATCAAGGATAATTATTTGGAAGCGATTCTCATGGAGATCAAAGGTGAATGACACAAGAGAGCTAGGACACATAGATTCTTACAGTGACATTCAGAGATTCATGGAAACTTGTGGATCACCACTAGAGGGACTTTTCTTTTTATTCATACAACGTAATGACCCTACAACGTAGATCTATTTTCAAATACATCTAAAAAGAAATAATTAACCGAAGGTAATTCTTTAATTGATTAAATTAACTATAAATAATATTGATGATCCACTTTATGGTTCCAACATTTTATTCTTTTATTTTTTTCTTTGATTCGATTTTTTTAATCATGAAATTTATCATCATGCAGATCTCTGATTGATCATAGATCATGAATAAAAGAAAAGTTGGTCATGACCCATTACACGCTTCCACTATGCCAAGAACCTATATCACCTACTAGAGTTCTAACTCAATTCAAACTCTATTCACACATGTATTATATGAGTTTAATATTCTCCACATGTACCCCTTTAATTTTAAGAGTTTTCCATAAAACCTCAATATGAAATTTATCATATGACTTCTCCAAATCAATGAAATCCATATGAGAATTTTGGGATTTTGGTCGATAATAGTCCATCAGAACTCTAATCAAATAAATTTTTTATGTGGTTGAATTTCCAATTATAAAACCATATTTATTATCATAAGCATTAGTTTTCCATAGAAATATTTGTTCAACTACTCTCTCCCAAAGATTCAAGGTATGACTCATAAGATTAATGCCAATATAATTCCCATAACTTAAAATTTATCATTTAATTTTTTACTCAATTAATAGAGAGATCTTCCTCTATTATTACCACAGTTCGGGTGAGGGGGATATAAAGAAACAAAGAAAACCTATGTCACCTAGAAGTACTTAGAGAGACTCAAACTTAAGACCTCCTACGTGACCCCTCAAAGGCCTAACCACTAGGCTATGCCCATGGGGGAAAGATTTCTTCCTATATTCATTTGAAATTTTATTATATTTCATAATTTCATTTAATAACACAGTGGGACAATTAATATCTAACTCCCCTAAATATTTCCAAACTTCAATATAGATGTTATCTAACCCAATTACTTTATCATTTTATATCCTTCATAAATATTATTTTACCTTAAAAGGACATCATTTTTTATAAAAACTGTAATTGAGTTCTTCTATAATAATTTTGAGATTATCTATGTCTAATACACACATCCACTCTTCATTGAAGATATAATTAAATCAGAATCCCCATTTTTCATAATTGCTCCATCCTTAAAAATGGTATGTAATTTTTCATCTTTTATGATCCAATTTTGATCTAAATCTCTAGATTTTTTCTCTTCCTATTACTTAACTATATAAATTTCTTTCATTATTATTAGTTTTTAATGAATGGTTCAACTCCTTAGAAAATTTAGATTTTTCATCACTAAATTCATTCTTAGACACTCTATGAGCAACATGATATGGATCCCAAGAATTATCATTACTAAAAAGGTATAATGGTTTTAAATTGTATTGTTTTTATTTAACATTAAGTTGAACATTATCATTCCACCACCATAATTCTTTCCCTTTAGAAAAAAAACCATTACTAGAATTTAAGTATCTATATTTAAAACACATTTATCCACCTCACGCCACATGTAACTAGAAGTTCCTTGAACTTCCAAATTCACTTCTTTCAAAATATTGTTCTTAAATTCCATTTTCAAGCTGTACTTTAGGCATCAACATTTGATTCATGGATTCATTAATTGTTTTAAATTTCTCTTACAATTCATAAATTTCAGGTATAAAACTAATAAACTGTGCTGGGTGGTTAGACTTGTTAGAGTTAGTGTTTTAGAACCAACTATGTGTACTTTGATTACATGAATATTTGATTTATTTAAATATTAAATTAAACCCCTTATTATATATTGTTCACTGTTCTGCATACCATAATGTAATAATTTCCTAGAGTATTTTTCGCATTGATAAGGTCATAGTAGTTACCCTCTATGATGAGAACCTGAAGTGCTATGAAAATATTCTTAATGTAGTTCTGTAGTTGGATAACATAATATGATGGGACACATAGTATATAGACCATCAGGTGTGAATAATTGTAAGAATATGAGACTTCTTCTCATTAAGTTCACACTTGGGAATCTCCATGATAGGAGATAATGAGAAAAAACGCACTAGAAGGAACTCCACATGTTTTGGTGTCATCAAACATTCCTATCTGTGAGCGTGTGTAATGGTCCTTAGAGTTTATGATTATCATTAATGAATTTCATGGCTCACACACTTAGATTTGTTGATGAAAACCATCATTCCATATATTGGTGGGATGTAGGGTATCATGGGTGGGTCATGAATGACATGTTATTAGTGGATAAGTCATTAAAGGATTTGTCCCTTCCATATTTATGGAAGTTGATATCTCGTACCTTTTATTGAAATAGAACTATCACCCTAAATTCTATGGTCATTGTGTAATGATGAGTTTATTTCAGATAGTCATAGAATGATGAATCAAGCATATAGGTTAATGACAACATCACACAACCTGCTTGATGAAATTATATGACAATGGAATTTTATTACACAGTGATCATTCCTATGTGGTTGTCTTCATTGCAACTTTATGTTACTTCTCTTGGTTTCCTTGATCCTTTTATAGATAATAATCTTGGACTTTGGGTAATTCTGCCTAATGTAAAAAAATAATAATCTCAGAGGGTCACACACTATGTGTTTCTGGTGGTCTCAATTAAATTCTATTTGAATTTAATTATGTAATATATATTATTCTCAATATTTATGAATTATTTTATTTATGTTATATTAATTTCATAAATTAAATAAATATTTATTCACCATTTTTTGAATAAAATACGCCTATTAATTTTATTGATATTTAATAAATATTTATGTACTTTTTTGTGAATAAAATAATTATTTAAGAGAATAAAATATTTATTCATGTGTTCAATAAATACAAGAGGAGTTCGAATGGACCAAGATCGTGTCTAGTGATAAACTAAATATTTATGAGTCAGTAAATATTTTTAATCCATTTCTTACAAGATGGAACATCACAAAATAATAATACTATTATTTTTATTATTACATGGCATGGGATTTCATTAATGGTTATAAATATATATAATGCTTGTTATGCAATTAAATTTTGTAACCAAAATCTCAACTCTATCAATATACGACTACGTCTATTGTGTAATTAATTTGAAACCAATTCCATGTTTTGGTATAGAGAATTGTTTCGTATAATTAATTCTCTCTCTACCACTCCTCCTCTATACCTATCAAGAATAAGAAACCTAAGAGATAATTTCTTCAAGACCTAATAATGAGAGACTAAGAACAAACAATGCAATACATTCGATTCTCCACACTAGCACCCAGAGAAGGAGTGGCATTGCTCGGAGACTATTGAAGCATGTGTGGATCACCACTAGAGGGATTCTTCCCTATGATCCTCACAATCAAAATAAAGATAATCTGGAAGTGCCTTTTAATACGATCAATAATCATCAATGAAGAAATTTCCTAAGCCCAGGTATTTATTTTTTCATATATGAAATAAATTAATTATAAATTTGATGTGCAATATCATTGCTTTTGGTTTCGGGAAAATATTATTAAAATAAATTTTAATATATCACCCACCATCAAACACTTCCACTTTTCCTGAAACCAAAAAGTTGTATCAAAGGGGTTACATTTAAATTTATAATTATTTATTTGATTATTGATATATGCACAATTTTTGTAATATTTTATTTTATGTTAGTCATTCATTAATCTGATTTGAATTAACATGTTATCGATATATTAATCATGTTCATTTAGTGTTTCATTTTCCTAAAGGTTTAAGAACAAATGAATAACTACCAAAGATTCCATCAGGAAGTTCCAAATCATTGGATGGTAAAACATGGTTACACAATGTGTGGCCAGACCACATGCTATATACCCATGTGCATTGTATCTAGATGCACAGAGTAATTAATTACACACAATGCTTTTATTGCACAATGCGTGTTAACCAGGCCAACCTGGCACATGGAAAGAAGATGCAGGGTGTGTAATTGGCATGTACACACCATGTAGTATGGCCGAGTCAACACACCAAAGTCTCAGGCATGTGACTTGGATATATATATATATATATATATAAACAAAACAAAACAAAACAAAAAAAAAACAAAAATAAAATTTTCAGCAGAATTTATCCGCAATTTAAAATCCAGCAGTACTGCCATTACAGCAATCTGGATTCTGACAGAAGCTCTCACCCAGGGCTCCTTTTTATAAGAGAGCTTACCCTGGAAATCATTCTGCATTTCCGATGTGGGATTCTGGTTCTCCATTTCCTGCACAGAACATTCTGCATTTCCGATGTGGGATTCTGTTTCAAGTACGTGACTTTGAAAGACTATAAAATATAAACTATAAGGCCAATATAAATGAAACTTAAAACATGTATTAAACATATAAAAAATAGTTGAAAACAAAAACAAAATCATAAAAAATGATGATAAAAAATAATTTATAAGCTTACAAAACCACTTACTTTAAACATAAGAAGTTTCAAGCATGTGATTTTGAAAGCTTATAAAATATAAATTATAAGATCAATATAAATGAAACTTAATACATGAATTAAACATAAAACAAATATTTGAAAATAAAAAGAATTTCGTAAAAAATATTGATGAAATATAATTTATAAGCTTTCAAAACGACCAACATGAAACTTAAAAATGTTTCAAGCACGTGACTTTGAAAGCCTATAAAATATAAACTATAAGACCGATATAAATGAAATATAAAACACGGATTAAACATATAACAAATAGTTGAAAATAAAAATAATTTCGTAAAAAATGTTAATGAAAAATAATTTATAAGCTTTCAAAACCACCTACTTGAAACTTAAAATGATTAAAGTATGCGGTTTTGAAAGACTAAAATATAAACTATAAGACCGATATAATTTAAAGTTAAAACATGGATTAAACATATAATAATTTATTTAACTATTAAATTAATATTATTAATAATTAATTATATAATAGTTAATTAGTAATATAATTATTCATTAGTAATTATTAAAAATTATTATATAATAAATAAGTAGTTAATTAGTAATATATTTATTCATTATAATTATTCATTATAACTATTAATTATTATTTATTATTTATATAATACTTAATTAGTAATATAATGATTAATTATATTATTATTAACTATATAATAAATAATTATTTAATTAGTAATATCATTATTAATTATATAATAATTAATTAGTTAATTATAAATAAGATAATTAATTATAATAAGTAACTATAATTATTAATTAGTAATTATTAATAGATAATTATGTAAAAATTAATTAGTTAATTAATAATACTATTATTAATTATATAATAATTAATTAGTGAATTTGTAATATGATTTTTAATTATTATTATTCATTATAATAATTAATTAGTAAATTTGTAATATGATTTTTAATTATAATTATTAATTAGTAATTAATAATAATTAATTATATAAAAATTAGTTAGTTAATTTGTAATATTATTATTAATTATATAATAATAAATTACTAAAATAGTAATATAATTTTTAATTACATTTATTCATTATAATTATTAATTAGTAATTAGTAATTAGTAATTAGTAATTATTAATTATTAATTATTAATTAGTAATATAAATATTAATTACAATTAGTCATTATAATTATTAATTATTAATTATTAATAATTAATTATATAATAGTTAGTAAGTTCATTAGTTATATAATTATTAATTATATAACAATTAATTAGTAAATTAGTAATATAATTTTTAATTACATTTATTCAGTATAATTTTTAATTATTAATTAGTAATTATTAATAATTAAATATGTCATAATTAATTAGTTAATTGGTAATATTATCATTAATTATATAATAATTAATTAGTAATATAATTATTACATATATAATAAATATTTAGTTAATTAGAAATATAATTAATAATTATAACTAATTAATTAGTAATTATTAATTATTAATTAGTTAATTAGTAATATAAATATTTATTATAATTATTCATTATAATTAGTAATTAGTAATTAATAATTATTAATAAGTAATTAGTAATTATTAATTAGTTAATTAGTAATATAAATATTAATTATAACTATTCATTAAATTATTAATTATTAATTATTACTCATTAATTATTACTTATATAATAACTAATTAGTTAATTATTAATATAACTATTAATTATATAATAATTAATTAGTTAATTAGTAATATAATTATAATCTTTCAAAGTCACGTACTTGAAACATTTTTAAGTTTCAAGTAGGCGGTTTTGAAAGCTTATAAATTATTTTTCATTAATTTTTTTTTGTAAATTGCTTTTGTTTTCAACTATTTCTTATATGTTTAATCAATATTTAACGTTTCATTTATATTGGTCTTCTATTTTATGTTTTATGGTCTTTCCAATTCACACACTTGAAAAATTTTAAGTTTCAAGTATGCGGTTTTGAAAGCTTATAAATTACTTTTCATCAACATTTGTTTGGAAATTTATTTTGTTTTCAACTATTTATTATATTTTTAATCAATGTTTAAAGTTTCAATTATATTCGGTTTATAGTTTACATTTTACAGTCTTTCAAATTCACGTATTTGAAACATTTTTAAGTTTCAAGTAGGCGGTTTTGAAAGGTTATAGATTATTTTTCGTCAACATTTTTGTGGAAATTCTTTTTGTTTTCAACTATTTATTATATGTTTAATCAATGTTTAAAATTTCATTTATATTGGCCTTATAGTTTATATTTTATTGTATTTCAAAGTCACGTACTTGAAACAGAATCTCACATCGGAAATGCAGAATGTACTGCGCAGTAAAGGTAGAACCTGAACCCCACATCGAAAATGCAGAATGATTTTCAGGGCAAACCCTCTTATAAAAGGGAGGCCTGGGTAAGAGTTTCTGTCAGAATCCAGACTGCTGTAATGGCTGTAGCGCTGGATCTTTAATAGCAGAGAAATTCTGCTGGAATTTTTTGTTTTGTTTATATATATATACAAACAAAACAAAAAAAATAAAAATAAAAATTTTCAAAAAAAATATTTTCTTAGGAGAAAGGCGGCATCGTGGATGCCGCCTTTCACCCACAGTGCAAAGGCGGCATCGCAGATGCCGCCTTGCCCCCGAAATGCAAAGGCGGCATCCGGGATGCCGCCTTTAAGGTGCGTTTTTAAAATTTTTTTTGCCGGAATCGTTTTCTGGAAAATATTTTTTTTTTAAAACGTAAAAAAAAAAATCCTAATATATGAGTTTGGATTATCTCCACCGTCCGCAGGTCCTCCTCGGGAGGCGCTCATTGCTTCGGTATTATTATCCCGCCACGACGGCTCCTGGAGAGGCAGCGACAGTAAAAGGGCTGATGCAGTCATTCTCGTTGTTTGGTGAGGAGTTCCGACGAGCTCCTGATGTTTCTTTAAAAAAATTATTGAGAGCTTTCACTTGTTTGTTTCTTCGAATTTGCTCAGTTGTGCTGTTTGTGTTCGTCCAAGGTGTACTCTTGTTTGTGCATAATGAAACCCTCGTACCCGTGCCTCGTCGACCAATTGGCCGAAGCAGGTAAAAATCTTGGTGTTTTTTTCTTGCTTTCTTTACAGTTGTTGTGGTTCGATTGATTGTGATGTACATTGCTTGGATTCTGCAGTTGGAATTTATTTCGAGTTAATCACTTTAAATTGTTTCTTACTTCTTTCTTCTGTTTTTGAAGCTGTTGTGAATGTGTTAGCATGAATCAAGAATTTAGTATTCTCATTCTTTTAATTCTGCTTTGTTGGAATTAGTTTGTATGTTTTTGAGGGAATGGATAATTTGTTTGGTGTATTCATGTATTGTTGCTATTGTCCACTATTTACAGAATTAATTTAACATGTTTTGTGCTTTGGTTTGAAATTTTGGGAACCAAAATGAAATACGTACAACTCATTGGGGGTGTTGAATGGGTACTCCCTGCAACACGTCCCCCAACAATTGGTATGAGATCCAATGTAAAATAAATTTTGAATCTCAAAATTTGATGTTTATTATTCTGTTTTGTGGCTTTGTTTTACAAAATGCTTGTTTATTTATTTGATCAACATGATCATATATTTGTTTTATTTTGTGGCCTTCTTTGTTTTCTATTCTTTGATAGACATATTTGCTCGCTGGTGCCCACTGCACACTGATGCCCGCCCCCAGAAACTGTCACTCACACATCTGCTTCTTTTTTGTTCAACCCATTTGCAGCATCCCTATTGCTCCCCATTTTATTAGCTTTCAGACGACCTAAAAACATGTACACGGAATAGAAATTCAAAACTATATCCATGGGATAAAAAACATCTCCCCATTTGGAAATTTGAAAAGGCTGACGAAGCACAACATATATGTGGGATCCCATGAGATGCGAGATACTATTCATCCGTTAAAAAAATGGACAAAACCTGCGCCACTCGATTAAATGATACAACACTGTTTGATCAGAGCCATAGTCGTCATCAACCTCCAACCAAATGGTTCCTCCATCGTGCTTATCGAGAAATCGATGAAGGCTCCTATTTTCATCGAATATTATTCTAGCCATCTCCAGTGATCAAACCATGAGGATGAATCCATGCTCACCCACCCAATTCCATGCATGAAACATCATCTTGCATGCATGCATCTAATGGAGATCATGATTCTTCAGAGATAAAAAAAACAAAGATACTATTGAGACTGTAAATGATTGGCCCATCAGTGCAACAATAATCATGAGATAAACATAAAATGAAAAATGCGGAAATAAATGACACTAGATGTAATGTGGAAAAACCCCCAAATGGAAGGGGTAAAAACCCAAAGGAAAATAGAAGGATCTCTATGGGTAAAAGTGGGTACACACTCCCTCACTATTATAAAGGGAAAACCCTTTATACTCTCTCTTGAATAAAGGAGAAACCACCTCACTAAATACCGCAAATAAAAGAGGAACTCATGATGAGATGAGAAGCTAATGAGATGCTGAAAGAAGAGGATGCTTGTGCCTTTTATAGGCTACTACCATCCTTTCTTGCTGCCTCTCCCGCTGATGGGTTTGGTGGGGTTTTCCACCCACCTTATCCTCCACCACCAGCCCCCCCCCCCCTAACAAAGAAGGGGGAGGCCACCATCATGTAATAAAAAACTACTGACACATCTCCCACTTGGAGCTTTTACGAAGAATCAATCACATCTCCACACATCCTTTCTATCTTCCAAAAATGCCGCTCAAGTCTCTGCAAGGTCACTTGAGAATTTTCACCATCTGAACTTATCAGAGTTAACTTCCTTCGTCAGGAAATCTGCCAGATTTTCTTTAGTGTGAATTTTATGCATGTCCACAGTTCCTTCCTCCACCACATCTCAGACAAAAATGTTATTGCACCTCAATGCGATTTGTCCTAGAATGAAAAAAGGATTCATTGCAATGCGAAAGGTGGTCGGACTGTCACAAAACAATGGAATCTTCTCCTTTATATGCCTGACCTCCTCCAATAACCTTCCCATCCAAATCGCCTCTTTGCAAGCCTCTAAAGCTTCCATATACTCTTCCACCATCGTGGATAAAGCCACAAGTAACTGTAAATTTGAAATCCAGCTCACAACTCCTCCTATAAGAGTAAACACATAACATGTAGAGGATTTCCTCTGGTCCAAATCACCTGCAAAATCTGAATCACCATATCCTCTAATAGTGAAATCTGGCCCTCCATAACATAATGTAGCATTTGAGGTCTCCTTGATGTATCTCAAGATCCTCTTCACTGTGCTCCAATGCTCCCATCTTGGATTCTCACTGTATCAACTAACTGCTCCCAGTGCATGTGCAATGTCTGGTGTATGCAAACCATAGTGAACATCAAACTACCCATTGCTGATGCATATGGTACTCGAGACATTTTCATTCTCTATGCTTCACTACTAGGACTCATCGTAGAGGATAACTTGAAATTAATGGGAAGAAGGGTGGATATTGTCTTACAATATTTCATGTTGAAGTGTTTCAAGACTCTTTATAAGTAATTCTTTTGTGATGCCAAATCTTCCCATTATTTCTATCTTAGAAAATTTTCATCCCAAGAATCATGTTTGTTGGTCCCAATTCCTTCATATCAAACTCCCTATCTAATTGTGCCTTTATCTCACAAATCAGATCTTTGTTAAGGCCTACAACAAACATGTCACCACATACAATAGAAGAATGGTGAAATCATTACCATTCAAACCCTTGAAATATTCATAAGGATCTGAATGAAGTCTACTGTATCCAAGGCTCATGATAGAGGAATCAAATCTCTTGTACCAACACCTCCATACCTACTTGAGACCGTACATAGAATTGTTCAACCTGCAAACCATGTTCCCTTTGCCTTATTCTAAAAAACCATCATCTTGGAACATATAGATATGTTCATCAAGATGACCATGGAGAAAATAAGTCTTCACATCCAGATGCTCTAGATGTAAACTATATGTAGAACACATCATCAGAACAATCCGGATAGTCGTCAGTCTAACAACTAGATAAAATATTTCATTGAAATCTATACCTTCTTTCTGAGAAAACCCTTTGACCACCATTCTTGCACAATATCCTTCCACCTGATCTTTTCCACTCCGCTTGATATTAAAGTCCCATTTGCTGTCGATATCAATGGAATAGGATCCCAAGTCTTGTTTCGGTTCTAGGCTTCAAGTTCTTCCTGCATTCCTGTCATCCATGAGGATAAATCTAGACTCTGGGTCGCCTCCACAGAAAAAGATGGCTCTTCATCCTCTGTCAATAAGAAGTACACAATATTTTTCTTAGCAACATGGTCTGAGTGCCATATTGGTTCTCTTTTCTCCTAAGATGGTCGTCATGGTCTAGACTCAACAGGTACTTGATCTTCATGCTCTGGTAATGCCACAAAGGAAACCGATTCTTCCTTGGATTTTTCCTCCACATCGACTGTTGTAGTTTCAATATTCTCCTTATCCATGTATCTATTAGTTGTCATTTTCAACTTGGATTCTAAAAAAATGACATCTCTAATGATGATAAGTTTGCAAGCAGTGAGGTCCCAAAAACGATACCCCTTCACACTATCAGCATACCCCATGAAGTTACATTTCCTGGACGAATCCAACTTCGATCTTTCCTGGTCGTTGAACATTGCATATATAGGACTTCTAAAGGTATGTAACTGAGAATAGTAAGCAGGTATACAATTCCACATCTCCATTGGTGTATTTAGATCAAACGCCATTGAATTAGATCTGTTGATCACATAATAGACAGTATTCACTGCTTCTCCCCAAAATGTTTTGGAAATTTCAATAGTCTTCAACATCGCCCTTGTTCTATCCAACAGGGTTTGGTTCATCTGCTATGCCACTCCAATATTTTGAGGAGTGTATTCCACCATGAACATTCTCTTGATTCCTTCCTATTTACAAAAAGTATCAAACTGCTCGCTCGTTTATTCTCCAACATTTTCATTCCTCAGACACTTGATCTTATTTCCAAATTCATGTTCCTTCTGCACTTTTAAAGTTTTCGAAACATCAAAAACACCCACCTTCCTATTGATTGGGTAAACCCAACATCTCTTGGAATAATCATCAATTAATGATACAAATTACCTTGCTCCTTGCTCGCATAGCGATTCACTATTCAAATCCACCATTACACCACTGTTTTAAACTGGTTTTGTAAAGAATATTCCAAAAATAATAATAAATTGCAGTTTATGTTTGAATAAATGAATTAATGTTTATCACTATTTAATAGGTCAATTTTACTTGTTTTAGTTTTTACATTGTAGTAGGAGGTGATTTGGAGAGCTCGTGATGGAAATAATGAAAAATAGGCCAAACTGCGCGAGAGCCCAAGCATGCATGTGGACAATTATTTGTACTGTGGATAATCCGTGCATCCAATGGGTATAAAAATGGTTGTATGAGTGAAAAAAATTGGGATACATTTCTCTAGAAGATCATGAAGCCCAATTCGTCCATTTGGAGGCCCAAAATAGGCCTACGATGTGAAGAAATTCTGGATGGCCTAGATTGGACCACCCTTCTGTATTTGGACCATAACCCGGGACTCGAAAATCAAATTGGTCTGATTCCACATACATTGGAAAAAAAACTTTATGTCTCACCTCTCCACAGAATTTCATGACAATTGAAGGCGTTTTGGTCATCCAACCAGCCAGATAAAGAAGGATTAAAAATTCTGTCCTGAATAGTGACATAGTCCCTTAGGCACTTGACCTATTTTGTGGAAAGTGTGATGTTTTTGTCCATAAAATTACTCCCCCCATCATTATATCATGTTACACGACAAGGGGTGACCATTTTATTTCTCTTCTCCCTCATGTACTTCTAAACCTCTTAGTGATCAATTCGGGGAGCGTCCTTTGTTGTAATCCCGAGCTCCACACTTGTAATATTCATAAGGTGATTGATTTCCAGGTTTTTTTTCAATTTTTATTCATTCCTACATTCTAAATTTTTGTTTATTCTGGTACGATCAAATAAAATCAAAGGAACGAGAATCCACATGCTTCCATGCATAACTCGGATCTTGTGATGATTTGAGTGTGGTTGCCTCTTTTATCACTCCTCCCTTTCCTGAGTGTGCAAATGGATTGCATTGGTTGATAAAATCCAAGAACTTGAACCTATGAATATTCATGTTCTTGTCTTGAGGAATATTTTTATCAATGACACAAATCTGGTCATCTCATCACATTGTTGATTTGATGCCCTGATTGAGTTTCGTTTTTACATCGATTCATTTAGTTTATTTTGAGTAGTTGTTGATAATCAATATCATTGATCGATCAATTAAAAGGTGGTAACCTAGTAATAACTCACATAACATTACTGGTTTCAGTATGTATAAAATCAAGGAATCATTGATCCTTCCCTTTCCCTCGAGAGCGATGACAGATTGAGCATTAAGGGACACTTACCCGGGTTGATCACGATTTCTCTAACCAGTTTCTCTAAGTAGTAATATACTTTCGATTTCAGTTATTTAATCATCAAACCCAAGTATTATAAAACCCCATTTACCATTTAAATTCATAATTAGAACCATATTTTTTTAATTAATGATCTAAGTCTCCGTCGAGAGATGACATAGGGTTGCTGTTATACTGCAGAAATTATAGTTCAAAATAAACATCTAATTTGACACGCTCGACAACGCGATCAAATTTTGGCGCTGTTACCGGGGAGCCAAGATCATTTTTTTCCTTTTTATTTATTTATTTTACTTCTTAATTTGTACTCCTTTCAATACCCCACCCCATTTGATTGTTTTTGTTTTGGGTTTTTGTCTTTATTTTTGGTTGTTTTTATGTGTTCTCTCTCTCTCTCTCTCTCTTCTTCTTCTACATCTATCTCTCTATAATTCTATATTATAACATCCTATTATATTTTAACCCTTCTTAATTTATTTTATCAATATTTAATAAAAAACAAACAAACAAACATCACAACTTATTTGCATGACCAGATCAAAAAAAGAAAAACTTCTGGAATTTGACCCTGAAATTGAAAAGACACTCCATTCACAAATCAAGGTTTCTAGAGAAGGTCAATCAATTAATACCGAGGAACCCCTATTGGAACCTCAAGTGTCCATAAACCAATCAAAAATTTAACCCAATCAAACCCAAGATAACATGGCTACAAATAATCGAACCTTAAAAGAACTGACCACCCCAGATGTGGAGTACCAACCTGCGTACATCCAATATCCCGAGGAAGCAGCCAACTTTGAGCTAAGATCAGTCCTCATCCACCTACATCCCAAATTTCATGGTCTTCCTGGTGAGGACCCTCATAAACATCTCAAATAGTTTCATATATTCTTCTCCACCATGAAACCCCAAAATGTGTCTGAGGACCTAATTAAGTTTAGGGCCTTCCCTTTCTCCCTTGACGGTGTATCCAAAGATTGGCTATAATATTTGCCTACCACAATTAGGGGGTGGAATGACCTGAAAAGTCTATTTTTAGAGAAGTTATTCCCTACCTCCTGAAAAACATCTTGGAATGAAATTTGTGGCATTAGGAAATCATAAAAAGAGAACCTTCATGAATACTGGGAGAGATTCAAACGACTCTTCTCAAGCTACCCCCACCACTAGATTAGTGAACAACTATTAATCCAATACTTCTATGAGGTACTTATCCCCATGTATCGTGGAATGATTGATGCAGTAGCTGGTGGTTCCTTGGTTTATAAAACTCCTTCTGCTACTCATGACATAATATCCAAAATGGCTCAAAATGCACAACAATTTGGTACAAGATCTATTGCACCAACTCATGGAGTTTATGAGGTAAGTCATTCATCTCTAGAACAAAAGGTAGATAACAATACTGATGAGATGCACACCATTCTAAGGCAATTAACTCAATCACAAGGTAACTCACAATCTCCTCTTGTTCCATTACATTGTGGTATTTGTTCTGAAAATACTCATTTTTATGACCAATGACCACAACTTCAAGATTCACCTGAGTCTTGTGCAACTATGTTCCTAGGGCGTCCATTCCAATAAGCACCTCCCTTCAAGAAGGAACAATTCAGGCCAAATCCAAACCATGTGTGGAAAGCACAACCCCAGTACCGACAAGGAGGAAACTCAAGCTACCCCAAGAAGAATTGGTATCCCCAAGGCCAAGGTATGCAATCTTCTTATCCTTCAAAATTTCAAAACAATCATCCTCCTCCAAAATCTGAACCAAGACTCAAGGATATGGTGAATCAAATTGAAACCCAAAACCTCCAGTTCCAACAGAACACACAATCGGCAATTCAAGACCTACAAACTCAAGTGGGGTAGTTGGAAAACACCATAGATGAGCTTAAGATGCAAGGTTCTGAATAACTACCATCCCAACCCATTGCCAATATGAATGAAAAAGGTAATATATGTGCAGTTACACCTCGTATAGGTAAATAAGTCTCTCCTTCTACTGATTCTACACAACGAGTATGTCCCCCTCTTGAAAACACTCTTTCCCAACCCTAAAAAATTTTAAGTAATGAAAAATAAGACAAAAAGGGTAATCGGGTTATCATTGATGATTCAAATGAACAATCCATTCCTCTTCCTTTTCCCAAAAAACTCTCTAAATCTAAGAAAAATTTTGATAATGAGATTGATATTGAGATAATGGTTACATTTAAAAAATTTCGAGTTAATATTTTTTTACTGGATGCAATCAATCAAATTACACATTATGCAAAATTTCTTAAAGAGATTTTCACCCATAGAGGAAGGCTGAAGGGGAATGAGAGAATCAACTTGGGAAGGAATATCTCATCCTTGATTCAACTAGTAATTCCAACCAAATGCAAGGATCCGGGCACATTCACAATACCATGTACAATAGGGGAGACATTCTTTTTAGATTCTATGTTAGATTTAGGTTCTTCCATTAATGTAATGCCTCACTCCATTTATACTTCTCTACAGGTTGGAGAGATTTAAACAACAGGAATTGTTGTGCAACTTGCAAACTGGAGTACTAAGAATCCCATAGGAGTGATTGAGGATGTCCCTGTAAGGGTGAAGAATCTCATCTTCCCTGCTGATTTCTACATCCTTGAGATGGAAGATATCTGAACCCAAGGACATGCCCCTCTCATACTTGGGAGGACATTCCTTAAAACAACAAATACGATCATCAATGTTCACAATGGTACACTATTCATGGAGTTTATAGGAGAAAAGGAAATTTTTAACATCCTTGAGGCTATGAAACACCCCATTGAATAGAACTCCACTCTTCATGTATATTCTAAGGAAGTAATCTCAAATGATGCACATACACACATTTCTATCCTCAACCCAAATTCTGATTCATTTTCCTTTTTTTCACCCTTGGATGATTTGAGTTTTGATTCATGTTTTGAGTGTTGTGTGGGTTCTGAAAAGTATACATTTTTTTCATTAATTGATGAGTGTGTTCATTCGAAATTACTGATGACCGTCGATGATTCTGCAAATCTCATTTCAATAGATTATATATCTTTAGAGAATAAACATGAGCAAATAGATAGTTTAATGGACTTCACTCTCCCTAAATCCCCCCTCAATTCAGAAACCACTGGTTTTGGAACTTAAGCAACCTACTTCTAATTTAAAATATGCATATCTTGAGGGTATTGACCAATTGCCCGTCATTATTTCCAATAACCACTCTCCACAACATGAATCGAAACTGCTCAACCTTTTGAGAGAGTGTAAAAAGGCTATAGGATGGACATTGGCTGATATTCCTGGGATTAGATCATCTATTTTTATGCACCATATAATTTTGTATGATGAGGCTAAGCCTATGGGACAATCTCAATGCCGGTTGAATCCCACTCTCCTTGAAGTGGTAAAATTGGAAGTCAGTAAATTACTTGATGAGGGGATCATTTATCCTATATTTGATAGTAAATGGGTTATCCTAGTGAAAATTGTGCCTAAAAAATAGGAATAAAAATTATGTCAAATGAAAGGAATGAATTGGTTCCAACACGTGTGCAAAACAGTTGGCGAGTCTGTATTGACTATCGTCGACTGAATCAAGCCACACGGAAGGACCACTTTACTCTACCTTTCATTGACCAAATGTTAGAACGATTGGCTGGTAAGTCCCATTATTTTTTCCTTGATGGCTATTCGGGTTATTTCCAAATCCATATATCCCCTGAGAATCAAGAAAAGACAACATTTACTTGTCCATTCGGCACATTTGCATACAGAAGGATGCCATTCGGTCTATGTAAAGCTCTTGGTACTTTTCAACGATGTATGTTGAGTATTTTTTGTGAGTACCTTGAGATTTTTATGGAAGTATTTATGGATGATTTCACGGTATATGGTTCTTCTTTTGATGATTTTTTGCAACACCTAGGTTCTATCCTCCGTCGTGGCATTGAAAAAGATCTTGTTTTAAATTTTGAGAAATGCCATTTTATGGTTGTGTGGGGGATAGTTCTTGGGAATGTAATTTCAAATAATGCAATTCAAGTTGATAAATATAAAATTGAATTATATTCAACCCTTACATATCCAAAATGTGTTCGTGAGGTGCGATCTTTCTTTGGTCATGTGGATTTTTACCGTTGATTCATTAAAGACTTTAGTAAGATTGCACTTCCATTGTCCAGATTATTGAAAAAAGATTACGAGTTTGTGTTTGATAAAAATTGTGAATATGCATTCAATTCAATAAAAATGAGCCTCACATCACCTCCCATCATCCAACCACCAAGGTGGGATCTCCCCTTTGAGCTTATGTGTGATGCCTCTAACTTTGCAGTTGGGGCAGTTTTATCACAAAGGGTTGAGAAGGATCCTCATGTCTTTGCGTATTCCTCACGTACCATTGACCCTGCCTAGGTAAACTATACAAACACTAAAAAAGAACTCATTTCTAATGTATTTTCCTTGAAAAAATTTCATTCATATCTTATTGGGTCAATAGTGATTGTGTTTTCTGACCATGCTGCCCTTCGCTTCCTCTTAAAGAAACCTGAAGCGAAGCCCCACCTCATACAATGGACACTACTCCTCCAAGAGTTTGACCTTGATATTAGAGATAAGAGGGGAGTAGAAAATGTTTTATTTTACCACATTAGTAGGATTTATCCACCATTGGACCATCATGTTGACTCACCCCTCCCCATTGAAGAATTCTTCCCTCATGAGAACCTTTGTGATATTGTGGACCTTACCCCTTGGTATGCGGACATTGTGAATTTTCTAGCAACATCTAGGGTCCCTACTGATTTCAGAACTTCACAATCCTAGATACTTAAGCATGATTCTTGTTGGTACATTTGTGATGACCCATATTTGTGGATAATTTGTGGTGACGAAGTAGTTTGTCGGTGTGTCCCTGACCATGAGTTCACCTCTGTTTTGACCTTCTTCCACACTTTGTCATGTGGGAGCCACTTTGGCTCTCAACGTACAGCTCAAAAGGTCCTTGACTCAAGAATTTATTGGCCAAAATTGTATAGGGATGCCAATAGATTTTGCAAGTCATGCAGTCGTTGTCAATTCATAGGGAATATCTCCAAGAGTAATGAAATCCCCCAAGAACCCATGTTATTCTGTGAAAGTTTTGATGCATGGGGAATTGACTTCATGGGTACTTTTCCAAATTCATTTGGCTTTTTATACATCTTATTGGCTGTTGACGATGTATCTAAATGCGTGGAAGCAAAGGCCACCAGGACCAATGACTCTCGTGTGGTTATTGATTTTGTGAGGTCTCAGTTTTTTAGTAGGTTTGGTTTACCAAGATTCATCATTAGTGATCAGGGTTCACATTTTTGAAATCACAACATGAAAAATTTGCTTCGTAAGTTTGGGGTTGATCGTAAAGGCTCCACTACATATCACCCCCTAACTAACAGTCAAGCAGAAATCTCAAATCTAGAAGTTAAACGAATCTTGGAAAAAACAGTACAACCCAATAGGAAAGATTGGACTTTGCGCTTGGATGATGCACTTTGGGCATACCGTACAACTTTTAATACCCCAATCAGAATGTCACTATATATAATTTTGTTTTGAAAGTCTTATCACCTGCTAGTAGAGGTAGAACACCATGTATATTGGGTTGTTAAACAATTTAATATGAACCTTTTAGATGGAGGTGAGCATAGGAGACTGTAGATTCAAGAGTTGGAAGATATTAGACATCATGCATATGAGAACTCTCAAATATATAAAGAGAAGACAAAGGATATACATGATAGCATAATTCATCAGCGGAAGTTCCATATTGGTGAGAAGGTCCTCAAGTACAATTCCAGGCAAAATCTCCACACAGGTAAGCTTCGTTCCCGATGGCTCGGTACTTATACTTTTACTAATGTTTATACTTTTGGTTCAATACAGATTTTGCACGAGTAGAGTGGAATAAGGCTTACAGTCAATGGGTAGTGACTTAAACTCTTCTATAAAGATTTCCAAAGAATCTGGTGGAGGAAATCCACCTTCTAGACGCTACATACCAGTAAAACACACCAGGTTTTATCCTTCCTTCTCACATTATCAAATATTTCAGTGAGGACACTACACATTATAGGTGTGGGGGTGGATACATTCTTGGGTTCATTAGGATTTCCATTTTCATTCTTCTTTCTCCTCTTTTTCTCTTTCTTTATGGTATTTTCATTTTTCCCAATCAATAATTTCAAAGTTCCATGATTTGGTGACCATAAGTGGGGGAAAGTAAAAATGCAATAAAGAAGGTGAAAAAGAATATTTGTATGAATTCAACATCAGGGAGTGAGTTTTAGTGATTTTTTTTCTATCAGTGATATAAATGGTTGCATTTATGTGAAACCTTTGAGATGATTGATGCCCCTTATGTGATTAGTTTTTGGAAAAACAGTGTCACTAATATCTCTGCACATTATTGCACCAAACCAAAAAGTGTGAATATTTCTTACTTACTAGAAGGTAAATATAAGTTAGGTTAATATTTTTTAGCTTAAAATAATATTTACATATGTTCGTTCCTTATCGGATCTGTTTCATTACTATACCGGATTGACCTATGCGTGTGTACCTGATATCCGACTGTTGCACACCCTAAAAAAACAATTTTGGGTTGTGTCTTTGGCAGGTCAAAAACTACTCCTCTTAAAACATTGATCTTTTTATAACTATTACAATTAGTGTCGTGAGGAGATCAAACAAGGGTTGAGAGATGAGTGTGAGATTTTCTCCAAATGCAACTTCTAAAAAAATGAGAGGAGTGATGAAATGTGAAACATATTGGGATATCTAGGTCGGGAGATTATGGTTTGACTTTAGAGAATTCTTAAGTGAGTGGGTCTTGAAATATGATTATAAATTATGTAGGGAAAGTTCAGTGGACAAAATCTTTTAAGCTGAATAATGTAAAAATAACTTATATTTATTGGATAGAAAGTGGAAAGAATATCATGAAATGGTTTTTACACACACACACATGTAGAGTTAGTGGCATAGTTTACTTTTTAATTCCTTACTAAATTTGGTATCATGAATCTCTTTGAATTTCATTGTGATATGATCTATGAGATATCCTTTTCCATTTTCACTGGGAAGAACTCCTTGGTCCTGTTTGTGTATTGATCACATTACTTTAATGAATATAAATATACTGAAATGTTAAATCTTCACGATGTTGGTAATATATACATGCATCATTTTTTTGGATATGTGTCTTTGCCCAGGAGTTCAAATGTTTAGGTGTGGGGGTGTGATCGCATAGCGATTCACTATTCAAATCCACCCTTACACCGCTGTTTTAAACTGGATTTTTAAAGAATATTCCAAAAATAATAATAAATTTGAATTTATGTTTGAATCAATGAATTAATGTTTATCACAGTTTAATAGGTCAATTTTACTTGTTTTGGTGTTTACATTGTAGGAGGATGTGATTTGGACTGCTCGTGATGGAATTCATGCAAAATGGGCCAAACGCGCGAGCGCCCAAGCATGCATGTGGACAATTATTTGTACTGTGGATAATCCATGCATACAATGAGGATAAAAATGGGTTTATGGGTGCAAGAAACATGTGGGATACATTCATATAGAAGATCATGAATCCCAATTCGTTTATTTGGAGGCCCAAAATAGGCCCACAATGTGAAGAAATTCTGTGTGGGTCAGATTGGACCACCCTTCTGTATTTGGGTCATAACTCGGGACTTGAAGATCCAATTGGGATGATTCTACCTCCATTGGATAGATACATCAAATTACCACCTCTCCACTTAATTACATGAAAAGTTAACGCCTTTTGGTCATTCAACCATCCAGATAAAGAAGGATTAAAAATATTGTCTTGAATAGTAACCTAGTCCCTTAGGCACTTGACCTATTTTGTGGAAAGTGTGATGTTTTTGTCCATAAAATCACTCCCCCACTAATTTTATCATGTTAAACGACCATGGGTGAAGGTTAGTCGAATTGGGGATCTCTCTTCACCCATTTTATTTCTCTTCTCCCTCATGTACTTCTAAACCTCTTAGTGATCAATTTTGGGAGCGTCCTTTGTTGTAAGCCCAAGCTCCACATTTGTAATATTAATAAGGTAATTGATTTAAAAGTTTGTTGACAATTTTTATTCATTAAAACATTTTAAATTTGTGTTTATTCTGTTATTATCAAATACAAATCAAAGGAACAATAATCCACATGCTTCCGTGCATAACCTAGATCTTGTGATGATTTGAGTGTGGTTGCCTCTTTTCTCACCCCCTCCCTTTTATGAGTGTGCAAATGGATTGCATTGGTTGATAAAATACAATAGATTGAACCAATTAATATGCATGTTCTTGTTTTGAGGAATATTTTTATCAATGACACAAATTTGGTCATCACATCACGTTTTTGATTTGATGCCATGATTGACTTCTGTTTTTACATCGATTCATTTTGTTGATTTTGAGCGGTTACCGATAATCAATATCATTGACCGATCAAATACTAGGTGGTAACCTAGTAATAACTCACATACCATTACTGGTTTCAGTATTTATATAATCAAGGATTCACTGATCCTTCCCTTTTCTTTGAGAGCGATGACGGATTGAGCATCAAGTGACACTTACCCAGGTTGATCACGATTTCTCCAACCAGTTTCTCTAAGTAGTAATATACTTTCTATTTCTATTATTTAATCATCAAACCCAAGTATTATTAAACCCCATTTCCCTTTTTTAATTTCGTAATCAGAACCACATTTTGGAATTAATGATCTGAGGCTCCGTCGAGAGACTACCTAGGGTTGCTGCTATACTACAGAAATTCTAGTTCAAAATAAACATCTAATTTGACATGCTCGACAACACAATCACTCCTTCGAGGGATATAACTGATGCTTTCCAAATGTAAGAATAGATCAACTCTAAGATCACATTTCTTCTTAATTTTGACATCCCAAACTTTAACCTGTGTTACTTTCTCAAAACACAATGCTCAAAAAATGGTAAGGATACCTTTGTAATACTATGCAGCAACTTCTGGTCCATAAGAATCTTTAGGTCTCATTCTGATATATGGATATGCTCTTGATTCCCTAACATGATAATTGTTTCTATCTATGTAGTTGATGTGACAACTATATATTACTACTTATATATTTCATCCATAATCATGTACATGTTCATTGATATCTTCTCCTCCTTCATTACAAAAAACGCACCCTTTACAATTCTCATCACTCCATTCTCAGTGTGATTCTTGTATCTGATATCATCAAATTGTCCCTAAGATAATATGTTCTTCTTTAGGCCCTTCACATGGCGTACTCCTTGGATGGTTCAAATAATACCATCATGCATCTTCAATTTTATGGTACCAACTCTGAAAATCTGCAGTGTGCGATCATTCCTCATGTACACAAGTCCTTTAGGATAATTTCATAATGGTCAAACCATTCTCATCGATATGTCTTGTGTCATGTTGCTCCGGAGTCGATTATCTAAGCATCATTGAGATATCACATGCTTCTAGTAGTCGCCACCGCTTCACTAACTTGTATATCTCTATTTTCATAAGAACTCACCACATTCCCCTCAGGGCTATTTTTACTACACTTATTATTCCAACAATCCTTCTTGATGTGCCCCTTCCTGCCACAATTAAAACATGTGGCATTCTTATGCTTACTCCTTGATTTGGACCAGCCATTATTTTGACTCCCACTGGAACTACGCTCCATCATCCTTCCCCTCTCTATTGACAGAGCCTCTGCTTGGGGCGAAGTTTTCTTTCTATCCTCCTTATTATTGTGCTAAATTTCTTCTTCCAGAACTACTGATGAAACATCATTGAAAAGAAAAAACATTCATCAAGATATTGTTTGTGAGGTTGATGATGAGTTAGTCATACGAATCTGGAAAAATCTAGAGCAGAATATCCACATGTTAAGTATCCATAATTTTATAGCCCAATGCCATGAGCTGGGCGAACATGGTATTGAGGTTTTTGATGTGGTCGGTCACCGATGATGACTCCACTATTCAAAGTTTGTATAATTTTCTCTTTAGGATATTTTTTGTAGTGACTTGGCCTCGTATAGCTTCATCAGAGTATCTCATATTTCTTTCACCGTATTTTTCTCTGAAATGCTTGATATGACCCTATCTTCCAAAGCCAAATGGATGTTTGCAATAACATTCTCATCGATGCCATTCTATTTCTCCTCTGCCAGACCTTTCGGATTTTCACCAATTTCCAGAAGGCAATTATCCTTCCGCAGCACTACCTGTATCTTAATTTTCCACAACAAAGAATTATTCCCATTGATTTTTTTGATCTCAAATTTCACTGCCATCTAGACACACCTTCAGTCCAGAACCTCCTCTATTTCATAATGGTGTATTTAATAATCTCAATATTTTTTTTGATGTGAAAGATCAACCGTAGTCGCAATCAAAAATCATACTAAAATTAATGAGAATTATTAATACTAGAAAATGGGAACAACACCAGGCCAGAACCAACCCTCTGATACCCATTGTTGGGACCAAAAATTATGGGCCTATCAATGCAACAATAATCACAAGATAAAAATACAGTTAAAAATGTGGAAAAAAATGACACCAGATGTAATGTGAAAAAACCCCCAAATGGAAGGGGTAAAAAACCATGAGCAAAGAGAAGAATCACTATGTGTAAAAGTAGATACACACTCCCTCACTATCACAAGGAAAAACCCCTCTCTAATATCTATTAAATAAAGGGAAAACCATGTCACTAAATACCAAAAATAAAATATGAACTCCTAATGAGATGCGAAGCTGATGGGATGTTGAAAGCGAAGGATCACTACCACAAAACGGGTTTTCACATCAATACCCTTTAACAATGCTAAAAAAGAACTGATAAAGGGGGTAACTTTAACAATGCTAAAAAAATTATTGTTAAACGTTCCCCTTTATCAGTGCTTTTTTTAGTGCTGATAATGGTACCCCTTTTATCAGCGCTTTTTTAGCACTACTAAAGGGGGCCCTTTATGAGTGCCTTTTTTTAGTAACACTGATAAAGGGAGAACTTTATCAGTATTTTTTTACTAGCGCTGAAAAAGGGTATATTTAAAAAAATATTTCATTAAAAATAATATATTGATATATAAATAAATAAATAAATAAATATATATTGATATAAATATAATATATATATTTTAAATATGTTTTAAATAATTATAAATGGACATTTACACTTAATATATAATATATATTGTGAAAATAACTTATAAAATATTTTAAAAATATCATCAATTAATAATTTTCTAATTATTATCATGTAATAGTCATTTAATAACATTTTTTGGAAAAGGAATCCAAAAATTATAAAAAGATCTAAAATAATTTGAAAACGTAACTCAAACTTCAAACAACCATAACTTTTGATCTGGGTGTCCGTTTGGGTTCTACCACATATCAAATAGAAGTCTGCGATGATATATACATCTTGGTGACATAAGTTAAATCCTTGTTCGTGTTTTTTAAGGCAAAAAATTCCCAAATGCCTCAAAAAACTAAGGTTTTAGTCGGGGCACCCTAATTTTTTAACATTCGATGGAATTTCAGCCTCATTTAAGGTGGTCCTTTTTCCATTTTTCAATAAGGAGTGATTTTTTATGAGGTATTACATTCATATTCATATTATGTTTTTGAAATTTTATACTTTTTCACAATATACTATTATTTATAATCAAATATATATTAGTATATACATATTTTTTATATATTCACACATAAAAAATTAATTTTATAAATAAATAATTAAACATATTTACATATAATACATATTTCATAATATATAATCTTATCTAAATAAAAAATAATATCCTTTTTATTTAAAATACAAATATATGAATATTTATATACCTATATAATATGTGTGTGTGTGTGTGTGTATTTATGCGTGTTTGATTTAACAAACGGGTATATATTATCTATATATTCTAACATATATATATACATATTGTTATGGGGTGTAGTGTTTGCTAAAAATAGTAACAAAACAACCCCTAAGCCATGAACAATGATTTATTGCCAAGAAAATTATACAATTACAAACCTGTAGCAAATACAGTGCAATCAATTGAAACAGAGGAAAAGAACATGATGATTTATGTGTTTCGGTGCCTATGGGACTTACTATGTGGAAAAAACACCACCCACACATTCCATTTATTAATTTCTCAAAAAAACAACCAGATTACAATAATAAAATGATGAACTAGAAGAAACAACAATACAATAAAATCGACTAACAAGAAATGCAATAATAGGCATCAAGAAAAGATGTTGAATACTGATAAACTGAAGAAAGAGAAGACTTACAATGCCGGACAAGTGTCTGGATATCCAAATCTCTTTGAGTCAAGTGAATCCTATTGCCGCTGGTCTCTATTTGTAGTCACCATAGGAGGATGTCACTGGATCTGGACTCGCCGTGGTAGGAAATCACCAAATCTAGACCCCCTCTGTCGAAGCTCCACCAAAAGCATCTCACCACCGATATATGCCAAATATATAAGGAACACACTAGATCTAGACTCCCGTGATCAAATAAATGCCTATCGTAGATGATTCGTGGAAGCCGCCTGTCGAAAAATACCTACTAGAGACAAGTCACGGAAGCCGCCTGTCAGAAACCACATATCGGAGATGAGTCATGAAAGCCACGTAGCCATGATCTAGGATCGATATCCTAGTGCACACCCACTAGAAAGAGGGATAGATCAATATTTTCATATTCTGAAGAACCCTACTTCGAGGTGAAGAAATCTCCTAAATGAACTTGAAACCACTTGTCATCCGGATCCATATGGAGGCTTCCACAAAGAAAACCTGAACAGCCAGCCAAGGAACCATGAAAACACCAAATACAAATGGATGGATGATACAAAATAGCTGGTTGAAATGATTGATGGTGGAAATCAAACCAGGGAGTAAACTGTGGATGGCCAGCGTGTTAAGCAGGTAAGAAAAACCGAGTTTCTAATGGGTCTCTCTCAAACTGGCAACCCAACAGAAAATAAATTCCAATTTTAATATGAAAATAAATAAATGGAATACCCTATTTTCATAATTCTACACCATTTTCATATAAAATTTGGTGATGTTCTTGTAGATAACCTATCAATTGAATTGGAAAAATATGCTAAACAACCTAAGCAAAAAAATGATAATAAACAGTTCTAGTCAAACTATGCACCTTTAATGTCTAAAATGTGTATCAATGTGAAACACATCTTCCCTAATCAATTAAATATAAACTACTACTTAAACATGCATTGGATTAAAACCTCTAAACATAAACAATAACAACCCTAATCCTTATTACACACTTAAACATGTTTTATTAAAAAAACATGCACTTAAGAAGACTCCAAGGATCGAGAGGTCTAGTGTCTTGGGAAATTTGGAACATTACATCACAACTGAGAACATAAAAACAAAACATCTTTACTGAAAACTTTTTTTACATGACCACAACATTCCTTCGTACATAGCATTATATGGGATAACATGAGGACTTGCATAAAAAAGGGTGAGCTATAAAGCCCAGTAAGTGAGTAAACAAGGAATAACATGAAGAATGTCGTATATGTTAGGAAATAGGAATATCAATGGAGCATAAGAGAAACTTGAACATAAATTCATGATATAGAATGATTATCATAACATGGAAATGTGGCAACAACATTTAACATGATATTAGCATGAGCCAAGGCACATTGCACATGGGGCATGAGTAAACCCTCATTGCACTTGTATTAACATGAGTAAACCCTCATTTCACAAGGCATATCATGATACTACTGTTTACCCAATTCATTGTAGCACTATCATGGTTCACCCTTCTAAATCATTTCATTTCATGCATAAATGTGTCACATAGATCATACAACATGGATTTATTAAAAATCCTATTTTATTCCACGAATAAGAGATATGGAATAACTAAATTTATCTCCTCATTCAAAAATTAAATTTCCATAAAGGTGAATATCTTTGATAGAGAAATGGGTATGGTATTCACTTACACGATGATTTTGGCATGGGAAATTTTGGTGTACTTCAGCAGCATAACAATGTCAAATAAAAATTTTAAAATGGGTTGACAAGATAGAAAAGGGGTATCTCATCATTTATAAATGAAATGGAAAGTAATGGGGTCATGGAACATTATATCCCAACATATGAAATGGAATTTAGATTCATAAAATAAAATAATTTCTTGAATGTAAATGAGGAGAGAGAAATCCCTTACGGAATATCATCATGGTAACGGGTGTACATGAGAGGCATTAATGGGAGAGAAAGGGATTTATCAACATTAAAACACAAGGAGGTAAGTATAGGAGAGGTGGGAAATCATACCATAATATTTTTAATTGAAAATAAAAGGGTATAATAATATAAGAAAACTTGTACATAAATATGGAAGGAATGTGAGGATCTCTTATTTTGAAGTGTGATCCGAAAGGCTTGGTAGAGGCTTGAGAGATGATTATTAGGAGCATGAGATGCATTTGGTGGATTATAGAGAGAGGAGAGAAGATGTTGGTCAAGATAAAAATGGTTTGAGTGAAGAGGAATGGGAGATTGAGTGAGTTTATATATGAAAGGAGATGGAATTCTTTATTATTTAGGTTTTAGACACTACACATTAAACTAATCAAAACCAAAAACCATCCCATGGTTTTTGCCTATGATTTTTTCCAAAGGGGAGTAGAATACATTTTTTATAAGGCCAATGGCCGAACTTATTGTAGGACCCCGGGACACCCTGAGAGGGGAGGGGTGAATCAGGGTGTCAACCTTTTCTTTTAAAACCAAGGATCTTGTTCCCACGTTGGTAGGAACTGTTAAAACCTGTATGATGGATATGATCAGTAATGAAACATTCACATGCAGAGAGATGACACCAAAATTTTTACTTGGTTTACCACTAAGGGATATGTCCAAGGAGCATACGCCGACAGGTTGTTGGTCGTACCAAATTATACTATTCTTCACTAGTTGTGGATTACAATGGTTCGGGCACAGTCACTCTGTCCCAAGCTCACTGCCTTTACAATGGTTTAGGGATAGCTCACTGCGTCCCTCGGGTCACTCCCGTTGACTCCCCATGGCTCACTGCCTTTGGTGAAGTCCCACTCAGTTTATAGACGTGAAGGCCTATCCAATATATTTGTATTGAATTCTTTGTCTCCTTTTCAACATGATACAATGCTTGCATCAAAGTCCTGAGTTGATGCACTTTTGTATTCAATCTTCTTCTTTAGTGCAATAACTGAATGCACTAAATCTTCTTCTTCTCTTCCTTTGATTCCCAATACCAACACCTGAGTGTATAGTTATATTTCCCTCTTTCTTTGCATATCTGAAGTTTAGATGCACGAATCTCTCTTCTTCCCTTCACAATACAAAACGAGGGTGTTAAACACCAGTCATGTGTGTGCGGTACAACTTCTCTTCGTAAAACCAAATGGTTCACTGTTCTTCCGTCTTCGCAAAGCAGATTTGAGAGTGCTAAGCACCTGTCAAAGGCATGCGGGACCCCCAAAATTTTTGCGCACCCTTCTCAGTGTCTTGCGTGTAAAATTCAAACCTTGCGCGTAAAAATATCATTTTGGCGCAAAAAAGGATTTTTGCGCAACTCCTATTTTTCACGCAGAACTTCTTCTTTTTCGCGCAACACCTTCTTTTTCACACATAACTTCTTTTTTTTGCGCACCACTCTATACCTTAATTTTTCCACGCATTAGAGCTCGGGATTTGTCTAAGTGTCGAGCTGCTCTGCATGAGAGGGGTTCACCTCATATTTATAGGCATTTTTGATCCTGTGCGTAAAACCCCTTCCTGCGCGTAAAACTGTCTCTCAGTTCTTTGAATTACGTGCACCTTATTTTTATTCTTGTGCACCACCTTGTTTTTTCACGCATCTCATTACTTCTCCATTTTTCATCATTCTGAACACGAATCCTCTCTTGCGCGTAAAACTTCAAACCCACATTTTGCGCACAACCAAATTTACGTGCACCAGTTTGATTTTCCGCATACATGGCGCGAACATCTCCGATTTTTCGCACACCTCTTGCCTTTGCCGATTTTCTGTATTTCTAATTCGATACATTGCTTGCGCAAAAAATTCAGCCAGCTATTCTGCGCACAACATTTTTCCACGCACCTTCCCAGTTTTCTGCACACAGCTCTGGTTTTTTGCGCAGCCCATGCCTTTACCATTTTTCAACGTTCTGATTCTGAAACACTGTTTGCGCGAAAAACTTCGCTCCACTATTTCGCACACCACACTGTTTTTCGAGCCCACCTCAAGAATTTTGCGCACAACCCTTATTTTCCGCGCACCACTTCCTCTTTGTTCGCACCTCCTTTTGTAGACAATCCATGTCTTCATTTTCCGATTTTGAGGCCCAAAAATTTGGCAAACACTGGGAAACAGTGCCACCTTCAATATATGCTTCGGCCGTAACCTTCATGCTTCTTTTTGGTGATTTTCCTTCTTCAACAACTCTTCTGATTTCATCACAAACTCCACTATCATGATATATATCCTTTGATAGAATAACTTTAGCATCATCATATGTTGAGACAATGTGAAGTGCATGGCCATCTCAGAATTCCAATCCCTTCCACACTGTCTTCTTCTTCAACCGTCATTCTCTACTTCATGCAAATCATACGATCATATTCTTCAATAATTATCTTGCATGGTTCTCATGCAATCATGAAGAATTGCACAGTCTTCAACAAATCCTCATTCTTCTTTAATCATCCTCAGATGGATTTTGCCTCGCCATTACTATTGTAAACAACGTGTCACCTTTAACACACGTTCTTTGAACTTATGATCAGTACAACAATCGTCTGAATTTCCATTCCTCTATTTTATTGGAGTACTTCTTGATCTCCTTCATTTTGAGCTTTATTGACAACTATTGAAAACAAATACAAACTTATAAAAAAATTGGTCCCAACACTTATTAAAATATTAGGCTTTCTTATGTGAAGATGAGTCACACTCTCAAGGAAATCATTTTAAAAAGTTAAAATGTTTTATAAGTCTTGGAGGGTCCACAAAGGCACCATAAAATTAATCAAACAAATCTAAAATCAAATTATTTTAAAGTTAAAAAATATATTGGCTGAAAAAACCCCTTTGTAGTATTTTATTAGATCACTATTGAGTCATTATGATGTCATAAAATACATTATATATTTAAACGATATTTAATTTTTACCCAAAAATTTTATTATCTCAGAAAATTATGAAAAATTCACCGTCGGATAATTTAGACATCCTGATTCCAAAAATGATATTCATTTTATCTAAATAAATTTATAAATATTTGAATGTTCACTTTTAAAATAAAAACCGACATTTATTGAAAATTCACGGGTTTTGATAAAAACAGCTTTCAAACCTTAATAAAAATTACAATTTTATTCATAAAAAAATGGTATGATCATTTATAATTAATAAAAAGTAATTTAGTACAAATATTTCATTAATATATTATTTAATTAAAAAATTATTTAATTCATCAAAATAGATTTCTTAATTAAATTTAAATATTAACTAAAAATACTATATATTCTTTAAAAACCATTTACAAAGTAACTATAATAAAATGAATTTATATTATTTATACAGAAATAATATACATAATCCCAGTGAATGGGTATTATTACATAACCCCTTATTACACCCGGATAAGACCTATGTGTAAGGTTCTTGATGGTGACATACTCTTGGGACGACTCAGAAAACATCGCTCGAGTGACAATCTCTATTAACTTCCACTTCTTTCGTAGGCGATTCTGTTCGAACTTAACATGTTGAAGCTCGGCTTGGGCTTGGTCAAGAGCGAAGCCTAGTGACGCCACCTCCTTTCTGATAAAAAAAATGAGCTTCTTATGGAGTAATTATATTGGATGAGTCCATCACTTCCTTTGTCTGGGTAAATTGGATTGGTTAAAGTCCTATATTTATACTAATCATGTGATCACTGTTCAATGACAATATTAGCAACGATAACAATTTTTAACGGTATTTTAAAATCCAAAACATAAAACCAATGAAGTGAATATGTTTTATGTAACCATTTTACATAATAATAAATTTAATTAGATGAAGGGGAATTTTCATTAATAAATGTTTGGGTTGTTACATAAACAGAATGCATAACTACACTTACCTGAGCCGATCTCTGAGGTCATGCCAACAAGGATTCCCCAGACTCCCCACCAGTACCTGCACATAGGAAACAAACAAAATAGTACCAATCCTCTAAAACCAAGGAAAATCAAACTCAGATAACTCAGAAATTCAAAGGAAAATAGTAGCAGTAAGGAAAAAAAAGAAGCCCATGAAAATGAAAGCAAACAAGAAAACAAAAAAATAGACGGATCAGAGCTAGTAAAAGACTCACTCCACTAGAATTTAAGATAGACCCAGAAGACTCTCCACCCAAGGAGAAGACACTACCTAGAATCTATAAGTAGGGGAAACCACCTCATAACTTACACCTTTGTATTACCCATACAACCCTGGTCCTAAAGCCAACTCAAAACCAAGAGGAAAACAAACCTAGCAAGCAAGGGCAGCCTGCTACGAACCTTGGGAAAACCCATCCTAGTATATCCCACTAACAAAATTAAGCACCAAAATTCCTAGGTACCCATCCAATGTCATCAAAGAGAGAGTAGAAGTACCTTCATGAAGTCTGGTGGTCATCCAGACATCTCCCCATGAACCTGCTTCTCTAACCACTGCCCATCAACTTACTATCCTGATATCGAGTTTACCTCGAGAAGAAAAACCATATTAGGACATGAAGAAGGAAAACCTAGAGTTTAACCCATAAATATGACCCACTAAAGCACACTAGACAAAAGTCCAGCCTAAACCAAGCCAACAAGAGAGGTTCCTCAACAACTGGGTACCACTGTAAATCCCATACAGTCCCAAGAGTCCTAAGTTAAACTATAATTCTATGAGATCATCAATGATCCAAGAACATCATGCTACCTACTAAGAAATCCCATCATTGTATAGCCCCCAACAACATATAGGAACCACCTAACATCGCTAAAAAGATATATATAGAACCACCATGAAGCTCAATCATCACTAAACCTATTCACATGAAATTGTCTCTCTACACACTTCCCAGGCCCAATCACCACTTGTAAAATGTCACAACCTAGAGGAATTAGTAAAAAACCAGGACACACCAAAGGAACAAACCCATAGCTAGTTACCACCTCACTCTCCTAAGGCTAAAGGTGGAAACATGTGACCAAACGAAATGACAGATAGACCCTTCAACACACCCCATTACTAACTGACACACCCTTTCTCATTCCAATATCAAACAAACCCCTCCTATCCTAGAACACGAGATAAAACCTGAAAACCGCACGCTGCCAAGGTCTCTATTAGGGCATAAAAAATAGAAAAACAAGTCAGATTTCACAAACATAAATAAAGGGCAGTAGATTGAAATTATTAGGCAAATTTTCTAATTCAAGGAAGCAATTAGTAATTGTTAAACAAAATAAAATCTTAGAGGCTCTAATATCACATGTTATGGGGTGCAGTGTATGATAACAACAGTAAAACAACAACCCCAATGCCAAGAACAATGATTTATTTCCAATAGAATTATGCAATTATAAACCAGTAGCTAATACAGTGCAATCAATTGAAATAGAGGAAAAAACATTATGATTTACTTGCTTCGGTCCCTCTAGGACCTAATGCACGGTAATAACACCACCCATGCATGCCATTTATTAATTTCTCAAAAAAATAGAACCAGATTACATCAATAAAATGATGAAATAGAAGCAGTAAAAATACAATAGAATTGGCTAATAATAAACACAATAACAAGCATCAAGAATAGATCTTGAATACTGAGAAACTGAAGCAAATGAAGATATATAGTGCTGGACAAGTGTCAGACCATCCGGATCTCTTCGAGTCAATTGAATCCTGTTGCCACTGCCATCTATTTATAGTTTTTGTAGGAGGATGTCACCGGATCTGGACTCTCTACAGTAAAAAATCACCGGATCTGGACCCCTTCTGTTGAAACTCCACCAGAAGTGTGAATTAAAAATTCATTTTAATTTTTGTTAATTAAATGATTTTTATAATATGTTTTTTTGTTGAGAATATTGTTACGCAGTTGAAACCAGGGCACCATCCATTTCTTGTTCACCATCCACGTGCCCCGCCTTTTCTTTCCGTGCGGCCCCATTTGAGGTGCGAGGGAACCACTTCAGTGTTGGGAGTGCCATTCTGCTTGGCGGAGAGAGATCCGCAGTAGTAGGCCATCCATGGTTCGCCTAAGAGAGATCAGAATCACCGAGAGGGAGTGCAACAATGACATATTTAGGGTCCGGGGTTCCTCCTTCGCGGTGTGCAAATGTGACCAATAGCTCCATTCTAGATCATAGAGCGCGAGGAAAAAGCTTCAGTGGCGAAAGGTGTTTCTTCCGATGAAAAGAAATGATTCTTCGACAGAATGAGGGGCATCCTCCTTCAACGTGAAGAAGAGCATCGATGCGGGCTTCTCCATGTGATGCGGCGTCATAAGAATTCTTCTTCGATCGTGGTCCACAGTGGGTGGACCTGGGCAGCTAGGTTCTTAAACCGGATGAACCTATAGGCAGAGTGTGAAGGACGTCTATGAGGAAGCTTCTCTTTCTGGTTCTGTTCTTGGACAACAGCATCACATCTGGACAGCCGCAGAGTTCTTGGACAATAGCCGTGCATTTGCACAGCTGTGGAGTTCTTGGACAGGAGCAACGCATCTGGGCAGGTGTGGAGGAGTTGGAAATCAACCGTGGATTTGGAGAACAGGCTTTGACAACTGGTACTCGACAAAAAAAATGGCGTGGAATGTTTGACATGTTGTTCCATGGTGAAAAAGGTGATACCAGACCCCGGGTAAGGGGGGTCTCGGTTCCGTCTTATTTTCTTTGTGAAGTTTTTGTTTCTTGTACATGTTTTTTTAGAGATGCTATTGGTTTTGTGCTGCTGTCCTGTTTTTCATTCTTTATAATGATTCCTTGCATTGTAAAAAACTCGTGATGATCCTGCCCCATGCATGTAGGCCTATGGCCGAAGCACATAAATCTGTGTGTCCCTTTTACTACTTACTTTTTCACATTTAATTCGACTTGTAAAGTGTTGAACGTTCGCTATTTCTTAAATTTTAATTCTAATTCTAATTTTGAATTCATCCAGTTAATTAGAAGTTGTTTGGGTCTTATACTGCCCGGTTATATCATAGTTGTTGCTTTATTGTTCCTGCTTGCTCTTTGATTCTGGATATGTATGTCATTCTGGAATTGTTTCTCTGTCTCGTTTATGGTGTTTAATGAGAAAAAAGTGAAAGAGTGGAATAGTTGTAAATGCCACTACCAGTGTGTTGTTCTAACCACTGCTTGTTTGTTTTATTCCTAATGTTATGAATTGAAAGTGGAACATTCTTTTGTTTATCAGTTTGCATGTATTAAACCGTTAATAAAAATCATTCTCACGTTTTGAATGTTAACGAACCAAAACACCCAATAGATCCAGGCTATTTCGTGGGGACTGCCTCTCGCATAGGGGTGCTCCATGCAACAAAGTGGTATCAAAGGGTAATTGGGTTTAAGTTTTTCTTCGTTGAAATTTGAAATTGATTGTTCATTGCTTTCAAATGTTTTGTTAGTGGCTTTTACCTATTGCAGCATTCTTTTATTGTTTTGTTAACCTTGGTCGTTAGCTCTCTTAGGCTGTAATTTCATTCTATTGCTGATAGTTTTTTTCCTCATTATTTCACTGTTTTCTTTTCTTGTCTGAACCTCAAATATGCCTTTTGGTAGTTGTTACCTATGTGTGTCTATGGTTTTGGGGTAGGAATTGGTTCTGTGTGAGGTTTGCCTATGTTTGATAGATGGTTAGTAATACAGGTGTGGCAAAATATTGTGTCTCTATTGTATGCCTTTTTCCTAGGTGATGAGGTTATGTTAGCTTCGCTGTGTTCCTCTGCATCCTTATGACTATTTGCTCTGAGTATGGTCCCATTGCGAGTTCGGTGTTTAGGTTTGGGTAGCTTGTGGGTGCAGTATCGCTTGGCTGATCACCAAGCTTCTTTGTTTACTATTCAACCTTGTTTAGTGGCTATGTTTGATTTCCTGGGAACCGTGTTCCATTAGTAAGTCTACACTAGGACATGTGTCCCTTTAGTGGCTTGTTTTCCCCGAGTTTATAGCAGGCTCCCAGCCTTTGTTCTCACGTCTTAGAGTTGTTCTAGGATGTTGGGACTACTTGCATGTGTCCTTTCAGTTTCCCTTTTGTGCGAGGATGTCTCCTTTTGGCTTTTTTTAGGCGGTCATCTCCTATGGTGGAGATTCGGAATCCATCTGTTGAGGATCTTCTAGTGCCTTGTGTCGAGAGTCTTCTTGTTAGAGTTTTTAGGCAGCGTGTCTCATTTTTAAAGCTGACGGTGCTTGGTGCTTTGGTCCTTTATGTCTTTGTGGGTTTAGGTGGAGACCTCTTTGGGTTGTTTCATTTACTATGCATGTTTTCCTCTCCGCGTTGCTCCTTTTTTTGTCTTTATCCTTAGGAGTGTGAGCTGATAATTAGCTCTAGGTTTGTTCCTCTTGTGTGTCTTGGTTTTAGGCTGGTTTCTCTTTGTCGTGACCTGTTACAAGTGGTGATTAGGCCTGGGCAATGTTTAGAGTGATAGTGTCATGTAAATAGGTTTGGTGATGATCGGGCTTCATGGCGGTTCTGTCGGGATCTCTTTAGCGATATTAGGCAGTTCCTAGATATTGTTAGGAAGCTAGATTGAGATGGGTTTTCTTGGTCGGTAGCGTGCTGCCCTTAGATCACCGGTGTTCTCGTGGTTCTAGAGTTTTCCCTTAGTACTCCTGGTACTACATGGGATTTGTAGTGGTACACATTTTTTTTAGGAACCTCTCTTGTTGGCTTGGTTCTAGGCTGTGTCTTCTTCTTTGGTGGAGAGTTTTCTGAGTCTGTTTTAGATTCAGGTTGAGTGAGAGATTTGCTTGCTTTTGAGATTTGTGTCTCTGTTGCTCTCTCTTCTTTTACTGCTTTTTTTCTCTGACCTACTTTATTTCTGATTTGAATTCTTTGTGAATTCTTGAGATATATTGTTTCTTTGCATGTTTTGTGTGAGGATGGTACTGCTATGTTTTGTTGGTGTTCTGCAGGCACTAGTGAACAGTTTCAAGGGACTGGTTATATTATGTAATTTGGTGGTCCGACTTCCTCCTTGGATTCATCTCAGAGGGAGACTCAGGTAAGTGAAGGTATGTGCTCTTTTTATGTTTAGAGATATTTATTTTGATCATGTTTAGTAGTTTTATAGATATTATTCAACTTTGGTTGACATGTATCACACTAGATACATGGTAGGGGGACTGTTTGGGTCATACCCTGTAGGTTGTTTCTTGTTTCGGATATGCCCAAGTTGACGATGATAGGTTTCACAGAATCATCATGTGATTTATATTTTAATTTGCAATGTGGAGATTGTGTTTTTTCATATTATAGTTTTTCCTGCATTTAATTTCCAAGGTGGATATTTGTGAATTAATAATTCATTTTAATTTTTGTTAATTAAATTCTTTTTATAATATGTTTTTTTTGTTGAGAAAATTGTTACGTAGTTGAAACCAGGGCACCGTCCAATTCTTTGTAACCTTCTATGTGCCCCGCCTTTTCTTTCCATGCGGCCCCATTTGAGGTGCGAAGGCACCACTTTAGTGTTGGGAGTGACACTCCGCTTGACGGAGAGGGAGCCGCAGTAGTAGGCCATCCACGGTTCGCCTGAGAGAGATCCACCTCACCGAGAGGGAGTGCAACAACGACATCTTCTGGGTCCGGCGTTCCTTGTTCACAGTGTGTGAATGTGACCAAAAACTCCATTCCAGATCAGAGAGCATGAGGAAAAACCTTCAGTGGAGAAAGGTGTTTCTTCCGATGACAAGAACAGCTTCTTCGACGGCAAGAGGGGCATCCTCCTTCGACGTGAAGAAGAGCATCAATGCAGGCTTCTCCATGTGATGTGGCGTCATAGGAATTCTTCTTCTGTCGTGGCCCGTAGTGGGTGGACCCGGGCATCTAGGTTCTTGGACAGGATGAACCTGTAGGCAGCGTGTGAAGGACTTCCATGAGGAATATTCTCTTTCTGGTTCTGTTCTTGGACAGAAACATCACATCTAGACAACTGCGGAGTTTTTGGACAGCAACCGCGGATCTGGAAAGCTATGGAGTTCTTGGACAGGATCAGCGCATCTGGGCAGATGCGGAGGAGTTGGACATCAGTTGTGGATCTAAAGAATAGGCTTTGACAACTGGTTCTCGACAACAACAATGACGTGAAACGTTTGACATGTTGTTCCATGGTGACAAAGGTGATACCAGACCCCAGGTAAGGGGGGTCTCGGTTCCATCATATTTTCTTTGTCAAGTTTTTGTTTCTCGTAAATGTTTTTTTAGAGCTGCTATTGGTTGTGTGCTGCTAACCTATTTTTCATTCCTTGTAATGATTCCTTGTATAGTGAAAAACCCGTGATGATCCTACCCCATGCACGCAGGCCTATGGACGAAGCACGTAAATCCGCGTGTCCCTTTTACTGATTACTTTTTCGCATTTAATTCAACCTGTAAAGTGTTGAATGTTAGCTACTTCTTAAATATTAATTCGAATTATAATTTTGAATTCATCAGGTTAATTAGAAGTTGTTTGGGTCTTGTACTGCCTGGTTATATCATAGTTTCTACTTTGTTATTCCTTCTTGTTCTTTGATTCTAGATATGTATGTCATTCTAGAATTGTTTCTCTGTCTCGTTTATGTTGTTTAATGAGAAAAAAGTGCAAGCGTTGAATAGTTGTAAATGCCACTGCCATTTTGTTATTGTAACCACTGCTTGCTTGTTTTATTCCTAATGTTAGGAATTTCAAGTCAAACATTATTTTGTTTATCAGTTTTCATGTATTAAACTATTAATAAACATCATTCTCACGTTTTGAATTTTAACGAACCAAAACACCCAATAGATCCGGGCTATTTCGTGGGGACTGCCTCTCGCGTAGGGGTGCTCCCCGCAACAAGAAGAATCACACCATTGATATACACCAAATATATCAGAAACACACCAGATCTGGACTCCCGCGATCAGAAAAACGACTATCAGAGACGAGTCACGGAAGCCACCTGTCGAAAACCGTTTTCCAGTGGCAAGTCATGGAAGCCACTTGTCGGAAACCACCTACTGGAGACAAGTCATGGAAGTCACATAGCTATGATCTGAAATTGATATCCTGCTGTGCACCTACTAGTGAGAGGGATTGCTCAATCTATTCATCTATTGAAGAACCTTACTACCGAGTGAAGCAATATCCTGGCTGAACTCGAAATCGCCTGTCAACTAAAGCCACAAGGAGGCTACCACGAAGCAAACCCAAATGGTGAGATAGGGAACAATGAATCCAACTAACAAAAATTTATGGACAATACACAATAGCATGTGGAAATGTTCGACATTGGAAATCAAACTAGGGAGTAAACCGTGGATGACTAGCATGTCAAGCGGGTAAGCAAAACTGACTTGCCAACCGATCTCTCTCAAAACAGTGGCCCAACAGAAAATAAATACCAATTTTAATATAAAAATCAAAAAATGGAAGACCCAATTTTCAAAAATAATAATATATAATATTTAGAAATTTATATAAAAATGTATAACTATACTTACAGATAAACATATATAATATATATATATATATATTTCTGTGTGTGTGTGTGTGTCTGTTGTATATATATATTTATTTATTTATAAACACACAAAAAACATATTTTATAAATGTATTTAAAACTAATCTTATAAATATATATTAATATATGAATAAATATAAAAATAAAAAGTATAACTAATTATATATAAATAAATAGATATAAATATATAATAATATATGAATAAATATATAAATATATAAATATAAATAACTATATATATATATATTAATATATGAATAAATATATAAATATATAAATATATAAATATAAAAATATAAAAATAAAACTATATATGTATATATATATATTAATATATATATTAATACACAAATAAATATAACTATATATATATATATAAATAGATATATCATTAAATAGAGAACAAATCAATATGGAGGACTAGTAAAGGGTCTAGGCGCGTATAGGGGAGGTCTCGAGTTTGAATTCTGGGGGAGGCAGGGGCGCACACGGGGGTGAAATTGGGGATAGCACGGTTGAAGGGCGAGAGTGGTTGGGGTGTGCAGGTAGGGGTGGGGGGCTTCACATAGAATTGTTGAATGGGGTCAAGCACTATTAGAACCCTCATATTTGAAGAAATACTTTTAATATTTTTTTACTTTTATCGGCGCTTTTTTTAGCGTTGATAAAATATTTCTTGTATCAGTTCTTTTTTTAGCACTGATAAAATGGGTCGTTATCAAAGTTTTTGTAGCGCTGATAAAAGGGACCCCCTTTTAACAACGTCTCAATTATTAGCACTTTTTTAGCACTAATAAATGTTTTTTAGCGCTGATAAAACCCTATTTTGTAGTAGTGGATACTCATTCCTTTTATAAGCTACTTTCAACCTCTCTTGCTTCCTCTCCCATAGATGGGGTCAGTGGGAGTGGTCAACCACCTCATCCCCCACCACCAGCCCCCCCTCCTTATCAAACAAGGGGGCGACCACTGTCCTGCAATAAAAAATCACCAATAGATACAATGTTATTTTCGATCATTGAAAATCAGGATGGTGTTCATGATGTCTCATGCATTTTTTCTCACATGAACATTCATTACTTTGAGAAGGGAGAAGAATCCAAGTGCATCTAATGGGGGATGACACCATTTATTGTGTAAGGAAGTTGTGTTATAAGAATAAATCACGTGTTCAAAATATTGTTGAGATATTCATCTCATTGAATGGGTATTAATCACAACATAAAATTTGTATATGAGATGGTGCAAACATGGCGAACCTTGCTTATAAATATAGTGTAGCCATGCCATGAATCCACTGAAGAAAACATTTGAGAGCTCTCATTTTTCCTCTGAAAAATAGAGAATTCATAATTCCATTTTGTGAAGATAATAGGGTGTCTCGCCCATGTCTCTTGTGCGAATAATGTTTCATATCCTATATAATGAAGTCCCAGGAACCATTTGGTTTCATGAAGCAGAATCTACAACATACCTATTTTCATGAAGGATCTTATGATACCACAAAGAAACTAAGATTTAGAGGTCACAAAATAGTGAATCTCATTGTTTTTCCATGTCTTGTATACATAGTCTTGTGAAAAAGAAGAAGAAGAAGTATTATATACACTATACAAAAACACGCGCAATGCAACGTACTTACACAGAAATGAACAATGACACTTAGTATAAACTTCATGCACATGAATTCATGTAATATATAAATTCATAAAAATTATGGATTTATATTCCATGCACACATTGTCTTCAAGTTTTCATGAATGAAATAAAATGATGATAAAATAAAACATACACTAAAGTTAATCATGGTCCTGTGCAAGGAATAGGTTGCACCAAATTGAATACAATAATACATTTCAGTGATTGAATATTTGTGTGGAATTCAGAACTTGACATTTCAATTTATTATCTCATCTTGTTTATTAAATAATCAAAGGTAGATGGAGGGAAAGTAATGTAGTTCATATATTTTTATTATCTTTTGGGTCAAATAACTATGAGTTTTCTGGTCTGCATAATATTTTTATCATTGTGACTGAAGATGAATAAGAAGAAAACTTCTAGATTGTTGTATAATTATGTCATTCCATTGGTTGAAAAACCAAAGACAACCCACTAATTGTTATGATATATAGTCTTCCACTTGATTGCTACATTTATATGATGTTGATCAGATTCATTGGTGTATATTCAAGAACAATTGTGTTACATAACTAATCACTTCATAAGGGGAATGTCGATATCCGGTATCATGTGCTTAAAAAATAAATCATGCATTGGTGCTAGGATAATGATTTTAGGGAAATCCCCTTGACCACAAATTTCTTGATAATAAAATAGAATATATGTGTGTGGGGGATAATAACCTTCATAAACTGAGGAATTAGTCATCCATAATAGAGGCAAACCCCATAAACATTCTGGTTTCATTTTTGCTTTACTATTTTATGTTCATTCTTGGAAATTCAATGTGAAGACATCAAGATATCTATTCACTAAATAAGTTACCAACATATAATAAAGGGATACAATTTTAAAGTTGTAAAAAAATTCATCCTACATTGATTAACCACCCTCTTAGAGTGGTAATCACTAAAGTGATACTAATAGTGTGATGTTTTTTTTTCACATCTCTTGTGAAAATATTGAGACATGGATGAATTGAAGAAAATTTTATTCCAATGGTAAATAGATTTATGGTTATGGATGATTATGAAATGATAAGGAAAATAAATGGATACCTCAAGAATCAATGGTGGATTCCTCTCTATATCCAACATAGAAAGAATAGATGAAAATCTAGAGATTGAGTAAAAATACTAACCCCTCTAAATTAAAGTAAATAAAAGTATTGTTAACGAAGGACATAAAATGGATGAATAAATTTTATGTATTCTTTATGTCCACTTGAAAAAAAATACATGAGGTTTATTTATGTGTTTTCATCCATCACTCTATAATGAAAGAGTAGAAGACCCAAGAAATAATCATAGGATTTATAAAAAATCATAATAGAAAAGGAAGAGATGATGAAAAAAATGATAAAACATGTATTAGTGTGATGATTTTAAAAAATAATATGAAAATTAATCTACGAATGAATGATATTTAATTTTCAAACATTCATATAAATGTTTTTACAAGCTGTGTTATTAGGTGAAATTATTAGGACATGTTTGGGATGACCACACTGAGAGTGGGGTGAACCAGTGTGGGGAAACATTTAACTCTTTAAAATTTCATAAATATCGTTACCTCTATTACTAATTAAATAAGGGGATCTCGAGTTTTATTTACTTTTAATTAAGTACAAAAAATAGTAAAGAACATATACACTAGGGTGTGTAAAAAAGGTTAACCTCTAGTGTGGATGACTATATCCCAGTTGTATGATGGTTATTATCCCACCCGCATGAAACATCCCTCTTAATATCAGTGAATTTATATGCAAGGTTATGTCATTGGATGTGTTATCCTAGACCCAACCAAGTACAATACAAGATTAATCATTGTAGCACAACATTACAGGATATTGACCTTCCCATTCTAAAGTGATCATCAATATAGCTCAAGTCATTGTCTCTAGACTACAATTATAATGGTCAACTTCCTTCATCTGCATCAATCAAAAGGTAGCCTCTATTTCACATCAATCAATGGAAAAATTCAGATTATACAGTAATCAAATAGGTTTACCCTTCATGTATTTCATTATTAAAAATAATATAAATATGATTTAGATGGGAAATCATAGAAATATCAAAACCAAATAATAATTAGAAAATAATTTCTCAACCACAATTTCTTATTCACTTGTTGATCTTCGAAAAATAATATGATTTATTATACTGTTGGATTCACAATGTCACACAAAAATTAAATCATTTAATGTAGTGTGAGATTCAATTTGGTTAAAATTATTCTCTTTGCTATTTAGAGATTAATTTTAGGGTATGGTATCATTCCACATCATCTTATTTCATCCATGAACACCTGTAGAGAGATTCTGCAAGAAATATTGAGTCTTAATGTTTGGCTGTGCACTTTACATCATACATGAATTTGCATGAACTATGTTCTTGGTGACATTGTTCTCATTTGTGTATGTATATTTTATATGTTCTACTTGTTTGAAAAAAAGTGGTGGTCCCCTGATATGTTTTTGATCCATTACTCATGTAAAAGATTACATGGTGTCTCAATGGCTTCGTCCAACCCTGGAGGGATTCTCAGAACATTAATAATTATTGTCTTTGTGTAATTATATAAATACACAATAAATATTTTAATATTTGTGTTACCCAAGAGTTTTATTTGAAGATGAAATGGTATGAAGAAACTATATCCTTCATGTATGTTCCTATATGTAGATCATATTCATATAAATAAGAATTCTAGGATATTATCCTTTTTGAAACCGAGTGTCATGCAGTACATTATTTATTCTTCATGTAGCCATGGAGGATCATAGATTATCTTTATTCATGATGGAAAAGAAAGATCTCTCAAAAGAACCAGCATCTTCAACTTGGATATCGGTTCCTCTGTATTTATAGATTGATGATCATCACTTTTTGGTCTATGTATATGAAAACTTAAACTTTAAGTATCATGAAACATATGAAAAAGTTTATAGTCAAGAATATATAAAGTTCAAAGAATCTTTTAGTATTTTTCAAACATAGGTTTCCATTAAAACCATTCTCGTGCCAAAAATCATGATGTCCTTTCTTATGCAACGAAGCCTCAAGTGAATTTGAAAAATTATAACCTACATTATCCTCAATCATGCACACTCATCGTTTTAAACTTCATTTCATTCTTGTTGCACGGTAGTGAAACATACTTGAATTGTTATTTTCGTGCAAAAAGAAGATTGAATGAATTTTAGTTCATGGTCTTATTGTCTCAAGATCCATTTTCAAGCTTATCATGATGATCACTGAAGATGGAGGATGCTAAATATCATGAGATTGCATGAAGGGTAATCCCAACTCCATAATAGTAGTAGTGTGTCTCTTTCCTCACATAAGGGTATGACACGCATAAGGGTAACCTATGTACGGGCAACTGATTAAACTATTAAAAATGAAAGGGTGGCTGATGTTTGAAGGTGAAGCACTGGTTCAATCGAATTACAGATATCATCCTCATCCTGTAGACCATGTTCTATGTGTATGCTCTTAATGCAGATACATAAACAAGGTCTGTGTTTAGTTGTCATCCCACAACTTTGTGGTGAACGGTTTAGTGCTGCTTTATATACAATCACACATCTCCAAACTATCTTGTTGGAATTAGGGTCGACACTAATAGAACATTTCACTCCCTTATGGGTCATACCACACCCCTTCACGGTCCCCCGAGGACCCCCATCCGCACCCTCGTGCTGCTATGGATAGCTAGCCGGACTGGCTCTCCCATGTGGTTAAGCCTTCTCCCACATGTATGGGACTAAGCTGGCCTAGTTGGATGGTTGTGGCTATCTAATTTTTTCATTAACACCCATAATATATACTTAGTATCACTACCACAAATCCGGGCAATGGATGCACTGGCTTTTATCAGTGCTAAACAGAAAGCGCTAATAAAAGAGGGACCATTATTAGCACTAGCTAAAAGCGCTAATAAACCTATTATCAGTACTAAAAAGGGCGATGATAAAGGTATACATTTTATCAGTGCTTTGTTTAGTGCTGATAAATGGTAGATTTATGAGCACTATTATTAACTCTGATAATAGTTTTTGATAAAAAAATATTTTTAATTTATATAAAATTATTATATTGATATGAAAAAATTATTATTTGTATACATTAAATAAAAAACATATATTTATAATTAATATTATTTTAATAATTCAAATATATTTATAATGTTAAAAAAAATATTTCTAAGATTATAATTAAATAAATATATATTTTAATAACAATAATAATACATTAAATTTCAATAAATTATAAATGTATTTATTGTATTTTATTTATTTTATTTATTTATAACCTTATATAAATACTTTTTAAATATATATATTTATAAGTATAATTATAAATAAATAAATATATATATAAATAAAAACATGTTTCCAATGAATTTGGTCAATAAATATATTGATGTGTGAGTATAATTGATGTGCATATATGTTATATATTCATCATGAATGTTCATTTATACATTACATCCTTATTATTATTAATGTTTTTTGTGTGATGACTCATTTTTTATTATATATACTTTACTAGGTATTTGATTCATTCATGGTATACCCACGAATCTATTATGTTCACAAAAGTATTTATAAAATTACAACAAATATATTTAAATAATTAATATATTTATGATATTTATAATTATAAAATTTTAAATACATATAAATACTTTTTAATTATATTTATTTGTAATTATAATTATAAATATATATATATATATATATAATTTTAAAATTACAGTAAATACATCTATTATAATTTTATAAATATATATATAAATATATATATATATAAATATATTTATAATTTTATACAAATATTTATAAATATATTTAATTATAATAATAATTATAAATATATATATATGTAAATAATTATAAAATTATAATAGATATATTTATTATAAATATAAAGTTATAAATATATATTATGAAACAAATATATTTATAAATATATACAAATATTTACAAATAAATACAAATATATATAATTATAATTCTAAATAAATATAGATATATTTAAATAATTATAAAATTATAATAAATATATCAATTATATATATTTATATATAGATACTTATAAATAAATACAAATACTTATAATTATAATTCTAAATAAATAAATAAATATATATTTAAATAATTATAAAATTATAATAAACATATTAATTATATATATAATTAATACACATATATTTAAGTGATTATAAAATTATAATAAATATATTAATTATATATATTGATAAAATTATAAATATAGTAGGTATATTTGTCATAACTTTATAATTATTTAAATAAATAAATATATATTTATTTATAAATATAATTATAAATATATATAAATAAATAAATATATATATATATATATTCATTTAAATAATTATAATATTATGAGAAATATATTTATTATATCTATAATCTTATAAATATATACAATTAATATATTAATTATATATATCTATAATATTATATTTATAATAAATATATTTATTATAATTTTATAATTATTTAATTGAATATATATTTATTTATAATTATAACTATATATATATAATTATAAAATTATAACAACTATATCTATTATATTTATACTTTTATTAATATATATAATTAATATATTTATTATAATTTTATAATTATAAATAAATAAATATTTATTTATAATATTTATAAATATATATAATTATTGAAATATGTTTATTATATATTTAAATATAAATAAATATATATTTATTTATAGATATAATTATAAATAAATAAATATATATATATATATATTTATTATATATATAATTTTATAAATATATATAATAATATAGATAAATTATATACATTATATCTTTATCATCGTTTTTTTAGCTCTGATAAAGATAGGCTTTTATAAGTACTAAAAAAGCACTGTTAAATCATGTCTTTATCAGGACTGTAATTTTAGAGCTAATAAAGACACATTTTATTAGTTCTTTTTTAGCACTAATAAAGGCCTATCTTTATTAGTGCTAAAAAGTGTTTATAAAGACATGTTTTATCAACACTTTCTATTTTAGTGCTATTAAAACATACCTTTATTAGCGATTTTTAATTAGAACTAATAAAAGTTTCACCTGATTTTATAAATGAAGCTTAATAGTCGACTTCTTCGCTCACACACCTCAAGCTCTTGCGGAAGCCGACCCCTACGCCAACGAACCCTCCTTTGTCGTCGACCCCTCCTTTGGTGCTACAAATCCCTCCTTCCCCGCCATGAACCCCTCATGTGCTATGAACCCACCTCCACCACGAACCCACCTCCACCGCAAACCCTCCTCCTGTGTGAACCTACCTCTGCCGCAAACCCACCTCCACTGCGCACAGAACCCCACCTCCACTACAAACCCCTTCATGACCTCTGTTATCATTGACACCGCCACCAACCACGACTCTACCACCACTGGACCCTACTGCTACCATCGGACCTCCAATTCTAAGGTATGTTCTTATTTGATTTGGAATATGCTTAGATAGTGAAAGATTAATTATAGGATTTTAGTGTTTGAAGTCTTTTTTGATTAATGAATTATGTGTTTGGTTTGATTCATTAGTGTGAGACAATGGTTTGTTAATTGGTAAAGTGTTTGATTGGTTTTTTGGCCATATTCAATGAAACATTTGAGTTGATTTTTTTTCATTTTTATTGCAATAATATTTATGTTTTATGGTTCTCTTAATTTCTTAACTTATATTATCTCCTTAGGCCTTTGGAAGATACCCCTTAATGGTTGATTCTTGATATTTTATTACTATTTTATCTTATACTTGTATGTTGGTAAATTATAATTTATTTAGAAGAAAAAAATATATTTTTTAGTTTTATTTACTCAACCCTACACAATAAAATTATTTTCATTATTTTCCCTTAAACTAGATTTTTTTAGTTTGCCTTAAAAAATGAATTGTACAAAATCTTTGACGATATCCTACTAGAATCTTTGCTCACACCATACAAATACACATTAGTGCATATATAGACCTATTTGTCTATGATACATATATAAGTATAGGGTCACACTTTTATAGTGGAGTTCCATAGTCACTTGTTAAAGATATAATGATAATAGGATGTAGAGGTCACTATAGGGTATAAAGAGATAATATTCATTTTGTGTTTTTTAAAATATTTACTATAAAGTGCCTCTTTTATGAATAAATTTATTTTTCATTAAACTTTATATTTTGGATCATATTTAAACCTTTTATAGATTTATAATTTATAAATTTTTAGTTATTTTTTATTCATGTAACTTTTGTAAAGTGTCTCTCTGGGGATTTATGTCTTTGTGAAAATGACTAATTGAATCTTTTAAAATGATTCTAGTGTTTTGAAATATTTCATAAAAAATTACATGTGTTCAACATACCCTTGTTTGGGTTTAAATAGCTTAAAAATGATTTAAATAGTTCGCATGGACTTAGGTTGAATGTCAAGTATTTTTCAACTCACCCAAGTGGCTTTCATAAAGGAATGTGAATGTTTTGAAAGTTTATTTAATGATTGTTTCATTTTAACAAGGGGTGTGTGATGTTTTAAATGATAATTTGTAAAATATTGAGGGTTTTAACACATTTTAAATGATTAGGACTGTTTGTACATGAAGTTTCCTTGAATTCTTAAAAAAAGGAATTGTGGTTTTGAGAAAGAGTGTTTGGAATTGATTGGTTTATTTAAAAAAGGATGTGTAATTTTAATGAGTAATTTGTATAAATTGTTGGTTTTTTAATGGGATTTAAAATATGATTTTATAAATAGTTTTCAAATGACATCTAAAATGTAGTTTTTCCATAATATTTTATGTTATATTTTTATAGAATTATGATATACAATACATTATATAGTGAAGACAAGCAGATTGATAATAACACCATGGCTAAGGAATGTTACTAATTATATCCAACCCATATGATATCCATCATGAACTTACTCCCACCAAAGGTGAATTATTTTTTAACCACATTGTAACTCTTAAACCTACTTTGCATCAAACATCACTTTTAGGGTTTAAATTAGGGGACCCCTTGTTTGATATTTCTATTTAGGCATTTTACCTCGAAGGGATGTGATTGATTATTAATATGAAATGCTTGATACATATTCACAGATGTGAAAATGGACTATTTCATGTGAGGGTGTTAGAGTTGACATGTGAATTACTACTTATACTATATTTATTAATGTGATGATCATTGGATTCTTGTTTCCCACTTCCACTTATTTGGCTACATGGGGACCCTATGAATTAAAAAATAGGTCCAGATGTATACTATAGTACTTAGCTCACACACTATAAATCTTCCCCTAGTTTTATGGTTTTCTTAGTCTATAAGAGTGTCCCTAATGTTGAATGTGTGGGTTTTTCAGGTGGATTTTATATTTTTTAGGATTCAACCTAGGAAAACCATTGGCTTCATTGTATTGTGAGAAAAAAATGAAGGAGAAATTGAATTCCCTCTATGATTTTGATACATTGTATATAATAGAATTGGAACCAGGAAAGAGGGATCGATAAAACAATTAGATTTATCATCTAAAAGAGAAAGTGGATGATAGGAAATATTGCAAGGTTTATCTAGTTGTAAAATTATTTCAATAATTTCAAGGATTAGATTTCAGTTATATTTTCTCTCCTACTGTAAAGCATATAATAATTCAGATGGTTCTCAGCTTAGTTTCCATTGAAGGTTTATTTATAGAACAAATGGATATCATGATTATCATGTTCATGCGGTGTAATGTAAGTAATTGATACTATATTAAGGTGTATTATGATGGGAGTTTTATAATATTAATTCTTTATGTGGATGAATTTCTCTTAGTTGGATCAATGAAGGAAAGGCTGGAAGAGTTGAAGATTGATTTCTCTAGAAGACCCCAAATAAAGGATCTTAGTTCTGGAAAGTGGATATTGGGCATAAATATTGAAAGAGACTTAATGTCTTGAACTTTTTTGATACTTGGTCAATTTTTATATCAATATTTTGTGTATTTATTTTTTTAAATATTAATATTACAAAATAATATAGGATGGATATGAATAAATAATGGAAGAATGCCAATCATTTGACAAAAGAGTATGAAGTTGGAGGGAAAGAGTTCATCAAGTTTACAAAAGATCATGCATATAACCCTTCTCAAATCATTTTTATATGTTTATGCTATTATTATTCAAGAAAAATTAGTCCATAGGAGTTGGAAGAACACTTGATCTATTATGGAATAGATTGACATTATAAATGTTGGAATAAACACGGGGAAAATCGAAAGTAGCTAGTGGAAAGGATAGAAAAATGCTTTATAGATCATCTGATATGTTTATAAGTGTGGAAAATGAAGAATATTTTATCAAGGATGTGATTATATATGTGAATGATGATGAAGATCATATTGAGGAAATTTTAAGTACAGTTGAATATGAACTTCTTGAGTACCCAAAATTGTTTGAGAAGTTAAAGAGTTGTGAAAAGATTCCATTTTATTCTGGTTTCACTAAATATACAACATTTTCAGCCGTACAGAAGCTGTATAATTTGAAAGTAGGGAACAGATGAAGTGAAACCAATTTTACGAAAATAATTTCTCTCTTGAATGAAATAATCCCATATGATAACGAGCTCTCGATCCAAACATAAGACTCCAAACGAATGCTATGCTCAGTGGGTATGATTTCTGTAAGAATAAACACCTGCCCGAATGGTTGTATACTATTTCACAAGGGCCAAAAATCACTTACAAAATGCCCAAAATGTGGCGCTTCTCGATACAAGAAAGATGAATCTGGTCCTATGAAATATGTATGATACATTACAACCATTCCAAGGTTTAGGTGCCTATATAGAAGTGAGGATACTACAAGGTAATTGACGTGGCACCTAGATACAATAAATAACGATGGTAAACTGCATCCCCTGACAGACTCTCCTTAGTGGAATAGAATTGATCATGACTATCCTAAGTTTGGAAATGATATGAGAAACCATAGTCCTGTGTTATCTACAGATGGAGTGAATACTTTTGGTTTTCAAAGAAGCACTCAGAGTATATGGATGGTTATGTTGGTAAATTATAACTTTCCACCGTGGTTATTCATGAAATAAAAATATATCATGTTATCTATGCTTATATCTATAACAAAACAATTGTGGAAATGATATTGATGTTTATTTGGATCCAATGATTGGGTATTTGAAATTATTGTAGGATTTTGGTGTTACGTTGTATGATGCTTACAAAAATAAATATTTCATGTTGATATTCTTGTTGTGTGGGACAATAAATGACTTTCCAGCTTATATAAAATTTTCAGGATGTATAATTAAAGGAACTCAAGGGTTTCCTATTTGAAAACAAGGTACACAATCAAAAATGTTGAAACATTCATCGAAAACCATGTTTTTGGGACATCAAAGATTTCTAACCTGATGGTATAAGTACTGATCTTGGACAACATAATTTTATGGAAGTTTAGAAGAACATAAAACACCGTCTCCACTAAAAGGTGATCAACTATTTTAGAATGTAACATATGTGCAAACTGCTTTTGGTAAACGATTTTTGAAAAACCTTACAAAAACCAGTTTGAAAAAGAGATCAGTTTTTTTAATTACCATACTAGAATTGTATGTACGTCAGACATTTTTTTTGATATTATGCATGTTGAATAAATGTATGTAATAGTGTCATCAGCACATTTCTAAATACAACCAAAAAAAAAGTATGAAATTATGGCTAGGTTGGACATAGTTAACATGGGAATAAGAGAATAGTTGGTGCCAGTGAAGGGTGAAGACCAAAATTTCTCCCCCCAGATGCTTACACTCTTTCTAAGAAAGAGAGATATTGGTTTTTTAAATTGAATGACATAAAGGGTTCATAAGTGTATTCATCGAATATTAAGAACATTGTTCCAATGACTTATTTAAAGTTAAAGGGCCTCAAATCACATGACTACCATGTTTTGATGCAAGATCTAATGCCTATAGCTTTACATTTCATTTTCCCCAAGAATGTCCATCATACATTATCCAAGATTAATTTCTTCTTCAAAGATATATGCATCAAAGCTATAGAGCCGATGAAATATCTAGTTATGGAAAGAAAAATTGTTGTCATATTTCATGAATTGGAAATTTTCTTTCCATCAACATTATTTAATATGATGGTTAATTTGATAGTTCACATGGTGAGAGAGATTCAACTATGTATCTTGTACACTATAGATGGATTTACCCCATTGAACAGTTTATGAGGATTTTTAAAGGGTATGTCAAAAATATAAGTTGGCTAGAGGGTTGTATTATAGAGCGATATATTGTTGAGGAAGCTGTTTAATTCTATACCGAATACCTATCTAGTGTGGCAATCATTGGTTAACTGAATTCTTGTCACACTAGGTAGCTTGTGGGTGAAGGAATTTCTAGAAGATATGTTGCCACAATCAATATTACAGATTGGGAGCAGGACAACCTTTACATTTTTCATAATAGTTTATAGGTTTCCCCATATGTCGATACCCACAAAGAAATTCAAAGGAATTTAAATCCCTCAAGGAATAAAATATGGTTATCAAATACACATAATCAATAGTTTATAGGATGTTTTCAAGACCATATTTTTAAGGATTCATATGAAAATACGAATTCAATTTCAAAATTACTTCAATGGATAGCCAAAGGACAAAGTGTGTATGTATTATCATACAATGGAAATGTAATTAATGGTTATACATTTATACAAATAAGCATGATGAAGATAGTACCATTCAAAATAGTGGATTTACACTTGCGGCTGAAGCGATGAATATTTTTGATACTAAGGAATGGAATCCAATTTACATGAATATGTCATACTTTGGAATCATCAAACAAATATAGGAGTTGGATTATACGACATTCAAAGTGCTAATTTTTTAATGCAAGTGGGTTGATAACAATATTGCTGTTAAAATAGATGAATTTGGATTCGTGAAAGTTGATTTTAGTAATAACAGGTACAAAGATGTACCATTTATAATGGTATCACAAGCAGCACATGTATTTTATGTTCCAGATCCCACAAACTGAATGTGGTAAATTATTCTGTTATTGACCAAAACCACTAAAGGGTTATATGAAAATTCAACTAAGGATGGACCTTTAATTGGTACATCACAATCATTTTTTAGTAGCGTGAATGTAGGTGGAATTTTGTATGTTAGAGGAGACCACAATGAAGGGATTTGAATAGTCGATAGAGGGGTCAAATCCCTTAAGCCTTTAAAAAAAGAGTTCAATAATCAGATTATATTTTTTTAATATACATCATGTTACCACATGTTATTATCTATTCAGTGCTATATTTATTTAATCTAAAATAAATATTAAACAACTTATACAAATAATGACTTCTTCATGTTCTAGTGTCCCAATCCTAAGGCACAACATGTCTCTCAACCTACTGCTTCTCCCAATGTAAAGGAACAATGACCTTCTTCAAATATTGGTGATCTCATTCCTGAGGAACAACATGTTTCTCAGCCTGTTGCTGCTCCCAGTGTAGAGGTACAATGACCATATTTACATGTTGATGTTACCACTCTAGATTAATATATTAACGATATTGAATATGAGGAAATGGGATGTAACGAAGGACCGACCACATAGAAAAAATAGGAGCATCATAGTTTTATGGTGTTAGCAAATATCATTAAGGAGAAAATCAAATGCTTCAAATACAAAGTTGTATGGAATGCACGAGGCCAACATGTTAACCTATACAAGGTGATGTTCACTAGTTACATTGGAATCATCACTCAGCAATGCATGTCGATTGATGTAGATTCATGGAACAATATTGTGTTGTGCTTAAGAAACTAATGTGGGAAGAAATTATGGTAACAGTTTGATAACATTTCTTTATTTTACTAAAAAATAAAATAATGAAACATTGACTTACTCTTAATCATACATTGTAGAGTGCATTTATAGTAGATGACTCCCATAAGAAATATGTATTAATGCCTACTGGAAGGATTCATAGAGGATTTCACATAATTCTAATAAGATATCATCTTAAATCTGTTGAAGGGAAAATAAACCCGCACCCACAACTTATCTATTCACACTAGATAACCCAGGAAGCATGGTATGAGTTTATTAGCCATCGTGTGGATGTGTCTTTGCAGGTATATTATGGTAAGTAATATTTTGTTTGACAATAAGTGTATCCATCACTTTGAAAGACAATTTTTTATTTATGAAACAACAACTGCATGCAAGAAATAAGTAATATGTAGAAAAACCAATGTACCCCTACCATAAATAAAGGATGAAGTATGATTCACTTGAAAAAATGGTATATATTTTAAATTTACCACAATACTTTTATGTGAAATCAAAAAACACCATATTTATGTTTCTCTATTTATATATAGATTGATGAATCCAAATCTGAAGCCACTTTCATCCCACACCGTGTGCTCTAGAAAGAACCATGTGTAAATAAAGACGAGATACTAATATATGAAAACACACAAAAAGTGTGGGAAACTTGTGTAAGTATTACATAATTTTTTTTATTAAATATATATTACATAACAATGATAATTTATTTTCCTATATTTTCTATCTGACACAGTCACAAGAATCATCAACACCTATACCAAATGAACACATATTATTGGCATCCTTGAAGCAGATAGAACAGTATGGTTGCGTTAGAGGTGTGGGTTTTGGGGTGAAACTGCAAACATATTTTGAGAGAAAAAAAACAAGATGAGGATCAAAGTGAAGAAATGAAACATATGAGAGAATGAATAGATACCCTTGAAGAATAATTCAAATGGAAGAGGGAGTTGATATAAACTTTTTTGGTGGGGACGCAAATAGATGAAACAACTCAAGAACAACCATTTCATGAAGATCCCTCCCCACCTCCCCCAACTTTGAGGTGAGCCATTCCCCTAAAAAACTATCTTAGAAGAGGTAATCAAAGTACTAATAATTTTTTCTGTGAAATGTGAATCATATAGAAACTGATAAACTTCTTGTACTAATATTAGATAGGGTGATAATGATTGTGATTTATATCTATCAAAACCCATCCATCACCTTTTAGTGAGGGATATGATGTTCAATATCAAAAATGACATGCTATACAACAGTCCAAGTCCAACAGGTCATGTGAGAGTGTTGATTATTATATCTCATGATCTGTGCACTAAGATACCCATTGCAATTGATGAGGAAGATATATATATGGTTGAAAAAGTTGTTGGAACATTCATATCATGGATGTCACATCTTGTAAAAAAACATGTCGACAAAGAGGTATTCATTTATAATTCTTTTTCAAGATAAACGGTTCAAAATTAATGAAAATAGGTATGAATCAATGAATGTTGTTATAGATAGACAAATGGAAGGGGTGAAACAAAATACCAACTCAAACCCATCTAAAGGATCGACCAAATGATTGAAAATATGTACTAAAATCACCATTACCTTGCCCGTTCTATATCCTCATTTACTAGCTTTGAAGGTTCATGTGGATACAAAGGTAAAATATGGTAGTATTCACATAGTTGATTTTGAATAAAATATATACAGAGAGGAATTTGTAGAATACATTGGTGTTGATAATGTAAATAAAATCCTCAACTACGATTGTCTAGGTGCCTCAGTTGTAAATGTATACATGAGGTATGTTTTCATGATTTCATTTTCCAAAAGTTGATATACTCTATCAAATTTTACTAAATACATTTCATATTTTTTGTAGGAGTATATTTCAAAAATAATTTAATGTATTTTCCCATAATTTTTTTGTAACTTTTAGTCCTCACATCAACTCTAAAAAACATCCCAAAATAGATGCCAAAAAAAGGATGAAATAGTGGCAGGTCTGGTCAAATTGTTTGAAAGAAAAATTTCAAATGATAAACTATATTTAATACCAATGATGTAGGGGTAAGACTCTAAAATTTAATTATATAAAATATATTTTCATTTCTTTCATTACTTATTTCTTTTTATGTTTTTAGGCAACATTGGATGCTCATTGTGGTAAATTTGGATACTCTAAAGATTTATTTTATGGATTCAATTCAAGGATATCCAATAAACCAAATACACATGATGAAATTTTTCAATTTTTAGTACACTATATCCAAAATTTTAGGACTAAACATCAAGTTATATAATTTATATTATCTTTTAATGAATATTATGTTATGCTAGGGTGGTGCATCAATATCATGAAAAAAAGGAATGAGGGAGGGACTAAACACAAGGACCAATACAAGTTCTATGACTAAACAAGTATCAGGGTATATATAATAAGTTTTCACTATCTAAACACATATAAAAAAATTAAATATTCTAATAAATATTTCTCTAGTGTCTGAAATATTCAAATGAAAAATATTGTGGCCATTATGTTTGTAAATTTATTAAAGAGATCATATTCCCCAAACAAACTAGCATCCCTGAAGATCTATTTTTGAAGATAATTACTATTTCATTTAAAACATTTATTAATCCATTCTGTATTTATATTTTTATAGTATTACTATGACTATTGAAAAAACTCATATTCACAAGATAATGTAGATGTTCTCAGAAACTATTGGGAAGCATACCTGATGGAAGAATGTACACAAATAGTATGAAAATGTAACTTCCATAGAAGTAGTGGATTGTTTCATACTTATGTTTAATTTATTTCTTTTTAGTATTACTCACATAAGAATTGTTTTCTTATACAGGTGGATTAATTTGTTTGAGTTTGGGAAGTTTGTTCGAAACTAATCATGCTCATGAGAGATTCGACTTTGAAGATGCAATTGAGATAATAACAACAAAGAAATGGGTCAAGAATGTATAAAGGTGAATTCCTATAAATTATGTAATTAATTATTTTTCATAATTTTATCTACTATTTTCAAGTTAATTTACTTATCATTTTTATCAAATAACTATTTATTTTTTTACAGATCTTTTGGGAAGCCATATTTTTCTTTCAACTATCTGCAACAAGTAAGAAAAAAAAGAACATGTTCCTTTTGGGTGGAAGAGGAAACCCCATGTTGCATGAAATGTGATGTGAATCATAAGGATGAATCTACCAAGGTATTTATCAGTAGTTTAATGAAAATTATGACTTCCCAAAATATCTTTCATGAACATTTTACTAAATAGTGTAGTAATTAGCCACAACATAATCAACTGCACCTCAATCTGATACACAATGTGCTTGATATGACCTGAAGGGTATTTTTTAGTTGATAATATTCTTTGATCCTTTAAGATTCATTTATTATGAACTATCATGAATTTATACATGACTCATGATTATGATATATGGTATGAATGGTATGAATTTATAATGTTAATATCACCTTCTAACATCTTTATGCTCATGTTATCCTTGTATGATCATTGATATCTCCATTTTTTACACTTATTAAGCATCTATGATCACCCTTTATTTTGTTTCATATCCTTAGGTTATTAAGAATGGTTTTAGAAATGATATTTATAAGATTTTTTCTAGTAAAGACCAACTTAATTAGAGACTCTTATGAACTAGTTCATTATGTTTCCATGCTTCCAAAAGTAGTAGACCTAAACTATTGTGGAATGGATCATTATGTTATGTAAGGAATATTAATATATTAATATGTTATATATATATATGAAATATTTTGGTCTATATATGGTATCAGAGTCACTGACTTACTCAAAATTGAGAAAAAAGAAAAAGTGACCGGTATCACTCCAAGCATATCTTTTTATTTAAAATTGACATTATTTTAGGCAAGATGAATAGTAACATACTAAAAACTAATCAAATTAATTCATATTATTTTGATACTTTAGGAAAATGATCCATAATTCATTTGTGATGTATATGAATGAACCTCACCTCAATCTGATGCACAGTGAAGTCGATATGACATTAAGTGTGTATTTTTATATTAAATTGACATTAAATTTAGAAAAAAGAACAAGAAAATTATTGAAAACTGAGTAAAAAAATTAGGAATATTTTGATACATTAGAAAAAATATCCATGAGTTATTTGTGACATGTAGGAATTGACCACATCTACATCTAACGCACGATGTGACCGCTATAACTAAAAGTGTCTGTTATCAGTTTAAAATTGACATTTATGTTCAAAACATGTCACTCAATGAAAACCAAGAAAACACATTATGATTGTATTCATAATTAAATACAGAGATTCATAAGTCATTTGTGATGTGTATGAAGCAGTCACACATCAGACTAATGCACAATGCGATCATTAAGACTCAAAATGCATGTTTCCAGTTTAAAATGATACTTTAGTAAAAAAACCCAACTAGAATACTAAAAATTGATAAAATGGATTCATATTTTTTTGATAGTTTAGTTCAATTATATATAAGTCATTTATGATGTGTGGGAAGAAACCTCACCTCAATAAGACACACGGTGTGGCTGGTATCAATCCAAGTGTCTATTTTTATTTAAAATTGACATTACTTTTAGCAAAAAAAAAACAAGTGACATATTGAAAATGGATAAAATACATTCATATTGTTTTGATACTTTAGTAAAATGATCCATAAGTCATTTTTGATGTGTATGAATCAACTTCACCACAATCTGATGCATGGTGTGGCTAGTATGACTTTATGTGTGTATATTTATATTGAATTGACATTAAATTTAGCAAAAAGAGTAAGTAACTTACTAAAAACCATAAAAACACATTAATATTGTTTTTATGCTTTATAAAAATGATCCATGAGTTATTTTTGATGTGTAGGAATCAACCACACCTCAATCTGATGCACGGTGTGACTGGTATGACTAAAAGTGTTTGTTATCAGTTTAAAATTGACATTTTAGTTCAAAACATATCACTCAATGAAACCAATAAAACACATTCTAGTTGTCTTTAGAATTTAGGAAAGCAATTAATAAGTAATTTTTGATGTGTATGAAGTAGTCTCATATCAAACCTTTGCACTATGTGACTACTATGACTCATAATACGTGTTTTGAGTTTGAAATGACATTTTATTAAAAAAAACTACTGGCATACTGAAAACAGAGAAAACACATTCAAATTGTTTTGATACTTTAGGAAAACTATCTTTATGTAATTTTTGACATTTAGGAATCATCCACACCTAAATAAAACATACTTTATGATTGTTATGACTCCAAGTGTTTCTTTTTATTTAAAATTAACATCAATTTAAGTAAAATGAAAAAGTAACATACTGAAAAACGAAAAAATGCATTTGGATGGTTTTGATAATTTAGGAAAATTATCCACAGGTAATTTTTTATGTGTAGGAATTAACATAACATCAATTTGATGAACTATGTTTCTGATATGACTTTACGTATGTATTTTTATATAAAATTAACATTAAATTTAGTAATAAGAAAAAGTGAGATACTGAAAACCTAGGATATATATTTTTCATATTTTTATAATTTATAAAAACAATCCATGAGTCATTTTTTACATTTTGGAATCAACCACACCTCAATATGAAGTACGGTGTGACCGGTATGACTAAATGTGTCCATTATCAGTTTAAAATTGACATTTTAGGTTAAAACATGTCACTCACTAAAAACCAAGAAAACACACCCTGATTATATTTATAATTTAGGAAAGTGATTCATAAGTCATGTGTGATTTTTATTAAGTAGTATCATATCAAACCAACACACAATGCAACAGGAATTACTCATAATGCGTGTTTCCAGTTTGAAATGACATTTTATTAAAAAAATTTGGCATACTAAAAATCAAGAAAACATATTCATATTGTTTTTATGCTTTAGAAAAATGATACAACATTTATTTTTTATGTTTATAAAATATCCAAACCTCAATCTAACACATGGTGTGACTGATATGACTCGAAGTGTGTCTTTTTATTTAAAATTGACATTAATTTCAGTAAAAAGAATAAGTGACATACTGAAAACTAATAAAACACATTCGTATTGTTTTGATATTTTAGTAAAATGATCCATGAGTCATTTTTGATGTGTAGGAGTAAACCGAACCACAATAAAAAGCACAATGTGACTGGTATGACTCTAAGTGTATCTTTTTATTTAAAATTGACATTAATTTAAGTAAAATGAACAAGTGACATACTAAAAACCAAGAAAAAGCATTCATATTGTTTTGATACTTTAGAAAAAATAAACCATGAGTCATTTTTGATGTGTAGGAATAAACCACACCTCATTCTAATGCACGATGTGATCAGTATGACTAAAAGTGTCTTTTATCAGTTTAAAATTTACATTTTAGTTCAAAAGGTGTCACTCATTGAAAAACAAGAACACACACTCCAATTTTCTTAATAATTTTGGGAATCAATTCATAAATCATTTTTGACATGTATGAAGTAGTATCACATCAAATGATGCACGATGCGACCAGTATGAATCATAATTCATGATTCCAGTTTGAAAAGACATTTTAGTAAAAAAACACAACTAGAATTCTAAAAACTGAGAAAACAAATTTATATTGTTTTGATACTTTAAGAAAATGATCCATCAATCATTTGTGATAGTTAAGAATTAGCCACACCTCAATATGACACACAATGTGACTGGTATGACTCCAAGTGTGTCATTATTTATAATCGACATTAATTTTAGTAAAATAACATGTTACATACTCAAAATTGATGAAACACATTTGGATTGTTTTTATATTTTAGGAAAAAATTCCATAACTCATTTGGGAAAAGTAGGAATCAACCCCACCTCAATACGATGTACAGTGTGACTGGTATAACTTCAAATGTTTCTTTTGTTGGAGTTGGTTCCCTAGGACCAAATTATTTTTTAATTTATGATATCTTATATTCATGGTTTTAATATTAATAAATTTTTTATCACATGAAGATGGTTCTTATGTGTAACATTGTATGTGAAAATTTTCTAAGAGTAGTTGTCTCACTAAAAGGTCATAACAATTCCTCGCTATGCTGAAAACCCGGAATTTCTATGACACTATTCTTTAATATATATTCTATGACTGGATGATATAATATGAAGGGACACAAATGATATAGTCCATTTGAGGTGGATACTCATAGGACTTTTAGGCACCTTCTCGAGGTGTATGCCCTTGGTAATTTCTAGGAGGATATTATGAGAATAAGTCATGTTAGTAAGAAATCCACATTTCTATGTTTCATTTGATGTTCCTATCTACGGACATATGTATTGGTCCATAGACTTTAATATTATTATTAATGAGTATTATGAGTTGTGCACTTAGGTGTATTGACATAAACTGTGATGATATATGTTTACGGTGAGGTAGGATATATTGGGTGTGTCATGAGTAATATTACATTAATGAATAATATGAGAATGGATTTATCCCTTATATTTTTTAACATAAGATAATATCTCAAGCCCTTTGATGGAAGTGATATAGCCTAAATAAATCAAAGTCCTTACTGATTAATAGGAAGTTTCTATTTCTGGAAATTAAAAAAAAGGAATATCAAGCATATAGGTTGATTACAATGGCATAAAACCTACTCAATTAGAGATAATTTGATAAAGAGATTATATTACATGGTAAGCATTCGTATGAGGTGACATGTAGTTGCGACATTAACTTCTTTCTTTATGGGTTCCTCGGCGTGTTTCTAGATGATAACCTTGGACTTTATGTAGGTCCACCTAATGCCAATGAGAAAGATGCCTAAAGGGCCACACAATAAGTGTATATGGAATCTAAGGTAAATAATTTATTATTTAACAAGTTGAATAAATATTATTTTCAGTCATGGTTTAATAATTATTCATGTATGCTTGATCGTATTTATTCTAATACTAGTTATTCGAGAGAATATATTGTTGGTGGAATAAATAATAAATATTTATTTTCTATTTGGGGAATATAATATTTAATTATTTATTGGCTAATAATTTAGTGATATTTATTTAATAAATAAATAGTCATTATTAAAGGCACGATAAATATTGAGGATGATTGGAGGACTGTGTTTAAGGGCCGAGTGAGAAATAATAATATTGAATATTATTTGATTAAATAATATTTAATTATAACTCGTAAGTTAAGCTCATGTCAAGAAATAATACTATTTATTTTATTATTTGACATGGGGGTTTCACAAGGATTAATGAAATAATTAAAGGAACTTGTGAAAATAATTTTATTATTACCGTAGTGAAATAAATTTCTGGTTATATTATTCTCTCATTATCCAATGGAAAGATAAGAAAAATCGGTGTGCACAAATAATTGGAGAAAATATCTCAATCCTAGAGAGTTATTTCTTCTCCAAGAATGCTCTCAAGAATGAGAGATATCCTCCTCCATCGGATCAAGGAGAATTCATTAGAAGTGGTTTTGAAGGCAATCGACAGTAGATGATGCATGCACAAATATATTCTATGCTAGTAACTAGAGACTCCTTCGGCGATGTCTGGAGATTCATGGAACACTTGCGGATCACCACTAGAGGAATCATATGCTTGGATTCTACAATGAAACGACGACTCACTGTAGATCTATGTCCGGACGCATCAATGAAGAAAGAATAACCATGGGGGTAATTATTGTTTAATTTAATTAATTTTAAACAACATGTGTTGATCTACCCTATCTTGGCTCCAGGTTTTATAATCCCTTGTTTATTCTTTGATTCAATTCAATTGGTAATGATATTCTTCATTGGAATAGACCTCATATTGAATCTCAATAATATAAAAAATAAATGTTGGGAACCATCCCTCCCATGCTTATGTTGCGCCTAGAACCTACAAGTGGTATTGGAGCAATCACATCGTTGTTTATAATTATTTAGTTTTGTTGATTATTTACACATTCATAATTTAGTTTTTCAATTCAAGTTTATCATTCATTAAATTTGAATTGTGAGATATATTTCTTCCCCCATCATTTATCATAGATCTAACATAAATTATTAATTTTATAATTAAAATAAAATTGAGGACCTCATATGAAGGTGCCAAGGATTATGCCCAGACAACACAGCAGTACACACCGTGTAACCGGAGTTATTTGATGTGTAGTTTTGATTAATAAACCAGGATTTAATTTAAAAATTACTCAACCTATGTCAATTAATGACAAGTGGTGTAGTTTATTCTTACACCATGTGTTGACCGGGATATACTGACGCATGGTCAGTCAGACTACACATCGTGTGGCCTGCTGAACATGGCATGTAGTCCCTTCGGGTCAGGGCTGAGCCGTGTATTCCATACATGGCTGACCCAACCATTGACTGTGTAACACAGAGTCAACATAGCGTGTGTCCCACTAGACACACTGTGTACTCCAATATTTTTGATGTACGCCTCACACGCCGATCCCCTAGTCATGTAATTTAGATACACGGTGAAGAATATACACATCATATAGATCATATCTACACACCGTGTAATTTTAGAAGTTAAAAATATTTAAAATTTATTATATTATGTGACCCTTGAGACATGAAGTTAGGTGTGGGCATAAAGCTGGGATACACCATGTGATATGATTTTATATATATATATATGTGTGTGTGTGTGTGTGTGTTTTATTAACATATGCATAATATTCAGGATATGAAAATCATGTATGAGTTGTATTATAGTTATTATTATATTTTCATACTATATGTAACAAACAATAAAGTGTATACAATTATAATACATGTTGGGTAGTTTTGGATGGGTATTCACCAGGTTACCTCAAAGGCACAAGTTATGTACATTGTTAATTTTAAATGAATTTATTAATTTTTTTAAAATTATAATGGATGAAAATATCAAATAAATTAAAAAAGGTTTAATATAAAATGATTTATTAATTAAAGACAATAATTAATAAATTTGAGCTTGATTTATCTTAAATAAGAATGATTAAATAATTGAATGCTAGTTTTATTAAATGTGTAATTCATTGCATGCATGTGGATGATCATGAGCTAGACTAGACCTTTGTATTTGATTGTTTTCCTTTTAATTTATTATTAAATTAAATTATTGGTCTACATGTCTTCTTTCCTCATTAATATGTAGGGCCAATGTTCCCTTGGTTTATTTTATGTAAACCCCCTTTTACCCCTCACTTGCTTGTGAGTGAAAGCATATGTCATGGATGGAGCTCCCAAGAAAGTGGAGGCAGTTCAATTTAGGAGATAAGGTGAAACCAATCTAAGGAGATACAAAGGTGGAAAGGTGGGAATATGTAAACACAACCCTTAAATGGTTCAAGGTGTTTCCCCAAGGTTAGTAGTTAGTTTTTCAACCACTAGATAAAATAACTATTAGAATATGCTAATGATCATACCCTTTATTTTATTTTTTTCATATTTCATGGTTATTCATTAAGTATATTTTTTTGTAATCACATAATTAATTAATTAACAAGCATTCAAGATGGAACTAAAATAAAATTTATTATGCATAAATATTATCTAAGACATGGTTAATCACTTAATCATATCCCACTTAATATTAACAAGCACGTGAAAGGATAATAATTGGAAATTTACACATAAAGGATGAAATCCCTCAATAAAATATTAAGTCGGTATATCTATCCATTACTTTTGTTAGAATCAAACCATTGGTCCAAGTGCTTGACCATCCAAAGTTGGGGTGCTTTCAATTATTGAGGACTTCTAATTTGAGGTTTTGGGTTGACTTAACTTGGTTGACATCAAGGGTTGATTACCAAAGTAGGACTTGGTGTAACTGAGAGGTAAAGGTTGAGGAAATATAAATTATTGATTTTAGGATTGAGGAGTCCACTCAACTAATCAAGGAATTGTGAGTTAATGTAGTTGGAATTTGGAATTCCTACCTAAAACCATTTGAGTTTCTTGACCAGCCAAAGTTGGTGTAATGAGAATTGAATATGGATCATAGCCACTATAAATATTCAAGCAACATGATATTACGAAGCCAACGGTGAGGGATATTGAGTTTTGATAAAATAGTGGGAGACAAATAAATATAATATTTATTTTTTGTCTAATTTTTATCAGATAATGTACTAAAATTCAGCTCATCTTATTTGTAGAAATAACATAAAAAATGACATCAAACATATCATTGTGATCCACATTTGATAAGGTAAAACTTCTCACCGAAACTAATTTCTAGGAGTGGAAAAGGAATCTATGGGTCATCCTTTATCATGAAAGGAAACTGTATGTGTTGGAAGAACCTTTACTAGTTACGCCTAGAGATGAGGTGAGTGATGAAGAGATTTCTCTATATGAGAAACATCTAAATGATACTATAGATGTTCACTGCTTCATGCTATCATCCATGTCCAATTAGATCTTTAAGAAACATGAGGAAGTGGATTCTTATAGTATAATGTCTCACCTTTGGGATATTTATAAATAGAAGGTGAGACAAGAGAGGTATAAGATCCCCAACTCTTTGTTCATGAATAATCTTGAGGAGTCTGTGTCAGCTAGGCCTCATGTAATCAAGCTTATTAGCTACATTGATTGTTTGGACATATTAGGAATTAAATTACCAAATGAGTTGCATACAGATCTCATACTTTCATCACTACCCAAGACCTTCGCTAGTAATATTGTGGATTATAATATGAGCAATAATGAGAAGAGTATATCATAACTTCCAACCTTGATTATCCAAGTGGACAAGGACATGGGGCATGAAAACCCACATTCCTTTTGGAGAATAGTAAGAGGAAGGACAAGGAAAAGGGGAATATGACTTATAAATAGTCTAAATCCCCTAATCACCATTCTAAAAAGAATAAGAAGTTCCAAATGTAGAGAAAGGAAAAGGAGGCAGTATGTTTTTCATGTGTAAAGTCAGGCCACTGGAAGAGGAACTACACCCAAAGGTAATGGGAATCCAAAGGTGTGTTTGTTATCTAGTGTAATCTTTCCATTTCTACACATTAAGTATTGGATACATCTTGTGGTGATAACATCTGTATTCAAATTCAGGAACCAAGTAGATTTCATAAAATTTATGAAGGAGAAGTGAATCTGGGATATGCCAATGGTGTGAGGTTGGATACTCTTGCAATTGGTGACTACCAACATTCATTGCCGACGAGAATAATTTTTCTTTTACATGATTGTTATTATGTACCTAATATTTCCCAAAACATAATTTATGTATCAATTTTAGATACATATGGGTTTATTTTTAGGTTAGGAAATGGAAGTTGTTTCTTTTATAAGGACAACATATGTTATGGTATGGCACATTTAAAAAATGGTCTGTATGTATTAAATTATGAAAACCATGTGTTGTAAATTGAAAAAAAATTAGGTTTACATGATTCATATAACACTCAATTGTGGAATCACTACCTTGGTAATGTAAACAAGAAGCATTTGAAAAAGCTATATCAGGATGTCTATTTAGAATATTCTGAGCTAAAACCACTTGATATATGTCACACTTGTTTACAATGGAAAATGACCAAAACCTCATTTTATGGATAGGGTGAAAGGGACATAAAGATTATAGTATTGGTACACGGTGATGTGTGTGGACCATTTCCATTAGAGTCTAGAGGTGGATATTCCTACTTCATAACTTTTACTGATGGCTTGAGTAGATATGTCTATATTTACATGATGAGGTATAAGTCCAAGTACTTTAAGAAATTAAAGGAATTCAAGAATGAAGTAGAGAATCATCATTGTAATAAGATAAAGAATCTTTGATAAGATCATGGTGAAGAATATCTTAACCAATAGTTTATTGAATTTTTATAGGATTTTGGGATTCTATATTAACTCACTCCACCTTATACAACATAGTCGAATGGTGTTAGTGAAAGTAGGAATTGTACCTTATTGGAAATGGTAAGGTTGATGATGAGTCATTCAGATATTCCATTATACTTTTGGATATATTCATTACAATCTTCAGCATGCACATTTAACTGATTTCTAATTAAAGAGGAAAATGGAATTCCCTTCGAGCTATGTAGTGGAAAGAAAGTCATTTTATTGCATACACATGTATGAGGATGCAAGGTGTTTATTAAGGATTTATGAGGGAACAAACTAGAACCCCAGGGCACGAAGTGTATCATTATTGGGTATCCCAAGGAAATATAGGAATACTACCTATACAAACACTCATATGAGAAATTGAATGTTTCCAGATAAGCAGTCTTTTTTGAGAGGGAGAACATCCTCAAAAAGGGTAGTGGGAGAAAGTTTGACTTGGATGAAGTTGATGCTCAATAAACAGAAGAGTTGGTACATGAACAAGTTCCATAGGTCCCCACAGAAGAATTAGTTCCTAAAACACAAGTACTTCATAGGAGTGTAAGAGAGGTAAAAAACTAGAGAGATATGGTTTCCTAGTCACTGAGGATGGTGACTCATTATTGTTATACAATGATGAAACTATCTCCTACAAGTAGGTGGTTGAGATCTTAGAAGCTACAAGATGGTTCAAATCTATGAATTATTAGATGGATTTCATGTATTATAACCATATTTGGGATTTGGTTGATGCACCAATTGATGTAAATCTTGTTGGGTGTAAATGGGTATTCAAGAGGAATCTTGACATGGAAGGTAATATAAGTACCTATAATGTAAGGCTATGGGCTAAAGGGTTTAAACAACATCAAGTAATTGACTACGATGAAACCTTTTTTTCAAGTTTCTATGTTTAAATCCATCATAATAATATTTTCTATAGAATCTTACCATGATTATGAGATTTGGCTGATGGATGTCAAAACTGAATTCCATAATAAGAACCTTCAGGAAGATGTATATATGACACAACTAGAAGGGTTTGTGACACTCGGTGATTTCAAAAATATTTTCAACTTGCAGATATCCATTTATGGATTGAGGAAAAAATCTTGGTCTTGGAACATTCTATTTTATGATTAAATAAAATAATTTGGTTTCATTAAAAGTGAATGTGATCCATGTGTTCACAAGAAAATTAGTGGGAATGAGGTCATTATCATTATAGTATATGTGGATGACATATTAATTATTAGAAATGACATACCCATCTTACAATCTGTTAAGGACTGGTTGAACAAGTGCTTCTCTATGAAGTACTTAGATGAAGCATCCTATATTCTAGGGATCATGATCACTAGTGATAGTTCTAAGAGGCTATTTGCACTAAGACAAAGTACACATAATGACCAGATACTAAAGAGATTTAGTATGGAAAATTTAAAAAGGGGATTGGTTCTAGTGTCACATGGTTTACATCATTCTAAGAAAATGTGTCCCCAAACATAATAAAAGAAATATAGAATGAGTAAGATCTCATACAATTTGGTGATAGGATAAATAATGTATTCCATATTATATACTAGATTTGATATTGTCTATGCATCAAGAAATGTAGGAAGATATCAAAAAGATCCTAGAGAAAAATACTGGGCTGTTTTTAATATTATCCTTAAGTATCTGATAAGAACTTAGGATATGTTCCTAGTGTATGGAGGATATGAGGAGCTTGTCATCAGAGGATATGATGATTCTGATTTTCAGATAGATCAGAATGATCTGAAGTCGCAATCATGATATGTTTTTCTATCTCAATGGAGGAGTTGTGAGTTGGAAGAGTTTAAAATAGCTTGTTGTTACTGATTCTATAATAGAGTTCGAGTATATAGAGGCTTCTGATGTAGCCAAGGAAGATGTCTTGATTCAAAACGTTTTCTAGGATCTTGATGTGCTATCTAATAGAAAAGATCCTATCACATTGTACTGTGATAATACTATAACAGTGGCTCTTGTGAAAGATCCAAGGTCACATCAACAGACAAAGTTCATACTTCATAGGTATCACCTATTGAGATATTTTTATCAAATGGGTGAAGTGGCAGTGAGTAGAGTATCCACGTAAGAGAACATGGTAGACCCCTTGACTAAAGGCCTATCTTAGAAGAAGCATGAGTATCATGTGATAACTAGCTGACTAAAGGTTATTTGTAGTTGACTCTAGTGAAAGTTGGAGTCTTTTGGAGTTGGTGCCTTAGAACCAACTTATTTTGTACTTTATAATAACTTATATTCATGGTTTTGAATATTAATAAATTTTATATCATTTCATGATTTTTCTTCTGAGTAACATTGTATGTGATAATGTCTCAAGAGTATTTGTCGCACTAAAAGGTCATAGAAGTCCCCCGCTATGATGAAAACCCGAAAGTGCTATGATACTATTCTTGAATATATGTTCTATAGCCGGATGATATCATTTGAAGGGACAAAAATGATATAGGATATTTGGGATGGAAACTCATAGGAAACTGAGACACCTTCTTATGGTGTACACCCTTAGTAATGTCCGAGAGGTTATTATGAGAACAAGACCCATGAGTTGGAAATCCACATTTATATGTGTCATTGGATGTTCCTATCTACAGACATGTATATTGGCCATTAGACTTTATAATTATTATTAATGAGTATTATGAGTTACACACTTAGTTTTATTGATGAAAACTGTGTTGATAGATGTTCATGGTGAGGTAGGATATGTTGGGTGTGTCACGAGTAATATTGCATTAATGAATAATAGGAGAAATGATTTATCCCTTCTGTTATTCAATAGAAGGTAATATCTCATTCCCTTTGATTGAAATTATATAACCTTAATAAATCCATGGTCAAGTTGATCAATAGATATTGTGATAAAGGGATTATATTACATGGTAAGCATTCGTATGAGGTGACATGTCATTGCAGCATCAACTTCTTTCTCTATGGGTTTCATGGAGTGTTGTTAGACACTAACCTTGGAATTTAGGCAAGTATGCCTAATTCCATTAAGAAAGAGGCCTAGAGAGTAACACACTAAGTGTATTTGGAATCTCAGTTAAATAATTTATTATTTTACAAGTTGAATAAATATTATTCTCTATGTGATTAAATAATTATTAATGTATGTTTAATCACACTTATTTTGTCACTAGTTATTAGAGAGAATATATTGTGGGTAAAATAATTAAAAAATATTTATTTTCTGTTTGGTGAGTATAATATTTATTTATTTATCGGTGAATAATGCAGTAATATTTATTTAATTAATAAACAGTCATTGTTCAAGGTGTGATAAATATTGGAGAGGATTAGATTACTCAATTTAAGGGTCCAGTGAGAAATAATAATATTGAATATTATTTTATTAAATAATATTTAATTATAACTCTCATGTTATGTTCATGTCATGAAATAAAAATATTACTATTATTATTTAACATGGGGGTTTCACAAGGATTAATGAAATAATTAAAACAATTTTTAAAATTATTTTATCACAACCCTAGTGAAATAAATGCCCAGTTATATTATTCTCTCATTATCCAAGGGCAAGCCAAGAAAAAATGGTGTGCACAAAGAATTGGAGAAAAGATCTCAAGCCTATAGAGTACTTTATTCTCCAAGAATGCTCTAAAAACAAGAGTGATCCTCCTCCACTAGATCAAGGAGAACTCTTTGGAATCGGTTCTCAAGGAGATCGAAGGTGGATGAAACAAACACAATGATCTTTCGTGCCATCACCCAAAGACTCCTTCGACGACGTCCATAGATTTTTGGAACACAGGTCGATCACTACTAGAGGAATCCTACACTTAGATTCTACAATGCAATGGAAGCTCACCATAGATCTATGGTCAGAATCATCAATGATGAAAGAATAACTTTTGAGGTAATTTTTATTTAAATAAATTAATTTTAAAAAGCATGTGTTGATCTAATCTTTCTTGGTTCCAATTTTTCTATCCCATGCTTGCTCTTTGATTCAATTCTGTTTGTCATGATGTTCTTAGTTAGAATAAACCTCAGAATGATTATCAATAATGGAAAAAATAAATGTTGGGAAATATCCCTCCCACGCTTCCGTTTCACCTGGAACAAATATATTTTTTTTATTAAATATTTAAATTTCATTAATGTATTTTTACATATTAATGTCTAATTTATTTATTTATAGTATTACTAACATAATATTTTTTTCTTATATAGGAGGAATCTTTTGCTCGGGATGAGATGAGTTGTTGGGAAACTAATACCACGGGCAGACATTTTTTAGAGTGGATCACTGATGTCAAAAGATGAAATATTAATGTTTTAAAATATTTGTTGGATAATTTTAAATTTAATTATATAAAACATTGTTTGAAATGTAAATATAAGTGTTTTTTTGTATGTACCATGGGTAGAATTTTTTTGTATTCATGATTTCAATTAAATTTATATAGAATTGTTTGAAATTAATGTTTTTTTTGATGTGTTGTTATATTAACGACACATTGATTCCACCTAGGAATTTATCAACACTAAAAATAGCATTGATAAAGGTGGTCTTTAACAACTCTAAAAAAGCATTGATAAAGGGGGAACTTTATCAGTGTTTTGATTAAGAGAGATATTTTAACACTGTTAAAATCCTATTTGTGTGCTATTATAAGGAATATATGTAGTAGTGTATAAATACAAGGTAAAAAATTTCCCATCCAACCCAAATACATTATTTTAAATAATTCATCATGAAAAATATAAGTGTATATTTATATTTTTCCATCACCTTCAAATTTCTTCTAGAAAAACAATATTTGAATGTCATCCACCATAAATCATAAACATAAGCTATAACACCAAAAGATTCAATGGTATATTTCTCATCAAATATTTTTTTTTATTTTTTGTGATACATGCAACACCGAGTGCAAATAAACCCTAATATTTTATAACATTAAAAACATGATGTTAAATTGGTGGGTATAAATAAAACAAATTAAAGTATGAATTTTTTTTACACATGTATAAAATAATTTCATGGGTTATCAATTTTTTATAAATAAAAATAAAATCATTAGTATGTAAAAGAGATGTTTTTCTAAAGAAAATTTATTTATGTACACAATGTGTTTCCTTAATAAATTAAATTGATCACTATATGTAAAGAAATTTAATTAAATATATAATAAATATTTAATCAAATATTTTAAAATTCATCTATAATTTTTGAATCAAAGAGAATTTGAATAAATCCAGTTTTATGATGGAAAATGTGTTCTTCTGAAAACAGTTATCATCATTTTTTACACGTTTATTGGAAAATTATTTTAATATTATTATACAAACTGAATCATGAAAAATGGATTCTATATTTAGATTCAGGAGGGTCATATTTGGTAAATAGGTCCCATTTATGTTTGGACATTTTTAATAGTATCCTTAGTGAATTTTGTCACCTTGATAACTATAAAATGGCTTAAATTGGTTTGAAATATTCTATTAAGGCTTTAAAAATCATATAAAACATGAATTTATCCTATGGGATGGGTTTATTTCATCAATTCTCATATATAAATAGAAAATATAGTTGTTTGGTACCATTTTTCTTTGATTATGACCCTTTAATTATTTTAATAAATTTAAAAATACAAAATGTCTCAATCTTGAATTTAATATCTCTAAATATTTATTATAAGAAAAAAATAGGATAATTTCATCTCTAAATATTTATTTGTTAGATGAATTAATTTTTTAATCATGGTATTTATTTCTAATTTTTAGTAGTTAAATAATTACCTTAAATGCTTATGCAACAAAAATTTGTATTTATTAAATTAATTAATGCTACAAAAAAACATAAATTTTTCTTTTTTTTAACAATGTTTTCAAAAAATGCTGTAACTTTTAAATTTAGAAATTTTTTATGTAAAATAAATGCTAAATTAGTGACAGTTTTTACCTACATTTTAAAATGTTCATAATGTTGAATTTGTAAATGTTATCTTGAAAACATGGCTAAATTAGCTATATTTTTCACAACATTTTAAAACATTGCTAATTATTTATTTAGCAACCTTTTCTAAAAAGAAGATTAATTTAGCCATGTTTTTTGGAAAACATAGGTAATAGTATTTATGTGTTTATATATATATATGTTTATAATATATTAATTATTTATTTTTATTTCTTATGATTATCAATATCTTTATTTTATGTATTAATATATATAAAAATATTATATTATATATATAATAATATACTATATATATATAATAATGGGAGAAACCAAGAAAACTCGACCATTCCCATGAGAGGAAATATAAAATTTTTCAAAACCCTATGACATAGGTTGGACCCTACTCCCATTGATCATCATATTCACAAGGATATCTTCCATCATTGTGTTCTATGTAAACTGAATGTCAAGTCCTGACCTAATTTTGGGATAGTTGTTTTGAAGGAAAATTTCATAGATGTTCTCAAATTTTCCGCAACCCTTTCCTACTCCAACTTTAACATCCGTTCTCCAGGAAGAGTTATAATGAAGAGTCAAACTACTCATGTATTAGAATATCAAGATGTGGTAGAGGAAAGAATCAACCTATGCATGCATTCCATTATCAAGGGGGTTATAACCCTGCACTTGGTGAGATATGTAGAATTTAGTGACATTCATAGGAGAATTGATGATATTTTGGGTTTGAGGAGTAGAAGATAACAACCATAGGGAGAGGATTTTATCAAATTTTATTCCCCTTTGATTACTGTAAAAGGAGGGTGTAGAGATTTAGGTATGATATGTTGAATCTTATATTCACCATAATTTAGGAGTAGTATAGGAACAACCATCTGATCAATGTTAGGAACACCCTCACACAAATTTGGATCTGTATTTGCAAACTCAAATGGTTCTATTATATCCAATGAATCCTATGGGATATTTCATACATAGTTGGATATCCAAATAAAATGGATAAAAAAACTAACAACCCATGGTTTGGGAACTATTATAGAGTGTTATTGGAGGTTTTTTTATAAAATAATCCAGTTGAGGGGGTTTTTCTATCAACAAAAGATGAAAACATCAACCTTATAATTCATTATGAAATAATACCCAAATTCCATATGAATAACAATTTTACTTTTCATTTATCCATTGAGTGTAATAGGGACACAATATATAATTCTTGTAAGTCCAAGGGCCATGAAGAAACCTCCTGAAATAAAGTACAAGGGAAATACAAGGTTATATACCTCATTCATCCAGTTATTTCAAACCATAGTCCCTCATCCTCTAGCATCCTATTCAAGGAAAAGAATATAAAGGTACCTTCTCAGACCCCTGATCCTCATAATATTTCATAAACTCTATCATAATCTAAAAATATATTAGTGTTCATGTAAAATAATATAATTAAACTAATTATCATAGTTGAAGTGGAAATGACTATCCATGATATCCAATTTCAGCATCTGGACACCCCTTTTCTAGATAAATTCAGTCTGAATGATAATTCACATATGGGATCTGAAAATTATGTTATATACTTTCATGATGCATCCAAAATCATAACAATAATACATTTAGATGTTCATGACATCACAACTAAAATTGAAATCCATATATTAATTGAAATGACCACGGAGAAGATACATGATTACTTTTGTGTTGACTCTTACCCATCCGAATAGGTTCATAGAACCCTGGGAAACAATGAGAAGGATGTTGGTTCTCTTTCTCCTCATGTAATCCCTTATTCAATGAGATGTATATAGAATAATGATCCTAACTTTAAATAGGTTGAACATGCTCATAGAACCATCAGAAAGAATGAAAAGGATACTGGTATTCAGACTACTGAAATAACCCCTTCCATATAGAGATGTGAATAACTTGAAGAACCTAATTTTAAATAGGATTTACAAAAATTACATGATAGTCCATCATTTCAATGTGTGATAGAAATCCATTCCATCCATGCTTCTCTCTATAAAGTTACTAAGATAAGAAAAACTGATGGAACTCCCTCTGATGTTATACAATCCACCAATAAATTCACCCTCCTCAATGGACAATTATGGGCTAATTCCAAGGAGGATTCACAATCTCATGATACCTAACAGGGTATCAAAAATGAATCAAATCAATGATAAAACATTTTGGGTTGAAAACCCCAAAGGTAAAAATAAAAAAGGAAATAGAAAGGGGGAAAATATATTAAGAGAAGAAATAGTAGGTAGGGCCTCAAACATGAGGTAGATCTGTTAGATAAGGAACCTCTTATATTGGAATTGTCTAGGTATTTGGAACTCTCCCATGGTACCAACCATTAAACATTATATTATGACCCATAAGCCACTCTATTTAAATTTTTGTACCAAAAATTAAGTTTAACAACAACAAGGTCATCAAATGGACCCCCCTTGGATAAACCTTTATCCCAAAAAATGTCCATAACAATGAAATGGCCCATTTATGGGTCCTCAAGAATGATAGTATTTATATTCATTATTGAGAAAAATTCCTTCAAAATATTCATATATCAATTTTTATTTATTGATAAACCATTGTAATCTCATTTTTCTAAGACTCCACCTCTTACTTCATAAGAAGGGAGATTTGAAGGGAGCTGAATACAACATCTGATGATATGAGAAAATTTGGGTCATTATTGGTTATTTCAACATAGTATTGAGACTAGATGAAAAATAAGGATCAATTTCGGTAGGAAATCCTCTCATGAGTTATCCTTCTGCATTGATTATTTCAATGTCTCTAATGTTCTAATCACTAGATCCAAATTCCCATGTAGTAAATATACAAAAATTGTTATACTTTCATGAAAACATGAAAGATGGTATACTAATATTATTGATAGAACTTCTAAAATTTGGATCTTGGGATTTACCCTTCCAAAATACCACTCAAACCATAATTATATTATTAATTAGATTTTTATAAGTCCCACAAGTATAACCCCTCTTCCATTAAAATTCAACAAAGAGTGGATTGTATCACCAAGATGTAGGGAAGTTGTGATAAATTTTTGGAAGCTTTAATATCATGGAATCCTAAAACAAAATCTTGATATAAAACTAAAAAGTGAAAATAAATATCTTAAGTGGGTGGGGAAAAAATTATTTCTCTAAGATAGAGGAAGACATTAGGTATGGTAAAGACCATCTTTCTTATTTCAAATATATAGATCAAAACCATGATAATTCTACTAGAGTGGAAATTCAGACCCTTTCCATGATTGATGATATTTTAACCCTTAAGGAAGGGATTGACCAAAAGAAGATAAATATAAAATGGATGAATGACGAAGATAGTGATTCGAATCCTTTTTCCCCCTCAGAAGGAAAAAAAGGGTAAGAAGAGGGGATAATTCCATTAGTATTAATGTTTTCACCCTCAGTTTAGAAAATGATATTTATAATATTATGGTAAATTAATTTTTAAATATCTATTCAAATGATTATATTTATAGCACTTATAGGTTGGTTGAAAGTATCCCTACATGGATTTTGGATCACCAAAATAGAAGTCAGATTAAATCTCCATTTGATGAATAAGATAAAAAAATGCACTCTTGTCCCACAACATTGATAGTTCCCCTGGAATATACGGATTCCCCAATAAGTTATTAATGTTCTATTGAGAAATATTAAAAAATTATGGGAACAATGCTTTAATGGAGTTCTCTAGTCAGGCCTCTATAACCTATAGAATCTACTCAATATTCACAGCTCATATACCCAATAAGGAGATTACTATTGACATTAAATACTTTAAGCTTATTTCAATTGGAAACACTATCCAAAAAATTATTAGAAAGATAATTGCAACTAGAATGGGGATTATAATTAGGTACATCATCACACAAAACCAATCTAGATTTTCACCATAATAAAAATTCAAAATTGTCTATTTACTTCTTTGGATGGTGTCCACATAATGAAGAAGAATGTTAAGGATGAGAACATTACTCTAAAAATTGACATCTCAAAATCTTTTGAAACTATTAAAGTAAATATTTATAAATATTATCCTGAGAATGTATGGCTTACCCAATACATTTTCAGATTGATCAACACTATTCATACAACTGTGAGGCTCTCCATTCTAATCAATGGTTCCCCAAGAGGTTTCTTTCTATGCTCTAGGGGTTTTAGGAAAGGGGTCCCCATCTCAGGTGTTCTATTTTCCATATATGAAGACAAAATTATCAGTTAAATTAATGACATTACTCATGTTTTCCTATAATAAATAATTTTGTTTGGTAGTGTATTTTTTACAACCTCATAGCTCCATTGTGATGACGATATCCTACTCATTGGACAGACCTATAAAAGCACATTAGCCATAAATAAATCCATTTTTGTCACTATGAACAAGTGTTAGACCAATCCATTAGATATAATAAGTCTTGTATAGTTTTTGGGGATGAAATTACTATCACATGGAAAAATAGGATTGTGAGAAACACTGGAGTCAAAAGAGGAACACTATAATTCATCTGCCTTAGTGTCCCCCTTTTGGGGAACTGTCAGAAGATCCCACCTTGAAAAATTTTTCTTTATAATTGTTAACAATCTATCTTGCTGGAAAATGGAAATATATGAACCATACTAGAAGAAAATATATGTTAGATTTATTGATCACTTCCAGATTTGGGAAAAACTTTTCTTTGTAAAAGCGGCTAAGAGGGTTCAATAATATTCTTTAAATCATGATCAAAAATTTCATCTAGGACATATATATCCAAGAAAATAATCTCATAGTAGTTACCTATAAATAATGCACAAAGATCATTGATATGAGGGGATTAGGCATCGAGGTCCTTAAGAATTTTAACAATGAGCTTATTATAAAATTCACATGGAACCATATGATATCTGATTACATATCATTATATTTTCTATCATAATGGTTATATACTGAGATTTTGGATGGTTGTTCATACTATCATTATTTATCTATATAGATCATTGTTAGAAAATATTTTAATTATATTATGTGTAACTTCAAATAGATAATATGAAAGAAGTTAATTTTGAACTGTTGGAGCACATTATATCTTGAAATACCTCTAAAATACACCATTTTTGTTCCCATGAATCTAAAATATATATCCATTATTGTTTTCATCCATATAAATAACAATTTGAATCTATCTATCCCTTATCATGTAATTATTGAATTGAAAAGGTATGTATTTTTTTATAGGTACATCCTCATATGGAATCCAAAAGGGGATGATGTTTTCAACACTAAGAAAAATTACAAGATGAAATGAGAATGCAACATCAACACCCCATCATGGGAAATAAAGTTCAAAAATCCATTCATTTCACCTTTAATATGCCTAATCCAATGGAATATTTGGAGAAAGAAATTGTAACTATGACAACCCTGATTTTATTACAAACTTAAACATGATTTATTACATAAACTATTCACTTGATACAACATGGAAGATCAAGAGGTCTAGTGTATTTGGGGCTTAGGATCATTACATAACAACTTAAAACATGAAATATAACATCTTTATTGAAAACTTCATTTACATGACCACTACATTCCCTCGTACTTAGCATTGCATGGGATAACCTGAGGACATGCATAAAAGAAAGGGGTGAGCTATAAAGACCAGTAAGGGAATAAACATGGAATACATGAGGTGTATAATACATGTTAGACAATAGGAATATCAATAGAGCATAAGAGAAACATGAACATAAAGGCATGATAATCAAAACATGGAAATGTGGCAACAAAACTTAACATGGAATTAGCATGAGCCAAGGATCATTGCACATGGAGCATGAGTAAATCCTTATTGCACATGAAGAAAGAGTAAACCCTCATTGCACTTGAATTATAATGATTCAACACTCATTGCAAATGACATATCATGATACTATACTTTACCCAATGCATTGGAGCGCTATAAGGGCGCACCCTTCTTAAACATTTCATTTCATGCATAAGTGTGCCGCATGGATCTTAAAACATGGATTCATTAAACATAATCATTTATTCCAAGATAAAGAAATGTGGAATTAATACATGAAACTTTATAATCAATAAGTAAATGTGCATAAAGGTGAATACCCTTGATGGAGAAATGGGCATGGTATTCACTACACAAAGGCATTGGCTAAGAAAATTGGTGTAATTTCGGCAGTGTAATGACGTGACATAAAAATTCATAAAAATAGTTGATGAGAGATAAAGGAGTGTCTCATCATATTTAAATGAAATGGACAGTAAGGGGGTCATATAGATACATGTCCAAAATTTTTTAATGGAATTTAGATTCATGATACAAAATTATTTCTTGAATGTAAATGAAGAGTTAGAAGTTCCTTTCGAAATTTCGGCATAGTAACAGGTGTACATGGGATGTATTTAATGAGAGATAAAGGGGTATCCAATCATTAAAACAATAAGAGAGAAGTATGGGGGAGATGTGAAACCAAACCCCAGCACTTATAATTGAAATTTAAAAGGCATAACAATATTACGAAAATTGGACAAAAAAAGTGAAAGGAAGAAAAACCCTTACTTGGAAGTGTGCTTACAAAGGCTTGAGAGAAGCTTTAGAGAGGATTATTGGGAGCTTGGGGAACCTTGGGAGGATTATAGAGATAGTAGGGAATAGTTTGGAAGAACTCCAAAGGCTTTGAGTGAGGAGGAAGTGGGAGATTCAGTGAGTTTATATAGGAAAGGTGAGTGAATTCTTTATTATTTTGGTTTGGGACCCCTTACATTAAACTAATCCAAACCACAAATAAACTCATGGTTTTTTCCCAAGTTTTTTGGAAAAGGGGAGAGGAAAACAATATTTTATAAGGACAAAGTCCTAACTTCTTAAAATAATGGGGTTGCTTATGTGGAGGTGAGTCACACTCCCATGGAAAATAATTTAAAAAGACAAGATGATTAATAAGTCTTGAGGGGTCCATTAATGCTTTGTAAAATAAGTCAAAAAAACCCAAAATCACATTATTTTAATGGTAAAACATATATTGGCCGAAAGTAAAGCTTATAATATTTTATTACATCACTATTGGGTCATTATGATGTCATAAAACACATTATATATTTAAACGGTATTTAATTTTTACCCAAAAATTTAACTGTCTCAAAAAATTATGAAAAATTCACTGTTGGATAATTTCGATGTCCTGATTCTAGAAATATCATTTATTTTATTTAAATAATTTTCTAAATATGTTAATTTTCACTTTTAAAATAAAAACCACATTTATCAAAAATTCACGGGATTTGACAGAAATGGATTTCAAACCTTAATAAAAATTATAATTGCATTCATAAAATTATATGATCATTTATATATAATAAAATTAATTTAATAATAATAACAATATTTTATTAAAATAATATTTAATTCAAAAATCCCTTAATTTAATAAAATAGATTTCTTAATTAAATAATAACTAAAAACACTACTTGTACTTTAAAAACTATTTACAATGTATCAATAATGACAAGAAATTATATTCATTATTATATAAAAAAATAATGTACATGAACATAGTACTAGCGATTTGTTACATAACCCATTAAAACAGCCGCATAAGACCTAAGGGTGAGATGTACGATGATGGCAGACTCTTGGGGTGGCTCAGATAACATTTCTCGAGTGGTAATCTCTATCAACTTCCACTTTTTCCATAGACGGTCCCGTTCGAGCTTGACATGATGAAGCTTAACTTGGTCTTGGTCAAGAGAGAATCCCAAAGACGCCACCTCTTTTCTGAGCTCTGAAAAATGGGGTTCGTATAGAGCAATTCTACTGGATGATGCTATCACTTCCTTTGTCTTAGTAAATTAGATTTGTTAAAGCCCTATATTTATAATAATCATGTGATAACTGTTAAACAGATATAAAATCAATGATCACAATTCTTAACATAAAACTAAAGAAGTTGACATTTTATATAAAATTTTTACAAAAATAGACATTTAATTAGATCAAGTGGGATTTCCATTAATGAAAATTTGGGTCGTTACAATATTCCCCCCTTAAGAAATTTCTCCCTCAAATTTTTTTTTTCCACACTAAAATAGATATGGGTAACTCAGCTTCATCATTTCCTCCGATTCCCAAGTCGCTTCTTCAAACTTGTGGTTTCACCACAACACCTTGACGAGGGGCATTGTCTTATTTCGTATAACTTTTTCTCTACGATATAAGATCTTAACTATTTGATCCTGATAAGAATGATCATCCTCCAACTATACCACCTCAAAAGAGAGTACATGTGACGGGTCCGATATATACTTCTTTAAGAGGGATACATGAAAGACATCATGTAATTTGGCCATGGTAGGTGGAAGTGCTAGTCGATAGGCCACAGCCCCGACACGATCAAGAATCTCTAAGGGGCCGATGTACCTTGGACATAACTTCCCTTTCTTTCCAAACCTCATGACCTTCTTCCATGGAGATATGCGTAGAAAAACCATGTCTCCAAATTTAAACTTAAGGACTCGTCAATGATTATCTGCATAACTCTTTTGTCGACTATGGGCTGCCTTGATATTCTTCTGAATGGTTTTCACCTTCTCCACCATTTCTTTGACCATTTCTGGTCCAAGTAGCTTACATTCACTGACCTCATCCCAACATGCCATTGTTCTACACCTTTTCCCATACAGGGATTCATAAGGTGCCATTTGGATGCTCGAGTGGAAACTGTTATTATAAGAGAACTTAACCATAGGAAGATATTGATCCCATCCTCTTTTAAAGTCCATTGAGCATGCTCTTAACATGTCCTCAAGTGTTTGGATAGTCTGCTCGGATTGGCCATCTGTTTGAGGATGATAGGCCGTACTGAAGTTCAGTTTAGTATTCAGATCATGTTGAAGACTCTTCCAAAACATAGAGGTGAATCTTGGATCTCGGTCAGACACAATAGATAGTGGTACTCCATGCAGCCTTAGCCCTTCCCTGATATATATCCGTGCTAGTTGATCCAATGAGAAATCTTCCCGAATAGCAATGAAGTGTGCAATCTTTTTAAGATGATCCACCACAACCCATATTGCATTGTTTCCTTTGGATGTCCTCAGAAGTTTAGTGACAAAGTCCATAGTGATGTTCTCCCATTTCAATTCTGGTATGGGAAATGGTTGCATCATCCCCTTAGACTTCTGCCTCTCTGCCTTCACTTACTGAAACACCAGGCACTTTGATGTATATACAACGATCTCCTTCTTCATATTATCCCACCAAAAGTTTTCTCGGAGATCTTGATACATCTTTGTGCTCCCTGGGTGAATAGAGAAATTTGAACTATGTGCATCATCCAAAAGTCCCTTCTTCAGCTCCAGACTTGACGGAACACATATTCTTTTCCCAAATCGCACAATCCCTTCTTCATTAACAATAAACTCTGAGGATTTTCCTTTTTCGATAGCTTCCACTTTTTCCTGAATTCCTACATCATTCTTTTGAGCATCCTTTAACCTTTCCAAAAGAGACGGTTGAGCAATAATTTGTGAAAGGATTTATGATGTTACCTTCTTTATGATTCCCATGTCCATCTTCATCAAGTCTAAGAAGATTGGATCCTTCTCAATTATCATCATTGATAGAAACGCAGGGTCCTTTCTACTTAGGTAATCTGCCACCTTGTTTGCTTTCCCAGGGTGGTAATGTATTGAACAGTCGTAATCCTTGATGGTCTCTATCCATCTTCTCTGGCACATATTAAGATCTTTCGGTGTGAATATATATTTAAGAATATTGTGGTCAGTATATATCTCACATTTCTCAACATAGAGATAATGCTGCCAGATTTTCAAGGAAAAGATCACCACCGCCAAATCCAGATCATGCGTTGGATATTTTCGCACATGGATTATCAACTACCTTGAGGCATAGGATATCACTTTATCATTCTGAATCAGCACATAGCCTAATCCCTTCTTCAAAACATCACTAAATATCACAAAATGTTCCCCACTTATAGGTAAAGTGAGCACGGGCGCAGTGATAATCCTCCTTTAAACTCCTTGAATATTTCTTCACATTTATCACTCCAAGAAAACTTTACTCCCTTTCGAGTTAGCATGGTAAGAGGGTTGGACAATCGTGAGAAATTTATCACAAATCGTCGATAATATCCAGCTAACCCCAAGAATCTACGGATATTCGTTACCTATGTTGGCCTCGTCTATCCCTCAATTGCATCTATTTTGGAGGGATCCACATATATTCCATTTCTTGTGATGATATGGCCAAAGAATGAGACCTCCTTCAACTAGAACTCACACTTTCTGTACTTTTTATAGATCTTCTCCTTGCGCAAAGTCTCTAGTACAGTTCTTAAATGCTCCTCACGATCCTCCTTGGTTTTGGATTATATTAGAATATCATCTATAAAGACTACCACAAATTTGTCGAGGTAATCTCTAAAGACTCTATTCATCAAGTCCATGAATATTTCTGGAGCATTAGTGAGTCCTAAATGCATTAATATGAATTCATAGTGCCCGTATATTGTAAAAAAAGTAGTCTTGGGGACATCTTCCTTCTTCACCCTTACTTGATAATATCCCGACCACAAATCTACGTTAGAGAAGTATTGTGCTCCACATAGCTGATCGAACAAGTCATCGATTCGTGGCAGAGGATACTTGTTCTTTATCGTGATTTTTTTAAGTTCGCGATAATCGATGCAAATCTGCATTGACCCATCCTTCTTCTTGACGATGTGGACTGGTGCACCCCATGGTGAAGCACTTGGGCGTATAAACCCTTTATCCAGATTCTCCTGTAGTTGTTTATTCATCTCTTCAAGCTCCACGAAAACCATTCTATATAGAGTCTTGGATATTGGTAGTGCCCCTGGTATAAGTTCAATTGAGAATTTAACGTCTCTTTTAGGAGGAAGACCAAGTAGTTCCTCAGGAAACACTTCAGAAAATTCCCTCACAATAGGCATTTCTTCAAGGATGGTTTCTTCCTTAGACTCAATCATCTGAGCCAGATATGAATTCTCATAGGGAAGTAATATCCATGCTTGAGATGATAGAGCTAAAGGATATTCATCTCCCTTCTTACACTTGTAAAGAATCGGGGGTCGATTCTCCATATAGAGTGTGATTTCCCTCTCCTGACAATTTATGTTGGCTCTATATAAAGAAAGCCAATCCATGCCAAGAATTGCATAAAATTCCACTAGAGGGAGTATGACGAGGCTTTTTGGGAAATTAAATCCACATATTATGACAGGGGAGGAGTTATATTCAAGGTATGCAATGATTTCCCCATTTGCCGTACTTGCCGAAATCTTCACTTCCATGATTTGTGGTGGTGCTAGGATTGTTCTACCAAACTTTCGAGATATAAAAGAATGCATAGAACCTGAATCAAAAATTATGTTCGCTATTCTTGAATGAATAACTAGCGTACTTGTCACCACTTCGTTGTCGGGGTTCACTTCGGCAGAAGTGATGGAAAAAGCTCTTCCTTGCTACCTTGGAGGTTGTTGGTTACCTCTGAAAACCCTTGTATTAGGGCACTGATTTGCAAAATGCCCCGATTATTTGTAGTTTTATAAATGAACAATGCGTTGAGGTTCGAACGGAGCGTTTCTCTCCTCTGTCGCAGCCACAAGTCTTTCTTTCCGAAAGTTAACAGCTAGGTTCCCTTCTCTTCCACACCTATAACATTTCCTCATCCCCTTGAGGCAATTTCTAGGGTGCTTCTTTCCACACTTTTGGCAAGTGGGGTGCTGGATCTTCTTAGCACCGTTGGATTTATCAATTGGACCACCAGAATTGAAGTCCACCTTACGTTTATTGTCCCCATGATACCCCTATGATTCCCTGATCTCTATTTAGACCTTGAGGGAACATCAGACAAATTCCTCATAGCTGTTGAAGTCACGGATTGCTAATGATTTCCGTAGGCTAGGATTTAGCCCACCAAAGAAGCGGTCAACCTTACATTCGGGGGTAACGACAAAGCCGAAAGTGTATCATGAAAGCCTTGTGAGGTTTTCCTCATACGCTCCAACAGATTCATCTTCTTTTTTGCTTGAGGGAGAAGAAGTCCCTTTCCATCTTCAGCCGGAGGGTGTGCGGAAAATATTTATCGAAAAACATCTTCCAGAAATCCTTCCATTCCAACGCCTCGATCTCCTCCTCAAGCTTCATATTTTTGATCAACGTCCACCATTGATCAGCTATACCCTCCATATGATAAGCTTCCAGGAGAACCTTCTCTTGTTCAGAACATTGAAGGATGGATAAGATCTTTTCACTGGAGTTGATCCATTGTTCAACGATCGTGGGATTGGATGATCCACTAAAAATAGGAGGCCTTTGTATCATGAATCTCTCGATAGTGACTTGTTCTTTCTTAGGAGGGTTGAACGTTCCTCTTGGCCCGTGTTTCTATTCAAATCATGAGTTAGCTGAGAGAGAAGCGTGAAAAAGTTTGCGATTCCCGCTCCCATTGGATTGGGCATCTCATTAGTATAGTCATCAAACTAATCATTACATCGGTTGTTATCCCGAGTCCTCCTATTACCGGCCATTGGCTGGAATAAAAGGAAAGTTGGGGTTAACACATAAAGGGTAATCCAAAGACAAAAGTTGATGACTTATAAATAAAATTTTATTTCCTTGACTCATGAGTATATAGGCTTAAATCTAGGCTTTTCATGATCTACTTTCTAACATATATTCTTAGGTGCATTTTTTTAATTCCCTTAATAAGGGTTCATACTAAGATTTTGAATTTATCAAAGAATATCCCCCGGGAGTATCGTAACCAAGATTTTAGCAAGGCCTGTTGTCGTGCACCAGTTCCTGTTCGAGTCTAGCTCAAAGCGGTGTTTTCGGGTTTTACCCCTAGGATAAATTTGTGCCAGAGCCGCCTCTACCTGATCGTATCCAGACATGGATGTATTTTCTTGATAACCCACTTACTCAATAATCACTAAAAATTAGGGAATTTTTTATTGTACATAGTCTTATATCTAAAGCTTTACTAGGGTTTTCTAATCCTAATCCCAAAAATAACTAAACCTATCCTCTGATACCAACTATGACAACCCTTCTTTTATTACAAACTTAAACATGATTTATTACATAAACTATTCACTTGATACAACATGGAATATCGAGAGGTCTAGTGTCTTTGGGGATTAGGATCATTACATAACAACATAAAACATGAAATACAACATCTTTATTGAAAACATCCTTTACATGTCCACTACATTCCCTCGTACTTAGCATTGCATGGGATAACCTGAGGACATGCATAAGAAAAGGGGTGAGCTATAAAGCCCAGTAAGGGAATAAACATATAATACACGAGGAGTACAATACTTGTTATAAAATAGTCATATAAATAGATAATAAGAGAAACATGAACATAAAGGCATGATAAAACATGATAATCAAAACATGGAAATGTGGCAACAACACTTAACATGGAATTAACATGAGCCAAGGCTCATTGCACATGGAGCATGAGTAAATCCACATTGCACATGAAGCACGAGTAAACCCTAATTACACTTGAATTATCATGAGTCAACACTTAGTGCACAATACATATCATGATACTATACTTTACCCAATTCATTGGAGCGCTATAAGGGCGCACCCTTCTTAAACATTTCATTTCATGCATAAGTGTGCCACATGGATCTTAAAACATGGATTAATTAAACACAATAATTTATTCCATGATAAAGGAATTTGGAATTCATACATGAAACTTTATAATCAAAAAGTAAATGTGTATAAAGGTGAATACCCTTGATGGAGAAATGGGCATGATATTCACTACACAAAGGCATTGGCTTAGAAAATCGGTGTAATTTCGCAAGCATAACGACGTGACATAAGAATTCATAAAAATGATTGATGAGAGATAAAGGGGTGTCTCATAATATTTACTTGAAATGGAAAGTAATTGGTTCATATAGATACATGTACAAACAATTTTAATGGAATTTAGATTCATGATACAAAAGTATTTCTTGAATATAAATGAAGAGAGAGAAGTTTTTTTTTCGGAATTTCGGCATAGTAATGGGTGTACATGGGAGGCATTTAATGAGAGAGAAAGGGGTCTCCCATCATTAAAAAATAAGAGGGAAGTATGGGGAGGTGAGAAACCATACCCCAGAACTTATAATTGAAATTAAAAGGGCATAACAATATTAAGAAAATTGGACAAAAAAGTGAAAGGAAGAAAAACTTTTACTTGGAAGTGTGCTTCCAAAGGCTTGAGATAAGCTTGAGAGAGGATTCTTGGGAACTTGTGGCACCTTGGGAGGATTATAGAGACAGTAGGTAAGAGGTTGGACGAACTCCAAAGGCTTTTAGTGATGAGGAAGTGAGAGCTTGGGTGAGTTTATATAGGAAAGGTGAGTGAATTCTTTATTATTTAGGTTTGGGACCCCTTACATTAAACTAATCCAAACCACAAATAAGCTCATGGTTTTTGCCCAAGGTTTTTGGAAAAGGAGATAGGAAAACAATAATTTATAAGGCCAAAGTCCTAACTTCTTAAAATAATGGGGTTGCTTATGTGGAGGTGAGTCACACTCCCATGGAAAATAATTTAAAAAGACAAGATGTTTAATAAGTCTTGAAGGATCCATTAATCCTTTGTAAAATAAGTCAAACAAATCCAAAATCACATTATTTTAATGTAAAAACATATATTGGCCGAAAATAAAGCTTATAGTATTTTATTACATCACTATTGGGTCATTATGATGTCATAAAACACATTATATATTTAAACGATATTTAATTTTTACCCAAAAATTTGACTGTCTCAGAAAATTATGAAAAATTCACCATTGGATAATTTAGACATCCTGATTCCAAAAATATCATTTATTTTATTTAAATAATTTTCTAAATATGTTAATTTTCACTTTTAAAATAAAAATCGACATTTATCGAAAATTCACGGGTTTTGACAGAAATGGCTTTCAAACCTTAATAAAAATTATAATTGCATTCATAAAATTATATGATCATTGAAATATAATAAAATTAATTTAATAATAATAATAATATTTTATTAAAATATTATTTAATTCAAAAATCCATTAATTTAATAAAATAGATTTATTAATTAAATAATAACTAAAAACACTACTTGTACTTTAAAAACTATTTACAATGTATCAATAATGACAAGAAAGTATATTCAATATTACATAAAAAAATAATGTACATGAAGATAGTACTAGAGATTTGTTACATAACCCCTTAAAACAACCTCATAAGACCTAAGGGTAAGGTGTGCGATGGTGACAGACTCTTGGGGTGGCTCAGATAACATTGATTGAGTGGTAATCTCTATCAACTTCCACTTTTCCCATAAACGGTCCCGTTCGGGCTTGAAATGATGAATCTTAGCTTGGGCTTGGTCAAGAGCGAATCCCAAAGATGCCACCTCTTTTCTGAGCTCCGAAAAATGGGCTTCATATGGAGCAATTCTACTAGATGAGGCCATCGCTTCCTTTGTCTGAGTAAATTGTATTTCTTAAAGCCCTATATTTATACTAATCATGCAATCACTGTTCAATGACTATAAAAGAAATGGTCACAATTCTTAACATAAAACCAAAGAAGTTGACATTTTATATAAACATTTTACATAAAGAGACATTTAATTAGAACAAGTGGGATTTCCATTAATGAAACTTTGGGTCGTTACAGTAACGTCCCTAGAGATTGTAATTTATTTATTTAAAAAAAAATTAATATATTATATATCTTTTAATTCATGCAACACCGTGTTCTCTTATACTACACGTAAGATCAACCTTCCTCGATAACTTGGGTGACAAGGAAGACTTAGTTTTACCAAATAACAGTATATTATTAAATATAATAAAATATAACCTAGTTATTAAATTATTGGTTATGAATAGTATTACATAAATTATTAAAATATATAAATATAATTTTAATTCATTGGTTACTAATCAATTAGAAATGATAATATAAACAAATTGAATACAAATGAAATATTTTTTATTTTTATACCCCCAAAGGCACTTTTTATTAAGAAATTAAATAAATTACAATTAGAAAATGATATTAATGAAATATATATGTTATATATTCAATAAAACATTTTTGATATTCATCCAATATATTTTATAAGCATATGTTAAGAACAAACCCAATTTTATGTATAAAAATCTATATTTTTTGAAAGGTGGTTTTACAGCCTTTTAGTAGAGAACCTATTTTAAATCAAATTTTGACACTTATATATTACATTTTAAAAAACAAACTTCTTTATTTAAAGTTAAATATAAAAATTTACTTTTATTGATTTTTTTTTTCATTTTTATGATAAGTTTCATTGTTTGATGAATAGTGAAAATAATAAATTTTAATTGAAACAAACTTTTTTCATCGAATTAATTTATAGTGATAAATTATAATTTTTATTGGTTTTAAAGTATAATTAGATCATTTGTTTATCAGTTAATCCAATTTGGGTTGTTGGAATCATTTTGATATTGATATTATATAAAAAAACTTATTGAGCTTTATAACATTTCTGTTTACCTGCCTTCTCACAACATCTGTGAGATTAGTATTAAACTTAATTTAGAAAATTTTTTGAATTGAAATTGGAAAACTGGACATACATGGTTGTAATAAGTATGATATTTAGAGTCTAATAGGATCAAATTTTTCTTTGGATATTATGAATATTAAATTTAGTAAAGTTTTATTTACCATAGTTAAGGGTAAATTAAATAGTTAAAGGTAAAAAATAATATTATGATATTATAAATTTACCATAAAACTTGTTATAATTTCATTAGATGACTGGGTTTCCACCAGAATCAACCTTAGGCTGAAATTATAACCTTTTTAATCCACTTGGGTAAGAATATGACATTTATTATATTTTATTTAAAGATAAGCTAAAAATATCATACTTAAAAATAAAAACAATGAATGAATTAGATTTTATTTTAATTAAACTAAGTTTAAATTACATTGAAAATAATACTAAAGTAAAAATAATAAAAATTAAAATAAAAGAAGAAAAGAAACAGGTGAAGCAACTTCCCTTCCGGAATCTGTCCTCTGAATTTTGGCTTCGGTTTCATCTACGATATCTTCGAATAACCTCAAGGTAACTTCTTTTAGGTTTTTTCAAAACTTAATTGCATATCACCCCTATAAATTTTACATTAGTTGTAAGATAATAGAGGATTTTATTTAATAAACATTGAGTGTGAATTTTTCTAGCTGAGATTTCCGTGAATCTTCCTTCACTTTATACCATTCAATTGCTACCTTAATGGATGAGTTACTCATTGGGGTTTATTTTTAAAATGATTACATGATTCCTATTTCATATCTAGGTGAAATCACTTTAATTGGATGTGTGTAGCCCAATTTATTCTTTAGTTACCAAGGTGAGGTCCATTCTGTCTGCTCGAAAGGTTTTCAAACTTCAATGATTTTTTAGGCCTATAGATTTTTAAATAATCTCTTATCCCTTAATAAAAAGTTGAATCTAGTAAATTTATGAATCCTATAAAAAATAATCATATAAATTGGATCTATATTGTAAATTTTATGCTTGTAATACTGAAGTTACAGAAAACCTTTTAATTTATAGAATAAACCAATTTTCATATTTTATCCCAAAACACACCATAAATCCAAAATTGTTATAAATAAGATCAAATTGATAAAATGGGAGGTTATAAATAATTTAAATTCATATAAATCCCAATTTTTTGTAAATAAGCTCAAATTGATAAATTGGGTGGTGTTAAATAATTTAAATTCATATATAGAATTAGTAAAATATTTGCTCTATTAGTTATACAGAAGATAAATTTGACTATAAATTGTCTATTGAAATCTAATTAATTTATCATCATCATGATAATTTATTTTAAATTTATATAGAAGATATAATTTAATTAAATATGTGCATAATGGTGATGTAGTAATTGTTTAATTAATAGAAATATCAAATAAATGATATTTAAAACATTAAAATAAGTATAATTTGACCAAATTAATGACATCACAAAATTTTATAGACAACTTTGACATGTTAGTTATATATTAGAACTATTGGTTATAAGTTATCATATTGTTGTGATATTTTTAAAAATACAAATAATGAATATTTTCAAAATTAATATAAATGATACTTTTAAATAAATAATATTTTATTAAATGAAATAAAATACATAAAAATTTAAAATTCAACCAAATTATTAGAATAAGATTGAAGATGTTATAAATGATATATTTTGTGTTTTTTGACATTTTATATAAAATATATTAACCCTAGTGTCCCTAAGAGTATATCCAAAGGAAGTCCACCGAAGAGGAGGTAATTGTTTTACCAATTCATTTAAGTTCATTTCTTCTTCTACTTCCTCTTACTATGTTCTTGCTATACTAAAGAAATTAATATATTATCATCTATATGATAATATAATATTCTTATTATGGGAAAACTACATTCCTCCATTTATCTATCCTAAAAAGAATAATATCACCATGCGTGCGTACGTATGACTTACCATCTCCATGTTTTGGTGTAATTTATTTTCATCACCACATTATTTTTATGGGTATAATTATGAATATAATGAAAATAAATAATACATGTGACATGATATTAATTCTGTATAATAATTATACCATTCAATTCTTAACCACATTACCATTATTGGAATTATATCATTGCTCGTACGACCTACCAACTCCATGACATGATGAGATTCATTCTACACATTAACCATTCAAGAATGATTATAAAAATATATATGATGAGTGAATATAATATTAATTAACTTAATTTAATTCTTTATATTACTATATTCATAATAAACATGACTTACATGACAAAACAAACATAAGAAAATGAAGCAGTTAACACCCAAAACAATGGTAATAATGAAATATTATAAAAAATGATATAAGAGGATCATATATAATATAATAAATAAGTATAAAGTTATAGTATAATTTCATAACATACTTTAACCATTATACAGGAGGTTAAATCACCCTTAACTAAAGTAAAGGACAAGGTAAAGGTTAATTTCACAATCTCATTATTATACGGGATTGTTTATACATAAGTATTTACTTGAAAATATTTATAATCCATATCCATGATTCTTAAAAATATATTTAAAAATATTCATACTATTAGAATATATTTTTTTAATATCATTTTTACCCAAGTTTTACTTTTTTATAATAAGTTTTTAAATGAACCTTTTTTTCATTTTCCAAATGCAGTACTTTATGACCTTTTCAAAAAATACAAAAGGAATTTTTTTTAACATATATTACATTAAAGAAACATCATTTACAGGATTATAAGACTATTTTCACTGAAAATGTTTTATTTTAGAATTTTATACCCCTTTTAAAATAGTTTCAATATAAAAGGTGTATTTCTCTCAAGAAATTGTTAATGAATTTATTAGATAACTTTCATCTAGGACAACTTCATTTGTTGGATTTTATGCTCAATTGAGGTTGATTTCTTATGATACAATATACCATATTTTATTGAAGGTTTTATGATATGTTTGACTATGGATGTGATATTTTCATACCATTCATGGTTTATGGTTAATTTATTAACATTTTGTATACTGGTTTTAATATAATTTTTTTATGTTTCACCCTTTTCATATGAGGAATGAATTAGACTTTGTAAGCGATGGGTGGGGCCTGATATATCCCCTTGATGCATTGGTAGGTCTCATGATACAAACTAGTTTGATTTTTTACCCATTTATTTATATTTTCATGGTATGTTTATGATGTCCAAAAATATGCATTCCCTCATTATGAGGTTAGTTATTGATATTCCATGTGATTATTCAACTAGAAGAATATATATGGTTATGTTTTCAAGATCATGTGGTTATTTTATATGGTATTATTTATGCTTTTCATGTTATGGTCAATACTATATTTAAATGTCTTGTGTTTTAGCTATTAACCTTTCCATAATGATTAAGATTATTTATGATTATCTTACACTGCATGCTTACCCTTAATGAGCATATGAACTCACCCCTTTCTTATGTTTTATTTTTCTTAGGATGCCAAGATGTGTAATATGACTGATATGCAGGGTTAATCTAGGAGAATAATGGTCTTTGAAAAGGATTTTCAATGTAATGCTTTATGTTTTAAAATGTAATGTAAGGTTCATGTATGTAATCTGGTTTCCAAAACTATTAAAATGATCAGTCCTTTGGGATTCAAATCTTGTATTTATACCAATGTAATAGAGTGCAACACCGACTTTGGGATAATGGGGCCAGGGTCGTTAAAATTGGTATTAGAGAAAGTTTAGTTGAAACCTTGGAGACTATATTAAGAAAATATAGATTAGGGAACATAACCATAAGATATAATTTGAGGATATAGATATAATAAAATATTATAATTTTTGTAAGGTAGAAATTATGTGAGTTTTCCTAGAAATATATCCCTATCTAGATACTATAAGTGGACATAGTTTTTATACAGATGTACCTAGGGTTAACAATTCCAATAGGGTGTGTTAGGGCTGACTCGGTGTAACCTGGTACATGACAATGATCCAAACAACACACCTAGTTTGACACTCCCAAAAAATATACTTAGGATAATTCACATTTTATTTACAAACCATTATGATGGATTTAAAAGTAAATATGAACCTAAAGAAACCATGTTTAGCTATTGATAAATTCTCAATTTATGGTAAGTGTTTTACTTGTTCAAAATTATTCATTATGATTCATAACTTAAGTTAGTGTATTCTATTATTTATAAATGGTGTCTAGTAGAAGGAATGTGAACCTCACCAATGAAATTGATCCAAAGGGTAATAAGGATCATATCTTTCATGGTCTTAATCCAATATTTTGAAGGGAAATAGTCTCCCAATCATTCTCATCATATGAGGACATGGTATCATGTGATAATAGGATAGTTAAAGAGTAATCTATGTATTATGGATTTGTATGGAATAAAAAGAATAATAAGAGAAATGGGAAAAATATGGATATAAAGGGGAGAAGGGGAAAAAGTATTTTCCCACATGTAATAATTGTAGAAATAATCAAATGAGTACTTCATTAAAATGAATAGAAGTTTTCTACAAGTGTGGACATAAAGGTGATCATGCATGGGATTTCAAGGATAAGAAAAAATTTTCTAATGTATAATGCTTCAACTGTAAGGAGATGATACACTACACAAATCAATGTCTCATTCCTCAAAGGATTATAACCCAACAGAGGCTAATGGATCATGGTCAATATTATGTTACTACCATGAATTAAGAAGAATAATTAATGTTCTTATATTGGGATTTAAGAATAATTTTATTTGAGTATTTGATTAATGATGTACTAGTTATAAGAATTATGGAATATATAAGGATTATACTGAAATACTATTTCAATAAGGATTTGAGAATGTATGTTTAATGGTACCAAGAAAAGTGACTCAGTAGCAAGTTAATTTTTTTGGAAAGCGTATGGCTGAGGTAAATATAACCCTTAATATATTCCTGATACTAAGATAATGATTTGGGAATAAAGAGTTTATTTAATTGTATAAAGTAAATTAGATAGTATTGACTACCTTAGAACTGATTAATGTTTTTTTTTGAAAAAGTGGTTTATTCCATCATTGATGGAGTTTACAAAATTTTTGGATTTAAGGAGTATATCTAATAATCTATGTTATATTTAACTAATAAGGAATCATGAATATTTTCAATAATGTTTTATTGTAATTAAGTTTATCACTATATTTCAAGAGAATACATGATAAAGGTATTCACATGTTTGGAATGTGACAAATAAGAAGTGCTTTATGTTTTGAAAAGATTAATGATAAGTTCATTTTGGAAAAGTTAACCATTTATGAAATGGTTTAAGTTGATCTTTGGTAAAGGTTTTAGTGGTTAATATATTAATTCACCCTATGATTCAATTTGTGCTATGAAATGAAGTATAAATAGTTCAAGGCACAACCAAATGATAAGATTATGTTTATAAAAAACATTTCAAGTAATTATATTTCCTTACATTCTTATAGATTGAAATAAAATCCTAAACTCTAGGAAAATAATCTAAAAAATGTTAATTTTTGTTGAAATAATGGTATTTTAAATCAACATACATTTATGGCATTGAGGCCCTAAATTTTTCATTGACCATTCGCTTGTTTGTGATTGATGACATCAATCATTCCCTATAAATATTTAGGATTTTCCACCATGTACGTATCTTTACTTGCCACTATTGTTATCCTATTAAAAATCATGGTTTTGTGGCGACCTTCACATTCACCTTTCCTACTTATTAATAATATGTGTTGTTAACCCTATTTACAACGTGGTTTCTTCAATAATAGTATTTTCAAATATCAAGCTCTTAATTACTAAGATCAAGTTTAAATTGCGAGGAAACAATTTAATTAAGGTGGGGAAAATATAACACCCCAAGAATTTATAATATTTTTCTTTTTAAATAATTTTAATATATTCTCTATATTTTAATACATGCAACATTGAGTTATCTTTCACTACACGCAAGATTAACCTTCATCTACAGTTTGTGTTACACACACGACCAAGTTTCACCAAACAACAGTGAATTATTAAATATAATAAGTTATAAACTAGACGTTAAATTAGTAGTTATGAATAGTATTAAATAAATTTTAAAAATAACTAAATGTAATATTAATTAATTGGTTACTAATTAATTTGAAAAGAATATATAATCCAATTGAATATAAAGGAAATATTTTTTTTATGCTCTCAAAGATGTTTTGACTTATTAAATTAAATTAATTTCAATTATTAAATGATATTAATGAAATATATATGTTATATATTCAATCAAATATTTTTTCTATTCATCTAATATATTTTATAAACATTAGTTAAGAACCAACCCAATTTTATGCATAAAAAATCTATATTTTTTTAAAGGATGTTTTACCACCTTTTTATGGAGAACCTATTTTAAATCCAATTTTGACACCTTTATATATTATATTCTAAAAAATAAACTTATTCTTTTAAATTTTAATATAAAAGTTTAATTTGGTTTATTTTTTAGTATTTTTCTGATAAGTTTCATATTTTGATGAATAGTTCGAAATAGGAAATTTTTATTTAAATTTTTTTTTTCCTTGAAATAATTTATAGTGATAAATTATAATTTTGATTATTTTAAAGTATAATTAGATTTATTTTTTATCAGTTAATCCAATGTATGTTATTGGAATCATTTTTTTATTGAAATTAGATATAAAAACTTATTGAGCTTTAGAATGTTTCCCTTTACCCGCCTTCTCGCCACATCTCCGAGATTAATGTTAAACTTAATTTAGCCACTTATATGAATTCAATTTGAAAAAATGGAAATACATGGTTTTAATATGTATGATATTTAGATTCTAATGGGATCAAATTATTTTTTTGGATATTATGAATAGTAAATTTATTAAATTTTTATTTACCATGGTTAAGGGTAAATCAGGTAATTAAAGGTGAAAAATAATATTATAATATTATAAAATCACAATAACACTTGTTATAATTTCAATGGATGAGTGTATATTGACCAAAATAAACCTTAGGTATAAATTATACCCTTTTTAATCCACTTCGTTAAGAATTTGACATTTATTATATTTTATTTATATATAAGTTAAAAATGTCATGCACATATTTTTAATAACTAAATAATTTTTAATCTAGGGTTATACAAAAGATAAATTCGACTATAAATATTTATTTAAAAGCTAATAAATTTATCCTCCTCATTATAATTTTTTTTAATATATTGAGATGAAATAATTTAATTAAGGGCATGTAAAATAGTGATGCAGTTATTTTTTAATTAATAGTAAAGTAAAATAAATGATATTAAAAATATTAAAGTAAATAAAATTTGACATATTTAATAACATAAAAAAATTTATAGATTACTTTTACATGTTAGTGGTATATTAGATGTGTTGGATTGAAGTTATCATATTTTTGGGATAGTTTTAATTGCAAAAATAATGAAAAGTATACAAAATTGACATAAATGCACTACTAAAAATTTCACATATACCAACAATTTCAAACCATTGGGATATCCCCTAAAATGGTTGGGATAGGATATCCCAATGGTTCTAGGAACTGTTTCGAAGTTGGTCGTTGCAGTAGACTTATACCAACAGTTTTATAGAAACTGTTGGTATAGTCTATCTGAAGTACCTCTATTCCAACAGTTTCATTGAAACTGGTGGGATATATGTTTAACAATATTTCTTGAACCATTGGTATATATGATTTCCAGCATACTCTATTCCAATGGTTTCATGTAAACTATTGGGATACATATATACCAACGTTTCAAGAACCATTGGTATACATGTTGTCTAACATACTCTATTCCAATGGTTTTATTAAAACTATTGGAATATATGTATACCAATAGTTTAGGAACTATTGGAATACATTATTTCTAGTATGCAGCCCATCCTGCACCAATGATTTAGTAAACTGTTGGTATATCCCCTTCACCCCATGAAAAAAATAGGTCCATCTTCCACTTTTCCAAAACCTGCACTCTTGAGGAACCTGCAGTCTTTCAGAACCCCATATGGCATGAACCTAAAGTCTTCCAAAACATTAAATCTTCCTAGAAGTTACGTTTATTAGAGTTTCCATAAATTTAATAGGTGAGAAGGTGTGGATATCAATGAAACCAAGTGTTTTATAACCCATATAAATTCATGGAATATTGACTGTGGTGCTCTAGTCACCCAATGTCTAGAAGGGAATTAAGTATATGTTATAGAAATCTAAAGGTTGCAAGAGTGATGGTTCAATCGGGTCAAGGGAAAAAAGTAGGAGTGTTTCATGATCATGGTTAATCTATAGATATCTTCTAGGATTAGCTAAATAATGGAAGAATATGTGTCATAAATCATGGGACTCATGTTATCGGATTCCAAATTGTGGTTTAATGTGCAAAACGTTTCTAGATCTGGAAGGACCTATAAGGGAAGTTTCATATTTTATTCATATGTAATTATCTAGGAACCATGAATATATAATCCAAGAATTAAAAATTATATTAAAACATATGAATAACATCACTAACATGTATGAGAAGTAGAATATAATGAATATAGTATTCCTTTTACTGAGGTTGCTTGTCATGCAGGTATCAAAATATAAACAAGTGATACATCATATCAATGATTTCAACATGATTTTGAATTATTTAGATTCAATATAGATGAAATTGGGAGAACTGTAGTGGGTTTTGTTTGTTTTATCACACCATAAGTCTTGGGACGTGATGCTAACCGTAGTGAGTAATTCAAGCAGAAAAACTGACCAGGTATCTGAAAACATTATAAACCTGATAGAGAATGATTAACTCCATCAAAAGGAGATATCTTCTGGATATACATATAGTGTGGAAGGAATGGAGAGTTCCACAACATAGAAATGTTATATAAAAGAGAAATTAAAACATGTTGGAGTGAGAGTAGCTAAGAGGAAGATGGTCCCATGTGTTGGCATTATGGGAAGAAAGGACACCTTAAAAAGAATTTCAATGAGTAGAGATTTAATTATGGAAGATACACTTTCGAATGTGGATTTCTTAATATTATATTAGAATATAAGAGTTTAATGTTTTCTAGTGTCTCTAATTCTCTTGAGTTTTATCTATAGACTCTCGGGCTTCATTTTACTTGACATCTAGTAGGTGAATTTTGAAGAACTATACTTATAAAAGATATGGAAAGGTTCATTTTATAGATCATCTTGCAATAAAAATTATAGGAAAAGTTGAAAAATCCTTGCAGATGGGAAATAGAATAATTTTTGAGTTAATGGGTGTTTGGTGCATACCAGTATTAAAGAAGATTTAATTTTTATTTTATAGTTAGATGATGTATGTTATACACCTCATTCATAGATGGTTCATGGAAAATTTCACATCATTCTATTTTTGTTGCAAACAAAAAGTTACGGTTGGGAAGTTGTACCTTATTAGTGTATGGAAAGTTTCAATTCATGCTAGATAATTACTTTTTCAATGTTATGGAATAGCCATCTGGGTCACTTGAGTGAGAAGGGGATAAAGATCCTCACTGTTAAAGGTATGTTAAATATTATAATTATGGATTATTGGAAGTGTGAAGGTAGTATCTTTAGAAACCAGTTCATGATTTCCTTCCAAAATAAAGGTAAGGTATTGAAGTGCCAAAATCTAGAGTTGTTTTATAAAGATATATGGGGGCTAGCTCCAATTCATTATAACAGAGGATCATTATTCCATATAACATTCATCAATAATGAGACACAGAAAGTGTGGGTGTTCTTTCTCAAGAACATGTCTAAGGTGTTTGGAACAATTGTTTGATGGAGAGACCTAGTGAAAAAGGATATTAGTTTTAAGGCTAAGTTCCTATAGTCTCATAATATGGGGGAGTATAAAAGTAGATAGTTTCAAAGGTTCTACTAGTGGAAGGGAATATGGTTTTAGAAAACCATACCATGTACCCTAGAACATAATATATTCATCGAGAAGATTAATTTGAAATTAGTTCAAAATGATAAGATTATAAGAATTCACATAGGATTTACCAAGGTTTTTTGGGTAAAGGTAGTGAATTGTGTGATATAATTGATCAACATGAATTCCTTTTCTCCATTAGGTTAGGAACAACCAAAAGTTTATTGATTTTGAAGTAAGATTTACTTTACTCATCTCAAAGTCTCTAAGTCACCCACTTATATACATGTTGCTTCTAAGGAAAGGGATAATCTTGAAGTCAAGTCCTAAGCATGCTACTTTATAGGATATGTAAATGAAGATTTTTATTTTTTAAAATCTAGGAAAAAAATTCATAGTGTATTTACATAAGTTTAAATTTTTCCTTCAATGAATAGATTATGTGGAAGGATTGAATTTTAGCTGAGAATGTTAATGAGAGAAAAGTATCTTCAGAGGCTGGTGTTCAACTGAAATGACATCCAGAAGTTATGGATGTTCCAAAAATTCAAGAATGAAAATGGTACTAAAAACACCAAACTATCTAAAAGTTTCAATGGATGAGATTCGAGTTAAAATGGCGTTTCCAAAACAAGAAGTATCATAAATTCGTAGGCTTATAAAATATTGGGGTCAACTTCTAAAAGAAAGTGATATGGAATATATATATCCATAAGTTACAATATCAAAAGGAGATGAGCCATCAAGGGAGTTGTGGAGGTTTACTAAAGTAAGGAACCAAATGAAAATATATGGGAGTTATCCTCATTATGAATCACTCATGGAAGATGTATTTCTATATATCCTCAAAGAGTCTAGAAATATGAATGAATAAAACCAATTATAGTTATCCACGATAGATGGGAATTATTCCCTCCATGTATATAGAATATGAGAGCTGATAAAAAGGCCAACTAGGAAGAAAAATCCTTATAACAAATGGTTGATTTAGTTGAAGGAGGGAGTGAATGGTAAACAAAGTTATAAAGAATAACTAGTCATTAAGGGGTTACAATAAATAAAATGTGTGTATTTATTTTAGATTTGTTTCACTATTAGTTAAATATATAACAATTATAATGACATTTATTATGGTTTTGATTGAGGGATTTCATCTAGAATGGTTGAATATGAATAGATAATAGCTTCATAGGGACTTATATGAGGTAATTTACATGGATCATTTTGATTTTTTTATGGATAATGGGAACTATGATATGTTTTTAAAGCAAATGTTAAACCTTAACAGGTTGTAACATGCTCCAAGGTAGTGTAAGTGGATGTTTAATGACATTATGATGTAATAGAAGTTCAACTGGAGTGATGGTGACCATTTATATTACCAAAAGGTGTTTGGTGACGGGAGTTTCAATATATTTCTTATCTATGATGATTATATACTTATTTTTGATTTGGAGAAGAAAAGGTTTTATGATATGAAGATTTAAATGTATAAAAGATTTGAGATAAAGGATCTTGGCCCAGCTAATGGGTCATTGGGATTTAGGTAGTGAGAGGATTAAGTTCAATTAATTTGTACTAGACTCAGTTGGATTACATTTTTATTGTAGTGGAGTGCTTTAGCATGAGAGAGGTAAAACATATGACTAAACCCCTAGCTATACATTTCAAATTGATCAAGGAGAAATAACCATAAATATAATTCTATTTACAACCCATGAGAAATATTCTCTATGCATTGGTGGTCAAAATCTTGGTCTATTCAGTGAATGGAGTGGGCTGATGATAGATAGTTATTGGTAGTAGAAGAAAAGTGGTGTCCAAGTGAAATGTACATATGTAGTTTCATCTAGATTCAGGCACCAGCAATAGTGGTTATGTCCTAGAGAAATGGTTGATGAATATAAAATGGGGGGCTTCCGGTATAAAGGTAAAAAAAAATGAAACACAATAATCAATCTCTTCACTACCCCAATCTCCCTCCCTTACAATGAAAACTATGTATCCACCTCTAGTGACCTTCTAGACCCCTTAATATAATATAACTACCCTCCTTCCATAGAAAGCGGTAAACGACCTAAGTGGTCGATGTGATGAAGAAAATAAAATCAAAACTGAACTATAACATACATGTCTCTAGTGACTTTACATGTCACCGCCCAATATATAAGAACCACAATGTCCAATGGGTCAAATCATGTTCCTAAAATCAAGGGTAAATAGATCCAAGTTTCAAAATGATACTATCAAATAGTACATTCCAATTAATTAATAATTACTCTTTTTATAAATTTTATATAATCATTTTGGCTCGAAACTTATATAGCGTATCAATGTTTAATTTCTAAAATATATATAATGGAAACAAAAAAAAATTAAATTCACATTAATCAATTCATATTTGTTTAGTTCTTTTTTATTTTTAATTATTTTAATCATAATATGGTTACTGCACATTATTTTAATGTACTGTTAATTTTTTCACCATACATAAAATTTTCTTTAGTTACAATCCATTTATTATTTCCAATTTCTATTAGTTCAGAGAATTCTAGGACTAGTTGGGTGAGTTTTATTTTGTCTACTTCATGGTGATTTTTTATAGATGTGGTTAATTCTATTTTACTTTTTTTAGAAATTTACAGGAAATTTTATGGTAGATCATTTTTTATTGTTTGTGTTTTGTTTGAATCAATTTCCCATAATTTTATTTAGTACATTTTAATTCTATTCAAATTAGTGAAGTTTTAATTTTGAAATGATCATTATTATTAATGTGGTTTGATTTTATTCGTCCCAAATTATTTTAGTTTAGTATAGACTTTTTCAGTTCTATTTTATTTAATTTAGGTAAGGTCTGGTTGGTATGGGTTGAGATTTTTGAAGCTAGATATGTTCAATTCTGTTCTATTCTAATTAATTCTATTTGTTTGGGTCTAGTTCATTTTTTATCCTTTTGGTTTAGTGTATAATTTATTAATGATTTATTAGTGTGGGATTGAAAAAATAAATTATTTTATGGTTTCTGTTAAATATATATTTCAATGATTTGGATACATTCAATTAAATCTCAATGATGTATTTCAAAATGCTTTTGTTACATTTTTGACCTAATAGGTTGATTAATAATAAATAATTTTTTTAGATCCTAAAAGTAAGAATGGCCCAGCTAAGGCAAAGAGCACCAATAAAGGCATGCACACTTGGCAGTTATCTATACAGAACACTCTAATGCTTGGATAGAAAGAGGGGAATCCTAAGCGATTGAGAACCAACTTCAAGTTCTCATCAAATATAACATCTCCCAAAGGGGGTGGACTGTTAATATGACCCAGCATTTTTCCCTCTAATATGATTTAAAAGAGAAGAAAATAGAGGGTATAATCAAGGGAAAATTTTCATAAAACAATTTAAAAACACTTCAATGTTTCTGATACATAATTACCCTTGGCCTCCTTTGGGAGGTTTCAGCTAACTTATTTTCCATTACTCTTCTTGACAGTCCTCTTTAAGGGGGAGGGAAATGTTATGAGTGGGTTGATGAATTACCTATTATTTAGATGTGGTCAAGGCCTTGAAGGGCCACCCATAGGTTGATTTTTATATATATTATTCTCTACATAGCCAAGGATATGGGAATATAGTCCACCCAATTGTGGTATAGGGTGACGAATTTTGATATAAATTTGTGTGTCTTCATAAAAACAAAAAGGAATGAAGTTTCATTACAATATTTAAAAAATCCAAAAAAATCCAACATTAAGTGATGGAAAAAGTTGGTCATGCCCCTCCTTGATCATTCCTTTAATAGACCATGGGTTAACAATAAGCATTGATACCATAAATCACATGATAAGATGAATTTCCCCCTATGCAACCCCTCACATTCATAGCGCACTACTATAAATCAAAAAAATGTATTGTAATAAATGAATAAATAAAAATCATAATAAGAACATATGAGAATTTTATGTATACCAAAAATCTAATAATAATATATAGTGGAAAGAATGATGATATCCTAGTACATGCACAATACAAAACCTAGGGGGTAAGGGGAATATAGAATTCCCATAGAACTTTGGTGGACATATAAACTAAGGTGTTAGCATGGAAATCCTAGAGATACCTCTTAAATTTTTGTTACTTCCACCATAACAAAGCATTTTTATGGGTTCAATAATATAAATATAGGTCACACAAGTGTTCATATAGGGGTGATGATTTTTAATTAGGGATCATCCCAAATATAACACCAACAAATTAATATGAATAAAATATAAAAATTGTGGAAAATAATAATTTAAAACAACCCAATAAAGAATAATCTCAATCCCAAGGGTATATTCTAAACCAAGATCTAATCATAGTTCACAACAAGATATTTATTAGTAAATTCACAGAATTAATCAATACAAACAGTAAATATATTAATATATACACTATAATATTCACATAATGTTTGATTCCATGACCTTAATATCAAATAAAATTAAGATATTTGTCCTCCTTTATTTCATACAATTGAAAATATCTATCATAGGCCATTCCCACTAGCTACACACCCATATCATAAGGAGAATCACTTTCCACCACTATGATTTGGAGTTATTAACAGGAAGGATATGGATAAAAAATTGATTGGGAAATGTAGACTCAAAAACAAAATCCTAATATATTATCACATATATACTAAGGTTTAACCTTCTACCTCCACTAACATTTCCTAGTGGGGAGAGGATAGTGCTAATTTGGGTAGTCTTCCTAGAGACTATCCAATTAAATGTTCGATTGTACCTGACCACGATCATAGGTGGTTTATAAAAATAATCAAACCTCAAATACCTTATTAGAATAATCATTTTATTTCATTAAATCATCTAAACCTATAACTATCTCAGTCAACTATATCATGAGGTGAATCCTTTTGATCACCAAACTGTGTCTTAAGAGAACTGATTGCAAGGATCAATGGTGCTCCTGTGAAAAGTAAAATTTTATCAATACTCATTAGAATAACTATATTATTATATATTTTGGTTTATGTCTAATTATATAATCCAATGTTACTATGAGGGAAATTTTATCTTAATCCTTGACCCACTAGTAAAAGAAGTGAAACAATGGAAGTCGTGTTAGTAGAAATATCTAAATATATACCCATAAATAATTGATTTCAATGTGGATCATTAGATATGTATAAAAGTAAATGAAATTACTCTTCCCATAATCTTAAATTTAATTATAAAAAATTGATAAAGGAATTTCATTTGAAATTTTCTATCCACACTGACATATTTTGAGTCTTGTTTGTAATAAAAATCAAAACAATAAGGAGAAATAAAAAACACTAGTTGAATAAATCATCATTATAATGTCCACTTATTGTATGTCAATCGATATATTCTAATCCTTATCGATAATAAATTTAAAAAATTAATATACATCTAATGAATAAGTTGAATGCCCCATCAAATCATTGGTGTCAACTAGAATGTCAATAGAGTATCAAAACCTTAAACATAGAACTGTAACACATTTCTTTTCATTGAGGTCCATTATTTTCAATGATATTTAAATAATGGGTTCTTTCAATATACAATGACTAATAGTATCACCAAATCATAATGTGTGGAACCACCAAAAAATCAATTAGGATTCAATTTATGGCATCACATACATATATTAACCATATAAGGCCATCAATGAGATTTACAAAAAATGTGATAGACCAATATTGTAAATATGAAACATTTATTAATGAATATCTAAAAATAATAATATAATTATAAAATTACACTTATAACTTCTACTAATTCACTTTAGAGGCCTTAAGAATAAAAAATAATAGAAAAAATGAAAATTCTTACTATATCATGATTTTATAGGCCCTATAGACCACTACAGGATAGTTGGTAATATAAGAAGCTTATGAAATCCACTAAATCTTTGGTGTGGGGTTAAATTAAATTCAATAGCCTTTAACTAAACACCTAAAAACTCTATTTTCTACCCCCTAATCTATCAAAACCAATTAAAACCAATAAATCACCTAAATAAGACTATATTTGTCCTAAGAATGAATTTATAACTAAATTTCACCCAAATTTAAAGGAAACCACACCAAATTTCATAGAATTTGTGAATAATATATTAAAAGAGATTACCTTTGAACGTTAATGGGGAGGACGAAATACAAAGTGAAATGAAAAAATCTGATTACCTTTGAGTGTTAACGGGGAGGACAGAAGCTGAAGGGGAATGGATTAATTGGAATGAATATGAGTAGAGGTAGGGTTTTGGATTTGAGTGGGATGAGTATGATGTATTATAGAGGAATCAAGGGGTAATAGGGTTGGTAGGGAAAAGGAGGGTTGGAAGTGGATGATCTCGATGGATAATTGGGGGAGAAGGTTTGAGGGGGGAGATGACAGTTTGTAGGGGGGAGTAGTGATTGAAGAGTAGGTGTGAGCGGTGGATTCTAAGGCTAGGGATGGAAGTAGGGGAGCCACGAGTGGTGGTGAGCCACGAGCGGAGGTGATCCACGAGCGACGTCGAGCCATGACCAGTGGCGACTGGTGCTGCTAGTCAAGATGGGAGGAGGGGTGGAGGGGAGCGATGCTGTCAGGATGTGAGAAGGGAGAATAAGGTGTAGTCAAGATCAGGATGGGAGGAGGTGAGCAGTGATAAGTGGTGAGTATCAAGTGGCATTGCTAGTCAATATGGGAGGAGGGGAGGAGGGGAGTGTGAGGGGGAATCAGGATGGGAGAAGGGGGAGTCAGGATCAAAGAAGGGGAGGCGAGGGGAACAGGGGATTTATGGATGAATATTACAGTGGGTTTTAGCAAACCGTTGGGATAAACTATCCTATAAAAATAGTTATAGAAAAATGTTGGCATAGGATCATTGGGATAGCCCCTATTTCCAGTAGTGATGATACTTTAAAATAAATAATATTTCATTAAATGATATGAAACTCATAAAAATATAAATTTCATCCAAATAACTAGAATAAAGTTAAATATGTAATAAATGATCTATTTGGGTTTTTTGGAATTTTATAGTTACTATATTAACCCTAGTGTCCCTAAGATGAGACCTAGAGGAAGTCCACCGAAGAATATGTAATAGTTTTACCAATTCATTTAAGTTCATTTATTATTCTTCTTAATATTCCTATGTTGTTTCCATACTAAATTAATGAATCTATTATCATATATATACTTATATGTTATTATTATTATGGGACAACCACATTCCTTCTTTTATCCATCGTTATGAAAAAAAATATCACTATGTGTGCGTACGAATGACTTACCATATCCAAAATGTGGTGTAATCTATTTTTCATCACCAATCCATGTTTATGGGTATAATGATGAATATAATTGATATAAATTAAAAAATTTAAATGATTTTAATCCTTTATAATTAATATACCATCCAATTCTTTACTACTTTACCATTAAGTGAATGATATCATCACTCGTACGATCTACCATCTCTACAACATTATGAGATTCATTATCCACATTAACCATTCAAGAATGATTATAAAAAATGTATATGATGAGTTAATATAATATTTATGATCTTAATATCATTTTGGATAAGAAAAAAATATATCCTATGCATAATAAATATAACTTACACAACAAAACAAACATAATAAAATGAAGTAGTTAACACCCAAAACAATGGTAATAATGAAATATTATTAACAAAATGATATAATAGGATCATATATGATATAATAAATATTTATATAGTTATGGTATTATTTAATAACATACTTTAACCATTATACATGTGGTAAACTCACCCTCAACTAAAGGAAAGTAAAAGTTAAGAGTAAATTTCGCAATCTCTTTATTATCTGGGATTTTTTATACAAAATTATTTATATATACATGTTTATCATCTATGTATATGTTTGTTAAAAATGTATTTAAAAATATACTTACTATTCTTCTAAATTTTTTAAATTTATATTTACACAAGTTTGACTTTTTATAAATTGTTTTGAAATGAATCATTTTATCATTCTTCAAACGAGGTACTTTATGACCATTTTGAAAAATATAGAAGAAATGTTTGATTTAACTTATACAACAAGAAAAAAACATCCTTTACAATCTTAAAATATTATTTTCACTGAAAATATTTTATTTTAAAATTGAATGTCCCTTTTAAAATAATTTCAATATAAAAGGGGTATTTCTCTCATGAAAATTTTAATGATTTTATTAGATTATTTTAATCTACATAAACTTTTGTTGTTGGATTTTACTCTTTATTATGGTTTATTTACTATTATATAATATAACATATTATATTTAAGGTTTTATGATATGTTTGAATATGGATGAGCTATTTTGATATAATTCATGGTTTATGGTTAATGTATTAACATTTAGTATGCTAGTTTTAATACAAATATTTATGTTAGTTTTGTTTCACCATTTTCATATAAGGAATTAATCGGACATAGTAAGTGATAGGTGGTGCCCAATATAGTCCCTCGATACTTTGATAGGTCTCATGAGACAAACTAGTTTGGGTTTTTGCCTATTTATGTATGGTTTCATGACCTAAGACTTGACGGTATGCTTATGATGTTCAACATTATGCATTCCATCATTATCATATTAGTTATAGATATTATTTGTGATTATTATACTTATAGAATATCTTTGGTTATTTTTTCTTGTTCATGTGAATATTTTATATGGTATTATTTATTATTTTCAAATTATTCTCAAGTCTATGTTTAAATGTATTGGGTTTTATCTATTCACCTTTCCATAATGATTGTGCTTGTTTATGATTAGCTTTTGATGTACAGTTATGCTTACTGAGCATCTGATATCACTCCTTTATTATGTTTTATGTTTCCTAGGATGATAAGATGTGTAATATATCTGATATAAAGGGTTAATCTAGGAGAAAAATAGTGTTCTCAAAAGAGTTTATTTATTGTTCTTTATATTTTAAAATGTAATGTAAGGTTTATGTATGTAATATGGTTTCCAAAACAAATAAACTACTTGGAAATTTGGGATTATAATCCTGTATCTATTCTAATGTAATAAATTGAGGCACCGGCTCCAGGATACCGGGGTTGCGGTCATTATAGAAATGGCCTACAAAGGATTGGCTTCCATGAATTAGCATCCAACTGCCTTCATCCTGCTAGTGATGTGTGAGAGATTTCAAAAATGTACATCATGTTTTCATTAAATTTTAGTTTGTGTAAAATCATTGGGATTATGTATAGGATCTATTTGGCATTAACATTTTTATAGATAACCAAATATAGGGCTTACTTGATTCTATCATTATCATTACCAACAGTGAGATGATTCACAATCTGTTTATTGTGGCAACTACTTAGATCATTAATTTCCTTTTTAAGGCTTCGAATGACATGTTTTTTTTATAACCAAAACCCCTCCATTAAATAATAAATGTATATTCATAGGGATGTTTAAAAATCTTTTGAAATTCCAACATCTTTTATGCATAACACCCTTTCTAATATAAAAATTTTAAAGATTTTGGGTGTGACTGAATGGTATAAAAACTTTTGATGTCAAAATCAATTTGACGGATTCCCCCAATCCCATTATAGATCAAAGTGAATATTTATAGTATGACATATAGCATTCCAAGACCCTATTCACGTGGAGGATTCATCTGTACCCATAGTTTATTCATTAAATTATGTGTCTATAATTACATTAGAATTTGAATTGAGTATGAAGACAAATTATGGGCCATTATCCATGACACTAGGCATGTTTTCTCTTGTAAACAAGATTACCTATGGATTGAATGAGAATCAATGACTGTGATTTATGCTCTGAAAGCTTGAATTATGAGTGTTACGTGTAATGTTATTCCACAATGGATTTTATGACTTTAGGATATTAGTCATCTCAATTTGGTTGTTTCACATGAAAGAGAGATGATAATAATGTTTTATAAACCCTGATGACATGTGAGATTATGGAAATGAGCTTGATGTTGTCCTTTTTGATCACTGAATTATATACTTATATGGTGGGTGCAGATATGCGGGGTGAGATTTGTTGGAATTCTCATGTATTATTCATGTTTTAAAGATTGAAAATACTATTTATTCTATAAACCATTTTAACTATATGTAATCTATCTCACATCAAATGCACAGTTGTTTAGTAAAAGCTATCCAAAGCTCTTAAGTGCTATACACCCAGTTTGGTTACTATACACTATCTTTTGATTCACTTTATAATGATTTTTATGACAAATGATTAAGTTTAATTAATTCCATAAATATCACTACTTAAGTCTGAATACAGATATTTTCCTAAGTATAAGACACAATGAACAAGACACCGTGAACAAGCAGACACCGTGAACAAGCATACACTGTGAAAAGCAGACACCGTGACAACCAAACACAGTGAACAAGACACTGTGAAGAAGACACTGTGAACAATACACCGCGAGCAAGACACTGTGAAAAAGAAACCATGAACAAGACACCATAACATCGAGACACCATGAACCAGACACCATGAACCAGATAATGTGACCACAAGACACCATGACCACAAGACACTGTGACCAATGTAGGCACCGTGTGAAGGAGAAAACGTTTCCATGACATACTGTGACACTGTTCTTTAATATGTTTTGTCATCTATCAATTTAATCTCTAATAGTCATATTTGATGATTTTAAATGTGTTTACATAATTAATATTTCTTTGTAGACATATCATCTGATAGTATGATGTATGAGGTGTAGAATGCATGCAACATGTCGCCTCAAACACGTGCACTCCAAGATAAAAGAGTAATGCGGCCCAGGAAAAATAAGAAGTGTGGAACGATACTAAAAAGTAGAACAAGATAGTGGCCATGAGCAAAAAAAAAGAATACACTTAGAGAATTATTAAAGAAATAATTGTATCATGCAACTGAACACTGCTGGAGAACACACAAAGCTCAAATTAATCCCAGAATCGAGAACATCTTCGTACTGTCAAACATCACGAAGAACACAAGCCGGATCTGTTTGACTTGCAACACTCTATTTTTTATACGAGGACTTGATTTCCATATCTACTTCATCTTAGATGTCCAGAGCTACAAAGACCAACATTCAGAGCATTTCTAAACCAATCTTGATATTTCTGATTTGTTGTGTATAATTTTACTATCTTTCGAGCAGTGTATGTATCTATATAACAACACACTCTGTCTCCTGCATAAAAATGAAGGATACAAGATATCCTTACTCAAATATATTTTTATATTTTTATACCCACCGATAAGTGTGGAAGAGGACCCTGTGTGGCCTGGTTGTTTGTTCCCATGAAGAACTGTGGAAGAGGTCCCTATGCGACATGGACAGTCCTGTGTACTGTTGTTTAACCCTGATCTCGGGTGTGGATCAAGTTTATTTATATAAACTTCTTGGTGGAAAGTGATCACCAAGTGGAGTGGATTAGGTCTCGGCTTGAGACTAAACCTCTTGTTTCATATCCGATGTGCTGCTTAATTTAGTCTTCTCTGTTTTACTTCTTTACTGTATAATTCAGAAATCACTAAATTCACTTTGATAGTTAATCTTGGAAAGAAGTCATAATTGTCTTATATTTGTAGAATAGATTAAAAAGTAATATCAATAACTAACATTAAGATTATTGATAACTAATCAATCTTCTAAGAAGTTGTTTAAATAGTCAAACTGTTATAACAGTATAACCTTGATTAACTGGGCTGTATTTAACCTTTTGGGGAAACATTTTTAAGAATATTTTTTTAACCAGAAATTTTTATTGATACTCAATTCACCCCCCTCTTGAGTAATATACTCCGAAGAACATTGAGATTCACTCTCGACAATGTAAAACCCTTTTTATGATAAAAAAGTTTTTTAAATTTTCATAATTAATTTTAGGATCAGGCTCACCTAGATCCTAAACCATTTGGAGTATATTGTATATTTTATGTACATATTGTATATTTATATATATTTTATATTGTATATGTTAAAATATAATTTTATATAATGAATATATTTTATATTTTATATTGTATAAAATATATAGAATATATATATTGTATACATTATATATTGTATGTATATGTTTTACATATATTGTATATTGTCTATATTGTATATATTTTATATCGTATATCTTATATGTTAACAACTATATATATATATATATTATTAAAGTTTTATATTTATTGAATATTTCATATATTCAAAATAATATATTATATATAATTTTATTATATTATAAATATATAATATATAATATATATATATATAAACAACAATATACACATAAACACCCACATATATATAAATTAATAATATATATGTTGTATATTGTATATATTAACAATAATATACTATATTTGTTGATAATACTATATATATATAGTATATAAACATATACGTTTATAATAGTATATATATATACAATATATGTTTATATATATATACTATATAGATTATATATATTAAAAATTTATTAACAATATATATTGTATTTAACATATTAATAATATACTTTTATTTATTATCATTAACAATAATATTATATATATATGTTTATAAAATGTTAATAATATCTCTGTGTATATAAATATTTATTATTTATCATTATTAAGAATACATATTAATAATAATATAATATAATATATGATTAATATATATATACCAATGGATATTAATAATATAATATATTAATGTATAATTAACAATATATATTAATAATATAATATATGAATAGTTATTTTGGGGTGATCGACATGGAAACTAGTGTTGAACTAATGATAGTTATTACATAAATATAGAGGGGAGGGAGAAGATGTGCAGGTGCAGGGAGGTGGGAGTCGTTGGGGCTGGTGAGGCTGATTGATAGTTATGAGGAGGCATGTGGGGTAGGGGTAGTGAGGTAAGGAGGTGGGTAGGGGCAAGTGAGGTGGTTTTGTTGGATGATGGGGTCAGAGGTGAGGAGGCGCGTAGGGGCGATCAGAAGGTGGCGGAACAGACAGAGCGGGGATGCAAGCTGGGGTTGGTAAGCTGGGGTCGGAGGTGGGGAGGTGTGTAGGGGGAGCTGTGGGGGTCACTAGCTAAGGAGGGGGAGAAGTGAGTAGGTTTGGTCAGAAGAGGGGAGGTGGGTGTGGGTGAGCAACATGGGGTAGGGCGTGGGTCACGAGATGGGGAGGGCAGAGGGAGAAGGTTTTTGGTGGTCGGTTGGTGTCACACCCCCGATGTTGTTTTGAGTTTTTATTCATTTATGTTTCGCTCTTCCATTTAATCCATAGCTTTTCTAGGTGTTTTCAAGGATAAATGGAAATTTTAGGGAGATAAAGGGTGGAATAAGGTTGGAACATGATTAGTAGGAATCGTTCCCCAACCCCTAAAACAATACATTCCTTGGAAGATGCACTGGGAATCTTAAATGGAAAGATGTACAACCGTACTATAACCCCCTAAAAAACATGTGACCTAGAATATGGAACTGTATAGACCGAATGGTTAGGCACATGGTTTCGAGACAGTGTTTCCTAAACCATATGGCCCCCACCTGTTTGTGTGAAGTCTCCCCATAGTTAATGCTTGGTCTAGTAAACTATGTGGCCAAACCGTATGGCCTACCAAGTTTTGAAAAAAAATTCAAAAAATACCCCCATATGTTAACCATTGTTCACCCCTCATTTCGCAGACCAAACATTTCCATTCATAATCACACCTCCCATATTCTCTACCTCTCTCTTCGTTTCAATCCTTTGGTGACTTGAGCATGGATCTTCAAGGAAACTCTTTTTATGTTCCACTACTTCCTTCTTATTGGTTTCTTTTACCATCTTATTTGGGTTTCCTTATCTCAGGTGTTTGTGGTGACCCAGATTGGGTTGAATATAATTTTATTTGTTTGGGTTTTTATGTTTGTGATGTATTATAGATTCGATAAGATATCCTCTTGTTTTGGTTTGTGGTTTCCAACCGGTTTGGGTAGATTCCAAAGTGAAAGTTAGGTGGATCCATGTTGGGATACTGTTTGATGATTTAAATTTTCTTCTTAGTATTTATAAAAATGATCTATAATGTTTATGTGTTCAAGTGGATGATTTTCAATAATTTATAGTGTGTTTTAAGTCCTTAAAATGGTTTATAACTTACAAAGATGGTTGGAAAAGGTATTTTCTATGATGAGTTTTTTAGGGAAAAGGGGGATAGTTATGGTCTACAAATGGAACAAAGAACATGGGAACCATAGGTATGTTGGAGGACATGCTAGTACATCTATCTTGGCAAGCATGTAGGGACTCATCCCAGAAACACTAGCATGATTACGATGCAAAAATTACTAAATGACGTGACATTGGATACTATTGTTTTCCTTTGGGTTTTCCCCAATGGATCATTCATGAGAAGGGATATTTATCTTTTTGGTCACATAGATAGAAATTTCCTAAAACCCAAAAAACCAAACTACATTAGGGTTTCTGATTGTTCTTATAAATAGTTTTTACATACTCTCGGTTACTCTTGCATATTTTACTTTATTTTTAAAGCTAAGTTAGGTTTTCAAACCAAATTGTTTACATTCCTTTAAAATTGGAACTTTTATTTTTATTATAATGGATAACCATGGAATACCTAGTTGGATCCTACTAGGAAGGTGAGATCACACCTTACATATACCCAATGGGAATTTGTAAACAACAATTTGTTTAGTTTAGGTAAAGGTAAGTCCTATTTGGGTGGTTGTGGATACTCTTGATATATGTTTTCTTTATTGGGGTATTAGATGGTGGTGGCATGATGGATGATGGTCCTCTTGTAATGAATAGTCTTGTGTTTCTTTTTTGGTCCCTGTCCACTTTTTGATCATTTCATTTTATTGGTTATAATTGTAAAGGCTTATTTGGATGTGAATATGCCTCTATTGTATAACATTGGTTTGGATGATGGTTGCGATGTTGTGTAAATGTTTCATTGTTTAATTTTATGTATATTAATTATTTTTCATTTTTGAAATGAATTCCCAATTGAGTTATTTGATTCATAGGCACTAGTTTCTAGCCCATTGGGGATAAGGAATTCTATCCAGGACATGTCATTGGTCGAGCCGGCTATCGGGATGAATGACAGCCCAAAACGGTTCCTAAAAAATTGGTATCAACTAAATTTTTTCTTTTCTTTGAGCCTTTTAATTTGGGAAGGACTGGATAGATAAGATATAGGACTATCGGGGAATTAGTTTCTGGTTATGTGTGAGGTGTCTTTCCAACACACCATGTGACAAGTCTTGGGTCACCTTGCGATGTTGAGGATTTTGATCGAAACCTCTTTAAGGTGTGATTCCATAATTATTTATTGGGCATGGTTATCATAGTAGCGTGGAGTGGATTAAATTTATGATTGAGGTGTTATGGTTTTTTATGATTTATGTGATTATTCTATCATGTTTATCGAATCTCTATTGGTTAATGTATTGATGATTTATCTATTTTCATTGTTTTGACTAGTGTAGTATCATGGCTCATTGGAGACTTCATGTACAATGATTATAAGAGGGTGGAGATAGTTCTTAAACACCAATTGAGCAGTGATTTTTTGAGGTAATGGTTCATGCTGTCCATGCCTTGGATTATTGGGTGAGATATGGTCCTCCTCTAAATAAGGATGTAATGTCCCGACCTGAGTGACCTCTAAGACGATATCCAGACCAGTGGGTCACATGGCCTTAGGTGAACCTCCCTGTATGCCAGAGACTGTCAGCTAGAAGTGAGCATGTAAGGAGGTGATAGTGGGGAAACTATACCCTCATATTAGAGTAACACAACGGTATAATAGATAGTAAATAATAGAAAAAAACAAAATCAGTAATAAATGAACAACATTGCAATGGAAGAATAATAATAATCATCTTAATAAATAAACTGAAGGCTAAATCCAATATACAATAGATTCATATATGTCATAAAAATGATAAATAAACTAAAATGATAGACAGACTATACAATATAGATTCAAAGAATAGAACAAAAATAAAATCCCCAAGGGTGATCTCCATGAGAATCTTGGGCTACAACTTGGCCCTTTACTTACAAATCCTAGGTACTAGCTAAAAAAATAAAAAAATCAACCATGTTCTTGCAAATATAAGATCTACATGGGTACCCCGGTGCAATGGTGTCCCGATAAGGGGGTGAGATAATAATCCCACTAGGTTCCCTCACAAGGTGTCTACAATTGAATCAATATGGTGTAATAAAAGAAAAATTAGTGCACATATATAAGTATAATGTTAAACAAGCAGTGCTGAATATATAAAAAACAACCTACCAAGGTGTTTAAGGGACACCTAGCAGATATACCTGCTTTGACTCAAAACTGAAATAAGTGTCTGATCATTTAGTATACATATAATGTAATACTATATATGTATATAATATAGTTTTATATTTCATCTGCCTATATGAACCAAGTGCATACTAATGCCTAATGGCCATATACCTTGAATACTAGTTTCTGGCTAGTCTGGGGTGTAACTCAGTCATCCATAACCAATCTGAACGAGCCTAAAATCTCAATCAATAGGTTACATTCCATACATCCCAATAGAGTGAGAGATTACATACTATAACACTTGGGTGGAAAGTGAGCCTCCATGGAAACACTCTAATCATTGTACATGGAACCTTATCCCAATGTCCACATAGTATCACTAGTGTGGGACATCATTCTCAATGCCCGATGTAAGTGAGAGTGATGCCTCCATGCTCAACAGAACCCTTACCATTGTACAGAACCTACATGAAGGCGTAATCATATTTATAGTAAGTGTCCATGAGTCAATTTTTACCATTACTTATATTTTCAATTTCATATAAAGGCATCATCATATTTATAATGCAATCCATGAGGAAATACCTATCATGATTTTCATTCAAGTAACCCATTATAATCAAGGGAATTCCATTTATAACAATTCAAATTTAGCATGAAATAAATTGTGTGGCCTTACACATTTCCTTTCACATTAACAGTTTAATACAATTCACATATGTCATTCTTATTAAATTATAACAAGAGGTGTGGTCATACCACCCTATTCAATTCCATTTAAAATATTCCATTTAACACATTCAAGTTGTGAAATCCATCATGAATAAGAAATTTATGTTAATACATTCCATTTAATTTAAAACACAGAAATTCATTTATCAAGGTTAAAAAGGGAACTTAAAAGGTGTCGTGGTCAAGAGGTAAAATGACTACAAGGGAAATTACCTCAATAAACTAGGCCAAGCACTTAGGAGGTTCCTTAGTTTATAAGTTATTTAGATAGGAGTGGCCACACCATGAACTTAGGAGGTTCCATGGTTAAATGAATGTTTATGTAGGAGAGGACCACTCCATTTATGTAGTTCATTATAAGAAATTCACAAAACATGCCTTATATCTAACAAACAAATGCATAAGAAAAACACCAATACAAAATGACCAAGCATGCATTAAATCACTAATAAAAATTTGTAATTTCAAAGGAAGCACACCTCATCCAAGGGATTTTATTATAAAAATATGACATTGTTTTTCACACAATTCATTAAGAATATTCTAACATCACTTTAAAAATTATACACATGATATACTAATGGTGAATTTAAAAAAAGCATGGAAAAACAATTATAAAGGATCAACATTTCATTTAAGGGGTTCCATAATCATTTAGGGTAGAACCTAGAAGGGTAAATTCCATTTTTTATCTAAGAAAAATGTTTATAAGGAATCCTGAGCATTTAATAATTTAATTATAAAAGTAAATTCACATCGGCACACCCAAGGGGTGTCCATAGTTGAGGGAATATTCCTCTAATTTTCTAAACAAGAATCATAAGGATTAAATATCAGTTCAATGATCAATTTGGTAAGAAAGAAACCATTATAAATAAATTCATGAAAAAGTTAGTGTGTGGTGCAATGACACTATTTATAAATGATGAAAAAATTATGGAAAAATTCATAGACCACCTACCTCATACTTTGGACAACCTACTCATCCAGTCTCAAGATCTGATTTGAAGCATCATGGAAGAGATCTAAAAAATGGACATTTTTCCAAAAAATATATAAATTGTGCTCGCACCAAAATAGAATATCATATGGAACAATGAACTAGGAATAGATTAGAGAGGATCCAAGACCAATGTATATCTATAGAGACCGATGACGAATGATTCAGATGATCGGTAGAGGGGTTATCTTGAAGCATGTCTTCAAGAGGAGGAGAATCCAAAGGTGCCATGGGGAGAGCATCATGTGGCTAGAGGAGATGAAGAAAGAAGAGAAACATGGAAAATAAATAAAGGATTCCTTATGAGAGATACGGTAATTCCACCCTGTAACACCCCGAGATTTTATGAAAAATATTATTTTAATTAATGTCTTGTGTTGTACGCTACACCAAAAGGAGCTTGCACAACACGCATCCTTGACTTGCCTTTCATTACACGCAATCACGACCTTCCTCGATAGCGTGTGTAGTACGCAATACCGAGTTTCACTAAACAACGATATGCTATTAAAATATTATTAAAACTAGCCGTTATGAATAGTAATAACCACATTTTAAAATTTTAGAAATTTTATCTCTCAAAATGGACTTTATTTTTTGATTCGGAGTAGCGAATTTAGCCTAAGGTGAAATTTTGGTACTTTTCGGATAACTTTCACATTCTAATGAATAGTGAAAATTACTAAATTTTAATTAAAAACAACTTTTTTAATCAAAATAATTAATAGTGATAAATTATTAATTTTAGTGGTTTTAAAGTATATTTAGAATATATTTTTACAATTTAATACAATTTTGGTCATTGGATGTAATTTCACATTTAAACTAGTTATAAACAAGTGTCAATCTTTTGATAGTTATTATCTCTTAAAAACACGCCATTTGTTTTGACGACATGAATTAATTTTTAAATTAGTTAATGTAACTGATATGTTTTGAATTTGGTAAAATAGACATCATTTTTGAATTCATAATATCAAATATAGCTTAGGCCTAATTTTTGGTATTTTTCTGGAAACTTTCATTTTTTGATGAATAGTGAAACCACTAAGTGGTAGTTAAAAAAAATGAATTTTTCATAAAACTTAATTTTACCGCTTCTGTGAGTGGAATTTCAAAAATCCGAGAGACACGGTTAATGTCAATAAGTAAAATGTGGTTCAATGAGATGAAAATAATTTTTGATGAATAGTAACTTTTTACTTTTTTTTACCACGGTTAAAAGTATATTGGGTAATTAAGGGTAAAAATGATATTAATATTACCCTAACACATGTCCTAATTCTATTGGACAAGTGTAATTCGACCAAAAACAAAATTAGGAATAAAATATTACCATTTAGGCCCACTTGGATTAGATTCGGACATTTATTATTAATTTATTTAAAGAAGGGTTAAAATAGTTAAAATCAAAGTTTAATAAGTAAATCATTTTTAATATGGGGTTATACATAAGATAAATTAGACTATAAATATTCATTAGAAAGATAAAAATATTTCCTACATAATGGTATTTTATTTGTAATTTTTAGACATTAAATAATTTAATTTATTTATGAAACAACGATGATGCAGTAATTATCTTATTAATGAAATATTGACATAATTGATGTTATAAATACCCAAATAAATGTAATTTGAGACTTTTTATGAATTAAAATACTTTTCTAGGTTAATATGACATGTTAGTATTGATTTAATTAACTTTTTTAGAACTTAACATTCTGTTATGAGTTTCACAAAAATCAATTACTAAATAGTGTCAAAATTGACATAAAATAGTTTTTAAAACAAATATTATATTATTAATTGTTATTTTATTTTTAAAAATCTATGGTTCGGCCAAATTACTTAGATAAGGTTATATATATTAATAATAAACAACTTGGGGTTCTTTTGGCTTGATATAGTAAGTTTATTAACCTTATAGTGTAAGAAAACAAAAAGACACGGTAAAAGTTAAATTATTTAACTTAGAGTTAAATCTAATTGATAAGGTTAAAATAATTACCTAAACTTGTCTAAATCCTATTGTATGAGAGGATTTCGACCCATCCCCACTTTATCTTAGAAATAAGAGCCTTTAAAACCATTATAAACCGAATTTGACCTTAATATAAAATAATATTTTGAGATTTTCCTAAGGTGCCCCTCTCCTCCCTTATAAAAGGGAACCTCCTCCCTCTCCTCCTCACACCAATTTGAGCATTAAAGCTCGGACAACCCCTGCCAAAATCTCTTCTCCACTTCCCTAGTATCATCCTAGAGGTCCTGGTCTTCTTCAAAGACCATCCTTAGTTCTTTAACTGGAGGTTAAGTGAAGGCGCGTCAAAAAGAGGTAATATCCATTACCGACCATTTTCAATTTCTTTCTTCTTCAACTTCTTCTTCTTTAGTTGTTTAATGATAAAGTAATAACATAAGTATTTATTATATACTTATATGTTATTATAAATATGAAACAACTCTAATTAACCTTCTATCCATCCTACGGAAAAAGGAAATCACCGCGCGTGCGTACGTACGGAATACCATCTCCACGCAGTGGTGTAATCTATTTTCCACCACCACCTTACTTGGATGGGTATAATGGTGTAAATAATAACTATATATGATTAATTTAAATTTATATTGATTCTGAAATAGTATTCATACACTCCAATACAGTCCCACGATCATGAGAACGATATCATCGCTCGTGCGTACGTACGGACTACCGTCTCCACGACGCGATGAGATTCATTCTCCACTTTAACCATTCATGACTGATTATAAAGTATATATACTAAGTAATCATGAAATATATGACATAATAATGATACTGGATTTATGTGTATATATATGTATGTCATCTACTTAATTCCATTCAACTCAATAAGGAAACGAAAACAGCGTTCATGCGTACGTACGGCCTACCGTCTCCATGAATGGTGTATTTTTTTTCCATTTACTGATCTATTATATATATGTATATTCTGAATATATATTATATATGAATCATGTTTTATATTTTGGAATTAAGTAATCATGATCTAAGTAATCATATGAATAATTACAAGTCAAAACACGGATGAAAAATGAAACGATTTTACCCAAAACACTCTTTAACATGGAATTTACAAAAGAACGGTTAATATATAGTCATAAGGGAACCATATATGATATCATAATAATGAGTATGATTCTGGAATAAGTCAATGACATTATTTAAATCATTATACAGGAGGTTCGGACACTTAAAAAGCAAATCAGACCTAAGGTAAGGGAAAATATCACAATCTCATTTTTATCCGAGATTGTTTATACTTTGGCATTTACTGGGGTGTCTTTTATCATCCACATCCATGTTTCCTCAATATATAATATTATTTCCATTCAACTACAATTGTTTAAATACTATTTTACCCGTTCAGTTAGTTTTTAGTAAAAGATATGAAATGAATCTTTTGTCGTTTTTCGTACGAGGTACTTTTTGACTTTTCCGACAAAAGTATGAGAAGAATGTTTTTTTAACTTATACGGAATGAATGTATTTTTAAAACATTATTTCCAAGAAGCTTCCTTTACAGGTTTTCATGTTTATTTTTAATCAACTTCTTTTAAAATTGTATGAAAGGAAAAGTGTTTTTGAAGTAGAAAGGATATTTTCCTCAAGAATGGAGTTCAAGTGTTTTATCAAAATTATTTTCCATATAAGATAATAAAAGGGTTCTGTTTTTATCCCTATTATTACATTGATTTGATTATGTTTTGATGGGATTATTTTTATGAATTCCTTTATCTTATATGAATTGTTTTATGATGTCACGATGTTTAAGAATCCCATTTTTATTACATGGGTTATTCTATGATGTATGGTTTATGATTTTGTGGCACACATAAGAATGGTATCATTATGAGATGGGTGGGACCTATATCTCCCTCCAATGCATTGGGTACAGATTTTATATCTCATGAGATAGACATGGCTGGAACGGTAGGTTATACCGTTTCAGTGAAACAGGACTGAAACGAGGAATGAACTCGGTTCAGAAAGGGACTTTGTCCACTAAGATAGTCTTGGAAATGAGTCTTGACTAACAAGAAATGATTCTCTATGATTATGTGTGTATGACACAAAGTTTCATGTTTTAAGTTATGATTATTGGGATTTCATTTCACTACTATGATTTATCCCATGTTATGAAATTATGCTCTCTTTTGCAGGTTAAGATTTCCAAAATGTTATGTTCTTATGAATATGATGTGATTGATATTTCTTTTGTTTACCCTTACTGAGAATTTGAGCTCACCCTTTTATGTTTTATTTTTCCCAGGATATAAAGAAAGGTTTTAGGTAAAAAAAAGGAAGATCTTTATGGGAGATTTTGAAGATCTTTCACCACGATTAGAAGATTATATTCCGAGTTTCCAAAGACACTAAACTATTACGGTCCTTGTGTGTTTATTTTTGTTATGTACTAAGTATTCCATGAAAGTAATGTAATGTATATGTACGTTAAGCTTCGGGTCTCTACAGTTGGTATCAGAGGCAAAGGAGGTAGGAATGTATCCGATCCTTGGGAACTCTCACATGTGAGCATTGGACGGAGCATGGCTCTCCGCCCAAGGGCTTCATGAGGAATTGGCTGCCACTGGGGATGGTGGTGTGTCCCGCCCAAGGGGTGTAGCCACCCATGGAGTGCCCTGATAGGTATCAATTATAGTCCACTGGAAGTAATTCCTGACCGTTACAGTTGGTATCAGAGGAAAGTTTTAGTCAACCTTTGGAAACTAGGATACGAGAACTTTAGTGAGATCCATAGAGATATTTCTAAGGTATGTCTAGGGATGTCCCTAAGGTTAAGTATACGTATAGGTTATAGTCCTAGAATTTTGCTAAAGATCATATAATTAAACCTAAGATGTTATATATTGAAGTTACACCCCCTTTATTATGATTTTTGCCTCTCACACTATTCTTTTTGGGTTTTAGAAAATGGATGGAAACAAGATGATTCACGATAATGGAGGATATGACGGACAATGGAATGATATTCTTCATGAGAAACCAAATGAAATGGGATTTGGAAGTCCAAACAACATTATTATGCCGAATCAGCAATCTCATAATATGATCAATAAAGTAAAATTTGTTAAGTTTCCTGACTCGACTAATAAGAGAAAGATGGAGTTTCATGATGATCATAGAGGAAAGAAAGTTCAATTTCCCCTATGTAAATCATGTGGGAAGAGGCATCAAGGAGAATGTTTGAAAGGAACTGGAAGATGCTTTGGGTGTGGAAAAGAAGGACACAAAGCCAGTAAGTGAAAAGGAAAAGGTTCAGTTAATACCAGGGATGAGGATAATGGTATTGCTACGACATCAACAATGGTTAAATGTTTTAAATGTGGAATGTACGGGCATTATGAAAACCAATGCCCTAAGAGAAAGTCTCATGAAGAGAATCAGTATGGTCGTATGGGTAGTATTTATATTGATGATGATGAAGAGACTAAAAATGATATGTGAGATGAAATAATTGTTGAAGCTCGGTCAATGGTTTAAGAATGTAGTGGAATGATTACATGTTTATCATGTGTACTGTTGTATAAGTAATCTCATGGTACTATGAAATAAAGATACATCTAAGGATTGTTACAATGTTGCCTTTCTTTGAGTTTTCAAAGTGTTTGATTAATGGTACCAGTATCCATGAAAGGTTATTCAGATATTTTTGGAATGTAGATGATATGCACATAATGAAGTGATAAGGAGAAAATTAAATGTTTGATAGTATTCATGAGCTCATGACTGATATAAGGAAGGTTATATCATGGTTTGAGTATATAGAATTTTTGGATTTTGGTATGTGGAAAGAGTTAACTTTTGACAGCATTCATGTTTTCACTAAGGTTTAATGGGTATTCATTTTTCAAGAGAATACATCATTAAGGTATTCACATGATTGGAATGTGACCAATAAGATATATGGGGGATAAATGATGGTATTCACATGCTTGGTTGACGACATTTCAAGTAATCATTTTCTTTATACTATGAGCTTGGACCGAAGTATTTTAGATATGCCTAAAGATTGGAATGGATTATGTTGGACATAAGTTAGTATTGTTTAAGGATAAAACTTTTTTGATATTATTGATGGGATGTTATAGTAATATAGCTTTAGAAAAAGGACAACCTGCAGGATGGGCGACAGCCCATCGCGTCAGACAAGGCTGTGGGAATCGAACCCACAACCGAAGTGTGACTGGCCTTTATCACCTACCACTGGCCTAAATGAAGTCCCTGTTTAGTAGAAACTAGTTTTATTATATTAAGCAGTATGATATATGAAGTATAAGTCCATTTTAGGAACTATATATGATTAATCTCACTATAGATGGACTTATGTATTTTTTGATAACTTTTCTAACCTTTTGTTTGAGACAGATGGAATGACCCATCATTCTATCACATGATCTGCTAACACATCACGAATGACAAATTCAACTTCATTTCTTTAAGAGATGAAGTGGAAATTGTCCAAAGAACGACAAATGGTGAGACTATACCAAAATCACGAAAGTATTTCTTCTAATTCCAATTTCATCAACTTTAGGGAAACGATCTTGAAAACAAAAAATGTTGTCCTAGTGCTCTTATATCTGATGAATCAGATGGTACCTTAGATCGTCACAAATTTATGGCTTTGTGATTGCTGGCTTTTCCATAGCCATGTTCTCTACCACTCTCCATCAGAACATGATGGTTAGATTTCTCTTCCATATCCATATTTTCACCTATGTGGAAACCTAGTGATTAGTTTATTTGGGTAACCATTACATTTCATATTTTTGTTTTTAAAGATTTGTTTTGGAATTCCTTTTTACAATGTGGGTTTCTATCAAAGAAACTTTCAAATAGTAAACCATTTATAACCCCGACATATTTCGAGGGCGAAATTCATTTTAAGGGGGGTAGAATGTAACACCCCGAGATTTTATGAAAAATATTCTTTTCATTAATGTCTTGGGTTGTACGCTACACCAAAAGGAGCTTGCACAACACGCATCCTTGACTTTACTTTCATTACACGCAATCACGACCTTCCTCGATAGCGTGTGTAGTACGCAATACCGAGTTTCACTAAACAACGATATGCTATTAAAATATTATTAAAACTAGCCGTTATGAATAGTAATAACCACCTTTTAAAATTTTAGAAATTTTATCTCTCAAAATGGACTTTATTTTTTGATTCGGAGTATCGAATTTAGCCTAAGGTGAAATTTTGGTACTTTTCGGATAACTTTCATATTCTAATGAATAGTGAAAATTACTAAATTTTGTTTAAAAACAACTTTTTTAATCGAAATAATTAATAGTGATAAATTATTAATTTGAGTGGTTTTAAAGTATATTTAGAATATATTTTTACAATTTAATACAATGTTGGTCATTGGATGTAGTTTCACATTTAAACTAGTTATAAATAAGTGTCAATCTTTTGATAGTTATTATCTCTTAAAAACACACCATTTGTTTTGACGATGGGAATTAATTTTTAAATTAGTTAATGTAACTGATATGTTTTGAATTTGGTAAAATAGACATCATTTTTGAATTCATAATATCAAAAATAGATTAGGCCTAATTTTTGGTATTTTTCTGGAAACTTTCATTTTTTGATGAATAGTGAAACCACTAAGTGGTAGTTAAAAAAATGAATTTTTCATAAAAATTAATTTTACCGCTTCTGTGAGTGGAATTTCAAAAATCCGAGAGACACGGTTAATTTCAGTAAGTAAAATGTGGTTCAATGAGATGAAAATAATTTTTGGTGAATAGTAACTTTTTACTTTTTTTACCATGGTTAAAAGTAAATAGGGTAATTAAGGGTAAAAATGATATTACTATTACCCTAACACATGTCCTAATTCTATTGGACAAGTTTAATTCGACCAAAAACAACCTTAGGAATAAAATATGACCATTTAGGCCCACTTGGATTAGATTAGGACATTTATTATTAATTTATTTAAAGAAGGGTTAAAATAGTTAAAATCAACGTTTAATAAGTAAATCATTTTTAATATGGGGTTATACATAAGATAAATTAGACTATAAATATTAATTAGAAAGATAAAAATATTTTCTACATAATGGTATTTTATTTGTAATTTTTAGACATTAAATAATTTAATTTATTTATGACACAACAATGATGCAGTAATTATCTTATTAATGAAATATTGACATAATTGATGTTATAAATACACAAATAAATGTAATTTGAGACTTTTTATGAATTAAACTAATTTTCTAGGTTACTATGACATGTTAGTATTGATTTAATTAACTTTTTTCTAACTTATCATTCTGTTATAAGTTTCACAAAAATCAATTACTAAATAGTGTCAAAATTGACATAAAATAGTTTTTAAAACAAATATTATATTATTAATTGTTATTTTATTTCTAAAAATCTAAGGTTCGGCAAAATGACTTATATAAGGTCATATATATTAATAATAAACAACTTGGGGTTCGTTTGGCTTGATATAGTAAGTTTATTAACCTTATAGTGTAAGAAAACAAAAAGACACGGTAAAAGTTAAATTATTTAACTTAGAGTTAAATCTAATTGATAAAGTTAAAATAATAACCAAAACTTGTCTAAATCCTATTTTATGAGAGGATTTCGACCCATCCCCACTTTAGCTTCGAAATAAGACCCTTTGGAACCATTATAAACCGAATTTGACCTTAATATAAAATAATATTTTGAGATTTTCCTAAGGTGCCCCTCTCCTCCCTTATAAAAGGGAACCTCCTCCCTCTCCTCCTCACACCAATTTGAGCATTCAATCTCGGCCAAACCCTGACAAAATCTCTTCTCCACTTCCCTAGTATTATCCTAGAGGTCCTGGTCTTCTTCAAAGACCATCCTTAGTTCTTTAACTGGAGGTTAAGTGAAGGCGCGTCAAAAAGAGGTAATATCCATTACCGATCTTTTTCAATTTCTTTCTTCTTAAACTTATTCTTATTTAGTTGTTTCATGATAAAGTAATAACATCATTATTTCTTATATACTGATATGTTATTATAAATATGAAACAACTCTAATTAACCTTCTATCCATCCTACGGAAAAAGGAAATCACCGCGCGTGCGTACGTACGGAATACCGTCTCCACGCCGTGGTGTAATCTATTTTCCACCACCACCTTACTTGGATGGGTATAATGGTGTAAATAATAACTATATATGATTAATTTATAGTGATATTGATTCTGAAATAGTATACATACACTCCAATACAGTCCCACGATCATGATAACGATATCATCGCTTGTGCGTACGTACGGACTACCGTTTCTACGACGCGATGAGATTCATTCTCCACTTTAACCATTCATGAATGATTATAAATTATATATAATAAGTAATCATGAAATATATGACATAATAATGATACTATATTTATGTCTATATATATGTATGTCATCTACTTAATTCCATTCAACTCAATAAAGAAACGAAAACAGTGTTCATGCGTACGTACGGCCTACCGTCTCCATGAACGGTGTATTTCTTTCCATTTACTGATCTATTATATATATGTATATTCTAAATATATATTATATATAAATCATGTTTTATATTCTGGAATTAAGTAATCATGATCTAAGTAATCATATGAATAATTACAAGTCAAAACACGGACGAAAAATGAAACGATTTTACCCAAAACACTCTTTAACATGGAATTTACAAAAGAACGGTTAATATAAAGTCATAAGTGAACCATATATGATATCATAATAATGATTATGATTCTGGAATAAGTCAATGACATTATTTAAATCATTATACAGGAGGTTCGGACACTTACAAACCAAATCGGACCTAAGGTAAGGGAAAATATCACAATCTCATTTTTATCCGAGATTGTTTATACTTTGGCATTTACTGGGGTGTATTTTATCATCCACATCCATGTTTCCTCAATATGTAATATTATTTCCATTAACATACAATTTTTTAAATCCTATTTTTCCCTTCGGTGAGTTTTTAGTAAAAGATATGAAAGAAATCTTTTGTCGTTTTTCGTACGAGGTACTTTTTGACTTTTCCGACAAAAGTATGAGAAGAATGTTTTTTTAACTTATACGGCATGAATGGATTTTTAAAACATTATTTCCAAGAATATTCCTTTAAAAGTTTTAAAGTTTATTTTTAATCAACTTCTTTTAAAATTGTATGAAAGGAAAAGTGTTTTTGAAGTAGAAAGGATATTTTCCTCAAGAATGGAGTTCAAGTGTTTTATCAAAATTATTTTCCATCTAAGATAATAAAAGGGTTCTGTTTTTATCCCTATTATTACATTGATTTGATTATGTTGTGATGGGATTATTTTTATTAATTCCTTTATCTTATATGAATTGTTTTTTTATTTCATGATGTTTAAGAATCCCATTTTTATTACATGGGTTATTCTATGATGTATGGTTTATGATTTTGTGGCACACATAAGAATGATATCATTATGAGACGGGTGGGACCTATATCTCCCTCCAATTCATTGGGTAAAGATTTTATATCTCATGAGATAGACATGGCTGGAATGGTAGGTTATACCGGTTCAGTGAAACAGGACTGAAACGAGGAATGAACTCGGTTCAGAAAGGGACTTTGTCCACTAAGATAGTCTTGGAAACGAGTCTTGACTAAAAAGAAATGATTCTCTATGATTATGTGTGTATGACACAAAGTTTCATGTTTTAAGTTATGATTATTGGGATTTCATTTCACTACTATGATTTATCCCATGTTATGAAATTATGCTCTCTTTTGCAGGTTAAGATTTCCAAAATGTTATGTTCTTATGAATATGATGTGATTGATATTTCTTTTGTTTACCCTTACTGAGCATTTGAGATCACCCTTTTATGTTTTCTTTTCCCCAGGATATAAAGAAAGGTTTTAGGTTAAAAAAAAGGAAGATCTTTATGAGAGATTTTGAAGATCTTTCACCACGATTAGAAGATTATATTCCGAGTTTCCAAAGACACTAAACTATTACGGTCCTTGTGTGTGTATTTTTGTTATGTACTAAGTATTCCCCAAAACTAATGTAATGTATATGTACATTAAGATTCGGGTCTCTACAGTTGGTATCAGAGGCAAAGTAGGTAGGAATGTATCCGATCCTTGGGAACTCTCACATGTGAGCATTAGACGAAGCATGGCTCTCCGCCCAAGGGCTTCATGAGGAAATGGCTGCCACTGGGGATGGTGGTGTGTCCCACCCAGGGGGTGTAGCCGCCCATGGAGTGCCCTGATAGGTATCAATTATAGTCAAATGGAATTAATTCTTGACCATTACACACCCTCAAGATATCACACCACACTATTTGTGTTGTACAGTTACCCTAATCATGCGCCAACCGTGTGACACCCATTTCTTAAGAAATCACATCACACTATTTTTTTGTATGGTTACCCTAATAGTGTGCCAACCGTGTGGGTCATAGTGATATTTTAATTCCTAAGGGGAATTACCCGTGCAGTCCAGGTGCATGGTTTAGGCATACTGTGTGCTGCCCATGCATGGAATATCTACTACATTGTTGTAGCTTCATGGTTTTCTACTGAGGGGCCGCATGGTTTCATACAAACCATGCACCTTATAATGACCCTCCAAACATTTTATTTTTGAAAATCGTCACTCTCAAAACTCTACAAAACAACCGGGAAACCTCTTGGGCCTTAACCCAAGTCTAAAAACAACATAGTGAAGTGTTCCAACTATCAAAATTACATTCTGAAGCTCAGTCTTGAAAACAGCTTGTCCATTAAATGCCAAAGTTAAAATTCCTTTGGATTTTATCCGGTTAAAAAACACGGGTCATTACAACCTCACCACCATAGAACTTCTCATCCCTAATAAGCCTTCACACAAATTTTATTTTTATTATTAATAGGAAGGAAGGAAATACACAAATCAAGGAAAAAGACCGGTTCTATGGCATGAAGGGAAATAATCAAGGGGGGGTTTAAAGTGATGAAGACTGAGTGAATCGTCACTGATGATACTCACAAATTCTAGAGTAAGAGAGCCTAAGATTAAGTAAAAAAACTACGCATAAATAGAGGACCTCTTCACCGAAAAATCATCCACCTTATTTCCCTCTCTCTATGTGTGGAACAGGCTAATCTCATTGTTGATAAGATGCATGCATTTTCTAATCTAATATGTGATAGACCATGTAATGTTGGTAATGCCTTTTAAGGTGCTGAAAACAATCATAGAATCAATTTCCGCCTTTTCCACTTTAATGTTTTCCACCAAGTAGAATTGAAGAACTTTGATTAGAGCAGAGGCCTCCACCTGAAGTGAGTCCCTAGAGCCAAAATAGGAAGAGAAAGAAGAAACCATGAAACCTCTAAAGTCCCAAATAATACCACCCTTTCATAGCACCCATTAGACATGAACCATTTGTATTAAGCTTCAAACCATTTTTGGGGGCTCCCAACAAATATATCAATCTTGAGGCATTGGCCTTTGGACACCATCATGTAGTATCATTCCTGCTGAAGCATTACTTTCGACAATCCAAATTAATTTAAATAAACAAGTATAGTGAAAGTAAGGGATAAATCCAAAAGGAAAGGGGGTTATTGTGTTTTGTTTTTCTAGTTTTTGATTAATTCAGTTATGTTTTCTGAAATTTAGATTTGATTTTTGTGTTTTAATAACAAGGTTATTTAATTTTAATTACTTTAAAAAACTAATTTAAGATAAATAAAAATGTAGAAATTTGATTTTTGGTTAGAAATTAGAAGAACGCATTGGGGCTGTGGATTTTGAAGGTTGTTATAAAATCAATTTTCTTATGAGGTTGTGTTGTTCATAATAACTCACATCTCTGGGTTTTGAATGTAACAGAACCCCCTTGGTCTAGTGAGTTTTAATTAAATCAATAGAAATGAATTCATTGGTCTATAATTTGATTTCTCTTAATTTTATTAATGAAAACCCTTTTGAGATGATAAGCTCATCCAATGATCATGGGTGTTCTTAATCATAATCCCTCAGGAGATCTCTAGAAATATTGTTCTTGGTCTGATATGAGATTTCTAGCGATATATATATAAAGTATTATTAAGGAATTATGAGAGAAGAACGAATAAAATGATTACAATATCACAATTGATGAAATAAAACACATAATTGTCCACATCCCCAACACATAGGGGATTTATCTACTCAAGGAGTATTTAATAACTAAACTACTTACAATACCTAAATTCATCCTCATGAAAGCTTTAGAGAGAAGGTCATTGAGAAGGTAGAACATAATCACCTTCTCTTCACTCTTCTCTCCTTTTTATTTCTATCTCTTATTCTCTTTTTGGTTGTATCCGGAGTGATCCCAATTGGAATATCTTGGAATGAATGAATGTTGAATCACTCTCGAACTTGGAGGTCCTGCCTCCTATTTATAGGTTTTAGTAGTACACAGTGTGTACCAGAAAGTACACGGTGTGTACCCTAGTGAATGCGTTTTGGCTGTATTTTCTCCACTGGTAGGTGATGTAACATGCCGTCTTTGACTTGGAACATGATGCCTCCTAGTAGGTGGAAGTACACGACATGTAGTTCCACCATACATAGCATGTAATATCATTCATAGACCACCAAATGTGTCTAGAAGGGCCACTTGGTGTGTATATGGAAAGTACATGGCGTGTATGATTTGGTCAGCAACATAGGCATGTATCTAGCCTTCCCGATCCATGTCGTGGTAATAGTACATGGCATGTACAAAAAGTACACACCGTGTATATTTGATTTTTTGTTCTGTCCTTTCTTGATTTATGACTTTGAATGGAAAACACTTGAAAATCAACATAATCATCAATATAAATAATTTGATCCCCAAAATGATCGATATTTGGTGAAATAACGTTTTTAAGCTCATTAATATATATGAAAAAGTATACACAAATTGGGAATATCAAATTACCCCACACTTAGTCATTTGATTATCCTTAATAAAGATCTCAACATCAAATCAATAGAATCCATACTCTAAAAAGGGAATCATTTAACTAATTATAACTGTAAATAATATTTCCATAGTAGAAGATTTTAAAAGCCAGAAAACGTATTTTAAGTCCAAAGATATTCTAATCATGCCTCGTATATAATTTAATTAAAAATTTGCATCATCTTTCACCCACATTCTTTGACTTTTCATAAATAATCATGCCACTTGATGATTTACGTAACCAAAATTTACCACACTCATTATTCTAGAGTATTTAATCAGAGTTATTCTCAATCTTAAGTATATGCACTCTATCTATAGGATTTTAAGTGTTCTCTTTATCCATTTCAGAAATCAAATCACAAAAATCATGTTGAATTTCAATAAGTTTCAAATGTTTTTGAGGCTAAGGGTTGGTAGGTAATGATAAAAATTAATTGCAGAGGCTTTAAAAGGAGGTTGAATTCTTAAATAATAACGCATGATATTAAAAATAAATCTCAATGAAAATGAATACCCAATAAATATCTCTCAAAGGTATCATCATTATGTTATTCCCTTGATAACAAGGGCTCTTAAACCATCAATAATATGTAATAAAGAATTTGGTCCCCCATTTGCATTTTTAATTTTTTTTATAAATAGGGACCACTAAGAATACAATGAATAGTGGTTTGGGAAATGATTTAGCCCAAATGAACTAGTGATAAACTCCCCACACTTAAATTCATGGTTTCTTACCAACATATACAATGAATGGTCAAAAATACCACTCTAAATCTTAAGTGAATAATCACTAAAAATTATAAAATAATTACGGTAGGAAGGGAAAATAGGCTTGTAATGTAGCTTCCTATCAAGGCAGTTCATGGTTTCTAAGGGTTTACGAAGACCAGATATAGGGTAGGTCTCAAGGTCAAAGGGGCTGAAAAATAATAAAATTACTCAATCATTTTTAATGTGATTCAAAAATCATCATGTTATCAAGAAAAATATTATCAAGTCCTATTAGTTATTCATATCCCAATAATCTCTCAAGAAAAGAGGCTATAAGAAAGAATATGTCAAAAAGGCTTAGAGTACCTCTCAGGAATGGGAAAAATATAGGGGTCAATCGGGTCTTGACATGAGTAAAAATGATTAGTTCTAATAAATGTAAATGTACGAGGCTTTAGATCCATAATCAAACTATATATGTAATCATTTTAAAATAATTTAAAAATTGAAATAGTCATGTAACTTTTTAAAATTTCCTTTTATGTCTTTGTTATTTATAATTTATAATTAATCAAAAATTATCTACAAATTAAAATATTTCAACTATTAATGATGTATCCTAAATCAGTTTAAGGCAAAGACTAGTGTAATCAGAGACCCTCCCCCACACTTAATACACACATGGTCCCCCAAGTGCAATACCAAGGAAAAAGAGGGAATATGGGTAAATAACAGGCATAAGATAGGGGAATAAAGGGGAGAAGTAAACCCAAAGTAGAAAGGAAAAAAAACACTTAAAAATACACCCCTCATGGTGAATCGACAAAATGGGGAAGTAGTCAAAATAGAGATGCCCTAGTTTCTTCAATGTGGTCAAGGGAAGGAAAAAAATCAGCAGATACATACAACATCACATCCCAAGAAGAGCACAATAAAGATATATATAATGTAAATAAATATGTCCAAAAACTAGTCATTGGGTCACCTCAAAAGAGGCATCATCTTCTATAGAAAAATCTGGAAATGGCGAAGCAATCATAGTGGATACCGAAGGCATGGGCTCGTCACTCTGAGTGGTAGGCACAGTAGGCACCATAGGCTCAGTAGAGGAGGTAGCAGTCGGGCCAGTAGTAGATAGTAGAATGGAATATGTGGCCAGAGCTATTAGCGGAGGCTGTGCGGCAGAAGGCTGGGGAGAAAAGGGTTGTGCTGGAGCTGGAGAGGTTGTTGGTATTGAAAGGCCATGGTGGTGAAGAAGAAGCCCCAACAACTGCTCAATCCACCCAAGTGCCTATGCCATAACATCCTGACAGTGCTCCAACTCGGCTAGGAAGAGGGAAAAAGATTGATCGGATGAGGGTGTAGCTGGAGATTAGGAGGTGGAAGGCATAGAAGAAGAGGGTATGGTAGAAGAAGAAGGAAGGCTAGAATAATGGGGTAATGTGGGGAGGGAACATCTGTGGGTGGATTTAGTGGATCTTGGTTAGGAACACCAGCGAGAGCAGTTGGGTCATCCCTCACCCCTGAAGGAGCAGGGGCATCCTGCACAAGGCCATAGTTATCCCCTCAGTGCTCGACCAACCTCACGCAGATAAGCATGAGGAAGTCCATATGTTGGGGAGAACCCAAGTGGTCGTGAGGTAGTGACGACTCAAACCCCCCCAAATATTGTGCCAATCGGGTGGTATAGAATCCACCGTTTAGGTTTCCCCGACAGCCATGGATCATAGAATGAAAATAGAAAGCAGGAATATAGGGTAGGTCTGGGTAATCATTCCAGATGATATAAGTAAGAAGCTTCATGTACCGTTCAGAAAAAACACCCATATTCTCATGGGGAGGAAAAAGAGTGGCGCTGAAGCACCGGTGAAGGAAACGAAGAGGGGGGAAACAATGAGTGTGCTCTTCTGCGATGTGGGGGTGTACCTGTGGTCAGGACCAATATGCTCCAGCCACATCACAACAATATCAGAGCACTTGGGGTGGGTCAAGGTGGGGACATGAGGTGGGGTAGAAGGATGGGTATAGAAGCCACACCCTCGATCATAATAAGGGAAAAAGTTCATACTCCTAGCCGAAAAATAATTAGAGCAGTAGTGTCTATGGGCGTTTGATAGTATGTGGGCTTGTCAAACTCAAACGTATCCATGAACACCAAAAATAAATCTTAAAAACCAAGAGTGATGACTTGTAGTGTGTCCAACAGATGAGTATGGCCCAGAAGCTCCTCAATCTCCTACCATATGCCATGACACTGCGACATTGAAATATCAAAGAAGTAGCTGCTCAACTGGATAGTGCAGTAGGAAAAGTGCTGAAATCACTCCACCACAGGATGGCCCTCAGGAAAGATTAGGCATGGATGTGACAGAGGGAGGGCAGCAGCCGATGCAGGCGGTGGTGGAACGGCTGGTGCCAGATTAGTTATTCCCACCACTGAGGTAGAAGGTTGAGTAGTGGATACCTGAGTAGGCTTAGATGGCTGGTCAGGAGGTTGAGGTGTTGGCTCGCTCAAGTCCACCACTGGCATGTAGGGTAGTTCTGAGGGAAGAGAGCTGGAAGAAAGAGTAGCTGGCCCAGATCTGTCAACCACATTGGATAGGGTGGATGTTACTGCTAGAGGATCAATAGTAGAAGGTGACAAAGGAACTGCCGGATCGATAGATGTCGCAGATAGAGGCAGCATCCGAAGAGAAGGTTGAGCAACCAATGCTGGGGGCTGGAAAACTGGTAAATCCAAAACCATCCCATTGTAATGTCGAAGAAGAATCCAAAAGTGAGGAGTCCTCTCACCCTCAGCAATGGAATCATGTATCTTCTTATTAACATGATCTTTATTGGCCTTACCTTGAAGAATAAGAGAAAAGAAAATAAAATAAAATAAGAAAAGGAAGAAAAAGAAGAAAATGTGAGAAAACAAAAAATTCAAGAGAAAATAGCATCTTGATCCAGGGTACACATTGTGTAATGGGAGTTGTGTAAGAACCAATGTTCCCTGGATAGACACACCGTGATGGAATGTGTCAAGAAAAAATAAGGACACAACGTGTATCATAGTGTACACGCCGTGTAACTCAACATGGTGTGATGCCCATGTAAGGAGCCTAACATGGCTCGACGAGGGCTTGTAATCAGACCATAGACATGCCATATGGAAATGGATACATGAGGTGTATGTAAAAATGGTGTAAAAGGCATGTATACCATCCATACAGAGTCTTATGAAGGGTCAGAGGACACGACGTGTCCCGAAAAGACATGTCATGTATAGGCACATGAGAAGGGGCCGTGTCCTAGAGGAAATAGTCTGCACCAAAAGGCCAGGGGAGGCAGGGTGCACAGATTGTACCAAACGTACACGCCATGTACATACCAAATGGTGATAATGTTCCATGTGTGGCCATGTACAAGGTGTACACGACGTGTGTTCTTCATTTACCTCGTGTACTACGTAGGAATTCGAATGGTCATCCGATCAGGAAATCACCCTAAATGTGATGAAAACAATGAAATAAGAAGCTTAGAATGGTGTACCTAATGGGAGGATAACAATGTAGAAGAAATACAGAGGAAAATGCACTAAAATGGGGAATTCAGAGGCAGAGGGCGCAACGATGTCCAGAGGAAGAAAATGGGGAGGGAGGGGGGTTTCACGACACAGGCCCAGGCCTAGTAGGGTCCTGACCTTTATAGGTTTGGTACACAGCATGTACCAGGACCCACATGCTATCTATCACTATGTTTTTACAGAGGAATAATATAATATAATTATTATAGTAAAATATATAATAATTAATATTAATAATTAGAATAAAAAAGAAATAAATATATTTATTTACTAAAAATAGATCTTTACATGTAATGTATCGGGAAACACTCTCCATGTGTTCTAAAATTAGAAAAAGAGAACTACAACCTTTGGTCTGGTTCTTGGGGCGTGATTCAACCTGGCGATCGACTGTTCTAAAGGTAAGCCCTTAACCAATAGAGAAAATGTTGTAGTGTTTCCCATTTATAATTAATTTTATTATTTAATGTAAAGGTATAATTCTACATGAGATGAAGAAAATGCATGGTGTGTGGTTTTAATTTGAATAAAAGGGATGAAGTAGGGAGATTAGCCGAGTTCGAACTCGGGTCTTTTAAATCCAGGCTCGAGACTTTTCTAATCTACCAACTTCACCCACATGTATTTTTTTTTCTGAAAATAGTTTTAATTATTTAATGAAAACATGGATCACATGATGTATATAGAAATTCACACTGTGTGGTTTTAATAAAATAAAAAATGATGGAAATGGGTCGGTTGTTAGGATTATAACCTGGGTCTTTTGGAACTGGTTTACAATCCTGGCTAGTCGGTCCATCCCCATCATGGTTTTTTTTATTTATAAAAACATTTATATTATTCTGAAAATACCACACACATCGTTTAGTTAAACACAGGTATAAAAATGTTGAATCCCGTGCTGAAGGTAGGTATGGAGGGATTCGAACTAGCGACGACTTAGATATATTCTAGTGACCTTAACATCGACACATACATCATCTTTGCGTATAAAATTATTTAATATTTATATATAATATTGTATTATATACTAAAAATATAAGTACATGCCATGTGTATAGGTGGTAAACAACGTGTAACCTATAAGTTGCCTCCCATGGCGTGCCTTTGTTTTACGTCATTAGATCGACCTTACCTAAGCATTGTGCTACCTAAATTGTATGGTTGAGAGTGTACCCACCATAATATCAATTTGAAAATAGGGTTTCAAATGCATCCCATTTACCTTGAATTTTTGAACATCCACTCCAGCAACTTCCACCACACCATGGAGGAAAACCTTGATCACTTTGAAAGGCCTAGACCACCAGGACAAGAGTTTACCTAGGAATAATCTCAAATGGGAGTTAAATAAAAGTAACTCATCACAAGGAAGGAATGATTTTCTAGAGATCATGCAGTCATGGACCACCTTTTTCTTCTCCATATATAGCCTAACATTCTCATGTGCCTCCCACCGAATCTTATCAAGTTCTGTTAGTTGAAACTTGTGCTTTTCTGATGCAACTTTGAGATCGTAGTTCAGAGCTTTCACAACCAAATAATCTTTACGTTCAATCACCACAGGTAAATGACACAGATTCCCATAGATCAAACAGAATGAAGACATCCCTAGAAGTGTCTTGAAGGTAGTCATATATTCCCACAAGGAATCATCAAGTTTCTCAGACCAGACCTTCCTTGAAGCTCCAACTGTCTTCTCCAGGATCTTCTTTAATTCACAATTTGAGACCTCCACTTGGCAACTAGACTAAGGATGGTAAGGTGTCCCTTGATTATATCTCAAACCATACTTCAGAAGCACATTTCTCATCAACGCATTGTCAAAATTCATTCCTCTATCACGGATCGGCATACGTGGAACACCAAACCTGCTGAAAATGTTCTTCTTCAAGAAAGAAACAATGACTTTCATGGTGTTGTATGTTGTGACAGTAGCTTCCACCCATTTTGATATGTAATCCACACGAAATAGTATTTTAGAGTTTCCAAAGGATGGAGGAAAATGGACCATGAATTCAATACCCCATACATCGAAGATCTCGACCTCAAGAATGGGGTGTTGAGGCACTTCAGCTTGGCGCCCCAATTACTTGTCCAGTGGCTTCGATCACAGCGTGTCACAAAACTTCTAGCATCCTTGTTCATAGTGGGATAGAAAAACCTAGATTTAAGAGTATTTTATAATGTTTGGTCTGACCCATGATGTCCCCCAGTTGGGTATGAATGATAGAATTCCATAATTGCTTAAATTTCTTCCTCTGGGATGAAACGTTGAATCGCCCCATCTCCACATGAGCAGAAGAGAAGAGGGTCTTCCCAAAAATATATTTTCACATCTGATAGAAATATATTATTTTGGTGGAATGTAAAATTAGGGTGAATGACTCCCGTAGCTAAGTAATTGGCTAAGTCAGCATACCACGGATGAGGTGAAGCTTCAACAGAGAAAGGATGATCATTTGGAAAGTCTTCCTTGATGTCTCTATCTTATTCTCTTTCGAGATGAGGCAATTATAACCTTGAGAGATTATCAGCCACATCATTTTCACTTCCCTTCTTATCATGGATCTACAAGTAAAATTCTTGGATAAGAATCACCTAATGGATAATTGTGGTTTTCATCCTTCGTGTTCAGCAAGTATTTCAGTGCTTCATGGTCAGTGTAGAAATTAAATTTGGAAAGCACTAAATAAGAATAGAACCTATCAAATGAATAAACCATAGCAAGAATATCCTTTTCTATAGTAGTGTAGTTGATCTATGCTTCATTTAAGGCTCTGCTGGCATAATAGATCGGTCTGAATATTCGATCGAGTCTCTAACATAGAACTACTCCCACTGCATTGTTACTTACATCACACAAAACCTCAAACTAATCTTCCCAATTTGGGTCAATCATGATAGGGGATTCTACTATCTTTTGTTTAAAAAGATGGAAATATATGGTGCATTGTTCTTCAAATTAAAAGATAGTGTCTTTTATAAGAATATTGGTTAATGGTTGAGCAATCTTTGAAAAATCATGAACAAATCTTATATAGAAACCGAAATTCCCAAAAAAAATTCAGATTTCCCAGATAGATGTGGGAATAGGAAATTGTGACATGATTTCAATCTTGGTCGGGCCAACATCAATGCCATTTTTAGAAATTTTATGGACTAAGATGATGCCATGTTGTACCATGAAGTGTAAATTCTCCCAGTTTAAAACTAGATTGGTGTGTTCATACAATTCCATTATTAATTCTAGATTTTTCAGGAAAATGTTGAATGATTTCCCATAGATGGAAAATCATCCATGAAGACTTCTAGAATTTGTTCTACCTTATCATGGAATATGGCCAACATGCAATGATGAAAGGTGTATGGTGCATTAGACATGCCCCATGACATCCTTTGATAGGAAAATGTTCTGTAAGGGCATGTGAAGGTGATTTGTTTTGGACTTCATGGGAGATAGATATTTGGTTATAACCAGAATAACCGTCCAAGAAGTAATAAAATTCATTCCCTTCTAAGCACTCCATCATTTCATCCATAAAAGGGAGTGGAAAGTTGTCTTTTCATGTGGAATCATTTAGTTTTTGAAAATCCACACATACTCTCCATCCAATGACTATTCTGGTTCGGATAAGTTCATTTTTATCATTAGTGATTACAGTGATAACCTCCTTTTGGGTACCACTTGCAGAGGACTTTCCCATGGGCTGTCGGAGATCGGGTAGATGATCCCCACATCTAAGATCCTGATTACCTCCTTCTTCACTACCACTTTCATGGAAGGATTTAACCATCATTGAGGTTGCTGAGAGGTATTGGCTCCTTCTTCAAGAAACACCTTTTGGGTTCATATAGTGGGGTCGATCCCTTTAAGATCAGCAATTTTCCACCCGAGGGCTTGTTTTCTTCTACTTAGAACTTGTAGGTGTGCCTTCTCTTGATCTTTTATGAGTGAAGCATTGAGGATTACTAGTTGAGTGTTATCATACCTCAGGTACCCATATTTTAAAGATGATGGGAGAGGATTGAGTTCAAGTTGAGGGGCCTTTATAACTAAGGGTGCCATGGGTTCTACCTTGACTAGATCTAGGATATCTGGAATGATTTCTTGTTGCCAATAATGATCGCCCTGGCCGACGATGAATTGTAAATCTTCTGGTTCAACTTCAGATTTGATGTCGTTGATGACTATATCAGTGGTTATAGAAGAATATTCCATTTCATCTCCCATATAACCCAATGAATTGTTCACTATCGTCAATGAAAAAAATTCTCATTCTCCATCAGTGATACTTGCTTCACTACATTGAGGATGTTATAGGAGACTTTTTCATCTCCCACTTGGAAGATCAAATCGCATTGGTTCACATCGATCAACACCTTCCCAGTGGTGAAGAAAGGTCTTCCCATAATGAGAGGTGCCTCTTGATAATCTTCCATGCTGGGGATGATGAAGTCAGTGGGAAGAATCAGACATCCTACTTTCACAATCACATCCTAAAGTATCCCTTTAGATTTTTTAATCGATCAATCTTCTAGTTAAAGGGATACCTGAGTTGGTTGGAGATCATTTAGCTCCATATTATTGAAGAATCCATAGGGAATAAGGTTAACACTTTTCCCTAAGTCACAAAGGGCTTTCCCAAACTCACAAGATCCAATTTTTCAAAAGATTTTAAACTACCTAGATCTTGGATCTTAGGAGGAAGAGAATGTTGTACCACTGCTGAACATTCATGAGTAAGAGGAATTATACCCAAATATTCCATATTACTCTTATTAGAGAGTATCTCCCTCATGAACTTTGTGTACATTAGAATTTGAGTTAATTCCTCAGTCAAAGAAATATTTATATGAAGTTTTTGGAATACCTCTATGAATTTCGTGAAATGCTGGTATAACTTCCTTTGCTTCATTCATGCAGAAAATTGAATGGGGGGGTTCAAAAGGTTTAACCACTTATTTTTCCTTTCCATTTATTATCTCTAGTTTTTCCTAAGTTTATGGAGACTCCTTGAAATTGAATTCCTTTTTAGAAGAGGATGTTGGTTGAGCTAGATTTTCACCTTGATTTGCAGATGTATTCTGAGGGATCTCCTTCCCACTTCATAAAGTGATAGCATTGGATTATTCTTGTGGGTTATTCTTAGTATTACCCTATAATTTATGATGAGAGTGGTTTGTCGCGAGCCACAATTCAATTAATTTCTTATTAACCTAAAAATTTACCATAGTGGCACACCCTAGGGTTGATCATAAGGAGGCCACTTCCACGCACTATTTTCCTCTTGTCACTATTATAATCTAACTAATATAAAAATATAATAATAATATAAATGGGGGGAATTGAAATTCAGAAAATATAAATATAATATAAATATATAAATATATAAAAAATACAAAATACAAATAAAAGGAAGAAAATACACAAAGAATTTAGTAGAAGAGAACCATTGTTCTTGGGGTTTCATGGTGGAATTATCATTATTATTAAAAATATCTATCAATGAATTATTCAATGTGGAGATCAAGACCTGTCACTCCACACCCTCTCGTTTTAAATGTATTACCCTACACCGAGACCTATGCATGTAGGAGTAATCTCTTCCACATCAATGCCCAATCCAAACTCCACCGTTTGAATGAATTGGATATTGATGGGAAGGAAAAATAATAAACGAGGAGGAAGAAGTCAATAGTAGATAAAGTGGGGAGACCGCTCACCAAGATCATTTAACCACTACTGATTACTTAGAATAAAACATGATAAATCAGTAAGGCACATAAAAATCAAATACCACCACTCCCCCCCTCAAACAACAGTGAGGGTTAGCTCTCCACAAGCATGGAGTTAGAAAGGAGGGTGGGAGAAACACGTAAAATAAAAGAAATGAAAGAAAAGGAGAAATGAATAGAAGAAGAAGAAAGCTACACTAATATATATTATAACTATAAAGAACAATTACAAAAACTAAACTCAACCTTGCCCCCTTGAAAATGGCTATCCTTGTAAAAGGGAGAAGAGATACATATTTATAGGGAAAATGGTTGATGAAATCTCAACTCAAATCGGTCCTCCAGATTGCATCGACTTTTCGGACCATTAAATGGCATAATTGGTACTTTAACTCTTCTGGAAAGTTGTTCCATATACTCTTCCTCGTCCCTCCACAAACGTTCAGCCCTATTGGTCCACGTATTAATGAGTTATTGAAGTTTTAGTACAGAATATTTAATATGCAAAAGTGACTCTTCGTCTTCCACAATTCCAGATTCCCATGCAATTAAGACCTTGAAACCAGACGATTAATACGTAGAATCCTTAATGAAATATGTTCATTAATATGTCCTCCATCTTCTTGTTGAATATAAGCTCCATTGGATCGGTCAGATTCGATATACAAGCTCAGCTTTAGAATATTCCAAATATGCGCATAGTTTTCGAGGCACAGATTGTGAGCTAGTTTTGGGCCTCCAATGATTGATTGAGCTGGGACTAAAGAAGGATTAAATTCGGCCCATGATATAAGTAAACCTATAAAAAAAGAATTTCACAATTTGGTTCAGTGTGTAATATTATATGGCCAAAATACAGAAGACAAATAAAACAGTTAAACACCAAATTTAAGCCATTTTGGCATTTGAGCTCAAAATACTACTAAAACATAAAAATGTGACAATTTCCCATAAAATAACACATTGGTGGGATATATAACATTGAGATACAATATATAATATGTGAAAATTCATGCTTCATCAGTGTACCGGGTTTCCTTGAATAGGGATGATTAGAATGTTTCCCAATCTGATTCCCAAGGCCTCGAATAGATGCCTCTTGATTTTGAAATCTTCTTTCAGCAATTGTTTTTAATTGTGTCATCATATCCTATAGATTTTATGGGGGTTCCTATTGAGGTTTTTGTGCAGCCGGTTGAGGTTGTGGATGCTTCGGTTTTTTCTCCACAAAAGGGTTTAGGACCCTTGTTGTTGTAAAGATCACTACTACTGCTATCTTGGATATGGATTCTGGTTTTGTTGTTTCCTATAACCAACTGGTATTTGGGGGTGGGGTTGAGAATTTTTATGTTGTTATTGACCCCATCCCATATTATTCAATTTATCTTTCCATGCCGGGTTTTGGTACTGAGGGTACATATTTGGCCCTCTGTTCTGGGAGACAAAATTTACCTCACTAGTTGAGGTACCGACACTTGTTCCTGGGCATTCTCCAATGATGTGATTTTCTCCACAATCACTACATACTGGATGATTCACCATTTGAGCTTGAGAGGCATTGTTTAGATTTAACGCATCAATATTATTGGAAATGACATCAATTTGAGAGACAATCATTACTGTGGCATCAATGCTATGCATTCCTATCTTCTAAGTTCCCCACTACAAATTCCATTGAAAGATATTGGAATACATGTATTCGAGCAAGTCGAAGAGTTACTCCATTGATTTCGTCATGGTGGTTCCTCCATCAGCTGTATCCACCATAAATTTTGTGTTTGTTGTGAGACTTCCATAAAAGGTTTAGACGTGCATCTCTAGTAGAAGTCCATGATGAGGGAACTTCATTAGAATTTATTTTAAATGCTCCCAATACTAGTATATGGATTCAGAATCAAGTTGCTGAAAGTTGTGAATCTTATTCCTCAATGTTACTATCTTGGAAGGTGGGAAATATTTGGACAGAAATGTATGGTCTAATGCCTCTCAGGTGAGGATGGATCATTGAGGAAGTCCTTTGATCCAATCATTCTCTTTATCCCTTAAGAAGAAGGAAAATAAGAGAGGGAAAATGAAGTCCTTGGATACCCCATGGTATCAGAAGGTGTCACAGATCTCAAAAAAATTGGAGAGATGAGTGTTTGGGTCTTCATTAGGTAATTCCTCAAACTGGACCATATTTTTTATGAGTTTCATGATGGTAGACATGATTTTGATATGCTGGGCTTGCACTGGGGGTCTGAAAATTCTTGTATTTTCCTCTTGTATGGAGGGAAGACTATACTCCATAAGTGTACGGTGTGAGGGTCATTTATCCTAAGGAGGTAGGGCCACAAATTATTGCTCAGGATAAAAAATAAGGGCCATGACCTGGTTGCAGGTATGACAACCACTCTGGTTGGAACTTTTGGAGTTGCTACAGGCCATAACCTAGAACAAGTGGAGCTTGTTGGTTCCAGTTGTCATCCGTACCAAATGATCGTCTGGATCCTTGGACAACAACTAGATCTATCTCTTCTATATTTTCTATGGTAGTGTTTTGGTTGTGCTTATCCATAAGTAAACGTCCTCACTGCAAGATTTTTCGTTTGATATTTGGATCAAGAAAAAGGCTGTTCAATGATTCAGTTCTCTTGGAACTCGTGATCCGGCCACTCATGCACGTTTGAATTTGCACAACACTAAACAAAATAACAAGCATAAAAGAGGAAAAATAAAATAATGAAAAAGAAAAATGATATTAATAACAAATTTTTTTAGAATTTTAATTTTTATTTTCACATTAATTAATACAAACTTGATTAAACAAAACACTGGTCACTTTCTTCCTCAGAAACGGTGCCAAAATTTGGTATCTTTTCTGCCGAAGTGTTACTTTCGATAATCCAGATTAATTTACCCAAACAAGTATAGTGCAAGTAATGGATCGTTCCACAGGGAAAGAGAGTTAGTGAGTTTTGTTTTTCTAGTTTTTGATTAATTCAGTAAAGTTTCATAAAATTTAGAGTCGATTTTCGTGTTTTAATAACAGGGCTATTGAATTTCAATTTCCTTAACAAATAACTTTAAGATAAAGAAAAATGCAGAAATTTGATTTTTGGTGAGAAAAGAGAAGAATGCATCAGGGATGTTGATTTTTAAGGTTGTTATTAAATCAATTTATTTTTAAGCTTTTGTTGTTCATAATAATTCACATCTCTTGGTTATGAATGTAACATAACCCCCTTGGTCTGGTAAGTTTTGTTTAAATCAATAGAAACCAATTCCTTGGTCTGGAATTTGATTTCCCTTAGTTTTATTAATTATAGCTCTTTTGAGACGATAATATCATCCAATGATCATGGGTTTTATTAATCTTTATTTCTTAGGTGATCTTTATAAATCTCATTCTTTGTCAGATATGAGATTTTTGGTCGTTGGGAAGGTAGCACGGAAGAACCTTTTCTCCTCTCTTCTCTCCTCTAATTTCTCTCTCTTATTCTCATCTTGGACATCTCTGATGTGTTCCCCCTTGAAATATCTTAGAATGAATGAATGTTGAATCACTCTCAAATTGGGAGGGCCTTCAACCTATTTATATGTTTTAGTAGTACACAACATGTACCAAAAAGTACACAGTGTGTACCCTAGTCAACACATTTTGGCCATCTTTTCTCTACCGGTAGGTGAGATAACACACCGTATTTGTCTTGGAACATGGTGCCTCCTATTAGGTTGAAGTAAACAATGTGTAGCGCCACCATAAATGGTGTGTAATATCATTCATCGGTCACCAACTGATTCTAGAAGGGCCACAAGGCATGTATATGGGAAGTACACGACGTGTATGCTTTGGCCGGAAACATGGGTGTGTATCTGGTCTTCCCAATCTATGTTTTGGAAATAGTACACATCGTGTATAAAAAGTACACACCATGTATATTTGAATATTTGTTCTGTCCTTTCCCAGTTTAGGACTTTGAATGGAAAACATCTAAAAATCAGCAAAATCATCAATATAAATAATTTTATCCTTAAAAGGATTGATATTTGGTAAAAAACATGTTTTTATGCTTGTTAATATATATAAAAAAGTATACAAAAATTGGGCTTATCAATGGCTATGTTTCATCAAGTGCAAGTGTCTCATGGATGGAGCTTCCTACCAATTTTTCAAAACAAATCCCAGGTATGATTCCAGCCACCCCATCCTAGAGATCAAAGCCAACCTAGAATAGGCGAGGCCCTCCAACTGCATTTTTTCCTTGCCTCTCAAAGGAACCAGCATCTAGTAGCCCATAGGATGCCTCTCTCTTTCTACTATATCATATTAGATCCATCCACTTGGATCCAAAGATAAAGAAAATTCTTAGCCTAAAAACATGAGGATGTCACACTCGTGAACTCACATACAGAGCTCTAGACAGCTATGGTCATATCACCTTCAAAAAATAAATGGGAGGTTGAATCCTCTTTGCGATGGTGGTAGAAAAAACATTTGGAAACAAGGTAAAACCCATTTTTCATCACCATCAGTGGAAACCGCCAGATTTGGAATACACCAGATGATAAAGTAGAACTTAAGAGATATCTCCTTACTCTATAGAATGTGTTACCATGAATCATGTTCAAAAGAGTCAAATAGGATATATTTGTACCCATTTACCATGAAAGAACTAGAAGAAGATGCAGTGAAGGTGCACATTTCTTCCTTGTCAGAGAGATTAATGAGATTAAAAATGATTCTTTGTTCCTTGTTATGTACAACCAATGTAAAATCTAGATAAAGGCAAGATTTCTTGAATGCAACGTTTGGTTCTAGACAAATAGGGAATCCAAGAATTCTACCTTCCCATTTAACATTCCAAAAAATTATACTTCTTTGACCAAAAATCCATCATGCATGGCTCTAAAGGTGGGAAGTATGGATTTGTAGTTTTCTCCAAAGGTAAGTTGAGTTACTGTGATGAAATCCCTTTTTTCCCTGTACTTCTCATCCACATAATTTTCCCCCATAGTATGAACTTAAATCACCTCCCATACCATTATTTCATGAAGTCCATCATCTCAATCACACTCTATAAACTAATAGCACCCTCATCCATCAGATGTGCCATTCTCACCCATAGAGCCCACTGATACCTATCGTATGAGTTGGGGTACCATATAAAAGAGGATATAAGTTTTTCAAAATTACTGATTACTGTATTAGGGAACTTTAGAATTGATAAGGCATGCATGGTAATGGAGGTGAACACATAGTTCACAAGCGTTAATATACCCCCAAAAGAGAGGTGTAAGAGTTGGTGTCCTAGAACCAACTGGTTGTACTTTAACTACATAGACATTTAATATATTTAAATATTAAACATCTTATTACATATTTTGTATTGTTCTGCATGACTATGATGTAATAATTTCCTAGAGTATTTTTTTCATTGATAAGGTCATGGTAGTTCCCCACTACGATGAGAACCTTGAAATACTATAAAAATATTCGTAAATATAGTTCTACAATTGGATGACATACTATGAAGGGACACATAGCATGAAGACCGTTAGGTGTGAGAACTCGTAAGACGATGAGACTTCCTCTCATGAAGTTCACACTTGGTAATCTCCAAGACAAGTGATTATGAGAATAGACCCGCCAGTAGGACTTCCACATGTTTTGGTGTCATTGGATATTTATATCTGCGAGCATGTGTAATGATCCTTAGACTTTAAGATTATTATTAATACATGTCACGACTCACACACTTTGATTTACTAACGAACACCGTCATGTAACCACTTTGTGAGAAGTAGGGTATGTTGGGTGCATCACGAGTGGCATGTTAGTAATGAATAAGTCGAGGAATGATTTGTCCCTTCCATTTATAGAAGTTGATATCTATAACCTTCTATTTAAATAGAATAGTCGCATGAAATTCCATGTCCATGGTGTAACAATGATTTTATTTTAGGAAGTCAAAGAATGACGTATCAAGCATAAAAGTTGATGACACTATCATCAAACTTGCTTGATGAGATATTGTGACAAAGTGATTATATTACATAGTGATTGTTTCTAGGTGGATGTCATTGTTATGACATTAAGTTCTTTCTCTTGGATTCCTTGACCCATTGCTAGACAGTACTCTTGGACTTTAGGCAAGCCTTCCTAATGCCATCGAGAAAGAATCCTAGTGGGTCACAGACTAAGTGTTTCTGGTGGTCTCGATTAAATTTTATTTAAATTTAATTAATAAATATTATTCTCAAGACAATGGAATAATTTTAGTCAAGTTAAAATGATTTCATAAATTAAATAAATATTTATTCACCAGATTGTAGGTAAAATATATTTATTTATTTTATTAAACATTTAATAAATATTTATTTAATAGTTTAAAAATAAAATATTTCTTTAAGAGAATAAATTATTTATTTATTTATTCAGGTGTTCAATAAATAGAAGTGGATTTCGAGTGGACCAAGGCTGGTCCGATAGTAAAATAATTATTTGAAATATGATAAATAATTATTTAACAAGTTGGAAAAAATTAAAATAACATTGCTATTATTTTGTGATGCAGAATTTTATTTATAATTCCTTTTTGCACAAGTTAGCGCACCATAAATAATGATGCAGTATTATTATTAATAGCATGGTTTTTCTATAAGTTTATGAATGTATTTAAATACTATTATGCAATTAAATATTGTAACTCAATCCCAATGTCAATAAACAAACACATATGTCTATTGTGCCATGTACTGAACCACACACCTAGTGAATTGAGAATTGTTGAGCTAAAAAATTTCTCTCTCGAATCCTCTTCTTTCCCCTCTCAAGAATGAGAGATGTTATTCAGGGCTAAAGAACAAGCGATCAAGAACGACCAACACAAGACACTCACTTCGCCGCGCTAGCACCCAGGGAACAAGCGGTGTTGATCAGAGGCATTAGAGCATGTGTGGATCACTACTAGAGGGATTCTGGTTTGGATCCTTGCAAGTGCAAAAATGTAATATAGAAGGGTCATTTTAGATGATCAACATCATCAATGAAGAAAATACCAAAGATGCATGTATTATTTTCTTTATGAAATTAATTAAATTAATTATAAATATAATGTGAAAGATCATCTCTAAAGGTTTCAGGCATCTTCCTTCTTTATCTAAATCTTTGATTCTATTCTGTGAAGATCGGCATTCATCGTCGTATTGATCCCAAAATAATCATTGATCATGGTAAAAATAAAAGTTGGGTGTCGTCCGAACCACACTTCCACTGCGCCTGAAACCTTCAAGTGGTATCAAAGTGATTACATCATAGTTTATAATTATTTAAATATTCTTTTGATGACTTACAAATTTAATAATTTAGTTGTTTCAATTCAAGTTAATCGTTCTAAAAATATGAATCTCGAGATCTATTCCTCCTCTTTCATTTCTCATTCACCTTACAGAAATGATCTTTTCTTTTAATTTTATTAAAATAAAATAGAGGATCTCATATGGAGATTCCAAAGATTCCTGTATGTACTACACCAGAACACACAGTTTGTATTCGGAAGTACACGCCATATAGTCAAGATTCAATGCATCAGACCATCCCTCCAGACTAAGACATGTGTTGGAGTCTGTCTAAGTATTAATGACTCTGTGTGTTGACCAGGAACAGGTGGTACATAGTTTCTAGATTACACATTGTGTGGCCCACTGGAAACGATGTGTAGTCCCTTCAGGTTAGGGTTAGACCTTGTACCTCGTACACGGCTTGCTTGACTGGAGATCGTGTAATGAGGAACTACATAGTGTGTGGCCTACTAAACATTCCATGTACTCTAAAGATTTCATAAGTTCACTCACATGTCATTTCCCCAGGCATATACTTCAAATGGATGGTGAAAAATAGTACACGCCATGTAGTTGGAACTACATTCCATGTACTAATCCAAATTACGCATATTTATTAAAATTTATTATTATATTTTACAGACCCTTGAGAGGTGTACCATTGTGTGAGTGTAAAGATGAGTCACGACACGTGATAGGTGTTTTATATATGTGTGTTTAATTTAACATCTATGTAATGTTCATTTCTACTCATTGGGTAGTTATGAATAGGAATTCATCGATTTTACTCCAAGGTACAAATTATGTACAAATATAATTTTAAATGAATTTATTTGTTTAAAATTATAATGGATGAGAATCTCAAAAAAATTGAGAAAAAGGGTTTAAGATAAAATGATTGATTAATTAAAGTTGATAATTAATTGATTCAAGAAAAATTTATCTTAATGAAGAATGATTGAAGAATTGAATGCTAGTTTTATTTATGAATAAACATCATTGCATGTATGGATGATCATAAGCTAGACCAAGACCTTTGTCTGTGGATGGTTTCTTTTAATTTATTTATTTAAATTAAATTTGTTGGCCTGTGAGCCATATCTCTTCATTAATATGTAGGGTATGCTTTCCCATGGTTTCTTTTATGTAAACCCACCTTTTACCCCTCACCCACGTGTGAGTTTAAAAGCATATGTAATGGATGGAACTCCCAAGATAAAGGAGGTGGTTCAAGCTGGATCTGAGATGAAACCAATCTCAGGAGATACAGAGGTGGACAGGTGGAAAGCTGTAAACATGAACCCAAAAGGTTCAAGATGTTTCTTCCCCAGGTCAGGGTTAGTTTATGAACTGCTAGATAAACTAACCATTAGAAGATCTCATGATCATTCTCTTTATTTTATTTCTGTCAGTTGCATGGTTTATCGTAATGTATGTGTGGTCACGATCACATAATTAATGAATTATACAAGAATGTAAGATAGAACTAATATAAAACAATCTTATTCGTAAATATTATCAAGACATGGTTAATAACTTAAGTATGTTTCACTTAATATTAACAATCATGTGATAATGATAATAATAAATTCATGCATAAGAGATAAAATCCCTCAAATAAAATATTAAGTCAGAACAAGCCTTCTATTACTTGATTAATGGAAAAAACTTGATAAAACTATTTGTCTGACCAACCCTTGTTGGGACACTTAATTTTATACTAGAATCCATTATGAAAGGTTTTAGGTTGACTTAACCATATTACCTGAAGAGGAGTATCCTTTTCAAGACTTTGTGTAATATTGGAGGCAATAGTTGAGAAAATCCAAAGCAATGATTTTAGGATTGGGGAGTCCACTAAATAGATCAAAGAGCTACAAGCCCGCAGTTGGCAAAGACCTGCTGACCTAAATACATTCTAATAGCTTGACCAACCCTTTTTGGGGTTATGCGAAGGGGAATACAGATCCTTGATACTAGAATGTCATGGAAACTGGACATTCCAAGTTCAATGGAGAGGGCCATTGAGACTTGATAAAATAGTGGTAGACTTAATAAAATTTATTATTTCTCATAAAATGTAATCAATAAAGTACTAATGATCTACTCTTTTAATTACAGAATAAAAATGAAAAGCTCTTCAACCACACTATCCCTATGATCAATTCTGGATAAAGACAACATCCTCACCTACAGTAACTTCTTGTAATGGTTTAGATGTGTTCGGGTTATCCTACGCCATAAACGGAAGTCTTACATGCTGGAGTTAGCATAACCTGATCTTCCAACTAAAGAGGTGAGTGATGAGGATTTCCTGGTCAATTAGAAACATATGAAGGATGTAGTCGATAATCAATGTTTGATGCTATCATCAATGTATAGTGAGCTCATGAATTCTCATGAAAACATAAATGCTTGTAGTATGCTCGATCACCTCCGTGGTCTTTACCAGGAGAGAGAAAGAAAAGAAAGGTTTGAAATCTCTAAGGAACTCTTTCGGAATAATCTTAGAGGAGGTTCCCCAGATAGGCCTCAATTAGTCAAGATCATTGGCTACATTGAGTGCCTGGAGGTTCTAGGGTTTAAACTCCCTAAAGAACTGGGCAATGATCTCATTCTCGCATCACTCCCTCAATGATACTCTAACTTTGTTGGCAATTTCAATATGAATAACATTGAGAAGTCTCTATCTGATCTTCTTATCCTCATTCACCAAGTGGACAAAGATATGAAGTGTAAAAACACTTTTGTCCCTGTAGTGAATAAGAGGAAAGGGAAGGTGAAGATCTTTAAGCCCAAAGCTTCTTCACGATGTTCCAAGAAAAGGAAGATCAAAGGGGAGGCATGGTAATGTGATGTTGTCTGTTTCACATATGGCAAGAAGGGACACTGGAAGAAGAACTGCACCCAACCTAATAAGTAAGGGTAATCTTCATGTGCATTTTTTATTGAATGCAATCTATTTGTTTCTAAAAATTGGGTATTAGATATAGATTTTGGTGCTCTCATATATATCCAAATATATGAACCAAGTATATTTAAAAAGAATGATTGAGGGTAGGTAGATCTACGAGAAGGCAACAGAGCCAGACTTGCTGTTGTAGCTGCCGGGGACGACCACCTCACATTGCCAACTGGGAAGATCTTGGTGTTAAAGGGTTGTTATTGCGTGTTGTCTGTTACTAAAAACATTATTTCTGTATCCAGATTAGATACATATGGATTGGTTTTCATGTTTTGGAATTAATGTTGCTTCTTTTACAAAGTTATCATTCGTTTTAGTAGGGAACATATATACAACATTCTTTATGTTTTGGATTATACAAACCAAGTGATGGAAATAGATAACAAAGATAATTCACATTAATCATACCAGAACCAACTTTAGAATCACCAGCTAGGTCATGTAAATGAGAAATGCTTGAAAAAGTTACATTGAGATGGATATTTAGATTCCTTCGAACTAAAACCACTTGGAATATTTCATTCATGTTTATAATGAAAAATGAACAAAACTTCATTTAGTGGGAAAGGTGAAAGTGATAAAGAAATTCTTGAATTTGTTCATACCGATGTGTGTAGACTATTTATAGTTGAATCAAGGGGAGGGTACTCATACTTCATATCTTTTACTGTTGATTTTAGTAGATTTGGATATATCTACTTAATGAGGTATAAGTCATATTTTTTTTGATAAGTTCAAAGAATACAAGAATGAAGTTAAGAACTAGCTTGGTAAGAAGATTAAGAAACTCTGCTCAGACCATGGTGGAGAATATCTTAATCATGACATCATTGATTACTTATAAGAGTTTGGGATCTTATCCCAACTCACTCCTCCTTACACTCCCCGGTGGAATGGTGTGAGCTAAAGGAGGAACTGCACCCTGTTGGTCATGGTGAGATCAATGATGAGTCATGTGATTCTTCCATTATCCTTTTGGGGATATTCGTTACAAAAAGAGGTGAAAATAATAAACCAAGTACATGCGGGGGGAAGAGATGCATTTGTTAAGGCCTCTTCAGGTAATAAACTTCCACCCCGAGGCATAAAGTTTATATTTATAGGATACCCCAAAAAAATAAAGGGATATTACCTATAAAACCCCTCAGAAAAAAATGTTATAGTGGCAAGAGACACCATACTCTTTGGGAGAGAGAACATCTCCAAAATTGATAGTGGGATTGAGATAGACTTCATTGAAGTTGAGGCTCAAGGTACACAAGAGTTGGTAGAGGGATAGATTACACAAAGCCCCATGGAAGAAAGAACTATTACAGAGATGCAAGAGTTGTGTAAGAGTACAAGAGAGGTTAGAGAACCAGAACAGTACGATTTTCTATACCAAGGATGGTGACTCATTATTAGTTGATAATAATGATCCTCTAACCTACAAGGAAGCAATAAGTGGCACCAATGTTTCCAAGTGGCAAGAAGACATGAATCTTGAAATGGAATCCATATACAAAAACTAAGTCTGGATTTTGGTAGATCCTCCAATTGATGTAAAGCTTGTTGGTTGCAAATGGGTATTCAAGAAGAAAATAGACATGGAAGGAAAAGTCATCACCAATAAGGCACAACTAGTTTCAAAAGGGTTCAAACAACATCAAGGAATTGACTACAATGAAACATTTTCACCACTTGAAATGTTTAAATCCATTAGAATTCTATTTAAATTGTTTCTTACAATGACTATGAGATTTAGAAAATGGATGTAGAAAAATAATTCCTTAATGGGAACCTTCAGGAAGATGTCTACATGCCACATTCTAAAGGGTTTATGACTGCAAAGGATGCCAATATGGTATGCAAGTTTCAAAAAACCATTTATGGAATAATGAATACATCTAGGTCATGGAAACTTTGTTTTGATGAAGCCATAATGAAATTTGGTTTTACCAAGAATGAATGTGAGCCTTGTTTCTTCAAACAGTTTAGTGGGAGTGCATCAGTTTTCCTAATAGTATATGTTGATGACATATTACTTATTGGAAATGAGATACTAGTCTTACAGTCTGTTAATCCATAGTTGAATCAATGCTTCTCCATGAAGGACATGGGCGAGGTAGCATATATTCTTGGGATTAAGATCCATCATGAAAGGTCCAAGAGATTGTTGGGACTAAGTAAAAGTACATACATTGATAAGATACTGAAGAGATTCAGTATGGAGCAATCCAAGAGGGGATTTTTCCAGCATCACATGTCATTCATCTTTCCATGAAAATGTGTCCTCAGACACATGAGGAAAGAAAGATAATGGAAAGGACTCCATACACATTAGTGATTGGGTCAGTCATATATTACATGCTATGTACTAGGCTGTATGTCACCTATGCATTGAGTGCGGTAGGCATATATCAAGCTGACCCAGGTGACCACCATTGGATGATAGTCAAGACAATCCTAAAGTATCTGATACATACTAAGGATATGTTCTAGGTTTATGGAGGATATGAGGACCTAGTCATTAGAGGATATGCATATACTATTTTCCAAACTAATCATGATGAATTGAAGTCACAAACCGTATACATATTCACTTTGAGTGGAGGTGCAGTGAGCTGGAAGAGGTCAAAGTAGAGTGTCGTTGTAGATTCTACAGTAGAGTCAAAGTGTATCGTAGCTTCTGAGGTAGGTAAAGAATCAGTTTGGATGTGAAGCTTCATCATGGAGATGGATGTGATGCCTAGTAGTAAAGATCCCATCACACTGTACTGTGATAATACTGCAGCGTTGGATCTAGAAAAAGAGCCAAGGTCACATCAGCGGATGAATCACATACTTCGGAAGTATCATATATTGAGGTATTTTTCTTAGATAGGTGAAATTGAAGTTAGCAATATTTACACAGAAGAAAACGTGGTGGAACCTTTGACTAATGCCTTGACTCAAATAAACATGAACACCATGTGAGGTCTAGAAGACTGAAAGTCGTAGGTAGTTGGCTCTAGTACAAGTGGGAGTTTGTATGAGTTGGTGTCCTAGAACCAACTAGTTGTACTTTGATTACATGGAAATTTAATTTATTTAAATATTAAACATCTTATTACATATTGTTCATTGTTCTATATGACTAGGATGTAATAATGTCATAGAGTATTTGTTGCATTGATAAGGTCATGGAAGTTCCCTCTATGATGAGAACCTTGAAATTATATAATAATATTCTTAAATATAGTTCTATGGTTGGATGTCATGCTATGATGGGACACATAGCATGCAGACCGTCAGGTGTGAGTTCTCGTAAGCATATGAGACTTCCTCTCATGAAGTTCTCACTTCGTAATCTCCAAGACAGAAGATTACGAGAACAAACCCGCCAGTAGGAATTCCACATGTTTTTGTGTCATAGGATATTTATCTCTATGAGCGTGTGCAATGATCTTTACTATTTAAGATTATAATTAATGCATGTCAGGACTCACACACATTGATTTACTGACGAAAACTGTCATGCATGCTGTTGGTGAGAAGTAGGGTATGTTGGGTGCATCGTGAGTGACATGTTATTAATGGATAAGTTGAGGAAAGATTTGTCCCTTTAATTTATATAAGTTGATATCTCATCCCTTTGAGTGAAATAGAATAATCACGTAAAATTCCATGGTCATGTTGTAACGATGAGTTTATTTTTGGTATTCAACGAATGACGTATCAAGCATAAAAGTTGGTGACACTATCATAAAACCTGCTTGATGAGATATTGTGACAAAGGGATTATATTACACAGTGAGAGTTCGTATGAGGATGTCATTATTTTGACTTTAAGTTCTTTCTATTGGGTGTCTTGACCTGTTTCTAGATAGTACTCCTTGACTTTAGGTAAGCATGCCTAATGCCAACAAGAAAGAATCCTAGAGGGTCACACATAAAGTATTTTTGGTGGTCTTAGTTTAATTCTATTTGAATTTAATTAATAAATATTATTCTCATGGAAATGGAACAATTTTATTCAAGTTAAAATGATGTCATAAATTAAATAAATATTTAGTCACCAGATTGTGGGTAAAATATATTTATTTATTTTATTGAACATTTAATAAATATTTATTTAATAATTTTTAAATAAAATATTTATTTAAGAGAATAATTTATTTATTTATTTATTCAGATTTTCAATAAATGGATGTGGAGTTTGAGCAGACCAAGGTCGGTCCGGTAGTAAAATTATTATTTGTAAGATGATAAATGATTATTTATCTATTTGGACCAAATTAAAAAAACGCTTCTATTATTTTGCGATGCAAGGTTTTATTTATAATTCTCTTTTAAGCAAGTTGGTTCACCATAAATAATGATGCAGTATTATTATTAATAGCATGAGTTTTATCTAAGGTTATTGATGTATTTAATTGCTATTAAAGGATTAAATATTGTAACTGAAGCTTCATGTCAATAAATTGACACATACGTTTATTATTCCATGTACCGAACTGCTCACCCAGTGAATTGAGAATTGTTGAGATAAACAATTTTCTCTCAAATCCTCTTTATTCCCCTCTCAAGAACGAGAGACATTATTCATGTTCAAAGAATAGGAAATCAAGAACAACCGACACAAGACACTTGCTTATTTACACTAGCACCCGAAGAACGAGTGGTGTGGATAAGAGGTCATCAGAGCACATGTGAATCACTGCTAGAGGGATTCTAGTATGGATCCTTAAAAACACAAAAAGATAATCTGGAAGGGTCATTCTGGATGATCAACATCACCAAAAAAGAAAATACTGAAGATCCAGGTATTATTTTCTTTATGAAATTAATTAAATTAATTATAAACATGATGTGCAATATCCTCTCTAAAGTTTTTGGGACTCTTCCTTCTTTATCTAAATCTTTGATTATATTCTGTGGAGACCGGAATTCATCATCGTATTGATCCCAGAATAATCATTGATCATGGTAAAAATCAGAGTTGGCTTTTTTTCCCAACCACACTTCTGTAGCGCCCGAAACCTTCAAGAGGGACCTATTTTCATGTTTTTAATTTGAGAAAAGATTTTACTAACCACATTGTTCAAATTAATAATTTAAAGCCTCCCATTCATTATGGGAACACCTAAGTAGTCCACTGGGAGGATCCTTTTGGAGATACTTGTTGTGGCAACAATACTTTGACTATGTATTTCAGTTCAACATCGTGATAAATAGATGATTCTTTTATCGAGATTGATGATTTGGACACTCCACTTATTATATTCTTCACGGACCCTATTGAGAATGTTGATGGATGTTGAGCTTCTATTGAGGAAGATAACCATATCATTTGAGAACATTAAGTGGGACATGATTTGAGCATGATAACCACACCTAAAAGGCTAGATGATCCTTGGTTGAATGTTGACCTTGATTGATCTACTCAAGGCATCATGTGTCAAGATAAAAAGTCTTTGGGATAACAGATCCCCTTGTCTCCACCCTCTGGCAGACATAAAATATCCATAACGACTTCCAATGAAACAAATAGGAACCATGGTGAATTGAGACTTCTAAAAGTGAGGAGAAACCCATATGCTTGAGGAAACTTAGAATAAATCCCCATTCAAGACTGTCATAAGATTCTTCCATGTCAAATTTAAGGATAATTTTCGATCCATGAGATTTTTTGTTGACATCATCGATCATCTCTTTAGCTTGCCCGATTTCTCCCTGAATACCTATCTCTGAAAAATCCATGATTCTCCTTGAATATCCAGAGAGGTAGCTTCCCTAAAAGTCTTCTGTTGATCATTCCAGCTAGAACCTTGTATAAAAATTTTCACATACTAATTGGTATAAATTGTTAGAGTGAGGTGGGGTCCTTAACATTTTGCATGAGGACAAGTATAAAAGTTCCTTCCATCCAATGGAGGTGGCCACCTTGAAAAAAGTCTCACGCTACCTCTATCATATCATCTTGATAATATCCCAATATTCTACATAAAAAGAACCAGGTATGCCATTTTTGTCTGGGGGAGGTCTCCAGATTTAGAGCATTGACAACCTCCCTAGTTTCTTTTTCAACCAGAATAGATTCTAAGAAATGATTATCACTCTCCAAAAATACATTAAGAATGGAGTAAAAATATCAACATTCCCATAAGGGAAACCAATCTTACATAAAAGGTTTAGGTCATTAAAGAAAATATTTAAAGAAGTTTTAACCATACCTTCAACCAATTCAATGTCATTAGAGTAGAAACCTCCATCCATAAGAATATTGGTTTTACTAATCTACTTCCATTCTTTAAGACATTCATGAAAGTAACATGTGTTCTTATCTCCTCTTTACCAAATATCTTTGGACTTCTATCAAGATGATAATTCTAGAGCAAGGATCATGTCCTCCTTTCAAATATTTTTTATTGAAAGAGAACTAAAGATGTCATCACCCCATATTTCTTCAAGTGAAGACTCCAAATTCTCAATCTCCTTCAAGGTATTTTACAGATCCTAGTATTTTAGATTGTGCTTTTGGATCCATAATGACAAATCATTTTTTTCTAGTCTGAGATTTTTATGATTCCAAACCCAATCTCATCCTTCCATTATATTAAACCAAGATGTTAGCACCTATTTATTAAAACTAGGACCAGAGGTCCAACGTTTTGAGAAGATGAAGTGGAGATTACCATCATCAATACTTTCTAGATCCACTAGAATAGGAGATTGGTCTAAAAGATCTTAGACCCGGTGAGTGACTATCATGTTTTGAAAATAATAAACTGTATATAGGTTGCAAATAACTAATCCGGATGACACTAGGTGTGGTTGTGGCCCTTGTGGTTATTTCACCAGGTACATTTCTCTCCCACATAACCCATTTCCATCAAGAATGATTTAGAGGAAACAAAATCCATGTCTTGGATTTATTTCTTAAAATATTCCCCCTCCACCTTTCTTTTTATAGGGATTAAGAATGGCGTTAAAATCACCCCCAAAAAACCACACCAAATTTACTGAGTTGAAGGAACCAAGCCCTTTCTAGAGAGAAACCCAGCCCTGCAGGTCACATTTCCCATAGACAAAGGATATAAAAAATCGATGATTCATGGCAGAGACTTTGGTTGTAATGAATTGTTTAGACACTTCAACCACCTCCCAAGAAATATATTACTTCCAGAAGATCCAAATACGATGATTGTTAGGTAGGCCCAGCCTAAGGTCAAGCCCAGTGAACCGCTGGGCTAGAGAAACAAATAATAAGTTGGAAATGTCCACCCCTCTACCTCCCATTCACATCTCCATTTTTTGCTTCATCCCACCACACCTCATCCCAAATCACCTCCTTCCTAATCGGCTCAGTGTAGGTTTCTTATTTCTTCATCTTCTCTACCCCGCTCCACCTCCATTGTTTCCCTCTCCCATACCGGATTTGTGTGCATGATCTTTGAATAGAACAGATCAACCTCTTAAACCAGCTCCGATTTTAGAAGGTGTGGTGTGGTAGAGGACAGGTGCAAGTAACAATGACCGACATGCAGGGAAATGATGAGTATGTGACGTGTGACAGAAGGTGATGGGGGAAATGATGATAATAGATTTAATTGGGGGAGTGACAATGAAGGTGTGGGGAATTAGGTGAGCAGGGTCCATCAAAGGAAGGGACCAGAATTTTAGGGTTTGAGGAGAGTAACAACAAGCATGATGAGAAATTTTGGGGCAAAATTACAACCACCAATGGAATCTGGGCTCCGTCAAAGTTTGTTTTCCTAGTGGTGCTTGAATATTTTCTTCAATCTATGACAAAGTTTATTTTTAGTCACCAGCAAGGCCATCTCCTGTGTTCATCTCCCTTACACCCGGTAAACTAAACTCAGTCCCAAAACATCATCCACATGTAATTTATTTATTCAAATTTATAATGATTATCATTATTTTTTTTTGCAATTAAATTTTCTGTAGTTATGATTTTTATTGATTGCCTTTGATTCACTGTATTCCCCATTTTTTTAGTAAAGGGAAACATTTTTAACATTGGTCTTGGAAAATCACTATTCCTGGTCCATCCCTATTGTTAGGATGACCCTAAAAAAAACGACCGATCTTCATTCTATGAGAAAAGAAAGATATTTCTGACACCTGTTGTTTGGGATAAAGAATAGATACTAGGTATTTGTTGCTTTTTTTATCACATTAGAAATCAAATCTTTCTTGACCATGGAACCTAAATTGTTAGTATTCTAGATGAGTATGTTTAAGATAAGAGGGGGATGCCTAAATTTTGTTACCTGGTGTTAGATGTTCTTTGTAATGGAGAGGCTGGAGATATTTCTCTAGATTTGATTTTGATCGGGTTCTCATGTATGAAGCTGAAGGGGAAGACTTACAAGGAGGAGCGCATGTTCCATAAGAAAAGAAAGGTTATCTAGGGACCTTGGAGGCCTTCAAACATATATGATCCTATGATTGACCAGTAAAGATGTTGGACAAGGCCAAAGGTCTGGCTCCTGGGGGTGGGGGGGGGATGAAGAGGGATAGGTTGAAGGAGAAGAAATGAGAGCAATCAGCTCTATACCACTATGTGAAACCAATCTGATCTTATTCAGAGGGTTGGGGATATTTGACGAGTTGTAAACTACTGAATGCTTCTATGATGTATCCTGATAACTTGAAGCCCGAGCCTATAACGACAATCTATATTTTTCTATATTATTATCATGCTGATACAATTCTAAACAACTAGAGGATGGCACAACAACTAGTGGAGGAGAAGTAGCAATTAAAGTATCATTCTTAGGAAGAGACCTGGGGACCTAATAGGAAACCAAACTAGCACGAAGCTTCCTGCAATCTGAAGAAGAGTTCCCATGAAGATGACGCACATGACAGAAATGATCTGGCAAAGAATAAGAAATCCTTTTCCACCATGAGAACTCCTTGCCTAACTTAAGAAGAATCCAATCTGACAAGGTCTGGGATAGATCCAACTCTAGGATAAGATGGGGTGTCAAGGCTTCCATCAGGCTGAGAGTTCAGTCGTCTGCACATAAGAAAATTCCTAAAGAGACACTGATAGCCCACAGAAAAGAAATGTTGTAAAATGGAAGTGGAAATCCTGGAATGGAAATCCAAACTACGGGCGAAGATAAATCACACCCAGAGTGAACCTCCATGGACCACCTGAAGAGATTAAAGCGCCACATCCTGTATGACCTGGATCTAGAAGACCAAGCCATTGCAAAGAATTCTTGAGATGACAAAACCATTAAAATCACCTTCCTGTTGAGAACTGAGACCCTCGCTTGGGAGTCCAAACCCCATGATCCCACCAATGATTGGAACAAGAAAAGAAGAGGCCATTTGAGACCAAATATTTCTATCAAGGTGCAATGAAGCCTAGTTGAAGCTTCTTAAAGATCCACTGAAGGAAAAGGTTATGATTCAAAGCCCTCCACTGATGACTTACTACTTTTCTATAAGGAAACAATCAGGAAACCTAGCAGATGAGACGGGGCCCATGGCAGAGGTTGAAGAAGAAAATCTTTGAGGGAGACATCGGGCGCTGAGAAACCGAACACCAGAGTGTTGGGTCAGAAGCAGATTAGTTTCAAAATAAACTCAGTTTCGACAATAACAATTTATGAGAATCACCAATGTAAATGAAGTGCCAAACCAAATAAAATAATAATAAAGGAAAAACAGATTTTGATGTGAAAGAACCCTCCTTGTAGAGGATTAAAAAACCATAGGGAAACTTAGAGAATATTCACTATGAATGGGAGAATACAAAAAATCCAAACAATATCCCAAACTTGAATTAAAAATAAACCATATAAAAACCCGTCTAAAATTCACACCCTGATACGCCTTCACCACCTCTTTGATAGTAGTTCATGATAAGTCGTCACCCTTCGGAGATCAAAACTGAACATGCAACATTGTTGTAGCACCTCATTGCACAACCCAATTCACTCTTGTTTGTTGCCACCCACACCTAAAACTGTTGTCCTTGTTTTCTGCACAAGCCTCCACCCTCTGTTGCTTCTATGTGCATTCCCCCTTTCCTCTTGGTATTGTGGATGATAAAGCATGGTCACTGCCTCCACTTTATAGGCACTCATTCCCGCATCAAAAATCTGTCTCTGTGTGAATTTAACTCACACGACCACATCCCGTGTTTCCCTTTTTCAATAACATTTTCTCATAAAAACAGGCCCCATTACATTCCAAAAATGGGTTGAACCCCAAAAAACTCCCCCTTCACCCCATCAAAGAAGGAGATCACATCCAAAAAACATTGTTTGAAAGCAAACTGGTTGGTATCGCACCAACCATCAACCTCTGCAGAAAATATTACATTTCCCTTTTTCATATCTTTCGAAAACCTAAAAGCTCCCAGTGATAAGGAAATCAAAATGCCAAAGTCTTTGTCATATATGTGTATACACTAATAATACCAGAATCAATCATATCTGGATCCTCTATAATTGTGATCACCACATAATCTGGAGCACCTAAAGGAATTAAATTTCCCTTTACATATGTCCTATAAATCATGTCATCCATTTTTTCTTGAATAGAAACCATCCATCTTATAAAAAAGGTCCATCTTCCACTGGCAAATGAACTCTTGAATCGATCAGTATCAATTTCACAAGAAGATAACAAATTATGGCGTATACCTGGAACATTTAGCACATCCTTCAATGTCAGTGTACAACCTGCATTCGTAGTGATACAAATATCACAAACACCAATGAAATCAGCATAATTTTCGTTTCCCATATTCAATCAACCAAAGTCACCTTCTTAATATGAAGAAAATATTCGCCTCTTTGGTGAAATATGGTACAATGCTGCTGAATCAACCACCCATTCGGTGTACAAATCTGACCCGCGACAATCAACTCCAATTGAAAGTAAATCACCCTCACCCTGAATAAGACTTATGCTGGTATCCTCAGAATCAGTGTTGTGTAGCTTCTTCTCATCCTTAATCCTTTTCAATTCATAGTAGTGACTCTGCACATGAACCTTCATGTTTCAAAAGAAGAACTCGACCTTTCTTCTTGTCTTTGATCGGCATATTTGACTACCATATCCATTTGCCACAGCCAGAATACTAGTATTACCTGAAGATTCACCATCATTTGTCTTTTGTTGATTCTCGTTCATCAACAATGATGAAATCACATCATACAACATTAGCGTATCTTTTCAAAAAAATAGTGTGGTGATGAGATTATTATATGAATCATGCAATGAACCAAAAAAAAGAAAAGCCTTGTCTTCTTCTTCCACTTCAATAGGTACCACATTACCTTTCTCATCAAACTTGACCACTACTGAGGATAGCTCTATCAGAAGATCGGTGAAATCATCCTGATGGTTACCTAAATATTCATTCTCTATCATAAAAAATGATACAGTTGTTTATTCAAATATAAATGATTTGTGAGGGATTTTGATTTAAACATTCTTTCAAGCATCACCCAGATCTCCTCCGGATATGTCAGATTCATCACTTCCCACAGTGTATTATCACCCAAATACATCTGAATCGTCCTTGTCACCAACTCTCTCATATCATTCCAATCACCAATGCTCATCGTCTCCAGTTTATCTGATTTTTTATTCAATGCCTTTGATGTCTTCTTATAGACAAGAATACTTTTAACTATTTTATTCCAAAGCGTAAAATCATTTTTCACGTTAAACAGTTCAATATAGGCAGGAATACCACATCATGAATCACCCACATTTAATCAGCAAGAAACAAAAATAACCTCTTCTAATACCAGATATTGGGTCAAAAGTATATTGGTTTCAAAATAAACTCAGTTTTGACAATAATAATTTGTGGGAATCACCAATGTAAATGAAGTGCCAAACCAAATAGTGGAATAATAAAGGGGACACAAATTTTAACATGGAAAACCCCTCCTTATTGAGGATTAAAAAACCATAAGGCAACTCCAATAATATTTAATATTAATGAGAGAATACAAAGAATCCAAAAAATTGCTCAAACTTGAATTACAAATACAACATATAAAAACCTGTATGAAATTCACACATCGATACACCTTCGCCGCTTCTATGATAATAGTTCGTGAAAAGTCATCACCCTTCAGAGATCAAACCCAAACACGTGGAATTGTTTTATCAACTCATTGCACAACACAATTCACTATTGTCCAATGGCACCCACACACGAAACTGTTTTCCACATTTTCCAAAAAAGCCTCTACCCTCTGCTACTCCTATGTGTGCATCTCCTCTGCTCTTGGTATTGTGGATGATAAATCATGGCCGCTGATTCCATTTTATAAGCACTCTTTCCCGAACAAAAAAACATGTCTCTGTGTGAATTTAATTCACATGGCCGTGACCCACATTTCCCTTTTTCAATAACATTTCCTCATAAAAACAGGCAACATTACTTCCAAAAAATGGGTTGAACCCCAACAATCTCCCCCTTCATCCCATCAAAGAAGGATATCAAATATAAATATCTTAGTTTAAACGCAAACTGGTTGGTATCGCACCAACTGTCAACCTTTTCATAAAATATGATATTTTCCTTTTGCATCTCTGACAGAAACCTGAAACCTCCCCATGCAAAGGAAATACAAATGTCAAAGTCTTCGTCATATCTATGTTTGCGCTATTAATACCAGAATCAATCATATCTGGCTCTCCCATAATTGTGATCGCCACATAATCTAGAGCACCTACAGAAATTACTCAATACCTCTACTCAACATCCATTGAGAAGTCAAAAAATCTTAGGGAATCACCCCTATATTTGATTTTCATTCTATATTTAATAGTGGCACTCTATGAAGAAAAAGAATTAGGTGTAATATCTCAAACACCTATCCTGACATGATTCGTCTTCCAAACCTTTTTCAACCTAGTCGATGGTCTTTGACCCATGCACGATGATCACTTGTGCCACAAATCTGAAAATGTCCTCTTTGCAATTGGATTTTTTCACATCATCACATGCCTTTACATCTGTCCTGCAAAGCATGTCATCCATTTTTCTTCACACAGAAACCATTGATATTTTGGACAAAGTCCATCTTCCATCGCCAAATGAACTCCTGAATCTATCAGTATCAAGAGCACGAGAAGATAAAAAATTATGGCATATACCTAGAATATGTCACAAATCCATTAATGTTAGTGTACAAACTAAATTCGTAGTGATAAAAATATCACCAACACTAATGACATCATCAAAATATCCATTTCCCATATTGAATATACCAAATTCTCCTTCTTAATATGAAGAAATTAGTCCCCTCTTTGGTGAAATATGGTATGATGTTGCTGAATCAGCCACCGATTCGATGTACAAATCGACCTGTGACAATCAATACCAACTGAAAGTAAATCACCCTCACCCTGAACAATACTTACATTGGTATCCTCAGAATCGGTGTTGTGTGCCCTCTTTTCCTCCTTAAGCTTTTTAAATTCATATTCGTGTCTCTGCACATGACCCTCCTTGTTGCAAAAGAAGAACTTTACCTTTCTTCTTGTCTTTGACCGACATCTATGACTACCACGTCCATCTTCCATTGCCAGAATACCACTATTACTTGAAGATTAACCATTATTTTTCTTTTTCTGAGTCTCATTCATAAACAACGATGAAATCACATCATCCAACTTTAGCGTATATTTCCCAAACAATAGTGTGGTAACGAGATTTTCATATGAATTAAGCAATGAACCCAAAAGAAGAAAATCCTTGTCTTCTTCTTCCACTTTAATAGGTATCGCAATACCTTTATCGTCAATATTGACCCCTACTAAGGATAGCTCCATCATAAGTTTGGTGAACTCATCTAAATGGTTACCTAAATATCTATTCTTTGGAATTCGTAAATGATGCAATCATTTCTTCAAATATAAACGATTTGTGAGGGATTTTGATTTAAACATTCTTTCAAGCTTCACCCAGATCTCCACTGGATCTGTCAGATTCATCACTTATCACAGTGTATTATCACCCAAATACATCTGAATCATTCTTGTCTCCAACTCTCTCATATCTTGCCAATCACCAATGATCATCATCTCCAATTTATCGGATTTTCTCTTTAATTCCTTCTCTGTCTTCTCACAGACAAGAATATCTTTTACTCTTTTCTTCCAAAGTGTAAAATCATTTTTTCCGTTAAACAGTTCAATATGATTAGGTATCCCATGGCCTGAATCATCTATATTTAATCAGCAAGAAACATGGATAGCCTCTTATGATCCTAGATATTGGGTCGGAAGAGGATTGGTTTCAAAATAAACTCATTTGCGACAATAAAAATTTGTGAGAATCACCAATGTAAACAAAGGGCCAAACCAAACAGTAGAATAATAAAGGGGACATGGATTTTAACATTGAAAAACCCTACTTATAGAGGATTAAAAACCCACGGGGAAACTTTGAGAATATTCACTAGGAATGAGATGATACAAAGAATCCAAGAAATAACCCAAAAATGAATTAAAAATACAGTATAGAAAAATTGTGAGAAATTAACACCCCGATACACCTTCGCCGCCTCTCTGATAATAGTTCATGATAAGTTGTCACCCTTCAGAGATCAAACCTGAACACACGACATTGTTGTATCACCTCGTTTCACAACCCAATTCACCATTGTCCACTACCACCCACAATTGAAACTATTTTCCATGTTTTCTACACAATCCTCTACCCACTACTACTGTTGCGTGTGTTTTCCCTCTGATTTTTGGTATTTTGGTTGATAAATCATGGTCAATGCCTCTATTTTATAGGCACTCATTCCTGCATCAAAAAAGTTTCTCTGTGTGAATTAAATTCACATGGCTGCGACCCAAATTTTTCTTTTTTAATAAATTTTCCTTATAAAAACAGGCTCCATTACTTCCAAAAAAATGGCTGAACCCCAACACAGAGGTGGGGGAACATTTGGTAGTTGAAGTATTGAGGAGGAGGAAGCTCAGAACAGAATTCCAGAATCCACGGGTGTTGTAACGGTCACAAAAGTTTGAAATTATGACACCACATCCAATGCATTCTATAAAATTTAAAATATGCTCCATTTATGTGAGAAGACGTTAGGAAAACACCCAAATGATGTTTGATAAATTCTTAAACAAATGGAACTTAATCCATCAACACCCAATCCAACTCTCTTTTTCCAACCAAGAAACCTAGCCATTTCTTACTCGAGTCTGTTTAGTTAGATACATGATCAGGTCGTTATCTCTTTAAGTATTTGGCCGAAGGTACTCTCCACCTTAGGTATTCAACATCAGAAAGGGCCAATTCAGATCCATGACACTTCCCACCATTGGAATTTCCTTAGAAGGAATGTTATAAGAATTATAATGATGCTCTAGATGTGTTTCCTTTATCCAGGTGAACTCGATTGCATCTGAGGTCATAATAAGAACCTAATCACAAATAAATAGTCAAATCCCAATTGACCTAACTAAAACCGGTCACACAAGCTTTCCTCGAAATACAATTCCAACCCTTTAAACAACATCTAACTTTTCCAGGAGATGTTATTCAAATAGTTTCATTCATCTAGAGACATCGAAAGAGGGAAAATAGGTTGAGCATCCTCCGACCGACCATTCCCAAAAAGTGCACCGCTTAGATGACCAGAGTATTACAAACTGTACCACAATGACTTCTCACAAGATATCTTGTGTTTATATTGAAAATGTTCATCGAAGCTCATACCCAACATCCAGTGGCATTACTTTTTCAAACCAACACCTGACCATTTAAACTATCATGCCTTAGTACGAACAAGGGTGTAATCTAGATCTTGACCACTAGAATCATTACACAGTTTTATACAACACCTCCTTGCCCAAGAGAAATATGTGGTAATCTCTTATTCAAAGAACTAGAGTCTAAGGAACTAAATCCCATAGTCCATACTCTATATACAAGTGAGACGTTGGAATAAGGCCACAAAACCCACTTCAAAACATTGACTGAGACTAAGCCCAGAGCTGCTTCCACCCACTGGTCAAGTCAAAGGGAATGACTGGTGTCCAAGAGTCCATCCTTGAATTCTTAAATGGGAATCCAAGGGCCACTCAAGACTAACCAACCCTCAAATAAAATCACACGTCTAGTGTGAAACCATATGAGGATCACATCTAAATCCTAATGTCTTTAAAACTTTAGCTTGGCGTAAGACCAAATCTCCCTTAGTGAATCAAGGAAAAATCCAAGATAGGAGACTTGATTGTCTCTTTTAGAAGAGCATACTAAGTGGAAACCAGGAAGATTAAAAGAAGAATGGAGGAACCATGATTGGTCGACCTCTCGAAAGATGCTCAACTTTTCCTGCCGACGCACCACCACAAACTTATATCAAACCTTCACCTCCAGAGGCCTTACTTGATCATTCATGATAAACCACCGAAGTCTTAAAAGAAAAATGGAGTTTCATGGAGATTGCATAAAAAACCAACCCCATCGATGTCATGCTAACAAGAAAGCACCGACACATTTTAAAACATGAAATCCTCAAGGGAACTCAAGCAAGACTGGCCATTTCCAAATGGTTCTCTTTGGATGTTCTCCTTCTACCTAGAAGGTCACATGTTTACCAGAACCTATACGATGCTCCCCACCTTAGGAGTGTCCTATTCATAGAGAAAAAATTATAGACCAACCTCTCATAAGTGCGCTAGATCAGAACCTCCATAAACATACACATGACGATCCTCCAAACCACGATCATCTATGTTATAAAATTAGATTGTTTGGCATAGAAGCCGGAACCAACCTGACTTATGTTTCCAAACACCCGATACTCTAGGAAGTCATCCCAATCATTGAGAAGATCTAATTTATTTAACTCCCCGGTCACTTTACCTTAAAATGAACAAAGAATGCACTCAACATCACAAGGCTCAATGATTTCACCAAACTTAACCACTTCCTTACACTATTTAGCACTCGATGAGCACCGCGTACATGAATTCACACTACCCTAAGGTTTTAGATGAAAAACATTACATCCTCGATATTATCCATAAGATATCCCCCCTATACATTCAAGTGTCTGATGGTCTGTACAAGAGATCAAAACCAGTGTTGTATTGACTCATACGACCATCAACCTAGAAGATATCATACCAAGTCGTCCATCCCATAAGAAAAGAATGGGGAAAAAACCTACGAAGATGCCAACCATGCCCTAAGCATGTCTAACTGTCTGAAACCAATCATTTCAAGAAAATAATTCCCATAATAAGGCCATGGAAAACATGAAAACCCATCCAAAAGAGTGTATCATGTAAAGTTAATAGTCCTACTCAGGACAATGACACCAGAACAACACCAAACGTTATAAAACTCACATCATTAAGCATGGAACTAAAGCTCCAAGGGTTATTCCTACCACATGATATCATATTAGGAAACACAAACGTGAACCCTATTACTAGGTCACACCAACAGATGTTACAAGGCCCAGGAGTCCATCATTTATGCCATTTCTAAAAGGAAAATGAACTTTAGAAAATTTTCACATTTCCTTTCCAAGGATACTCCTAGAGAAACTTAATCTACCCTTACAATAGGGTTTAATGAAAGGAAACCCTATTAGGTTTAGTATTAAGGCCATTTCATTGATTGAAATTAATTTCTAATCAGTTAAATGATTTAATCAAAACACCAAGCACCAATTATAAAAAATGTTCTTGGTACCTTCTTCAACCAATGCCCCATGGAAAAATAGGAAAGTTATATCAAAATTTACTTTTAAACATTTAACATTTATTAAAATTCCATCATAATTAAGTAATTTATCATATAAATTCCCATTTAATTCATAAAAGCTATGGTGACCTATGAGGGTCCCATTAAGCCAACCTGGGTTCATCATAATGCAACCCAATAGCATTTACTTTAAAAAAAAGATTGAAAACACCCCCAAAGGGGTCATAATATAAGATATATGACCCAAATTCCCTACTTGGGTCCAGTTGAGCATTTAAGTATTTAACCAATTCATTATAGATTAACATTAAACAACTATTACATTACAATAATTTCAAACATAACATAGTCATATAAACAATATCCCAATTACCTGGGTTTCCAGTCTATAAAGTTTCCATACAAATTGTTAACAAAAGTCTAGATCCCATTTAATTGAAGAAAATTAGTTCCGGATATAACATGGTCATATCAATACCTCAACCATAAGGGTGACCATATACCAGTCCATAAAGTTCATATACACTTTAAGGATTGGAATTTAGATCCCATTAATAAAAAAACTTCACCTTATTATTTAATATTTAACATCCTTTTTCATTTTGACTGTTGGAGAATTGTCGGGAGTTGCAATGACAGAAACTAGAAAAAAAAAGAAAATGAAAAAGAAAAGATAGCACATATAAGACACAAATTTATATGGTTCGTTAATAATCCCAACATCCATGAATAAGAATAATATTCACTATATTAGGAGCACGATTATATAGTTTTCTAGTAAGAAACCCTAACCCCAAATGGGCTATATATGAAGAAGATGATCCACTATTTCGAACAAGAAGTCTACGTTGCTACAGAGAATGGTGGAAACCTTTTTCAGAAGTGCTAAAGTGGATACTAACTAGAAGTCAAAAGTGAAATAGTATAGTTGAATCTGAAGTCTTCACTACTACAGTGCATGTCGGTGTCAGTCGGTCAGCTCTACTACAATGGTCCGAGTTGCTACAGTTGTGGGCCACAAGCATTTGGCCCAACCGGATCGGGATACACCAATCCAACATTAACAATAGTATATAAACATTAATATAAATCTTAAAGGATGGTTCTATAATACAGGTTATTGATTTCCAATTATAAGGTTACCATGCACCTTAAAATCAAAAACCGGTTTCCTTTTAATCGCAACCAATAATTCCAGTTCATGAAGCCATTTACATATATCAAAACTAGAATTTCATTTTAAAAAATCAATGCCTACTATTATAAGAAATAAACACAATGAAATGTTTTATTAAGCACAGGATCACGATAAAATAAAAGACATGATAACTAAGCAGGAAGCGTGACATATCATAAACTAAGCATGGGATATAAACAGGCATACTATATAATTACTTATGTAGGTACAAACTAAGCATGTTATAGAAACACTTATCATGGAATATAATAATAATGCGATTTAACAAAATCATGATATAACATTCTAGCACATAACCGAACAATCAATCAAGCTATCAATGCAACTGCATTGCATGGAATATATATGGAATATGAATCTCTATGTGTCTATAATGATGTATGTAATGATTCTTCCTTTCTATACCGAGCCAAGGAAAAAATACCATAATTTAATAAATCAATAAAAATTGAAAGGTGAACCATTCACTCAATGTGAAATCATATAAACTATAATAGAAAAAAAATATGAACATCAATCTCATCCCAAGACACATGGACACTTCCCCATGGGTGGGGTGATCAGTCCCGGACACAACTATTTACCAAGCACCAAAAAATTCATAATATGATGTCTACCAACCAAAAAAAAGTAAGAAAAAGGAAATGAAACAGCTCTGATACCACTTTGTAACATCCTGAGCTGACTAACCTCTAAGATGTTATCCAGATCGGTGAGTCACATGGCCTCAAGCATGCCTCCTATTAAGCCAGAGGATACCGACTAGCATCGAGGGTGTAAGGAGGTGATAGTGGAGATACTATACCATCATATTAGAGTAGATAATGGTATAACATATAATAAGTAATAGAGAATAGAAAAATTAGTAATAAATTAATGATAAAGAAGTAGAAGTATAATAATTGTCAATTTAATAAATAAAGAGATAGACAACACCAATATAAAATAGATGCATGCATGTCCTAAAGATGATACATAATTTAATCAGAAAACATTCAATACAGTACAAATACAATGAAAATAACTAAAATAAAATCCCCATGGGTGATCTCCATGATCATCCCAAACTCTAGCTCGGTCTTGTTCTCCTAACTCTTAGGCACTAGATAAACATCTCAAGCAATCAACCATGATCCTGCAAATATAAGGTTTACTCGGGTACCCCAGTGCAATGGAGACCCCAGTAGGGTATGATATAACAATATCAGTAGGTTCCCACCCACAAATTCAAAAACCGAATCCATTAAATTTAATAAAATGTAATGTAGTGTGTAGGTATAAGAAGAAAGGAAAACAAGTAGTTTTGAATAAATAAACAACAACCCACCCGGGTTCTGAAGGGAAACATGGTAGTTATAAATGCTTCTAATCATAGAAAGAATAAGTTTTTGATCACTTACCATACATATATAGTAATAATAAATATGTACATAATATAGCTCTATATTGAATCCACCTATAAGAACCAGGTTCATACCGATGCCTAATGGTCACATACCTAGAATACTTGTTGCTGGTTGGACCAGGGCATAAATTAGTCATCCATAACCAGTATGAATGATCCTAAAGGCTCAATCGATAGGTTACATTCCCTACATAATGATAGAGTGAGATAATTCATTATACAACACTCAAGATATTGAGTGAGCAGCCATGGAAACATAATAATCAAGGTATGTGGAACCTCATCCCAACTCCCATATAGTATCACTCATGGGAGACATCATACTCAAAACCTGATGTAAGGGAGTGTGATGCTGCCATGCTAAAAAAACCCTTACCATCATAAAAAACCTATGTGAAGGTACAATCATATTTACAGTAAATGGAAATGAGGTAATACCACTCATTCTTTACATTTATCAAGCGCATATAAAGGGTTCATCATATTTATAATACAATCCATGAGGTAATACCTATCTTTATTTTCATTAAAATAACCCATTATAATCAAGGGCATTCCACTTATAACAATTAAAATAAATCATGAAATAAACTCCATGGCCTTACCACCCTTTACATTTCATTTCACATTAACAGTTTAATTCAATTCACATAATCGGGGCTAATTAAGTTATAACCAAAGACGTGGTTGTACCACCCTATTCAATTCCATTTCAAATATTTTACTTAACAAATTCAAAGGGTGAAAGGCATCATGAGAAATAAATTCAAATTAAAACCTGAAATAAAATTAAAAAACATGGAAATTCATTTATCAAGTTAAAAAATGGAACTTAGAAGGTTCCATGTTCAAGATGGAATATGCCTACATGGAAAATTCCAACAATAATCCGGGCCAACCACTTAATAGGTACCCGGATTCACAATATATTTAGATAGGAGTGGTCATGACATGCACTTATGAGGTTACATGGTCGAATTAACATTTATATATTAGGGGACCACTCCATTAATCAAGTTCATTCAAAGAAATTCACAAAACATGACTCATTGTTTAAAAAAATTCATAAGAAAAACACCAATTCTAAATGGACAAGAATGAATTAAACCACTAATACAAAATTTTAATTTCAAAGACAACACACATAATCTGAGGGGTTTTATTACAAAAACAGTACATTGTTCTTCACACAATTCATTAAGAATATTTAAATATCACATTCAATATTTTACACATGATATACAAATGATGCGTTTTTCAAACTGACAACCTAGCATGTAAAAAAATTTATAAAGGATCAACATGGAATTTAAGGGGTTCCATTATTATTTAGGATAGACCCTGGAATGGGTAATTCCATTATCAATCCAAGAAGAATTCTTAGAAGGCATTTCGGAAATTTGATCAATTAATTATAAAGGAAAACACACATCAGCACACCCAAGGGGTGTTCATAGTTGAGGGAAGCATCATAAAATCTACTAAAAAAGAACCATAAATAGTTTATCTAAATAAAATGATCAATTTGGTATTAAGGAACCCATTATAAATCAATTTACATCAAAGGTATGCATTCAGTGCAACAATGATTTTTATATATGATGGAAAAATTAAGGAAATAGTCAAAGACTAACTACACCGTACATATGGAAACCAACTTGTTTAATTTCAAGATTTGATTCAATCTAGTTTGGAAGAGATCTATGAAACAAATATTCATCCTAAAAATAGGGAAAATGATCTCCAAAAAAAATTGTATAGTAGATAAAATGAAGAACATAAAATATATTAGAGAGGATCTAAGAGATTACTGATGCAGATATATAGAGACCGATGATGAATGATTCAGACAACCGATGATGGAGTTATTGTGAAGCCTAGCATGGAAAGGAGGATAATCCAAAGGCACCATGGGGAGAGCCTCACACAGTTGGTGGATAAGAAGAAAAAATAAAAATAAGGAAAAATAAATAATGGTTTCATTAAGGTAAACTCATTAATTTTGTACTCAAACTATTGTCACTTGGTTTGTGACACACAATTTCCCTAACCTTGCACCAACCGTGTGGTGAATAGTGAAAGGGTACATCTTAAGTGGAATTACTCGTGTGATCCAGGCACATGGTTTATGAAAACCATGAGCACATCATGTGTGGAATTTCTTCTCCTTTATTGTAGCCAGAAGGTTTGTTGCTGAGGGGCTAAACAGTTTTAAAAAAAAGTTCGCCTAATAAATACCCTCCAAACCTTTGATTTCCAAACAACAGTTCTCCAGAAATTATATGAAATACCCAGGTTTCCTCTCGGTCCTTCAAGTAAGTCTAAAAAACACATTGAAGTGTTCTAACTCTCATAATGTCATTCCAAATATTAGTTTTAAAAACATCCAGTCCAGTAAATGCCCATGTTCAAATTCTTTTGGATTTTCATCCTGTTCAAAAACATGGGTCGTTGGAAAGAAAGGTGAACTAGGACCAGAAAAGAATCAGGATAATGATTTAATTAAGCATAAACTACCTTACTGTTTAGGAATAATGGATTCAAATGAATAAGAGTATTGGGTGGATAACATTGATAGTTTCAATAAATTCATCAAGATTCATGAAACCATTAAGATAACATGATATGAATTTTTGTTGTAAGGTAATAGTCGTAGGTGATGGGAGTCATTGGTTTTGGAAAAGAAGAATAATTAGATTTTATGGAAGTAATTATAGACCATATTCATTAAGAAGTTATATTATGAAATTATGGCCCTCGCCATGTTTCGAGTGTTTATGGACCTTTATTAGAGAGAATGTTCAATGTTGGAGTATTCTAATCACTTGGCAGAGCTAGTCCTCTTTTCCCCTGAGGTAGTTTCCAATGAAAATATGAAAGCCCAATAGTGTGAAATGGGTTTTTGGAAAGGCATTCAATATCAAGTATTATTTTTTAGGTTGAAGATGTATACTAAGGCGGTTGACTATGCTATAATGTTGGAGATTGACCAGGTGGGTAAGTCAGGCTTATCTAGGATTCTACTATGGTTGGACTAGAGTGGGAGTGGATTGTTTAAAATTAATATGAAGTTCAACGACTAGGGGAATAATGGTGGTAGTATCATTTATTATCAACCTTGACCACCTTCATCTGCAGCTGCATGTGATGGATCTATTGTGTGGTGTTAGTGTGGAAAATGTAGACATGCATGATCCACATACCCATCACGATTGAGAATGTACTATCTCTATAGATGAATGAGCAATCTACAATGGGTTTATAAGATTACCCATCCTTCTCAGTGTAGGGAAGTCTCTACAGTTCACATTGAAAATGAAACTCCTTGAAATATACCCAGTGATAGGGGGTCTCATTCTGGGGGTGTTGTGGAAAGGCCACATATTCTTTTTGGAATATTCAGTTTAATGAATAGTTGTAAGTCAGTTGACAACTAAATTCATAGATAGAGGTGAGTTTATGATATGTATTAGGTGACAGTGGAATCATATGCATGACTTATGTTTGATAGAAGATGCATTGTTCTTATCTCATCATCCTTGGTAATTGTTTTTTTTACCGGTGCTTCTCATTAATATATTTATTCTTTCCTTATGAAACTATTTAAACTCTTTACTAATATTATTTTTTATGTCATGGAGATAGTTACACCTCTATGTGGGAGAAAATGGAAGGGTTTTCAATTCTTATCTTATGGTGTCTCATTATTAGAGGATGAGTTGAACCGGTATTTCCTTATCCTTGAGATATACATTTTTTATGTGATTATAAGGATGGATTGGATGATGATTTTCAAAGACCACATAAAATTTTATCATCAGTATGTGATATTCACATCCCCCAATTGAAGAACTCAAGTGTCTCAAGGATAATGGGATCTGTGATCAGGATGAGTCAGACTACCACATTCAGAGCTTCATTGGATTTCTTATCATATATCTTCGATATTAATGGAGGATGAATGTAAGGTCTTTGAGAGTGGGCCACCTTCTGTGGTTGATGATTTCCCCGATCTATTCCCAGACTATTTTTTATGTTTACCTCTAGAATTGGATGTGATGTTCACTATTGATTCACTATGAGGGACACAACTAATATCTATTCCATCATATTTCATACCCTCACCAAGTTAAAGGAGTTGATGATATAGCTGGATGATTTAGAATCCAAAGTGTCCATTTACCCAAGCACATCTCTTTGGGCCACTCCAATTCTTTTTTTCTCAGAATTCTAATGGATCCTTGAGACTATCTAATGATCACCTGAAGGTGAATCATTACACCATCAAGGAAAAATACCTTTTCCCCATACGAATGGTCAATTTGACTATCTTTAAGGGGAAATGTGATTTTTAAATATCAACCTCTATTATGGGTATTTCCAGGTCTAGGTTAGAGAAGTATGTATTCCCAAGAGATCTATTGAAAAAATATTTAACCATTTTGAGTATTTGGTAATGACTTCTAGATTAATGAATTCTCCCATGGTTTTCATGGATATAATGAATTGGGTGTTCCATAGATACTATGAATAAATTTTCCTAGTGTTTTTGGATGAAATAATGGTTTACTTGGGGTGGTAGTAAGAGCACTAGAAACATCTAATGATTGTTCTAGGCATTATGGTAGCTCACTATATTTATTAAAAATTGTGGAAGTAAAATATATATATTCGGGAATTCATGATTCTAGGACATGTGATCTGGAAACATGGTGTTTTAGTTTACCTAAAAAATATTAAGTCTGTGATATCATGTAAGGAGACAAGATATGCCTTTGAGATTAGATGTTTTTTCTCGACTTTTATGGTATTATAGGTGGTTCGTTAGAGACTTCTCTCGACACGACTCACTGTTCATAACCCAAAAAGAAGTGAAGTTCTTTTATATCCTATAATGTCATCTTTCTTTTGAGGAACATATTATGTGGTGGTCAACCACTACCCATATCATGATTTTAATTGAGGGTAGGCATGGTATTATTGTTTACTAGAATGATTTAGGCATAGTTTGGGGTTGTGGTTTTCTTAGGGTGACTATGTTGTGGAATATAGATTATACCAACTCTGACCAATGAGAAGAATTACCCAACCCACAACCTTAAACATGAGATAGTTATACATGTCCTTAAATACTGAGACATATATTACCCAAGAATGATTTGAACTTTAGACAATGACGACTAATTGAGTACATTTATGGGTTTGAATTAAATATTGTCTACATGCATGGTAAACAAAATATAGTTATTGATTCCTTTAGAAGTAATTTTACAACCCTATCTCTAAAGGAGTCCAGCGATGAGTAGGATCTGATGGGAATCCTTGCTCGAATGCATCTAGAAGATAAATAATAGAGAGGTGTTATGTTCTTGGATAGTATATAAATGAAAATATATCTTATGGAATGGAATTTGGATGAGAAACAAAAAGGATGATTTCTTCTATCATTCTACCCAATTTCTAAATTGAGCGGTGGTTCCTAGTGAATAGTTACTAACTCCCAAATGATTCCTCTACATCAAGGGCTTCCATGTTGTTATGTTCTCTATAGGAAATGTTAGGATGAATGACTGCTATCTATCTCAGTGGTTCATTCATTATGTTTCTATTAACATGTTATATGATGTGTTTCAACAATTCTGTTTTCCAATTATGATGCATGATATAGCTAACTTCATACCTTGATGTTATACTTTTCAGCATGTCAATAATGAGCATGGAAATACCTCATGATTACTCTATCCTCTTCCTATCCCTATATGGGTATTGGATAATGCAGCCATGGATTTCATTTTTAGGATACCCAATAATTCCCCACATGAGTAATTCAATATTATTAGTCATCCATTGACTAAAAAAATCATCCCGTTTTATCTAAAAAAAGGACTCAAAAAATGTAGAACATTTGTATAGTATGTTAGTTCAAGAGATAATGTGGTTTCATGTTGTTCTATTTTCAATTTTATATCACATTGACCTATATTCTACCTATAATTTCAATGAATTATTTTAGAATTAAATGGGGTTGTAGGTTAGGTTTATCATGGAATACCATCCTCAAGTGGATGGTTAGATTGAATAGGTTAACCAAATTCTGAAGGATATGCTTCGCATCAGTGTGTTAGAACATGGTGGATCATGGTAAAACTATATTAGATTGGTGTAATTTTATGATAATAACTATAACCAATCCTTAATTAGGATGGATTATTTTGATGGACTTTATGGTTTACCATGTTGGTCTCTTCTATAATAGATTTTAGTATTTGAAACTTCCATAGTGGGACCAATCATTGTGTACGGTAGGAATGAAAATATTTAGATGATCAGCTGGTGTTTAATGAAATATTATTGTCATTATATGTCCTATGAAGTTCATTGATTCCATGAGTTGTAATTATTTTTGGGTGACCAGGTGTTTATAAAGTGACACAATGCATGGTTCATCGATGTCTGAGGAAGTAAGGGAAGCTTACATTGGGATACATCATACATTTTCATATTATCGATAGAATCGTTAAGCTCATGTATAGCCTGGAATTTCCTTCTATTTTTTAACAAATAATGATGTTTTAAAGGCATCTCAATCAAATTGGTACTATTTAGATATATCACATGTGATGATATGGGATAATCATAAGTTGGAAGTTGATTTGTTAGTGATCGAGAAGCCAGTTCGAATTGTGGATTCACAGGTGAATGTGAATATGGGAAAATCAATTATGTTAGTTCAGATCATGTGGAATCATGAGAATTATGGGAATGAGTTGTGGGAATGTAAATATTTGGTAAAGGTGTAGTGCCATCACTTTTTCTCTAATAAAACATTGGTTTGAATTTTTGAGGGAATATGATGGGTAGAATTATCACACCAACGATGTTGTTGTGAGGTATTGTTCATTTATTTTTGGTATTTATTTTATTCTATATATTTTCTAGGTTTTTATTGAGGGAAATTTTAGATTTATAGGTTATAGAGGGTGGGTTTTAGTTGGTTAAAATTTAGTAAGAACCAAAAACCAACCCCTGATATCTATCCATTCCAAGGTATAGGCCATGAAAACTTTCATGGTTAGGGATATAGCTATGTGATAGCCCCAAGAAAACTATGTGTCCTAGATAGTGGAAAATGAGTGCCTTTATGTTTAGATTAATGGTTTTTATTACCATGTGGAAAAAATAGTGCATCCTCCACTTAGTACATCAAGGGCACCCACATGGTTGGAACACTCTTTGGTAGACCTTGTGGCTAAACCATGTGGCATGACTAATCTTGAAAATAATAATTTTTTCAAAAATACCCATCCATGGTTTTAAAACCATTCAACTCATTTCCCAAAATTGTATTCTGTAGACATAGATTTTCCTCTCATCTTCTTCAAATACCTATTTTATTTAATAATTTTGTGATTTGATATTGGATCATAATGAAAAATACATGTATGTTCCTCCACTTCATTCTTATTAAAGGTAGCTTAAAATAAGTATTCAAAGAAAGAAAGAAAAAGAAGATTGTTGCACACTTTGATCTCTCATACACCACAAGACAAAAACTTCTATGATACTCTATTATGAAACAACATTCTGAAAAATGACTCGAGCCTCATTTTAAGCTACCTTAAAGGAGTCATGAAGCAATAACACATATCACATAGAGAAACACTATCCCTTATACTCTTTTGTCTGCTATGTTTGTGTACTTTATTTACATTATGACCAGTGTGTGATTATCCCTATTTTATGAACACACAATAACTTCTATGCATAACTGGAAGATACAAAAATATCTTAACAACTTAACTTTTTTACACCTTATATTCCCAAAGATAACAGTGGAAGAGATCCTTATGTGGGCTTTCAATTTCTGCACTCCCCAAAAAAAACTATGGAATAGGTCTCTATGACCTGGACAACAATGTATTTTCTACTGTATATCCCGATCCAGGTTGTGGATAAAATTTATGTTTATAAAAACATCTTGTTGGAATTTGATCACCAAGTGAAGAAGACTAAGTCTCAGCTTGAGACAGAACCACTTGTTATTATTTCTATTTTTCCTTTTAAATGTTCTGTTTTTACTACTCAATCTATTTACATAGGAAAACATTTATTTCCCTTTGATAGTTAATATTTGACAGTTTTAATATTAGAATTTGTTATAGTAAATTGATTTCAAAAGTTAAATTTGTATTTCATATTATTTCAATTGATAACTAATCACTCTGAGAAATATTTTAAAAGATTAAAACTTTTATAAATCTATTGCTTTATTTAACTGGTATTTTTTTCTTCCAATTCAAGAGATTTTAGTTAAATCCATTTTAAATATAAATTTTAATTAGGGAATCAATTAAACCCACCCTCTTTATTCTCCTACACCGACCAATAACAATATTAATTCATTGGTTACTAATTAATTATAAATTAAAATATTAACCAATTGAATATAAAGGAAATATTTTAATAATTATGCTCCCAAAAGCATTTTGTCTTAATAAATTAAAATAATTACTATTAGTAAGTGATATTAATGAAATATATATGTTATATATTCAATGAAATATTTTAGATATTCATCCAATATATTTTATGAGCATATGTTAAGAACAAACCCAATTTTATGCATAAAAACCTATATTTTTCAAAAGATAGTTTTACCGACTTTTAATTGAGAACCTATTTTAAATCCAATTTTGAAACTTTTATATATTATATTTGACAAAATAAAATTATTTATTTAAATGTAAATATAAAAATTTATTTTGGTTCATTTTTTTTATTTTTTGGATAAGTTTCCTCCATTGATGAAGAGTGAAAAATACAAGATTTTAATTGAAAAAAACTTTTCCATCAAAATAATTTGTAGTGATAAATTAACATTTTGATTAGTTTTAAAGTATAATTAGATTAATTATTTATCATTTAATCTAATTTAGGTTATTAAAATCATTTTTATATTGAAATTAAATATAAAAATACATTGAACTTTATAACATTTCCTTTTACCCATATTCTCACCACATATGCGTGATTAGTGTTAAAATAAATTTATTCACTTATGTTAATTGAATATGAAAAAATTGACATACAAAGTTATAATTAGTTTGATATTTAGAGTCTAATTGGATCAAATTATTTTTTTATATCACGAATAGAAACTTTAGTAAATTTTTATTTATCATAGTTAAGGGTAAATAAGGTAATTAAAGGTAAAAAAAATAATATTATAAAATTATAAAATTACCCTAACACATGTTATAATTTAATTAGATGAGTGGGTTTAGACCAGAATAAATATAGGACTAGAATTATAACCTTTTTAAGCCACTTCGGTAAGAATGAGACATTTATTATATCTTATTTAAAGATAAGTTAAAAATGTCATAGTCATATTTTTAATAACTAAATAATTTTTAATATAGGGTTATATAGAAGATAAATTTTACTATAATTAGTCATTTGAATGATAATAAATTTATATTCACCATGATATTTTTTTAATTTTTATAGAACAAATAATTTAATTAAAGACTTTCATAATGATGATGTAGTATTTTTTTAATTAATATAAATATCAAATAAATGATATTAAAATTATTAAAAAAATATAATTTTACATAATTAATGACATCCAAAATATTAATAGATAACTTTGACATGTTAGTGATATATTAGAATTGTTTTTTATAAGTTATCATATTGTTAGTGTATTTTTAAAAAGATAAATAATGAATTGTATCAAAATTGACATAAATGATACATTAAAATAAATAATATTTTATTAAATGATATAAAATTCATAAAAATATAAAATTAAAAAAAATAACTAGTATAAGGTTAAATATGTCATCAATGATCCATTTAGGGTTTGTTTTCCATTTTATAGTAACTACATTAACCCTAGTTTTCCTAATAGGAGATCCAATGAAAATCCACCGAAGAAGAGGTACTTGTTTTACCAATTCATTTAAGTTAATTTCTTCTTCTAATTTATCTTTTTATATTGTTTCCATGATTAATTGATATGTAAAGTATCATTTATATTCTGATATTTTATTATTATTATGGTACAACCATATTCCTCCATTTATCCATCCTATGAATAACAATATCACTATGTCTGCATACATACGACTTACCATCTCCATGTTGTGGTGTAATTAGTTTTTCATCACCACATTATTTTGATGGGTAAAATGATGAATATAATGGATATAAATAATAAATATAACATGAAATTAATTATATATAATTAATATACCATCCAATTCCTTACCACTTTACCATTAAGGGAATTATATCGTCACTCGTACGACATACCATCTTCAAGACACGATGAGATTCATTCTCCACATTAATAATTAAATAATTATTATAAAAATGTATATGATGAGTGAATGTAATATTTATGAAATTAATATAAATCTAGATATGAATAAAATATATTCCTACATAATAAACATTATTTAAACGAAAAAACAAACATAAGAAAATGATGTAGTTAACACCCGAAACAATGGTAATAATGAAATATTTTTAAATAATGGCATAAGAGGGTCATATATGATATAATAAAAATTAATATAGCTCTTGTATAATTTAATAACAAACTTTAACCATTATAATTGATGTTAAATCACCCTCAACTAATGAAATGTATAAGGTAAGGATTAATTACACAGTCTCATTATTATATGAGATTGTTTATACATAAGTATTTAAAAAGAAATATTTATAATCCATGGCCATGTTTCTTAAAAATATATTTCAAAATATTAATAATATTATTCTATATTTTTTTAAAGTCATTTTTACCCAAGTTTTACTTTTTATAAAATGTTTGGAAATAAATATTTTGGTCATTTTCCAAACGACTTACTTTATGACCATTTCAACAAATACGAAAGGAATATTTTTTTAACGTATATGACATGAGATAAATGTCCTTTAAAATATTATAATACTATTTTCACTTATTTTTTTTAAAAATTGCATGCTCCTTTTAAAATAATTTTAATATAAAAGGGGTATTTATCTGATTTTTTAATGATTTTATTATATTATTTTCATCTATGTGAACTTACTTTGTTGGATTTTATGATTAATTGATGTTGATTTATTATTATAGAATCTACCATATTTAATTGGAGGGTTTATGATATTTTTGACTATGGATGTGCTATTTTGATACCATTCATGATTTATGGTTAATGTATTAACATTTCATATGCTAGTTTTAATATAAATTTTTATTTTTGTTATTTTTCACCCTTTTCAAATGAGAAATGCATTCAACTTGTTAAGATATGGGTGGGGCCTGATATAGCCTCTTGATGTATCAGCATGTCTCAAGAGGCAAACTAGTTTGGTTTTTTACCCATTTATGTATGGTGTCATGGATAAAGCCTTGAAAAGATGTTTATAATATCCGACATTATACATTCCCTCATTGTGAGATTAGTTATTGATATTCCATATGATTATTCGAGTAGTAGAATATCCATGGTTATATTTTCTAGCTCATGTGATTCTTTATATGGTATTTTTTCATATTATGCTCAAGAATATGTTTAAATGTATTGTGTTTTAGAAATTCAATTTTCCATAATGATTATACTTCTTTATAATTAGATTCCACTATACGCTTACCCTTACTAAGAACTTGAGATCACCCCTTTTTTATATATTGTTTTTTCTAGGATGATAAGGTGTGCAATATGACTGATATGCAGGGCTAAGTTAGGAGAATAATGGAATTCTCAGAATATTTTCTATGTTTTACTTTATGTTTTAAAATGTAATGTAATGTTCTTGTATGTAATCTGGGTTCCAAAAACTACTAAACTGCTCGGTCCTTTGGGATTATAATCTTGTATCCATGCCAATGAAATAATGTGAGGCACCAGCTCTAGGATAACGAGGTCGGGATTACTACAGTTGGTATGAGAGAATGTTTAGTATAAACCTTGGAAACTATATTTAGAAAACATAGTTTAGGGAACATAACACTAAGACATATTTTTAGGATAGGAATAGAAAAACCTCTTAGAATATTGGTAAGGTAGAAATTATGTGGGTTTTCTCATAAATACATCTAGTCTGGATACTATAAGTGGACATGGTTCTGGCACAGATGTACCTAGGGGTAAGAACTTAGATAGGGTGTGTCGGGCCAAACTCTACAGAACCTAGTATGCGATAATAGTTCTTACTGCACACCTGACTTGACACTCTTGACGGATATGCTTAGGATAATTCACATTTTATTTACAAACCATTATGAAGGATTTAAAAGTAAATATGTCGATAATAAAACCTATTTATGATTATGAGATTAGATATATATAAATATTCAATAAATGTTAAGTGTTTTACTTGTTTTAAATTATGCATTATGATTTATAACTTAAGTTAGTGTTCTCCATTATATATAAATAGAGCCTACAAGAAGGAATTTGAACATAACCAATGCATGCAATCCAAAGAGTAAGAAGGATCATATCTTTCATGGTATTAAGATAGTATTTAAAAGGGATATAATCTATAAAGAATTCTCATCAAATGAGGACATGGTATCATGTGATAACATGATAGGTAAAGAGTAATCTATGTATTATGGCTTTAGAGGTAAGAACAAGAATAAGAGGAAAACTGGAACAAATATGGATAAAGGGAAGAAGGCGAAGAATTATTTTCCCACATGTAATAATTATTTAAATAATCACCCTAGTACTTTCATAAAAGGAATGAGATTTTTCAATAAGTGTGGAGATAAAAGTCACCATGCATGGTATTTTAAGGATAATAAAAAGGTTTCTAATGTACAATTCATCAACTGCAAGGAGATAAGACACTATGAAAATCAATGTCTCATGATTCAAAAGAGTGTACCCCAGAAGAGGTTAATGGACCACTATTTATATTATTCTACCACCACAGATGAAGATGTAATGATTAATCTGTTTTTATTGGTATCCAAGAATCATGTCATTTGATAATTTTTTTCAATGATTTACTGTTTATAAGAATTATGGAATACATAAGGATTATATTGACGTGCCATTTCATTAAGGATTTGAGAATGTATATGGAATGGTACTAAGAAAAGTGACTTAGTAGAAAGTTATTTTTTTTTGGAAAGAATATGGTTGGGGGAAATATAACCCTTAATATGTTCCTAATACTAAGATAATGGTGTAGGAATAAAGAGATTAATTATTTGGATAAATTAAATTGTATAGTACTGACTACCTTGTAACTAATAAATGGTTTGTTGAAAAAGTGGTTTATGTCATCATTGATGGAGTTTACAACATTTTTGGATTTATGGAGTATATAAAATAATCTATGTTGAATTTCATGAATAAGTAATCATGCATGTTATCAATAAAGTTTTATTGTAATTAAGGTTATTACCATGTTTTAAGAGAAAACATGATGAAGATATTCACATGTTTGGAATATGAAAAATAAGAGCTACTTCATGTTGTAAAAAGATTAATGATAAGTTCATTTTTGAAACAATAATTATTTTTAAATGGATTAATTTTATCTTTAGAAAATGTTTCAGTGTTTAATGTGTTACTTCACCCTATGATGCAACTTGTTCTATGAAATAAAGTATAAATAGTTTACGGCACAACTAAAGGATAAAATTGTGTTTATAGAAATGTATAAATAATTATATTTCATTAAATTATTTTAGAGTTAAAAAATACACAACTATAGTAAAATAATGTAATTTTTTTTGAAGTAACGGTATTTTAAATCAAATTATATTTAGGGCTTTGAGACCCTCAATTTTCCATAAATTATTCACTTGTTTGTGATTGATGAGCTCAATCATTCCATATAAATATTTATGATTTTCATCTATGTACGTATCTCTAATTACCACTAATGTTCTCATATTTGAAAGCATGGTTTTGTGGTGACATTCAAATTTACCTTTCTTACTTATTAAGAATATTTTTTATTAACCCTAATTACAATGTGGGTTCTTCAATAATTGTATTTTCAAATATCAGGCTCTTGATTAATAAGATCAAGTTTAAATTGTGAGGATGCAATTTGATTAAGGTGGAGAAAATTTAACAGCCCTAGAATTTACAATATTTTTATTTTTATATAAATTATATAAATTATATATCTTGTAATGAAGATAATATTTAGTTAGCTTATGTTACACACAAGATCAACCTTCCTTGAAATCTTCCGTTACACGCAAAGTCAAGTTTTACTAAAAAACCGTTTATTATTAAATATAATACGATACAACCAAGACATTAAATTAGAGATTATGAATAGTATTAACTAAATTATAAAAATATTTAAATATAATATTAATTCATTAGTTACTAATTAATTTTAAATTAAAATATGATCCATTAGAATATAAAGGAATTATTTTTATTTTTATACTCTCAAATATGTTTTTTCTCAATAAAATTATTCATTTAAATTTAAATATAAAAATTTATTTTGGTTGATTTTTGTTATTTTTGGGATAAGTTTCTTGCATCGATGAAGAGTGAAAAATACAAGATTTTAATTGAAAAAAACTTTTTCATCGAAATAATTTGTAGTGATAAATTAAAATTTTGATTAGTTTTAAAGTATAATTAGATTAATTATTTATCATTTAATCCAATTTATGTTATTAAAATCATTTTTATATTTAAATTAAATATAAAAATACATTGAACTTTATAACATTTCCTTTTACCCATATTCTCACCACATATGCGTGATTAGTGTTAAACTTAATTTAGTCACTTATGTTAATTAAATATGAAAAAATTGACATACAAAGTTATAATTAGTTTGATATTTAGAGTCTAATAGGATCAACTTATTTTTTTGATATCATGAATAGAAACTTTAGTAAATTTTTAGTTAGCATAGTTAAGGATAAATAAGGTAATTGAAGGTAAAAAAAATAATATTATAAAATTATAAAATTACCGTAACACATGTTATAATTTCATTAGATGAGTGGGTTTAGACCAGAATCAATCTAAGACTGGAATTATAACCTTTTTAAGCCACTTCGGTAAGAATGAAACATTTGTTATATGTTATTTAAAGATAAGTTAAAAATGTCATAGTCATATTTTTAATAACTAAATAATTTTTAATATAGGGTTATATAGAAGATAAATTTTACTATAATTAGTCATTTGAATGATAATAAATTTATATTCACCATTATATTTTTTAATTGTTATAGAACAAATAATTTAATTAAAGACTTTCATAATGATGATGTAGTATTTGTTTAATTAATATAAATATCAAATAAATGATATTAAAATTATTAAAAAAATATAATTTTACATAATTAATGACATCCAAAAAATTAATAGATAACTCTAACATGTTAGTGATATATTAGAATTGTTTTTTATAAGTTATCATATTGTTAGTGTATTTTTAAAAATATAAATAATGAATTGTATCAAAATTGACATAAATGATACATTAAAATAAATAATATTTTATTAAATAATATAAAATTCATAAAAATATAAAATTAAAAAAAATAACTAGTATAAGGTTAAATATGTCATCAATGATCAATTTAGGGTTTGTTTTCCATTTTATAGTAACTACATTAACCCTATTTTTCCTAATAGGATATCCAATGAAAATCCACCGAAGAAGAGGTACTTGTTTTACCAATTCATTTAAGTTAATTTCTTCTTCTAATTTATATTTTTATATTGTTTCTATGATAAAGTGATATGTAAAGTATCATATATATTCTGATATTTTATTATTATTATGGGACAACCATATTCCTCCATTTATCCATCCTATGAATAACAATATCACAATGTCTGCATACATACGACTTACCATCTCCATGTTGTGGTGATTTTTTTTTCATCACCACATTATTTGGATGGGTAAATGATGAATATAATGGATATAAATAATAAATATAACATGAAATTAATTATATATAATTAATATACCATCCAATTCCTTGCCACTTTACCATTAAGGGAATGATACCGTCGCTCGTACGACATACCATCTCCAAGACACGATGAGATTCATTCTCCACATTAATAATTAAATAATGATTATAAAAATGTATATGATGAGTGAATGTAATATTTATGAACTTAATATCAATCTGAATATGAATAAAATATATCCATGCATAATAAACATGATTTAAATGAAAAAACAAACAAAATAAAATGATGTAGTTAACACCCGAAACAATGGTAATAATGAAATATTTTTAAATAATGACATAAGAGGTTCATATATGACATAATAAAAATTAATATATCTCTTGTATAATTTAATAACATACTTTAACCATTATAATTGATGTTAAATCACCCTCAACTAATGAAATGTATAAAGTAAGGGTTAATTTCACAGTCTCATTATTATATGAGATCGTTTATACATAAGTATTTAAAAAGAAATATTTATAATCCATGGCCATGTTTCTTAAAAATATATTTCAAAATATTAATAATTTTATTCTATAATTTTTTAAAGTCATTTTTACCCAAGTTTTACTTTTTATAAAATGTTTGGAAATAACTATTTTTGTCAATTTCCAAATGACCTACTTTATGACCATTTCAACAAATATGAAAGGAATATTTTTTTAACGTATATGACATGAGATAAACGTCCTTTACAAGATTATAATACAATTTTCACTTAATTTTTTTTTAAAATTGCACGCTCCTTTTAAAATAGTTTTAATATAAAAGGGGTATTTCTCTGATTTTTTAATGATTTTATTAGATTATTTTCATCTATGTGAACTTACTTTGTTGGATTTTATGATTAATTGATGTTGATTTATTACGATAGAATCTACCATATTTAATTGGAGGGTTTATGATATTTTTGACTATGGATGTGCTATTTTGATACCATTCATGATTTATGGTTAATGTATTAATATTTCATATGCTAGTTTTAATACAAATGTTTATTTTTGTTATTTTTTACCCTTTTCATATGAGGAATTCATTCGACTTGTTAAGATATGGGTGGGGCCCGATATAGACTCTTGATGTATCGTCATGTCTCATGAGGAAAACTAGTTTGGTTTTTTACCCATTTATGTATGGTGTCATGGATAAAGCCTTGACAAGATATTTATAATATCCGACATTATACATTCCCTAATTGTGAGATTAGTTATTGATATTCCATATGATTATTCGAGTAGTAGAATATCCATGGTTATATTTTCTAGCTCATGTAATTCTTTATATGGTATTTTTGCATATTATGCTCAAGAATATGTTTAAATGTATTGTGTTTTAGAAATTCAATTTTCCATAATGATTATACTTATTTATGATTAGCTTCCACTATACGCTTACCCTTACTGAGCACTTGAGATCACCCCTTTTTTATGTTTTATTTTTTCTAGGATGCTAAGGTGTGCAATATGATTGATATGCAGGGTTAAGTTAGGAGAATAATGGAATTATCAGAATATTTTCTATGTTGTACATTATGTTTTAAAATTTAATGTAAGGTTCTTGTATGTAATCTAGGTTCCAAAAACTACTAAACTACTTGGTCCTTTGGGATTATAATCTTGTATCTATGCCAATGAAATAATTTGAGGCACCGGCTCTAGGATAACGAGGTCGGGATTACTACAGTTGGTATGAGAGAATGTTTAGTATAAACCTTGGAAACTATATTTAGAAAACATAGTTTAGGGAACATAACACTAAGACATATTTTTATGATAGGAATAGAAAAAACTCTTAGAATATTGGTAAGGTAGAAATTATGTGGGTTTTCTCATAAATACATCTAGTCTGGATACTATAAGTGGACATGGTTCTGGAACAGATGTACCTAGGGATAACAACTTAGATAGGGTGTGTTGGGACAAACTCTGCAGAACCTGGTATGCGATAATAGTTCTTACTGCACACCTGACTTGACACTCTTGACGGATATACTTAGGATAATTCACATTTTATTTACAAACCATTATGAAGGATTTAAAAGTAAATATGTCCCTAATAAAACCTATTTATGATTATGAGATTAGATATGTATAAATATTCAATAAATGTGAAGTGTTTTACTTCTTTTAAATTATGCATTATGATTTATAACTTAAGTTAGTGTTCTCCATTATATAGAAATAGAGCCTACGCGAAGGAATTTGAACATAACCAATGCATGCAATCCAAAGAGTAATAAGGATCATATCTTTCATGGTATTAAGATAGTATTTAAAAGGGATATAATCTCTAAATAATTCTCATCAAATAAGGACATGGTATCATGTGATAACATGATAGGTAAAGAGTAATCTATGTATTATGGCTTTAGAGGGAAGAACAAGAATAAGAGGAAATATGGAACAAATATGGATAAATGGAATAAGGGGAAGAAGTATTTTCCCACATGTAATAATTATTTAAATAATCACCCTAGTAATTTCATAAAAGGAATGTGATTTTTCTATAAGCGTGGAGATAAAAGTCACCATGCATGGTATTGTAAGGATAATAAAAAGGTTTCTAATGTACAATTCATCAACTGCAAGGAGATAAGACACTATAAAAATCAATGTCTCATGATTCAAAAGAGTGTACCCCAGAAGAGGTTAATGGACCACTCTTAATATTATTCTACCACCACAGATGAAGAGGAATGATTAATCTGCTTATATTGGTATCCAAGAATCATGTCATTTGATTATTGTTTTTCAATGATGTACTATTTATAAAAATTATGGAATACATAAGGATTGTATTGACAAACCATTTCAATAAGGATTTGAGAATGTATATTGAATGGTACTAAGAAAAGTGACTCAGTAGAAAGTTAATTTTTTTGGAAAGAATATGGTTGGGGGAAATATAACCCTTAATATGTTCCTAATACTAAGATAATGGTTTAGGAATAAAGAGATGAATTATTTGGATAAATTAAATTGTATAGTACTCACTACCTTGTAATTAATAAATGGTTTGTTGAAAAAGTGGTTTATGTCATCATTGATGGAGTTTACAACATTTTTGGATTTATGGAGTATATAAAATAATATATGTTGAATTTCATGAATAAGTAATCATGCATGTTATTAATAAAGGTTTATTGTAATTAAGGTTATTACCATGTTTTAAGAGAAAAGATGATGAAGATATTCACATGTTTGGAATGTGAAAAATAAGAGCTACTTCATGTTGTAAAAAGATTAATGATAAGTTCATTTTTGAAACATTAATTATTTTTAAATGGATTAAGTTTATCTTCAGAAAATTTTTTAGTGGTTAATGTGTTACTTCACCCTATGATGCTACTTGTGCTATGAAATAAAGTATAAATAATTTAAGGCACAACTAAAGGATAAAATTGTGTTTATAGAAATGTATAAATAATTATATTTCATTAAATTATTTTAGATTTAAAAAATACACAACTATAGGAAAATAATGTATTTTTTTTGAACTAACTATATATTAAATCAAATCATATTTAGGGCTTTGAGTCCCTCAATTTTCAATATATTATTCACTTGTTTGTGTTTGATGAGCTCAATCATTCCATAAAAATATTTATGATTTTCATCTATGTACGTATCTCTAATTACCACTAATGTTCTCATATTTGAAAGCATGGTTTTGTGGTGAAATTCACATTTACCTTTATTACTTATTAAGAATATTTTTTATTAACCCTAATTATGATGTGGGTTCTTCAATAATTCTATTTTCAAATATCAGTCTCTTGATTAATAAGATCAAGTTTAAATTGTGAGGATGCAATTTGATTAAGGTGGAGAAAATTTAACACCCCTATAATTTACAATATTTTTCTTTTTATATAAATTATATATATTATATATCTTGTAATGAAGATAATATTTAGTTAGCTTATGTTACACACAAGATCAACCTTCCTTGAAATCTTGCATTACACGCAAGGTCAAGTTTTACCAAAAAACTGTGTATTATTAAATATAATATGATACAACCAAGCCATTAAATTAGATATTATGAATATGATTAACTAAATTATAAAAATATTTAAATATAATATTTATTCATTAGTTACTAATTAATTTTAAATTAAAATATGATCCATTTGAATATAAAGGAAATATTTTTATTTTTATACTCTCAAATATGTTTTGTCTTAAATCAAATTTTGGACACTTTTATATAAAATATTTTACAAAATAAAATCCTACTTTTAAAGTTTAATATAAAAATTTACTTTGGTTGAATTTTTTTTATTTTTCTAATAAGATTCATGTTATGATGATCTGTGAAAAATACTAAATGTTAAATAAAAAAAATTTCATAGAAATAATTTATAGTGTTAAATTATAATTTTTTATTATTTTAAAGTATAATTAGATTATTTTTTTCTTATTTATTCTAATTTAAGTTATTTAAATCATTTTTATATTCAAATTAGATATAAAAACTTATTGAACTTTAGAACGTTTCCTTTTACCAGCTTTCTCCCAACATCTATGAGATTAGTGTTAAAATTAATTTAGCCACATCTGTGAATTAAATTTGAAAAAATGAAAATACATGGTTGTAATATGTATGATATTTAGAGTCTAATAGTATCAACCTATTTATTTGTATATTATGAATAGAAAATTTAGTAAATTTTTATTTGCAGCGGTTAAGGGTAAAGTGGGTAATTAAAGGTAAAAAAATAAAATTATAAAATAATAATATTACCCTAACACTTGTTCAAATTTCATTGGATGAGTGGGTTTAAACCAGAATAAACCTTAGGAAAAAATTATATCCTTTTTACGCCATTTGGGTAAGAATATAAATTTTATTATATTTTATTTAAAGATAAGTTAAAAATGTCATACACATATTTTTAATAACTAAATCATTTTTAATATAGGGTTTAAAAAATTTAAATTCGACTATAAATATTCATTTGAAAGTTAATAAATTTATATTCATCATGATAATTTATTTTTAGTTTTTAGAAAATAAATAGTTTAATTAATGGCTTTCATAATGGTGATGAAATAATTTTTTAATTAATAGAAATATCAGATAAATGATATTAAAAGTTATAAAATAAAAATAAGTTGAGATAATTAATGACATACACAAATTTTATATATAAATTTGACATTTTAGTAATATATTATAAGTGTTTTTATAAGTTTTCATATTTTTGGGATATTTTTAAAAGGATGAATAATTAATAGTGTCAAAAATTGACATAAATGATAATTTAAAATAAATAATATTTTATTAAATGATATAAATTTCTTAAAAATATATATTTCATAAAATAACTATAATAAGGTTAAATATGTCATAAATGATCTATTTGGGGTTATTTTGTTATTTTATTGTAACTACATTAACCCTAGTGTCCCTAAGAGGAGATCCAAAGGAAGTCCACCAAAGAAGAGGTAATTGTTTTACTAATTCATTTAAGTTATTTTCTTCTTGTACTTCTTATTACTATGCTGTGTATATTTTAAATTAATGAATATAGTATCATATATATTCTGAGGTGTTATTATTAGTATGGGACATCTTTCTTCCTCCTTTTATCCATCCTATGAAAAATAATAGGACCATGTGTGCGTACATACCACTTACCATATCCACAGTGTGGTGTAATTTTTTTCATCACCACATTATTCAGATGGTAATAATGATGAATATAATGAATATAAATAATAAAAACGACATTATATTAGTTTTGTATAATTAATATACCATTCAATTCCATACTACTTTACCATTAAGGGAATGTTATCTTCACTCGTACGACCTACCTTCTCCACAACACGACGAGATTCATTATCCACATTAACCATTAAATAATGATTATAAAAATGTATATTATGAGTGAATATAATATTTATGAACTTAATATCATTATGTATATGAATAAAATATATCATATTCATAATAAATAATACTTACAATACAAAACAAACATTAGAAGATGAAGCAGTTAACACCCACAATAATGGTAATAATGAAATATTATTAACCAAATGATATAATAGGATCATATATGATATAATAAATACATATATAGTTGTAGTGTAATTTAATAACATACTTTAACTATTATAAAGGAGTTCAAAACACCCTCTACTAAAGGAAAGTTCTAGGTAAGGGTTAATTTCACAATCTCATTATTACCCAGGATTGTTTATATGTATGTATTTACATGGACTTATTTGTAATCCGTGTATATGTTTCTTATAAATGTATTTTGTAATATTCTTACTATTATTCTAAAATTTTTTAATCTCATTTTTACCCAAGTGTGAGTTTTTATAAATTTTTTTGAAATGAATCATTTTATCATTTTCTATATGGGGTACTTTATGACCTTTTCGAAAAATATAGAAGGAATATTTTTTTAACATATACAACATGAGAGAAGCTTAAATTATAATATTATAATAATATTTTCACTAAAAATATTTTATTTTAAAATTTCATGCCCCTTTTAAAATAATTTCAATACAAAATTGGGTATTTCTCTCAAGAAAGTTTTAATGATTTTATTTGGTTATTTTAATATATGTAAACTTCCTTTGTTGGATTTTATTTTTTCTTGAGGTTGATTTCATAAAATAAAATTTACAATATTTTATTTAAAGGTTTATGATATTTTTGGCTATGGATGTGCTATTTTGATACAATTCATAGTTTATGTTTAGTGTATTAACATTTCATATGCTAATTTTAATATGAGTCTTTATGTTGGTTATGTTTCACCCTTTTAATATAAGGAATTCATTGGGCTTAGTAAGTGATGGGTGGGACCACTACATCCCATAAATTATTTGGTAGGTCTTATGAAACAAACTAGTTTGGTTTTTTACCTATTTATTTATTGTGTCATGGCCGAAGCTTTAACGGTATGTTTAAAATGTCCTACATTATGCATTCCCTCATTATTATATTAGTTATTTATATTCCATATGATTATTTTACTAGTAGAATATCTATGGTTATATTTTCTATCTCATGAGATTATTTTATAAGGTATTATTTATTCATTTCATATTATTCTCAATACTATGTTTAAATATGTTCTATTTTAGCTATTCACATTGCCATAATGATTGTGCTTATTTATGATTAGCTTTCCTTGTACGCTTACCCTTACTGAGTATCTTAGATCACTCCTTTATTATGTTTTATGTTTCACAAGATTCCAAGATGTGTAATTATACTGATATATAGGGTCAATCTAGGAGAATAGTGATGTTTTCAAAAGATTTTCTACATTGCTATGTTTTAAAATATAATTTAAGGTTCATGTATGGAATCTGGTTTCCAAAACAGCAAAAATCTTCAGTCCTTTGGGATTTTAATATTATATTTATGCCAATGTAATAAATTTTGGAATTAGATCTAGGATACTGTGGTCAGGGTTGTTACAAAAACTACCTATTAAATATTGGATTCAATGAATTGGCATCCAACTGCCTTCATCCTTCTAGCTACGTGTGAGAGATTTTGAAAATATGCATCTTGTTTTCATTAAATTTTAGTTTGTATACAATCATTGGGAGTATGTATAGGATCTATTCGGCATAAATATTATTACATATAACCCAATATTGGACCTACTGGATTCGATCATTTTCATTAAAAATAATGAGATGATTCATAATATTTTTATGTCGATAATTACTTCAATCATCAATTTATTTTTTAGGTATGGAATGACTTGGTTTTTTATAACAAAAACCCCTCCATTCAAGAAGAAATCAAGTCTATTCACAAGGATGTTTAAAAATCTTCAAATTACAAATAGGTTTGATGCATAACACCCTTTATAATGTAAACATATTCAGTCTTTTGGGTGTGAGTGAAAGGTCTACAAAAACATTGATACTGAAATCAATTCGACGGATTCCACCAATCCCTTTGTAGATTAATGTGAATGTTGATAGTATGGAATCAAGAATACCAAGAACCTATAGATATAGAGGATTGATCTGTACCCACCATTTCTTTGTCAAAGTTTGTGTCTATAAATACATTAGAATTAGAATTGAGTATAAAGCCAAATTATGGTCCATTATCCATGCCATATGGCATGTTTTACCCATTAAATGGGACTAAATCTAGATTGAATCAGAATCAATGATTGTGGTTGATGTTCTGAAATCTAGATCCAAGAGTGTTACATGGAATGTTCTTCCACAATGGGTTTTATGCCTTTAGGCTATTATTCATCTCAATTTGGTTGTTTCACATGAAAGAGATATGACAATCATGTTGCAGAAAACCTCTATAAAGAGAGTGATTATGGAAACGAGATCGATGTGGTCCTTTTAGATCCATGATTTTTGTACTTCCCTTGTGGGTGCAGATATGTGGGGTGAGATTCACTTTAGGCAATTTAAAACCCTTTTCATGCAAGAAATTATTTATTTATTTTCATAATTAATTTTAGGATCAGGCTTGCCTGGATACTAAACCATTTGGAGTATATTGTATAATTTATGTACACATTGTATATATATATACATATTTTATATTATGTATGTTTAAAATATAATTTTATATAATGTATATATTGTATATTGTATACAATATATATAGAATATATATTGTATACATTATATATTGTATGTATATATTTTAAATATATTGTATATTGCCTATATTTTATATTTTTTTATTGTATTTTTTTATATTAACAACTATTTATATATTATATTAAAAATTTATTTTTATTGAATATTTTATATATTAAAAATAATATATTATATATACCTTTATTATATTTATATATAGAAAAAATATATATATAAAATAATATACACATATACACCCACATTTATATTTATTAATAATATATATGTTGTATATTGTGTATATTAACAATAACATACTATGTGTTTGTAATACTATATATATAGTATATAAACATATATGTTTATAATAGTATATATATATATAATATGTTTACATATATATACTATATATTTTTTATATATTAGTAATATATTAACAATATATATTGTATTTTATATATTAATAATATACTTCTATATATTATTATTAACAATAATATTTTTTATATGTATATGTTTATAATATATTAATAATAACTTTGTATATATAAATAATTATTATTTATCATTATTTAGAATACATATTAATAATAATATAATCTAATATATGGTTAATATATATATATATATATACACCAATAAATATTAAGAATATAATATATTAATATAAAACTTCCAATATATATTAATAATATAATATATGAATAGTTATGTTGGGGCGGTCAACATGGAAACTGGTGTTAAACTGAGGATAGTTATTATGTAAATATAGGGGGGAGGTAAAATACGTGTTGGGGCAGGGATGTGTGCATCGTCGGGGCTAGTGAACGGAGTCGATCGACGTTTATGAGGAGGCACGTTGGGGGGAAATGAGGTAGGTAGGTGGGAAGGGGAAAGCGAGGTGGGGTTGTAGGTTGGTGGGGTTAGAGGTGAGGTGGAGCGCATGGACGATTAGATGGTGGCGGGATTGATAGAATGAGGATGTATGCTGGGGCTGGCGAGTTGGAGTCGGAGGTGGGGAGGTGTGTAGGGGGAGAGGTGGGGGTCGCCTGCTAGTAAGGGGGGAGGGAGTGAGCGTGGCTAGACAAAAGAGTGGAGGTGTGTGTGGGTGAGCAACATAGAGTAGGGGTGGGGGTCACGAGCTAGGGAGGGCAAAGGGAGAGGGTTTGTGGTGGTCATTTGGTGTCATACCACCGAAGTTGTTTACGATTATTATTCATTTATTTTTTCCTTCATTTAATCCATAGATTTATTGGTATTTTCATGGATAAATTGAGTTTTTAGGGAGATAAAGGGTGGAATAAGGTTGGAACATAGTTTGTAGGAATCATTCCTCCACCCCTAAAAACAATACGTGCCTTGGAAGATGCACTGGTAATCTTACATGGAAAGGTGCATGACCGTGCAATAACCCCCTGAAAACCATGTGTCCTAAACTATGGAACTATATTGACCAAAAGGTTAGGCACATGGTTTTGAGATAGTGTGTCCTAAACCATGTGGCCCTCACTTGTTTATGTGGAGTCGCCCACACAGTTAACACTTGGTCTTTTAAACTATGTGTCCAAACTGTATGGCATTCCATATTTAAAAAAAACAATACCCCCATATGTTAGCTATTGTTCACCCCTCATTTCCCAGACCTAACTTTTTCATTCAATAGAACAACTACCATATTCTCCACCTCCCTCTTGGATTCAATCCTTTGGTGAGTTGAGCTTGGATAATCAAGGAAACTCTATGTGTGTTCCTATACATCCTTCTCCTTGGTTTATTTTACCATCATCTTTGGGTTTCCTTCTCTTAGGTGGTTGTGGTCTTCTAGAGTGGGTTGAATATAATTTTATTAGTTTGGGTTTTAATGTTTGTGGTGTATTCTTTCTTCCATAAGATATCCTCTTGTTTTAGTTTGTGGGTTCCAATTGGTTGGGGGTGATACCAAAGTGAAAATTAGGCGCTTCCATGTTGAGATATTATTTGATGATTTTAATTTTATTACCAGTGTTTATAAAAGTGTTCTATAATGTTTATGTGTCCAAGTGAATGATTTACAAAAAATTAGTGTTTGTTTTAAGGACTTGACATGGTTTATACCTTATGGAGATGGTTGGAAATGGTATATTTTTTTTGGATGAGTTTTTAGGACAAAAGGGGATAGTTATGGCTTGAAAATGGAACAAAGACCATGAGAAACCTCAGTACCATGGAGGATAGACTAGGACATGTATCCAGAAGAACTGGTAGGGCCTCATCCTAGACGCACTAGTAGTATTATGATGAAATACTTACTAAATGATGTGACAAGGGATACTATTATTATCCTTTGGGTTTCCCCCACAACTTATCATGAATGAGAAGAGATATTTATCTATTTGGTCACATAGATACAATGATCCTAGAACCCAAAAAACCAAGCTACATTGGGGTTTCCTATGGTTATTATACATAGTCTTCACATACTCCCGATTACTCTTGAATACTTTACTTTATTTTCAAATGTAAGTCATGTTTTCAAACCAAATTTTTTACATTCCTTTAAAATTGGCAGTTTTATTTTTCTTATAATGGTTAAGCATGGAACACCTAGTTGGATCCTACTAGGAAGGTGAGATTTCACCTTACAAATACCTAATGGGTATTTGTATACAACGTTTTGTCTAGTTTAGGTAAAGGTAAGACCAATTTGGGTGGTGGTGGATACTCTTGATAGATGTCTTCCTTCTTGTGATATTTGATGGCGGTGTTATGGTGCTGGATAGTCCTATTGTAATGAATAGTCTTGTGTTTATTTTTTTGGTCCCCTTCCCCTTTTAGATCATTTCATTTTTTTGTTATAATTGTAAAGGTTTCTTTGGATTTGTAAATGCCTCCATTGTATAGAAATGGTTTGGATGATGGTTGTGATGTTGGGTAAATGTTTCATTGCTGTATGTTATAAATATTGATTATTTTTCATTTGTGAAAATTATTCTGAATGGAGTTATTTAATTCATATGCACCATTTACCATTCCATTGGGAACATGGAATGCCCTTCTAGCCATGTCATTGGTCGGGTTGGGTGTCAAGATGGATGAGAGTGAAAAATGGTTCCTAAAAAAGTTGTATTAATGTAATATTTTCTTTTCTTTGGGTCTTCTTATTTGGGACGGACTGGATAGGCATGAGAGAGGACTATTGGGGAATTAGGTTCTAGTTATGAGGTAGGTGTCTTTCCAACACACCATGTGACAAGCCTTGAGTCACCCTAGGATGTTGAGGATTTGGATCGAAACCGCTTTAAGGTGTGATTCCCTAGCTATGGACTGGGCATGGTCATCAAATTAGCATGGATTTGTCTATATTTTTGATTGATCTATCATGGGTTTTTATTATTTATGTGATTATTCTATCATGTTTGTCAAATCTCAATTGGTTAACTATTGATGGTTTCACTCTTTTTATTGTTTTGACTACTGTAGAATCATGTCTCCTTTGAGACGTCATGTACAACGATGACAAGAAGCTGGAGATAGTTCTTCAACACTATTTGATTAGATATTTTTTGAGGTAGAGGTTCATGATGTTTGAGCCCTTGAATAGGGAGAGAGATTTGGTCCTCATCAGGTAATGGATGTAATGTCCTAACTCAACTGACCTTTAAGATGATAGCCATACCGGTGGGTCACATGGCCTCAAGCACACCTCTCCATATTCCAAAGATTTTCACCTATTAGTGAGGGTGTAAGAAGGTGATAGTGGGGATACTATACCCTCATATCAGAGTAGCACAGTGGTATAACAGATAGTAAATAATAGAAAACAATAGAAGCAAGAATAAAGAAACGAAAGTGAAACAAAATAATAATAATAATATTCTGAATAAATAAAGAGATGGTCAACTCTAATATACAATAGATGCATACATTTCCTAAAGATGATACATAAACTAAAATAGAAGACATACAATACAACACAGATACAAAGAAAAGAACTAATTGAAAATCCCCAAGGGTGATTTCTACTTCCAGCTCGGTCCTGTGCTCCTAACTCTCAGGTACGAGCTAAACATCGCTAGAAATCAACCATGTTCCAACAGATATAAGGTCTATATGGGTACCCCGGTGTAATGGAATCTTGAGAAGGGTGCAAGATAATAAATTCAGTAGGTTCCCACCCATGATGTCTACAACTGAATCCAATATGTGTAATAAAATGAATAGAAGTGTGAATATATAAACAGAAAGGTAAACAAGTAGTGTTGATATATAAATAACAACCCACCTAGGCATCTAAGGGACACCTAGCATCTATACCTGTTTCAACTCATTACCAAAATAAGTGTCTAATTAGTTAACATACATATATTGTAATACTATATATATATATAGTTCTATATTGAATCCGCCTACATAAACCAAGTGTGTAGCGATGCCCAATGGCCATATACCTAGAATACTAGTTGCTGGCTGGTCTGGGGCATAACTCAGTCATCCATAACCAGTCTAAATGAGCCTAAAATCTTAATCAATAGGTTACATTCCCTACATCCCTATAGAGTGAGAGACGTCATTCTACAACACTCAGGATGGAGAGTGAGCCACCATGGCAACACTCTAATCATGGTAAGTGGCACCTCAACCCAATGTCCATATAATATCATTGGTGGGAGACATCATGATCAACCAATAATGGAATTCTTGGTAATTGCGACGGTCTATTTGCGATGGGATCTCCTCACAAATAGGCTTTAGCGACGGGCCCCCGTCGCAAATGGTCCGTTGTAGAAAAAGTTGTAGCAAATAATCATATTTGCAACGGGAAACATCTTTGTTACTAATAAGACTCCGATTATATGTATCATATATACATAAACGTTTTTGCAACGGGCCCATCACAAAATCTATTTGCGATGGGCTCTTGTCTCGTCGAATATATATATATATATATATATAACTTTCTTTGATGGGCCCGTCGCAAAAAATTATTTGCGACGGGACTACTTTCCCATCTCAAATAGGTTTTTAAAAATATTTAGTTAGACTATTTGAAATGGGGTCCTGTCGCAAAATGTCCCGTCGCAAATAATAAATTAATTTTTAAAAAATAAAATTTAATAATATTACGATTAATGAAAAAATAGTATTACTATTATTAAAACAATAAAAAAATAAAAAATATTAAAATTATCGATATTCAAAAAAATATATAAAAAGATAATAAAATATTTCAAATTAAATTATGTAATATTTGCACTGATATAAAAGATAGAAAATGTAAATAATTCATATTACAATGTTAAATTCAAATGTTTGTAACATAAAAAAATCACTTGGGGGGGTCGTCTTTTGGAGGAGGTGGAGGAGTTGAAGGAGCTGGTGGAGGAAACTCTATCCTTAAACTACGAGTCAGACGACGCATGTACTCTGTCTGCTCGTGATGCTGCTGCTGCCATTGAAGCATCTCCTCCTCGTGCTGCTACTGCTGTTGTTGCTGCCACCGACACATCTCTTCTTGTTGCTTCTGCAAAATCTCTATATGCTCAGCCTGAGCTTGCAACTGCTCCTGATACTGTGAGCCATAAGATGATGCCTCTCCACGAGCTCCTCTCGAGCTGGACGCCGACATCACAACAGTACCGTAATAAGTACTAGGAGTCAAATGTGATCCGATTCTAACTACTCTTCCCTTCTCAAAGCCATACTGAGTCACCTGCATCCATGCCACCTCATCGAAATAGTGAGCACTGGTCTGCTCACCTGTCTCGTCCTGACCCTCAGCCTGTGTCTGAGAGGTCGTAGCCTCATATGACTTCTTCAATTCCAATTTAAAATTAAAATTGTAAAAATATTATACGCAGTTAATTATTAAACTGAAAAAATAATACTAACCAAAATATAATGATGGTGATCACCTCTAATCTCTCCAGTGGCTGGATCACTGTACATCCTCCGATAAACGGTGAACTCCATAATATCAAGATGCTCGACTGCCTACAGAAATATAAAATAAACTATGTATATTTATAGTTATATAAAATATTTTAAGAATATACTTACTAGATTCTCTTAATGAGAACTGAATGTACGACTACCAGCTCGATGCGTCACCTCCTGTCTCCCCCGGTTCTGTCGTCCCACCGAAGATCTCCTCTGAAAACCACCACCCAACCAGTGTAAACATAATCCATCCCAAACGTGGGATGAAATGTACTCTGGTCGATGGTCTCTACACGACTTATCAAATTCTGTCACCCCTTCTTTCTTAATGGTTGTCCTTCTCAAATTTTGAAAAAACGGGAGGAAACAGTCACACCTAGAAACCTTCCATACTGTGTGGATAGCATCGTGCATGCTATCATCAATAGGATGCCACAAACCCTACAAATAATTTATAATATCAAGTTGTTAATAAAATAAATTTCAAAATAAATATTATTTATTTACGTACCATCCAATGATGAAACATGTCGCGTCGTACATCAATGGGAATCTATTCCCATGTGATCCATGGTTGAGAAAAATAATTGTGCAATATAGCACTCCCCTATCCGATAGCTACATGATGAATACTGTAAAAAAAGAATAAATAATCAAAAAATTAGTATATATATAAATAAATTAATGAAATATAACTAAAATATATAGGTTACCATACCTCCATGTGCGTGGATCGAAACCAAGATGTGGACGTCGCTCGGGGATAGGGTCAGGAATCATCAGTCGTGCAAGACCGCGCCCCTTCCGCGTACCTCCTGAACCACCAGTAGGCTGAGGGTCAGCTGATCCCACATCCTCATCATCTTAAGGTAGATTAGCCTCCTGTAACTCATGAAATAAATCATCATCCATCTGAAACACAAAATGTTTGTTGTTAGAAAATAGTTGAAAATAACTATTATATATAGATATATATTAGTTATGATTGTAACCATCATTTAACAGTTTCAATGTGAATCTTCATCCTCTTCTTCATAGCTGTCAATGTCAATGTCTTCATCTTCCTCCTCAGCATCATCAATATCCCTATGAGTTTCAGTTTCATAATCTATTGTCATTTCAAATTCATTTGTAACATAATTAACATCTTCATCATCATCGATCCTTAATTGTGGGGTGTCATCGTCGATATTCACATCTCGTTGTGAATCATATGGATTTTGAGTAGTCTCTTGAAAAATTTCAATTCAGCGGAACCACATTTAGTTTGAGTAAACTGATTTTCCTGAGATTTCATTTTTATTATGCTCCACCAATCGCTCAAGTCTCTTGAAGTAGCACAATACTTTGCATAATAAATTTGTTGTGCCTGTTGAGCAAGTAAAAATTGTTCATTTACTGTAAGAAGACTTTTATATTTAATATTGACGATTCCATGAGTCGGATGAACACACAAACCTCTTTCAGTATCCAACCACTTACATTTAAACATTGTTATGTAATTCTGTCCTAGATAACACAACTCAATAATTTCATTCAAAATGCCATAAAAGTCCACTTCACTTTCTATGTGATGTGATCCTCTCAAGAAAACTCCACTGTTCATTGTTTATTTGATTCCCCGTATGAACGTGTATGAGATCGAAAACCATTCACCACATTTGCATTATAATATTTAACCATTTTGGATTGTGGGTTACTCAATATACATTGTCGTTTGTCAATTTTATCAGCATATTGAGACACCTGATTTTTTTTAAATAATTATCAATATAATAAATAATAAACGGAATTGATATTAAACCATCAATAATTTATGTTACCAGTTTTTGAAAGTAGTGAGAGAATTTTTTTTGTCTGCGTTCTTCAAGAGCAGCTGCTATAATTTATGGAATTTGTTTCTTGAAATGATAATCATATAACCTAAAAATAAAATAAGTTTAAATACTATAACAAAATTCTAGAATAAGTGATAGAAGAACTTACAGGAAAAATGATGTCATTTCTTCACAGTTAAGAAGAACTTATGTATGATCTCTGTGATGTTCATCATCTGAAAGCCATCGTTTGTGATCTCCACCAAAACCAAGATTTGGTTGATTAAAAAATGTTAATTGATTGTCCCTTTCATCATTAAAATTCCCCTCATTTCTCCCCATGCGATTCTATTTTGAGTTATTTTGAGATTCAAAATAATGAGAGCAGAAAAAAGAAATTTCCTCTTGCAAATAAGATTCAGCAATTGAGCCTTCAACTGATTCTTTGTTACATATTTTTTTCTTCAATTTCTGCATGCATCTCTCGAATGGGTACATCCATAGAAACTGTACTAGACCTACACATTTAGCTTTATGTGACAAATGTAATATCAGATGTTCCATTTAGTCAAAGAAAGCCAGCGGAAAGATTTTTTTTCAGTTTACATATAATTACATCAACATCTTATTCCAGTTTTCATAGCACATCGTAGTCTGTTGTCACTGCACAAATGTATCGAAAAAAATATGATATATCTGTTATCGAATCCCAAATCATGGAATTCAAAAAACTTCTGAATCAAATCGGCATAAGTATTTCCATTATAACATGACAATCATAACTTTTTAATCCAGTAATATAACCATTCTTAACGCATCTGCCAAAATTGGAAGAATAACCATATGGAAGTCTCAAATCTGAAATCCACAGACAAAATAATAATCGAATCTCTTTGGATAGTTTATAAGCTGATTTTGGCTTCATTAACCTCTGTGATCTGACATTTTCAAATAATTCAATTTTTGGTCGCCTGCAAATTTGGGCAAGATCTAATCGTGCCTTTATAGTATCTTTGGTCTTACCTGGTTTATCCAAAACTATATGAAATAAATTATCAAAAAATTTCTTCTCAATATGCATAACATCCAACATGTGGCGGATCAACAAATCACACCAATACTGAAGATCCCAAAAAATGCTCTGTTTTATCCAGTTATGTTCTTTCCCAAAGCCATGACTTTTTTGTTGGTTTACTGTTGGTCCAAATGTGATGGGGGGTAATGAAAATACAACTGATTTTAAATCTATACCTGAGATCATCTTTAGAGGTTCATCTCTTTCAATTATACCTTTTCTGAAATGAGATTTGTTCCTTCGAAAAGGATGATCAGTTGGAAGAAATATACGGTGACAATCAAAATAGAAAGGTTTTTCCATTGACCAGCATAAATGCTTTGTTTTCTTTCATACAGTAAGGACATGATTTCAGACCATGTGTACTCCAACCATATAACATGTTATATCCCAGAAAGTCACTAATCATCCACATCAATGAATATTTTAATTTGAAATTTTGTTTTGCAACAACATCATATGTATTAACACCATCACTCCAAAATTAATTTAACTCATAAATCAATGGTTTCAAATAAACATCAATATTCTTTTGCGGAAGTCTTAGGATTAATAGAGTTAAAAAGATATAAGGCTCCTTCATCAACATCCATGGAGGAAAATTGTACGGAGTTATAAAGACAGGCCAACATGAATACTAACTACCATAATAACCAAACGGACAAAAACCGTCAGTAGAAAGACCCCATCGCATGTTTCGGGATTCTATAGAAAAATACGGATGCAGATTGTCAAAATGTTTCCATGAATCACCATCAGATAGATGATTCAAGCTTTTATCAGTTGAAATATTTGTTTTGTGCTGTGACATAATTGACGCTGAGTTCTGAGACATAAATAAACACTGAAACCTGGGTGTAAGGGGGAAATATCTCAACTATTTTACTGGAACCGATCTAGACTTCCCTGGTTGAGCTTCTTTATACCTCGATTGTCCACATGTGGGACAAATATCCAATGACTCGTTTTCTCCATAATATAAAATTAAATCATTTGGACATGTATGAATCTTCCGATACTAAGGCCCAAATTACGAATCAGCCTCTTGCACTCATAGTAATTTACAGGCAACACATTTCCTTCAGGTAACAGTATTTTAACCAAAGAAAATATCTTATCAAAACAGTTTTTTGACATTGCATTATCTGATTTAATAGCCATCAATTTTGAAACTGTTTCTAATTTTCTTATCTTGCAACCAGGATATAATGCATCATCCACAGACTTCAACAACTCATTAAATCCGGATGGTTCCAACTCAAGAGTTAAATCAATATCATCGTGAGTTTCTATTTGTTGCAAAGATAGACCTGCAACATCATGTACTAAATTTTGAAACTGTGATGGACCCAGAATCAAGTTATTAGAATCCTCTCTGGAACTGCGTTCACCATGTTGATACCAAAAAACATAATCTGGTTGAAAACCAAACTACAAGAGATGTCCCCCAACTTTATCAAATGTGTCAAACATTCTTAGAGCACATTTTTTACAAGGACACTTACTTGTGCCTTCTGAAACATATTCTAGTTTTGATGATGAAAATTCTAAGAAAGCTTCAACACCCTCAATATATAAAGGATTTAAACCAGAACCATTTGGATTTCTGCGCTGATTTATCCAAGCTTGATCATCTAATAATGATTGATGTCGACTTCCTTGTTCCATATTTTTCTACATAAATTATAAAATCATCACTGTTTTTGAATAGTTTGAAATTATAAAAACACTATCTGAAAAAAAAAGATAAATAATTACAACTACTTAATAATTATCATTAATTAAGGGCGACACAATTTCCAGTGGATTGACGGCTACTCTTTTGTCTGACAGCTCATTTAATTGCATCTTTCTCACACTTATTAATGCTAATTATATCTAATTATTCCTAATTATTCCTAATTATTCCTAATTATTTCTAATTATTACAAATTATTACAAATTATTACTATTTGTTACTAATTATTGCAATTTATTACTAATTATTACAATTTATTACTAATTATTACTAATTTAGCAATACTTAGAAATACTCAGCAAATAGAAAACTGCTTGAATAATGAATGGAAATTTAGTAATCATCGTTGTGAAGATGATTAAAAATTTTCCCATCATTATCCAAATAGATTTCATTTACTAATTATTAGTAATAATAAAATTATATTATCAATATTTACGAAAAAACAATATTAATATTATTTAAATAATAAATAATTTATAAAATATTAAAATTATCAATATTCACAACAGACTTTGTTCTATTCTTAACATGTTAAAATCTCAAAGGGTCGCCAATTGTCAAGTCATGCACAATAAAAAGTTTGTGTCTGTCATGTCCAATGTAAACTCTATAATTGTACTTGCATGGTTGATCAGCTCGCAAGTAGTGTTGCCATAGGACGACCAAAGTAACAACGTTCTCATCTCTAAGAATCATCTCACATGACACTTTACATAGACCATTCTTCCCTAAAAATTTGAGGGGATATCATTATTTTTCCCATAAATTTTCAAGGAAGAATGATCTATATAAAGGTTCATGTGAGATAATTCTTATAGATAAGAAAGGCATGACTTGATTTTTCCAATTGCAACACTACTTGCGAGGTGATCAACCATTCAAGGACAATTATAGAGTTTACATTGGACATGATGGACACAAACTTTTTATTACGCATGACCTGACAATTGGCGACCCTTTGATATTTGATCATGTTAAGAATAGAGCAAAGTCTGTTGCGAATATTGATAATTTTAATATTTTATAAATTTTTTATTATTTTAACAATATTCATATTGTTTTTCGTAAATATTAATAATATAAATTTTTTTATTTCTAATTATTTCTAATTATTTCAAATTGTTCCTAATTATTTCTAATTGTTGCTAATTGTTCCTAATTATTGCTAATTGTTGCTAATTGTTCCTAATTATTTCTAATTATTGCTAATTATTGCTAATTATTGCTAATTATTTCTAATTATTGATAATTATTGATAATTATTGCTAATTATTTCTAATTATTCATAATTATTCCTAAGTATTGCTAACTATTTCTAACTATTGATAACTATTCATAACTATTCCTAACTATTCCTAACTATTCCTAACTATTCCTAACAATTCCTAACTATTCCTAACTATTCCTAACCATTGCTAATGATTGCTAACTACTGCTAACTATTTCTAACTATTGCTAACTATTGCTAACTATAGCTAACTATAGCTAAATATAGCTAACTATAGCTACCTATAGCTAACTATAGCTAACTATAGCTAACTATAGCTACCTATAGCTAACTATACCTAACTATAGCTAACTATATCTAACTATAGCTAACTATATCTACCTATAGCTAACTATAGCTAACTATTTCTAACTATTGTTAACTATTGCTAACTATTGCTAACTATTGCTAACTATTGCTAACTATTGCTAACTATTGCTAACTATTTCTACTATTGCTAAGTATTGGTAACTATTGCTAAATATTGCTAACTATTGCAAACTATTGCTAACTATTGCAAACTTTTGCTAACTTTTTCTAAGTATTGCTACTTATTGCTAATTATTGCTAATTATGGCTAATTATTTCTAATTATAGCTAATTATAGCTAATTATAGCTAATTATAGCTAATTATAGCTAATTATAGCTAATTATAGCTAATTATTCCTAATTATTCCTAATTATTCATAATTATTACTAATTATTTCTAATTATTACTAATTATTACTAATTATTACTAATTATTACTAATTATTACTAATTATTACTAATTATTACTAATTATTACTAATTATTACTAATTATTACTAATTATTACTAATTATTACTAATTATTACTAATTATTACTAATTATTACTAATTATTACTAATTATTACTAATTATTACTAATTATATCTAAATATTACTAATTATATCTAATTATATCTAATTATTACTAATTATTACTAATTATATCAAATTATTACTATTTATATCTAATTATTTCTAATTATTACTAATTATTACTAATTATTACTAATTATATCTAATTATATCTAATTATATTTAATTATATCAAATTATTACTAATTATATCTAATTATTACTAATTATATCTAATTATTTCTAATTATATCTAATTATTTCTAATTATATCTAATTATTACTAATTGTATCTAATTATTACTAATTATATCTAATTATTGCTAATTATATCTAATTTTACTAATTATATCTAATTATATCTAATTTTATCTAATTATTACTAATTATATCCAATTATTACTAATTATATCTAATTATTACTAATTATATCCAATTATTACTAATTATATCTAATTATTACTAATTATATCTATTTATTCATAATTATATCTAGTTATTTCTAATTATATCTAGTTATTCCTAATTATATCTAGTTATTCCTAATTATATCTAGTTATTCCTAATTATATCTAGTTATTCCTAATTATATCTAGTTATTCCAAATTATATGTACTTATTGCTAATTATATGTACTTATTGCTAATTATAACTATTTATTGCTAATTATAACTATTTATTGCTAATTATAACTATTTATTGCTAATTATAACTATTTATTGCTAATTATAACTATTTATTGCTAATTGTATCTAATTAATATGAATTATAACTAATTATTCCTAATTATATCTAATTAATATTAATTATAACTAATTTTTTATAATTTTAACTAACAATATCAATTTCTTAGTAAAACTAAATATAAATAAAAATCAATTGAAATCTAATTAAATTAGAACAAATAAACAACAATTAAAATTAACATAAAAAAATAAAAAAAATATATAAAAAATAAAATATAAATACCTTAAACTTTGATATTCTGAAGATATTGATGCTCTCCGATTGCTCTTGTATAAAAAACTTCAACTGAAAGAATTTTTTTCTTTAAAACCGAAGAATAAAGAGAGAGGGAGAGGCCAAGATCTGAATGATTTGGAGAAAAAACGGATGGGGGGTATATATAGGTTAGATTAGTTGCGACGAGGTTATTAGCAATGGGCTTCGCATCGCAAATGGTGGTAATTGCGATGGGGCCCATCGCAATTAACCTTGCCCGCATTAATTATTATCGTCGGTTAAAAGGTTATTTGCGACGGGTCCCGTCGCAAATAGTACCTGCCGACAGTCTTTTTGCGACGGGACGACATCTCGTCGCAAAAAGTTATTGACCGCCGTCGGGTATTTGCGACGGGTCCCGTCGCAAATATCCCTGCGCGGTTTGGTACGCAAGGCGCACCAAACTATTTGCGACGGAAGGACATCTCCCCGTCGCAAATGATATTCGCGCGATTTGGCGCGCAAGTCGCGCCAAACCATTTGCGACGGGAGACGAAAACCCGTCGCAAATAATTGGTTATTTGCGACGGGCACTTTTCCCCGTCACAAATACCTTCCTGGACGGGTTATTTGCGATGCGCTTTCTTCCCGTCACAAATAGTCATTTTTCCCATAGTGAACACCCAAGGTAAGGGTGTGTGATGCCTCCATGCTCAATGGAAGCCTTACCGTCATATACAGCCTATATGAAGGTGTAATCATATTTATAGTAAACGAACATGATGCAATATCTATCATGTCATCATTTATCAATCCCATATAAAGGAATCATCATATTTATAATATAAGCCCTGAGGAAATACCTCTCGTGTTTTGAATCCAAGTAACCCATTATAATATAGGGCATTCAATTTATAACAATTCAAATTAATCATGGAATAAACGACGTGATGTTACCACCCTATACATTTCATTTCACATTAATGGTTTAATTCAATTCACATAAGCTGTGCTTGTTAAATTATAACAAGAGGCATGGTTGTACCCCCTATTCAGTTCCATTTCAAATATTCCATTTAACACATTCAAGGGGTGAAATCCATTGTGAATAATAAATTCAAATTAAAGCATTCCATTTAATTAAACAACATAGAAATTCATTTATCAAGGTTCTAAAGGGAACTTAGAAGGTTCCATGGACTAGAGGGAAAACACCTACAAGGGAAATTACCTGAATAAACTGAGCCAAACACTTAGGAGCTTCCTTTGTTCATATGTTATTTAGATAAGAGTGGTCACACCATGCACTTAGGAGGTTCCATGGTTAAATGAGCATTTATATATAAGAGGACCACTTCATTTATCAAGATCATTCAAAGCAATGCACAAAACATGCATTATAGGTAACAAAAAAAGGCATAATAAAACCACCAATGAAAAATTTCCAAGCATGCATTAAATCACTAATCAAATTTTATACTTTTGAATACAACACACCTTATCTGAGGGGTTTTATTATAAAAACATGAAATTTTTCTTCACACAATTCATTAAGAATATTTAAACATTAGATTCAAGATTCTACACATGATATACCAATGGTTCATTCTTAAAAAAAACAACCAAGCATGGAAAAACAATTATAAAGGATCAACATGGCATTTAAGGGGTTCGATTATCATTCAGGACAGAACCTAGGAGGGGAAATTCCATTGTTTATCTAATCCTAATGCTTAGAATGAATTAAAGACATTTAAAATTTTAATTATAAAGGGAAATTCACATCAGAACACCCTAGGGGTGTCCATAGTTTAGGGAATCATCACTTAATTTACTAAAAAAGAATCATAAGGAGTTCATATAGGTGAAACAATCAAATTGGTAGGAAAGAACCCATTATAAAGAAACATGTGATAAAGGTTGGTGTGCAGCGCAATGAAACTATTTATAAATAATGGAAAAATTAAGGAAAAATCATAGATCACCTACCCCATACTTAGGATGACTTACTCATGAAATCTCACACATTGATTTGATATAGTATGGAAGAGATATAGGAAATGGAAATTTTCCATGAATATGGGGAAAATGAACTTTCACGAAAATAGTGTACATATGGAATGAAAAACATAAAATAGACCAGAAAGGATCCAATATCTCACTAATGTAGATCCATAGAGATCAACGGTGAATGACTTAGACAACCGGTGGAGGAGTTATCTTGAAGACTGATGTGAGTTCTTTTTGTCGCTAAATCCTCAATCAATAATTGGCCCCTAGAGAAATGCAGTATATCATTACCTAGGTTGTCCCTCGAGGAGGTTGTAGTGTGAGTTGCAATACTGTCAGTATGGTTTGCGTTATTTTTACAAGATGATGAAATTGGGGGTTTTCTTAACAGTTTGAGAACATAATATAAAGTGCAAGAAATTTAAAGTGAACGATAGATAATTTGATGAAAAATAAAGTGGTTTGAAAATAGGATTAAAAACAGCAATTGCAGAAATGCTTCAACCTCCCGGACACTCCCCTCTTCCTTGTTTAAAATAATTTCACAATTTGAATTTCTAAATTCACCCCAAGGATCCCTATGTGAACACTCAAATTTATATAAATATCATATTAAGATCTTAATATGATTTTTGTTTCGCCTATTGAAGTGATTTCATTATTTGAAGATCTCCAAGAAATAAAACCTAATAAAAACCACTATGATCAACGGTAATATATTTCCAGAGAAGATTAAATAGTGAATTTGATTAATTTAATTCATAGAAGGAATAACAATAAAAAAAATTTGTTTAAATTGTTAAATAAAGAAAACAATTAGAATCATTTAATGATATAAGTTCAAAAGAAATCCAGAAAGAGATTACACATTATGTCTACAACTTAGAAGAGAGTATCTGTCAGGTGTTTCCATCCGCAACCACTTGGTTCTTAGTCGTGCATCGCTTGAACAGCCTTCGGTATCTCTGTTGCAGCCTCTATGGTCCGCATCTTGATCAAGAGCTCAATCTCCACTATGGAAAAGAAGATGGAAATAGATAATCTGGTGGTTGGGCGTTGTACTGGCCGGTTCAGAATTCTCCAAAATAGTGGCCAAGGGGTGACTTTTATAGGTAGACCCACTGAAACATCATGCCATGTTAATTTCATTTTTTTCATCACGTCGATGGGGTCATGATGTGTACCCCAGATCCATTTTCTATGCCACGTCCCATGAATCTCGTACGCTAGTTTGACTAGATAACTCACTAAATGATGTTTTCAAAGGGTACACAACATGTAATTTCTCTTCAGAGTGTATTCTGAAGTCACAGCATGTCTTGTACGTCAATTTTTTTTGAAAAGGTCATGAAATGTACTGTCATTACACGACGTGTAGGTGTTCTATTTCAGTTTTCCATCTTCACTTATTTCCTACAAAATTTGTTATTGTGCTGCTTCACTTCGCTTGCGTTGAAAATATTCATTTACCTGCAATAGTATAATACATTAGACAATTAATAATACTTAAAAGTCCAAAATCACTACATTTTCACAATGAAGCTAAAAAACATTTCAGAATTCCAATAATGATGAAATTCACATAAAATGTGAAATTTATGGGGATTAAATCCGTAAATTAGATATGAAAAACATTGGAAATATTAGCTCTATCAAAGCCTATCTTATTGAGGATGAGAAGTCAAAGGATCCATGGAGAGAGCCTCACACAACTGGAGGAGAAGAAGAAATAAGAATAACATGGTAAATGAAATAAAGGTTTAATTAAGGGTAATTTGGAAATTCCACCCTCAAACTGGGGTTGCATGGTTTGGCCAAATCATGTTCCAACCATGCAACACCCATTTCATAAAAAATCACATCGCACTATTTGTGCGGTATGGTTACCCTAAAATGGCGCCAATCGTTCGGTGAATAGTATGAGTGTACTGCCTAAGGGGCACTACCTGTGTGATTCAGGTGCACAGTTTATGTATATTGTGCATGACCCATGCATGGAGTTTCTTCTCCTTTGTTGAAAACTCACGATTTGTTGTCGAGGGGCCGCACAGTTTCATACAAATCATGCACCCTATACAGACCCTTTGAACCTTTTATTCCCAGACCTCGTCACTCCCGAAACATGACGAAACAACCGGGAAACTTTTTGGGACTTCACCCAAGTATAAAAAACACATTAAAGTGTTCCAACTCTCAGAATTATGTTTTCAATCTTGGTTTTAAAAATGGAATATCCAGTAAACCCCAAAGTTCGAATTCCTTCAGATTTTTATCTAGTTAAAAAACACGGGTTATTACAACCTCACCACCTTAGAACTTCTCATTCCCAAGAATCCTTCACACAACTATTATTATTATTATTATTAACAGGAAGGAGGAAAATACACAAATCATGTAATGGGACTAGTTCTCTAGCATGAACAAAAAGAATCAGGGGATTCTAAAGTGATGGATACTGAGTGAATCACCACTGATGATACTCACATTCTGGAGGATGGGAGACTAAGATGAAGTAGGAAGTAAACTGTGCATTAATAGAGGACCTCATCACTATAAAATCAGCCACCTTGTTTCCCTATCACCATAAGTGGAGTTGGATAATCTCATTGCTGATGAGATACATTAATTTTCTAATCTGATATGCGATAAACCATGGACTAGTGGTAAGGCTTTTAAGGTGCTGAAAAAAATAATAGAATCATTTTCTTCCTCTTCCAATTCAATTTTTTCCACCAAGAAGAATTGAAGAATTTTTATCAAAGCACATGCCTCCACTTAAAGAGAGTCCCCAGAGCCAATCTACGTAGATAAAGTAGCAACCGTGAAAACTCTCGAGACCCAAATAATGCCACCCCCTTATAGAACCCATGAGACATGAACCATATCTATTAAGAATAAAACCATTTTTTGGGGGATCCCTAGAAATCCATTGGCCTTGAGACATATGCCTTTGAACACCATCATGCATATCTTTCAGCAAGCATCAAATGGATGGATCTTCCTGCCATTTTTTCAAAAGAACTCTTAAGTCTGATGCCAACCACCTCATCTTAGAGATCAAAGCCATCCAAGAATAGGTGAGGCCCTCCAACTGCATTTTATTCCTTTTCTCCCAAAGGCACCAACATTATACAAACCATAGGATAACTCTCTCTTTCTGCTCTATTATATTAGATACATCCCCTTGAAACCAAAGATGAAGAAATTTTTTAGCCTGAAAACATTAGGATGTCACACTTGTGAACTTACATACAGAGCTACAGACAGCTATGGTCATATCACCTTCAAAAAATAAATGGGAGGTTGACACCTCCTTGGGGTGGTGGTAGAAAAACCAATTCAAAAAAAGGTAAACCCCATTTTGTCACCTCTACATCAATGGAAACCACCAGATGTTGAATATGACAAATGATAAAGTTGAACTTTAGAGACATATCCTTACACTAGAGAAGGTGTTACCATGAATCACATTTGGAAGAGTCGAATAGGATAGATCTGTATGCCTTTACCATGAAAAAACTAGAAGAAGATGCAATGAATATGCACATGTATTTCTTGTTATAGAGATTAATGAGATTAAAAATGTTTCACTTATCATTATTAAGGAAAGCCTGTGTAAAAGATGGATAAACATAAGCTTCCTTGAACATGAGGTTCGGTGATGGAAAAACAAGTAAGTCAAGAATTATACATACCCATTTATCAATACAAAAACTGATACTTCCTCGACCAAAAATCCATCATGAATGGCTCTGAAGACATGAAGTATGGATTAACAACATTCTTGAAAGGTAAGTTGAGTTCCTATGCTGAAATCCCTATTTTTTCCCATTCTTCTCAGCCACAAAATTTTCCTATATTGTATGACCTTCAATTGCCTCCCATGCCATTATTTCATGAAGGCAGTCAATCATCTGAGTCATGCTCCATAAACCTATACCACTCTCATTCATCATATGTTCCATTATCGCCCATAAAGCCCAGTGATACATGTTGTATGAGTGGAAGTCCCATATAAAATAGGACATAAGTTTTCCAATACTCCTAATGACTAGATTATGGACTTTTAAAACTAATAAGGCATGCATGGGAATAGATGTGAGCACATAGTTCGCAAGCATTATTCTACCTCAAAAAGAGAGGATCCTATTTCTCCAATTTTTAATTCATGGAGATATATTACTAAACACCTTTTCTAAATGAATAATTAGAAGCCTCCCATTCAGTATGGGAAAAACTAAGTAGTCAATTGGGAGGATCCTTTTGGAGATACCTATTTTGGCTACAATACTATAATCACGCCTCTCAGTGCAAAGCCGTGATAAATAGAGGATTATTTTATCACGATTGATGGCTTGGATGATCCACTTGATGTATTCTTTAAGGAATCTATTGAAACTGTTAATGGAAGTTGAGCTTCCATTGAATAATATAACCATATCATTTGCAAACATTAAGTGAGACATGCTTTGAGCCTGATAACCACACCTAAATGCTAGATGATCCCTACTTGCATATTGAATTTCATTGATCTACTTAAGGAATTATGTGTCATGATAAAAAGGCTTGGGGATAATAGGTCCCCTTGTCTCAACCCTCAGATAGATTTAAAAAACCCATAATGCTTTCCCATGAAGCAAATAGAGAACCATGGTGAACAGAGACTTCTAAACAAGAGAGTTTTTGTAAGTGAGGAGAAACCCATTCGCTTGAGGACCCTTATAATAAATCCCCATTCATTCCCGTCATAATATTATCCATATCAACTTTAAATATCATGTTCAATCATAGAGATTTTTTTGCTGATATCTTTGATCATATCTTGAGCTTTCCTGATTGCTCCCTAAATAGACTCTCCTCTAATAAAGCCATGATGCTCCTCAGATATCCAAAGAGGTAGGTTCCTTGAAAGGCTTCTATTGATCTTGCTAGCTAGAACCTTTTAAAAAAAATTGCACATAATAATTGGCCAAATTTGTAGGAGCGAGTTAGGGTCCTTAACCTTAGGAATGAGGCCAAGGATAGAATCCCCTAACACCTGAGGGAGGTGGCCACCTCAAAAGAAGTCTCTCACTACCTATATCAGATCTTTCTTGATAATATCCCAACAGGAAACATAAAAAGAACCTAGTATTCCATTTGGTATGGGAGAGCTCTTCAGATTTAGAGCATTGACAACGTCCCTAGTTTCTTTCTCTTCCAAAATAAATTTTAAGAAATGATTATTGATCTCCGAAAATACATTCAGAATGGAGTCAAAAATATCAGCATGCCCTTGAGGGAACCCATCCTATATAAAAGGGTTAGGACACGTGAGAAAATATTTAAAGAAGTTTTCATCCATACCTCCAACCACTTCAATATCATTAGAGTAGAAACCATCTTCCAAAAGAATATTAGGTTTTCTGATCCACTTCCTTTATTTAACACATGCATGAAAAACTTGTGTTCTTTTCTCCTTCTCTTGACCAAAGAACTTTGGGCTTCTATCAAGATGACCGTTCTTGAGCTAGGAGAATCACCTCCTGCAAAAACGTTTTGATTTAAAGAGCACTATAGATGTTATCATCCCATATTTATTCAAGTGAAGAATCCAACTACTCAATCTCCTTTGAGGTATTTTACAGATCTTGGTATTTTAGCTTGTGCTTTTGGATCCATAATGAAAAATATTTCTTTACTCGTCTCAGGTTGTTATGAAGTCAGACCAAATATTCTAAACGAGACTTCTAAATGAGATATCTTTTGCAAGTGAGGAGAAACCCATATGCTTGAGAACCCTTAGAATAAATTCACATTCAAGCCTGCCATAAAATTTATCCATATCAACTTTAAGGACCATGTTCGATCCTTGAGACTTTTTATTGAAATCTTCGATCATCTCTTGACCTTGCCTAATTACTCCCTAAATAGGCCCATCTCTGATAAAATCTTTATGCTCCTTCTATATCCATAGAGGTGGGTTCCTTGAAAATATTTTGTTGATCACACCAGCTAGAACCTTGTAAGAAAAATTGCACATACTAATTGGCCAAAGTTGTTTTAGTGAGGTGGGGTTCTTAACCTTTGAAATGAGGACAAGGAAAGAGGTTCCTACCACCCAAAGAAGGTGGCCACCATGAAAATGTCTCACACCACCTCTATTAGATCGTTATTGATAATATCCCAATGAACCACATAAAAAGAACTAGGTGTTCCATTTGGTTTGGGGGAGCTCTTCAGATTTAGAGCATTGATAGCCTCCCTAGTTTATTTATCATCTAGAATAGATTCTAAGAAATGATAATTGCTCTTCGGAATGGAGTCGAAACTATCAGCATGCCCATGAGGGAACCCATCCAACATATAAGGGTTTGGACAAATGAGAAAAGATTTAAAGAAGTTTTCAGCCATACCTCGAACTACTTCAATATCATTAGAGTAGAAACGTCATCCATAAGAATATTTGGTTTACTGATCCACTTATTTTCTTTAAGACATGCATAAAAGTAATATGTGTTATTGCCTCCTTCTCTTAACAAAATATCTTTGGAATTCTCTCAAAAAGATCATTCTTGATCTAGGAGCATATCCTCCTGCTGAATCTTTTTGATTGAAAGAGCACTAAAGATGTCATCATCCCATATTTATTTAAGTGAAGACTCAAACTGGTCATTATCCTCAACGTTTTTTCCAGGTCCTAGTATTTTAGCTTGTGCATTTGGATCCATAATGAAAAATCGTTATTTAATCCTCTCAACTTATTATGAAGACAGACCCAATCTCTTCCTTTGGTTGGTTTGAACTAGGATGTGAGCACCTCTTTATTAAAACTAGACTATGGGTATAACCTTTTATGAAGAGGAATTGAAGATTACCATCATCCTTGCTTTCAATATCCACTAGAATAGGAGAGTGTTTTGAAAGAGATCAGACCAGGTGAGTGACCGTCACCTTTTAAAAAGAATAAATTGCATACAGGTTGGAAAATAACTGATGTAGATGACACTAAGTGTGGTTGTGGCCCTTGTGGTTATTTCACCAGGTATATTTCTCTGCCACATAACCCATGTCCATCATGAATGATTGATAGGCAAAGGAAGAAATGTCTAGGATGCATTTCCTATAATATTTCCATCAAAATTTCTTTTTAGATGGATCAAGAATGGCGTTAAATGCACCCCAAACAAACCACGCTGAATTTTTGGGGCTGAAGGAATTGATCCCTTTCCATAGAGAAACCTAGCCATGCAAGTCACATTTCCCATAGACAAAGGATATAAAACATTTATGATTCCCCTCATAGACATTGGTGGTAATGAAATGTTCAAACACTTCAACTACTTCCACAGAAATAAATTACTTCCTAAATATCCAAATACGATGACTGTTACAATGGCCATGAAAAACATGATTCATCTTTATTCTATGGGGAAAGAAAGTTATTTTTGACACGTGTTGTTTGGGATCAAGAATAGCTACTAGGGATAAGTTGCTTTTTTTATCACAATGATAATAAAATCCATCTTCATTCGGGAACCTAAACCATGGGTATTCCAGATGATGAAGGTTAACATAAGAGTGGGGGGGGGGGCACCTAAATTTTTTACCTAGAGTCATAGGATCTATAGAATAGAGAGGATGGAGAGATTTCTATATCTTTATTTTCATTGGGTTCACATGCCTAAACGTGAGGGGGAAGACTTACAGGGAGCTGTGCCTGTGCCAGAAGAATGGAAAGGTTGGCTAGGGACCATGGAGGAGTTTGAGCTTATAGGATCCTCTAATAGAGAAGAAAATATTTTGGAAAGGACCAAAGGTCTATCTCTTGGGGGGACATGAAGAAGAGGGAGAGGTTGAAGTAGTAGAAAGGATATCAACCATCTCTATACCACTGTGAGAAACTGATTAGATCTTCTTCAGAGGGCTGAGGATCTTCAATGAGTTGTAAAAAACCAACATCGTGGAAGGAGAAAGAGGCAAGGGAGGGACTTTGGAGGAATAATGATGGTTTGTGGGTCAAGAAAGGAAACCACACCTGAGAGGGAAGCCTCTAAACTAGGAAGGATTGCAAAAACCATGAGAGGAGCAATGATAACCACAAAATGATTCTGGGATGGCTCCAGATAGCATTACACCCGATCCTTTAGTGGCAATATAGTTTCAGCCATATCAGTATTGTGATGTGATGGTGAAAAAAAGGAAAAATTCATAGCAATCAGAGGACTATAATCAACTATTAAATGATCCTTCTAAGGTCGAGACCTAGGAACCTGATAGGAAACCAAACCAACACGAAGATTCCTACAATACAAAGAAGAGTTCCCATAAAAAGGACACACATGACAAATATGATCTAGTAAAGAATATAAGAAATCATTTTCTACCATGATAAATCCTTTCCTACCCTAAGAAGAATCTACTATGATATGGTCTGTGAGAGATTGATCGTACCACGATTCACTGATTTATTCCACCCTTACACTGCTGTTTTAAACTAATTTTGTAATGAATATTCCAAATATAATAATAAATTGCACTTTATTTTTGAATCAATTAATTAATTTTAATCAATATTATAATGGACAATGTTACTTGTCTTTATTATTTCAATGTAGGAGGAGATGATTTGGAGGGCCCTTGATGAAGTGGAAGAAAAATGGTCCAAAATTGCATGGATCCATGAAGACCTGTACACTATTGTGCTTGTATAGAAAATTACTTGCATCCAAATGGGATCATATTTTGCGTCATGGTAAAAAATATAGTAGGATACAACTGTTATGAAAGAATAAAAGCCTAATTCGGTCGTCAAGGGTTCAAACCAAACTGATCTGTCCAAGGAAGGAAATCTGCACAAAGTCAAATGTGGTGTTCTGTAATCTGTCCATATCTCCGGATCCACTTGTCCAATTGATGACAAACGTTCAGTGGAGATAGTCAGTAATTGGGGCTACAACTTTCCAGTTTTATCAAAAGGGAGATTCAGGTATCTATTGGTCGAAACGTGTGGTACAAGTGGATTTAATAAATCTGTGTGCCTAAAACCACCTTCCAATTTTTGTATAAAATGGCACATTGGGCTCCCCATTTGAGAGTTCGGCCAGGAGACAAGGTGCTGTCATTTTGGAGTCCCCAAGGAGTCTTCTCGACATCCGTATAAGTTCTTGAGTCTATAGGAAGTTCTACCCCAAAATATTTCTCTTCCTCCTCTCCCATGGGCTTCTAAACCCCTTGTGATCACACAGGGAGGAACGTGATGTAATCCCGAGCTTCATTTTTGTATTATATTGAATGATATTTTTGATTCCAGGTTGTATGTTGTTTTATTTATCATTTATTTTAATTTTATTGAGTTATGTATTGGTATTTCATGCTCAACTCATATGATCATGTTTGGGGGTACCCATTAATGTGATGTTTCACACACCGCTCACCACTTCCTTTTCCCCCTTTCAATTGCGGTGTTTGTGTGGTTCATTTTGGTCAATTGAACTCACATAAGAACTATCAAGTCCATGTAAATTTATTCCATGGTATCAAAAAGAAATAACATACAAACCTGTATAGCTCATCGAGTTCTTTGTGTGTTTCCTTGGTGAGTTTCGGTTATGAAGTCATACACAAATCACCCAATTATCAGCAGTGTCCGGTGAATCATTGTGTGTTTTCGACTGAACCCTAGGAGGTATCCTAGTATAAAATCATTAAAATTATGGTTCTAGGTGTTAAAAACCAGGTATTAAAATATCATAACCCTATATCATGAATTGATGAAGGATAAACATCATGAGAGTACCTCGGGTTGATCATGCTTAATTAATTATGTTAATATCTACATTGTTTTATCGGTTTCATTTTCTATTTTCATCTTTAATCATAAAACCACCAAGTTTTACAAAACCTCATTCACATTCTAATTTCATAATCAAAATCCTATTTTTAAATTAATGATCTAAGGCTCTGTCGAGAGACGACCTAGGGTTGCTACTATACTGCAAAAATTGTAGTCAAAATTAAACAACTAATTTGACGCACTCAACAATGCGATCAAATTTTGGCACCGTTTCCGGGGATCCCAGATCATTTTTTTCTTTATTTAATTTTATTTATTTTAATTCTTAATTAGTACTCTTTTAAATACCCAACCCCCATTTTATTGTTTTTGTTTTGGGTTTTGTCTTTATTTTTGGCTGTTTTTGGTGTGTTCTCTCTCTCTCTCTTATTCTTCTCCATCTCCCTCTCTATAATTCTGTATTATAACATTATATTCTCTTTTCACACTTCTTAAGCAATTTTATTGATATTCATAAAAAAACTTCACAAATTATTTGCATGACCCGATCTGGTAAAGAAACACTACTTGAATTTGACCCTGAAATTGAAAAGTCACTTCACACACAAATCAATGCATCTAGAGAAGGTCAATCAAGTAACATTGAGGAACCCCTTTGGGAACCTCACGTGTTCCTAAACCAATCTAAAATTGAACCCAATCAAACCCAAGAAAAAAATGCTGCAAATAATAGAACTTTAAAAGAACTGACCACCCCTGATGTGGAGTACCAACCTGCGTACATCCAATATCCCGAGGAAACTGCCAACATTGAGCTGAGATTAGGTCTCATCCACCTTCTTTTTAAATTCCATGGGATTCCCAGTGAGGACCCTCACAAACAACTCAAAGATTTTCACATAGTGTGCTCTACGATGAAACCCCAAAATGTCTCTGAGGACCTAATTAAGTTTAGGACCTTCCCTTTCACCCTTGATGGTGTAGCCAAAGATTGGATATAATATCTACCTTCCACAATTGGGGGATGGAATGAACTTAAATGACTCTTTCTAGAGAAGTTCTTCCCTGCCCCCCAAACTACATCAATTAAGAAAGAAATATGTGGAATTAGGCAATCACAAGGAGAGACCCTTCATGAATACTAGGAGAGATTTAAAAGACTCTGCTCAAGATACCCCCACCACCATATTAGTGAATAACTATTAATCCAATACTTATATGAGGTAATTATTCTAATGGATAGTGGAATGATTGATGCTGCAGTTGGTGGTGCCCTAGTTGATAAAACCCCTTCTGCCGCTCATGACTTAATAGCCAACATGGCTCAAAATGCACAACATTTTGGTACACGAGCAATTGCACCAACTTGAGGAGTTCATGAGGTAATTCATTCATCCCTAGAACACAAGGTAGATACTAAAATTGATGAGATGAATACCCTTCTAAGGAAAATAGATAAAGCACAAGGTAAATCACACTCTACTTCTATTCCATTACATTGTGGTATTTGTTCTGATAACACTCATTTTTCTGACCAGTGCCCATAACTTGAAGATTCATCTGAGTCTTGGGCAGCTGTGTTACCAGGGTGTCTATTCCAACAAGAACCTCCCTTAAAGCAAGAATAATTCAGGGAAAATCCAAATCCAGGGTGGGAAGAACAACCCCAGTACCGAAAAGGAGGAAACTCAAGCTACCCCAAGGAGAATTGGTATCAACAAGGCCAAGGTATGCAACCTTATTATCCTTCAACTTCTCAAAACAATCCTCCTCCTCCTCCTAAATATGAACCAAGCCTTGAGGATATGGTAAAGCAAATGGAAACCTAGAACTTCCAGTTCCAACAGACCACACAATCAGCAATTCAAGATTTATGAACTCAAGTGGGACAATTGGAGAACACCATCAGTGAACTTAAGATGCAAGGTTCCGGAAAACTACCATCTCAACCCATTTCCAATCCGAAGGACAAAGGTAATGTATGTGTAATTACACTTTGTAGTGGTAAAGAAGCTTCTCCTTCTATTGATTCTATTCAATAGGTATGTCCCCCTCTTGAAAACACTTTTTCTCTACCCATAAAGGATTCCAATGAAGAAAAACAAAATAAAAATGACAATAAAATTATCATTAAGGATTCCCATGAACAATCAATTCCTCTTCCTTTCCATCAAAGACTCTCTAAATCTATGAAAAACATTGATAATGGGATTGACAATGAAATAATGGATACATTTAAAAAGTTCATGTTAATATTCTATTGTTGGATGCAGTCAAGAAAATTTTATGTTATGCCAAATTTCTTAAATAACTTTGCACCCATAGACGAAGGCTGAAGGGGAATGAGAGAGAGAACTTGGGGAGGAATATGTCGGCCTTGATTCAACAACAATTCAAACCAAATTCAAGGATATGGGAAAATTCACAATACCATGTACTATAGGGGAGACTTTATTTTCAGATGCTATGCTAGATTTAGGTGCTTCCATTAATGTAATGCCTCAGTCTATGTATACTACTCTGTAAGTTGGACAGCTTCAACCAACCAGAATTGTTATGAAACTTTCCAACCAGAGTACAACGAATTCAATAAGAGTGATTGAGAATGTCCTTTGACGAGTGGAGAATCTCATCTTTCCCTGCTGATTTCTACATTCTTGAGATGGAAGATACCCGAACCCAAGGACATGCTCCTCTCATACTTGGGAGGCCGTTCTTAAAAACAACAAAGACGATCATCAACATTCACAATGGTACACTGTCCATGGAATTCGGAGTAGAAAAGTTATGTTTTAACATCCTTGAGGCTATGAAACACCCCATTGAAGAGCACTCCACTCTTCCTATCTATTCGATATAAGTGCTCTCAAAGGATGCGCACACACACAATTCTCTCCTCAACCCAAACTCTGATTCATTTCTATTTTCTTCACCCTTGGATGATTTGTGTTTTGATTCATGTTTTGAGTGTTGTGTGGGTTCTAAAAAGTTTAAATTTTGTGCTTTAATTGATGAGTGTGTTCGTTCTGAGGTACCCATGACCGTAGATGATTCTGCAAATCTCATTTCTATAGATTCTCTATCTTTAGATAATAAACATGAGAAAATAGACAGTTTAATGGACCTCACTCCCCCTAAACCCCCTCCCTCAATCCAAAAACCACTGGTGTTGTAACTGAAATAACTTACTTCTAATTTAAACTATTCATATCTTGTGGGTATTGACCAATTTCCTGTCATTATTGCCAATAACCTCTCTCCACAACAGGAATTGAAACTGCTCAAACTTTTGAGACAGTGTAAAAAGTCAATAGGATGAACATTGGATAATATTCCTGGGTTTATCCCATCTATTTGTATGCACCATATACTTTTGGATGATGAGGCTAAAACCGTAAGACAATCTCAACGCCGGTTGAATCCCGCACTCCTTGAAGTGGTAAAATTGGAAGTCAATAAATTACTTGTTGCAGGGATCATTTATCCTATATCTGATAGTAAATGGGTTAGCCCAGTGAAAATTGTGCCTAAAAAAATAGGAATAACTATTTTTTCAAATGAAAGGAATGAATTGGTTCCAACACGTGTGCAAAACAGTTGGTGAGTCTGTATTGACTACTGTCGATTGAATCAAGCCACGCGAAAAGACCACTTTCCATTACCTTTCATTGACCAAATGTTAGAAGGATTGGCTATTAAGTCCCATTATTGATTCCTTGATGTCTATTAGGGTTACTTACAAATCAATATATCCCCTGAGGACTAAGAAAAGACAACATTTACCTGTCTATTCGACACATTTTCATACAGAAGGATTTCATTCGGTCTATGTAATTCTCTTGGTACTTTTCAGCGATGTATGTTGATTATTTTTTCTGAGTACCTTGAGAGTTGTATGGGAGTATTTATGGATGATTTCATGGTATATGGATCTTCTTTTGATAATTCTTTGGAACACCTAGGTTCTGTTCTCCATCGCTGCATTGAAAAAGATCTTGTTTTAAATTATGAGAAATTCCATTTTATAGTTGAGTGGGGGATAGTTCTTGGGAATGTCATTTCAAATAAGGGTATTCAAGTTGATAAATCTAAAATTTAATTAATTTAAACCCTTATATATCCAAAATTTGTTCATGAGGTGTGATATTTCTTGATTCATGCTGGTTTTTACCGCCGATTCATTAAAGACTTTAGTAAGATTTCACTTCCATTGTCCTAGTTATTGCAAAAGGATTCTGAGTTTGTGTTTGATAAAAACTGTGAGGATGCATTCAATTCACTAAAAAAGAGTCTCACATCACCTCCCATCATCCAACCACCAAGGTGGGATCTCCCCTTTGAGCTTATGTGTGATGCCTCTAACTTTGTAGTTGGGGCAGTTTTATCACAAAAGGTTGAGAAGGATCCTCATGTCATTGCATATGCCTCGTGTACCTTTGACCCTTACCATGTAAACTACACAACCACTAAAAAATAACTTCTTTCTATTGTGTTTGACTTGAAAAAATTCAGTTCATATCTTCTCGGGTCAAAAATCATCGTCTTCTCTGATCATGCTTCCCTTTGTTTTCACCTAAATAAACCTGAAGCCAAGCCCCGCCTCATTCGGTGGATGCTCCTCCTCCAGGATTTTGAACTTGAGATTAGAGATAAGAGATGAGTAGAGAATGTGGTATCTAACCACATTAGTAGGATTTCCCCCCATTGGACCATCATGTTGACTCACCCCTACCCATTGTAAAATTCTTCCCTCATGAGAACCTTTGTGATATTGTGGACCTTACCCCATGGTATCTGGACATTGTGAATTTTCTAGCAACATCTAGAGTCCCCACTGATTTCATCATTTCACAATCCCAAAGACTTAATAATGATTCTCATTGGTACATTTGGGATGACCCATACTTGTGGAGAATTTGTTGTGACCAAGTAGTTCGTCGGTGTGTCCCTAACCATGATTTCACCTTTGTTTTGACCTTCGGCCACACTTTGGCCTGTGGGGGCCACTTTGTCTCTCAATGTACAACTCTAAAGGTCCTTGACTCCGGAATTTCTTTTCCAACTTTATATAGGGATGCCCATAGATTTTTAAGTCATGTACTCATTGTCCATTCACAAGGAATATCTCCAAGAAGAATGAAGTGCCCCAACAACCCATGTTATTTTGTGAGATCTTCGATGCATGGGGAATTGACTTCATGGGGAATTTTCCAAATTAATTTGGATTTGTGTACATCTTATTGGATGTTGAATATGTATCTAAATGGGTGAAAGAAAAGGCCACCAAGACCGATGACTCTCAAGTGGTTGTTGATTTTGTGAGGTCTCATATTTTTAGTAGGTTTGGTTTACCGAGTTTCATCATTAGTGATCAGGGTTTACATTTTTTCAATCGCAACATGAAAAATTTTCTTTGTAAGTATGGGGTTGATCATAAATTCTCCACTACATATCACCCCTGAAACTAATGGAAAAGAAGAAATATCAAATCATGAAGTTAAACGAATCTTGGAAAAAATGGTACAACCCAATAGAAAAGATTGGAGTTTTCACTTGGATGATGCACTTTGGGCGTACTGTATAGCTTTTAAAACCTCAATCATAATTTCACCATACAGAATTGTGTTTGGAAAGGCTTTACACCTCCCAATGGAGGCAGAAAACCGTGAATATTGGGCTGTTAAACAAGGTAATATGAACCTTTCAGATGCAGGTGAGCAAAGAAAGCTACAGATTCAAGAGTTGGAAGAAATTCGATGTGATGCATATGAGAACTCCAAAATCTATAAAGAGAAGACAAAGACTATTCATGATAGCATGATTCACTAGCAGAAGTTCCATATTGGCGAGAAGGTCCTCATGTACAATTCCCAGCTTAAGATTCACCCAGGTAAGCTTTGTTCTCGATGGCTCGGTCCTTATACTGTTACTAATGTTTACCCTTTTGGTGCAATAAAATTTTTTCATGAGCAGAGTGGATGAAGTCTTACCTTCAATGGGAAGCTACTTAAACACTTCTATGAGGATTTTCCGAAGAATCCAGTGGAGGAAATACACCTTCTCGACGCATCATACCAATAAAACACACCAGGTTTTATCCTTCCTTGTCACATTCTCAATTATTTCAGTGAGGACACCACACATTCTAGGTGTGGGGGGGGGGGTGGATACATTCCTGGGTTAGTTAGGAATTTTCATCATTTTCTCATTTCTTCTCTTTTTGGCCTTTTTTATGGTATTTTCATTTTTTCCCATCATCAATTTCGAAGTTCCATGATTTGGTGACCATAAAGGGGGGAAAGTAAAAATACCATAACGAAGGATGAAAATAATATTTGTATGAATTTAACATCAGGGAGTGATTTTCTTTTTTAGTGAATTGGTTTTCTGTCAGTGATATAAATGGTCGTATCTATATGAAACCTTTGAGATGATTGACGCCCCTTGTGTGAGTAGTTTTTGAGAAAACTGTGTCACTAATATCTCCACAAAGTTTTGCACCAAACCACAAAGTGTGAATATTTCTTACTTAATATAAGTTAAATATATGTTAGGTTAATATTTTTCAGCTTTAAATGATATTTCCATAAGTTCATTCCTTATCTGATCTGTTTCATTACTATACCAAATTGACCTATGTGTGTGTAACTAATGTATGACTATTGTACGCCCTCAAAAAAATTGGTTGTGTCTTGGGCAGGTCAAAAACAACTCCTCCTCAACCTTTGATCTTGTTATAAATATTTCAATTAGTGTCATGAGGAGATCAAACAATGGTCGAGAGATGAGTGTGATATTTGTTCCAAATGAAACATCTAAAAAAATGAGGGGAGTGATGAAATGTGCAACATATGGGGATATCTAGGTCAAGAGCTTATAGTTTGACTTCTATTAATGCTTAAGTGAGTGGGTCTTGAAATATGATTGTAAAGGATGTAGGGTAGGTTCGGTGGAAAAAATCATTTAAGCTGAAAAATGTTAAAATAACCTATATTTATTGGATAGAAAGTGGAAAGAATATCATGGAATGGTTTTCAAAAACACACATGGAGAGTTAGTGTCATGCTTGACTTCTGAATTCCTTGCTCAATTTGGTATCATGAATATTTTTGAATTTAACTATGATATGATTTATGGGACATCTTTTTCTACTTTCACTAGGAAGAACTCCATGGTGTGGTTCGTACATTGATCACATTACTTTAATTAAAATTTCCTCAAATGTTAAATCTTCATGATTTTGGGAATATATATGTGCATCATTTTATTTGGATATGTTACTTTTCTCGGGAGTGCAAATTTTTAGGTGAGGGGGTGTGATCGTACCACGATTCACTGTTTTATTCCACCCTTACACTGCTGTTTTAAACTAATTTTGTAATGAATATTACAAATATAATAATAAATTTCACTTTATGTTTTAATCAATTAATTAATGTTAATCAATACTATAATGGGCAATGTTACTTGTCTTTATTATTTCAATGTAGGAGGAGATGATTTGGAGGGCCCTTGATGAAGTGGAAGAAAAATGTGTCAAAATCGCATATATCCATGAAGACATATCCACTCTTGTTCTTGTATAGAAAATTTAGTGCATCTAAATGGGCTCATATGTTGTTTTCTGGTACAAAATATAATGGGCTACAACTCTTATGAAGGAATCCTAGCCCAATTTGGCTGTCAAGGGTCCCAACCGAACTGCTCTGTCCAAGGAATTAAATCTACACAAAGTCAAATGAGGTGTTCTGTAATCTGTCCATATCTCCGGATCCATTACTCCAATTGATTCCAAACATTTGGTGAAGATATTAAGGACGTGGGGCTACAACTTTCTAGTTTTTTCAAAAGAGATATTCTGGTGTCTATTTGTCGAAATGTGTGGTACAAGTGGATTGATGAAATCAGTGTGCCTAAAACCACCTTCCAATTTTCCTATAAAATGGCACCTTGGGCTCCCCATTTGATAGTTCAGCCAGGAGGTAAGGTGCTGCCATTTTGGAGTCTTCAAGGAGTCTTCTCAACATCCCTATAAGTTCTGGAGTCTATGGGAAGTTCTACCCCAACATCTTTCTCTTCCTCCTCTCCCATGGGCTTTTAAACCCCTTGTGATCACCCGAGGCGGAATGTGATGTAATCCCGAGTTTTATTTTTGTATTATATTGAATGATATTTTTAATTCAAGGTTTAATGTTATTTTTATTCATCATCTATTTTAATTTTATTGAGTTATGTACTGGTATGTCATTATCAACTCATATGATCATGTTTGGGGGTACCCATTCAAGTGATGTTTCACACACCGTTCACCACTTCCTTTTCCCCCTTTCAATTGCGGTGTTTGTGTGGTTCATATTGGTCAATTGAACTGACATAAGCACTATCAAGTCTATGTAAATTTATGTCATGATATCACAAATAATTAACATACAAACCTGGATAGCGCATCAAGTTCTTCATGTGTTACCTTGGTGAGTTTCAGGTATGAAGTCAAACACAAATCACCCAATCATCGGCGGTGTCAAGTGAATCATTGTGTGTTTTCAAATAAAACCTAGGAGGTATCCTAGTATAAAATCAGTAAAATTCAGACTCTAGGTGTTACAAACCAGGGATTAAAAGATCATAACCCTATATCATGAAGCGATGAAGGATAAACATCATGAGAGTGCCCCGGGTTGCTCATGCTTAATTAATTCTATTAATCTCTACATTGTTTTATCACTTTTATTTTCTATTTTCATATTTAATCATCAAACCCCCAAGTTTAAAAAAAAATCATTCACCTTCTAATTTCATAATAAAAACCCTCTTTTTAAATTAATGATCTAAGGCTCCGTCGAGAGACGACCTAGGGTTGCTGCTATACTGTAGAAATTCTAGTCAAAACTAAACAACTAATTTGATGCGCTCGACAAATCGATTGGAGATCCAACTCCATGCAAAGACGGGCTTCCAAGGCATACCACATGTTGAGATTTTAGGTGTCTGCACATAAGAAAGAGCCTAAAGAGGCATCAATATCCCTTATAAAACAAACATGGTGAAATGGAAGTGGAAATCCTAGAATGGAAATCCAAACTACTGCTAAAGATGAATTACACCCAGAGTGAACTGCCATGGAACACATGAATAGATTAAAGCGCCACATCCCACGAGACCTAGATTTTAAAATACCAGGCCTTTAAAAAGCCTTCTTGAGGCAAAAACACAAGACAAACCATGTTCTTATTGAGAGTTGAGACCCTCACCTGGGTGACCACACCCTAGGATACCACCAACAATTGAAACAACATAGGAGGTGGTTATTAAAGACCAAATATTTCTATATCAAGGTCCATTGAAGTATAGTTGAAGCTTCCTCAAGATCCACTAAAGGAAAAGATTCTGATGGAAATTCCTCCACCGACAAATTACCACACTGCTATAAGGGCACAACCGGGAAATCTACCAGGGGAGATGGAGCCCATGGTGGAAGTTGAAGAAGAACATCTTTGAGCATGGCATCGGGCGTCATGAAACCAAACACCAGATTGTTGTATCGGCAGCGGATTGGTTTCAAAATAAACTCAGTTGTGACAACAACAATTTATGAGAATCATCAATGTAAATGAAGAGAAAAAACAAACAGCAGAATAACAAAGAGGACATGTATTTTAAGGTGGAAAAACCCTCCTTGTAGAGGATTAAAAAAGCACGGGGAAACTCAAAGAATATTCACTTTGATTGAGAGAAAACAACGAATCCAAGAAATATCCCAAACATAAATTAAAAATGTAGCATAGAAAAACCTGTTTGAAATTCACACCCTAATACACCTTCGCCACCTCTCTGATAATAGTTCGTGACAAGTCGTCACCCTTCAGAGATCAAACCTGAACACACGATGTTATTGTAACACCTTGTTGTGCAACCCAATTCAATCTTGTCTGCTGCCACCCACACTCGAAACCGTTGTCCATGATTTTCGCACAAGCCTCTGCCCTCTACTACTGCTACATGTGCATCCCCTCTACTCTTGGTATGAAAATGATAAATCATAGATGATGCCTAAATTTTATAGGCACTCATTCCTGTGTCAACAACGTGTCTCCGCGTGAATTTAATTCACATGGCCGCAACTCGGTTTCTCTTTTTCAGTAACGTGTCCTTATAAAAAATAGTTCCATTACTTCCAAAAAATGGGTTGGACCCCAACAATCTCCCCCTTTAGCATCTTGAAGAAGGATATCACATCCAACAAACTTAGTTGAAAATAAAAACGGTTGGTATTGCACCAACCGTCAACCTCTACAGAAAATATGTCATTCCCCTTTTGCATCTCTGATGGAAACTTGAAAGCTCCCCCTGCAAAGGAAATCCAAATTCCGAAGTCTTCATCATATCTATGTATACACTGATACTTCCAGAACCAATCATATCTGGATCCTCCATAATTGTGATCACCACCTGATCTGAAGCACCTGCAGGAATTACTCTCTCTCTCTCTCTGTTCAACATCCTCCGAGCAGTCAAAAACTCTTAGCGCATCACCCCGATCTTTGATTATCATTATTTCTTCCATAGTGGCACTCTCTGAATAAAAATAATTAGGTGTAAGATCTGAAACACCTGACCTGACATGCTTCAGCTTCAAAACCTTCTTCAACTTAGTCGATGGTCTTTGGCTCATGCATGACGATTTCTTGTGCCACAAATCTCATGAAGGCCTCTTCACAATTGGTGTTGTCATACCACTTCATGACTTAACATATGTCCTATAAAGCATGTCATCCATTTTTCCTCACACATAAACCATCGATATTCTGGACAAATTCCATCTTCCACTGCCAAACGAAATCCTGAATCCATCAGTATCAATTACACAAGAAGATAACAAATTATGGCATATACCTGGAACATTTCGCACATCCTTCAATGTTAGTGTACAAACTGCATTTTTAGTGATACAAATATCACCAACACCAATGACAACAACATAATATTCATTTACCATCTTCAATCTACAAAAGACAACCTCTTCATATAAATAAAATAGTCCCATCTGTGGTGAAATATGGTACGATGTGGCTGAATCAACCACCCATTCGGTGTAGAAATACGACCTCCGACAATCAACGCCAACTGAAAGTAAATCACCATCACCCTGAACAAGAATTTTTCCGGTATCCTTAGAATTGTTGTTGTGCACCTTATTTTCCTCCTTAATATTTTTCAATTCATAGCAGTGTCTCTACATATGACCCTCCTTGTTGCAAAAGAATAACTTTACCTTTCTTCTTTTCTTTGACTGACCTATCTGACTACCACGTCCATCTGAAACAAACAAAATACCACTATTACATGAAGATTCACCATAATTTATCTTTCTCCAAGTCTCTTTCATCAACAAAGATGAAATCACATCATCCAACTTCTATGTATCTTTCCCGAATAACAGTGTGGTGACGAGATTAGCATATGAATCAGGAAATGAACCCAAAAGAAGAAAAGCCTTGTCTTCATCTTCCATTTTAACATGTACTATGTCACCTTTTTCATCCATCTTGACAGACATTGAGGATAGCTCCATCAGAAGTTTGGTGAACTCGTCCATATGGTTACCTAAATCTCCATTCTATGGAATTCGCAAACGATACAATTGTTTCTTCAACTATAAACTATTTTTGGGGGATTTTGATTTATAATTGCTTTCAGGCTTCGCCAAGATCTCCTCTGGATCAGTCAAATTCATCACTTCCCACAGTGTATTACCTCCCAAATACATCTGAATCATGATTGTTTCCAACTCTCTCATATCTTGGCAATCACCAATGCTCATCGTCTCCGATTTATCTGATTTTTTCTTCAATGCCTTCACTGTCTTTTGACGGACCATAATATTTTTAACTCTTTTCTGCCAAAGTTTAAAATAATTTTGCCTGTTAAATAGTTCAATATGGGTAGAAATCCCATAGTGTGAATCACCCATATTTAATCAGCAAGAAACATAGATAACCTCCTTTGATACCAGATGTTGGGTCAGAAGTGGATTGGTTTCAAAATAAACTTAGTTGCGACAACAAAAATTTATGGGAATCACTAACATAAATGAAGTACCAAACCAAAGTGCAGAATAATTAAGGGGACATACATTTTAATGTGAAAAAATCATCCTTGAAGAGTATTAAAAAACCACGGGAAAACTTCGAGAATATTCACTATGAATGAGAGAATACAAAAAATCCAAGCAATAGCCCAAACTTGAATTACAAATATAGCAATGAAAATCCTGTATGAAATTCACACCCTGATAAGCCTTCATCGCCTCTCTGATAATAGTTTGTGAGAACTCGTCACCCTTCAGAGATCAAACCCAAACATGTGTCCTTGTGGTAGCACCTCACTGCATAACCCAATTCGCCATTGTCTGCTGCCATCCACACTCAAAACCATTGTCCACGTTTTCCACACAAACCTCTTCCCTCTGCTACTACTGTGTGTGCACACCCTCTTCATTTTCTATTGTGGATGATAAAGCATGGTCGCTTCCTCCATTTTATAGGAACTCATTCCCGTATCAAAAAAGTGTCTCCGCATAAATTTAATTCAACTGGGCGCGACCCATGTTTTTGTTATTCAATAACATGTCCTAATAAAAACGGGGGGCATTACTTCCAAAAAATGGGTTGAACCCCAACACAGAGGTGGGGGAACATCTGAAGGCTAATAAAGAGAAAAGGAACAATCCCATAACCAAATTCCAGAAGCCGCGAGTGCCGTAACCGTCACTGAATTTTGAAATTACAACACCACGTCCAACACATTCTATAAGATTAAAAATATGGTCCATTTATGTGAGAATCCATTAGGAAAAAATCCCTACTGATATTTGTTAAATTCTTAAACAAATGGTACTTAAGACATTAACACCCAATCCAACTCTATTTTTTCAACTGAAACACCTAAACAATGCTTACTCAAGTCCGTTTAGCTAGAGACACGACCAGGCCATTATTGCTTTAAGTATTTGGCCGAAGGTACCCTCCACCTTAGGTATTCAACATCAGAAAGGGACAATTCAGATCCATGACACTTCCCACCATTTTAATTTCATTATAATGAATTTTATAATCCTTGTAACGATGCTCCAGATGTGTTTTCTTTTTCTGAGTGAACTCGAATGCATCTGAGGTCAAAATAGGAATCCCATTACAAAGAAATAGTCGAATCCCAATTAACCTAACTGAAACTGGTCACATGAGTTTTCCTACAAAGACACTTCCGACCCATTAAACCACATCTACCTTATCCTGGAGATTTTATTCAAACAGTTTCATACATATGGAGACATCAAAAGAGGAAAAAATAGGTCGATCATCCTCCGACTAACCATTATCAAAAACAAATGCACGACTTAGATGATCGGCATATTACAAACTGTACCACAATTTTTTCTCCAATAGAATCTTGTGTTTAGCACGAACACATTCATCGATGCTCATACCCGACATCCAATTATGTTTTTTTGTCAAACCATCACCTGACCATTTAAACTGTCATGGGTATTCTAAATGAGGAAGGTTAACATGGGGGGGGGGCGCCTGAATTTTTTACCTAGAGTCATAGGATCTATGGAATGAAGAGGATGGAGAGACTTCCCTAGCTTTATTTTCATTGGGTTCACATGCCTAAAGGTGAGGGGGAAGACTTCCAGGGAGTAACGCCAGTGCCATAAGAATGGATAGGTTGGCTAGGGACCATGGAGACCTTTAAGCTTATAGGATCCTTTAATAGAGCAGCAAAGATGTTGGCCAGGGCCGAAGGTCCGGCTCCTGGGAGGACAGGAAGAAGAGGGAGAGGTTGAAGTAGTAGAAAGGATAGCAACCATCTCTATACCTTTGTGCGAAACCAATTAGATATTCTTGAGAGGGATGGGGATCATTGACGGGTCGTAAAAAACCAACATCGGGGAAGGTGAAAGAGGCAAGGGAGGGAATTTAGAGGAATAAAGATGGTTTGTGGGTAAGGAAAGGGAACCACACCTAAGAGGGAAGACACTGAACCGGGAAGGATTGAAAAAACCGAGAGAGGAGCAACGATAACCACTGAATGCTTCTGGGATGGATCTTGAGAACATTACACCCGAGCCTTTAGCGGAAATATAGTTTCAGCCATATTAGTATTGTGATGATATGGTTCAAAAGAATGGACGAATTCATAGCAATCAGAGGACTAGAATCAGCTATTAAAGGATCCTTCTAAGGATGAGACCTAGGGACCTAATAGGAAACCAAACCAACACGAAGCTTCCTATAATACAAAGAAGAGTTCCCATAAAAAGGACCCACATGACAAATATGATATAGTGAAGAATATAATAAATCATTTTCTACCACGATAAATCCTTGCCTACCCTGAGAAGAATCTGCTATGATAAGGTCTGTGAGAGATCCAACTCCATGCAAATACGGGCTTCCAAGGCATCCAACATGTTGAGAGTATGGGTGTACGCACATAAGAAAGATCCTAAATAGGAACCAATAAAAAAAATGCAGTGAAATGGAAGTGGAAATCCTAGAATAGAAATCCAAACTACTGCTGATGATGAATCACACCCAGAGTGAACTGCCATGGACCACATGAATTGATTAAAGCACCACTTCCCGTGGGACCTGGATCAAGAAGGCCAGGTCTTCACAAAGTCTTCTTGATGCTACAACACCACACAAACCACCTTCCTGTTGAGAACTGAGATCCTTGCCTAGGAGGCCACACCCTAAGATCCCATCAACGATTGAAACAACAGAAGAGGTTGTCATTCAAGACAAAATATTTCTATATCATGGTCCATTGAAGCCTATTTGAAGCTTCCTTGAGATCCACTAAAGTAAAATCTTGTGATGGAAATCCCTCCACTGACGACTTAATACACTGCTATAAGGGCACAAACAGAAAATCTAGCAGTGGATATGAAGCCCATAGAGGAAGTTGAAGAACATCTTTGAGTGAGACATCGAGTGTCGTGAAACCAAACACTGGATTGTAGTCTTGGTAGTGGATTTATTTCAAAATAAACTCAGTTTTGACACCAACAATTTGTGAGAATCATCAATGTAAATGAAGATCAAAAAAAAATAGCAGAATAATAAAGAGGAAACATATTTTAACGTGAAAAAAACCTCCTTGTAGAGGATTCAAAAATAACGGGGAAACTCTAAGAATATTCACTTTGATTGATAGAATACAAATAATCCAAGAAATATCCCAAACATAAATTAAAAATATAGCATAGAAAAACCTGTGTGAAATTCACACCCCAATACGCCTTCGCTGCCTCTCTGATAATAGTTCGTGACAAGTCATCACCCTTCAGAGATCAAACCTGAACACACGACATTGTTGTAGCACTTTGTGGCACAACCCAATTCACTGTTGTCTATTTCCACCCACACTCGAAACCGTTGTCCACGTTTTTTGCACAAGCCTCCTCCCTCTACTGCTGGTACGTGTGTCTCCCCTCTTTTCTTGGTATGTAAATGATAAAGCATGGATGATACCTCCATTTTATAGGCACTCATTCCTGCGTCAACAACGTGTCTCCACATGAATTTAATTTACATGGACACAACTTGAATTTCCCTTTTTCAGTAACGTGTCCTCATAAAAACTAGTGCCATTATCCACGTTTCTTGCTTATTAAATATGGATGATTCACACTATGGGATTTCTACCCATATTGAACTATTTAATAGGTAAAATGATTTTACACTTTGGCAGCAAAGTGTTAAAAATATTATGGTCCGTGAGAAGATAGAGAAGACATTGAAGAAAGAATCAGATAAATCGGAGACGATGAGCGTTGTTGATTGGAAAGATATGAGAGAGTTGGCGACAAGAATGATTCAAATGTATTTGGGTGCTAATACACTGTGGGAAGTGATGAATCTTATAGATCTAGAGGAGATCTGTGCGAAGCCTGAAAGCAGGTATAAATCAAAATCCCCCAAAAATCGTTTATAGTTGAAGAAACGATTGTATCGTTTGCGAATTCCAAAGAATGAATATTTAGGTAACCATCTGGATGAGTTCACCAAACATATGATGGAGCTATACTCAATGGCTGTCAAGATGGATGAAAAGGGTAACAAAGTACATGTTGAAATGGAAGAAGAAGATAAGGCTTTTCTTTTTTTGGGTTCATTTATGGATTCATATGATAATCTCATCACCACACTGTTGTTCGGGAAAGATACACAGAAATTGGATGATGTGATTTCGTCGTTGTTGATGAACGAGACTTGGCCAAAGAGAAATGTTGGTGAATCTTTTGGTAATAGTGGTATTTTGGTTGTGAAATATGGATGTGGTAGTCATAGAGGTCGGTCAAAGACAAGAAGGAAAGTAAAGTGCTTCTTTTGCGACAACGAGGGTTATATGTAGAGACGCTACTATGAATTGAAAAATCTTAAGGATGAAAATAAGGCGCACGACCCCAATTCTAAGGATACCGGAATAAGTCTTGTTCAGGGTAAGGGTGATTTACTTTCAGTTGGCGTTGATTGTCGAAGGTCAGATTTGTACACCGAATGAGTGGTTGATTCAGCAACATCGTACCATATTTCACCAAAGAGGGGACTCTTTTCTTTGTATGAAGAAGGTGACTTTGGTAGATTGAATATGAGAAATGAATATTATGCTATTGTCATTGGTGTTGGTGATATTTGTATCACTAAGAATATAGGCTATACAATGACATTGAAGGATGTGTGAAATGTTCCAAGTATACGCCATAACTTGTTTTCTTCTTGTGCAATTGATACTGATGGATTCAGAAGTTCGTTTGGCAGTGGAAGATAGTCCTTGTACAGAATATCGATGGTTTAGGCATGAGGAGAAATGGATGAAATGATTTATAGTACATATGTAAAGGCATGCGGTGGTATGAAAAAATCTAATTGCGAAGAGGACTTCATCATATTTGTGGCACAAGCAATCGTCGTGCATGAGTTAAAGACCATCAAATAAGTTAAAGAAGGTTTGGAAGCCGAAGCATCTCAGGTCATGGGTTTTAGATCTTACACCTAATTATTTTTCTTCATAGAGTGCCACAATGGAAGAAAGAATGATAGTAAATGATCGGGTTCACATGCCTAAAGGTGAGGGTGAAGACTTCCAGGGAGCAGTGCCTGTGCCAGAAGAATTGAAAGGTTGGCCAGGGACCATGGAGGCCTTTGAGCTTATAGAATCTTGTAATAGAGAAGAAAAGATGTTGGATAGGGCCAAAGGTCCAGCTCCTGGGGGGGGCATGAAGAAGTGGGAGAGGTTTAAGTAGTAGAAAGGATTGGAACCATCTCTATACCGCTGTGCGAAACTGATTAGATCTTCTTCAGAGGGTTGGGGATCTTTGACGGGTTGTAAAAAACCAACATCATGGAAGGAGAAAGAGTCAAGGGAGGGACTTTGGAGGAATAAAGATGGTTTGTGGGTTAGGAAAGGGAACCATACCTGAGAGGGAACCCTATGAACCAGGAAGGATTGAAAAAATAGTGAGAGGAGCAACAATAACCACTGAATGCTTCTGGGATTGATCCTGAGAACTTTACACCCGATCCTTTAGCAGAAATATAGTTTCAGCCATATCAGTATTGTGATGAAACGGTGAAAAAAAATGGAGGAATTCACAACAATTGGAGGACTAGAAGCATCTATTAAAGGATCCTTCTAAGGCCGAGACCTGGGGACCTGATAGGAAACCAAACCAACACAAAGCTTCATATAATACAAAGTTGAGTTCCCATAAAAAGGACACACATGACAAATATAATCTAGTGAAGAATATATGAAATCATTTTCCACCATGATAACTCCTTTCCAACCCTGAGAATAATATGCTATGATAAGGTCTCTGAGAGATCCAACTCCATGCAAAGATGATCTTCCAAGGTATCTAACATGTTGAGAGTCTGGGTTTCCGCACATAAGAAAGAGCCTAAAGAGGGACCAATGACACTTAGAAAACAAACACAATGAAATGTAAATGGAAGTCCTAAAATGGAAATCCAAACAACTACTGAAGATGAATCACACCCAGAGTGAACTTCCATGGACCATATGAATAGATTAAAGCGCCACTTCCGGTGGGACCTAGATCTAGATGACCAGGCCTTCACAAAGTCTTCTTGAGGTGACAACACCACACAAACCACCTTCCTGTTTAGAACTGAGACCCTCACCTAGGAGGCCACACCCTAGGATCCCACCAACATTCGAAATAACATAATAGGAGGTCATTCAAGACCAAATATTTCTATATCAATGTCCATTGAAGCCTATTTGAAGCTCACTCAAGAGACACTAAAGGAAAAGCTTGTGATGGAAAGCCCTCCACTGACGACTTACTACACTGCTATAAGGGCACAACCGGGAAATCTATAAGGGGATATGGAGCACATGGTGGAAGTTTAAGAAGAAAATCTTTGATCGAGACATCAGGCATCGTTAAACCGAACACCAGATTGTTGGCTCGGGTAGTAGATTAGTTTCAAAATAAACTCAGTTGTGACAACAACAATTTTTGAGAATCATCAATGTAAATGAAGAGCCAAACCAAATAGCAGAATAATAAAGAGGACACATATTTTAACATGGAAAAACCCTCCTTGTAGAGGATTAAAAAAGCACAGGGAAACTCCAAGAATATTCACTTTGATTAAGAGAATACAAATAATCCAAGAAATATCCCAAACATAAATTACAAATATAGTATATAAAAACCTATGTTAAATTCACACCCCAATACACCTTCACTACCTCTCTGATAATATTTCATGACAATTCATCACCCTTAGAAGATCAAACCTGAGCACATGACGTTGTTGTAGCACCTTGTTGCACAACCCAATTCACTGTTGTCTACTACCACCCACACTCAAAACCGTTGTCCACATTTTTTCGCACAAGCCTCTGCCCTCTGTTGCTGATACGTGTTTGTCCTCTCTTCTCTTGGTATGTAAATGATAAATCATGGATGATGCCTCTATTTTATAGGCACTCATTCCTGCGTCAACAACATGTCTCTTCATGAATTTAATTCACATGGACGCAACTCACATTTTCCTTTTTCAGTAATGTGTCCTCATAAAAATCAGTGCCATTACCTGTGTTTCTTGCTGATTAAATATGGGTGATTCACATTGTGGGATTCCTGTCCATATTGAACTATTTAATAGGAAAAATAAATTTACACTTGGCAGCAAAGAGGTAAAAATATTATGGTCCGTGAGAAGACAGTTAAGGCATTGAAGAAGAAATCAGATAAATCGGAGATGATGAGCATTGGTGATTGGCATGATATGAGAGAGTTTGCGAGAAGCACGATTTAGATGTATTTGGGTGATAATACATTGTGGGAAGTGATGAATAGGATAGATCTAGAGGAGATCTGGGTAAATCCTGAAATCTTGTATAAATCAAAATCCCCCAAAAATCATTTGTAGTTGAAGAAACGATTGTATCATTTGTGAATTCTAGAGAATGGAGATTTAGGTAACCATATGGATGAGTTCACCAAACTTTTGATGGAGATATCCTCAATGACTGTCAATATGGATGACAAAGGTAACATAGTACATGTTGAAATGGAAGAAGAAGACAATTATTTGCTTCTTTTGGGTTCGTTTCCTGATTCATATGAAAATCTCGTCACCACACTATTGTTCAGGAAAGATACACAGAAGTTGGATGATGTGATTTCATCATTATTGATGAACGAGACTTGGTGAAAGAGAAATGATGGTGAATCTTCAGGTAATAATGGTATTTTGGTTGTGGCATATGGACGTGGTATTCAGAGAGGTCGGTCAAAGACAAGAAGAAAGGTAAAGTGCTTCTTTTGCAACAAGGAGGGTCATATGTAGAGACACTTCTATGAATTGAAAATTCTTAAGGAATAAAATAAGGCACATGACACCAATTATAAGGATATGGTCATAAGTCTTGTTCAGGGCAGGGTGATTTACTTTTAGTTGGTGTTGATTTTCGAAAGTCATATTTGTACACCGAATGGGTGGTTGATTCAGCAACATCGTACGATATTTAACCAAAGAGGGGACTATTTTCTTTGTATGAAGAAGGTTAATTTGGTATATAGAAGATGGGAAATGAATATTATGTTGTTTTCATTGGTGTTGGTGATATTTGTGTCACTAAGAATGTAGGTTGTACACTGACATTGAAGGATGTGTGAAATGTTCTAGGTATACGCCAAAATTTGTTATCTTCTTGTGCAATTGATACTGAAGGATTCAAGAGTTCGTTTGATAGTGGAAGATGGACTTTGTCAAGATGATCGATGGTTTATACATGAGGAAAAATGGATGACATGATTTATAAGACATTTGTAAAGGCATTCCGTGGTATGACAAATCCAATTGTGAAGAGGCCTTCGTCAGATTTGTGGCACAAGAAATCGTCATGCATGAGTCAAAGACCATCGACTATGTTGAAGAAGGTTTGGAAGCTGAAGCATGTCAGGTCAGGTGTTTCAAATATTACACCAAATTATTTTTCTTCAGAGAGTGACACTATAGAAGAAATAATGATAATCAAAGATCAGGTTCACATGCCTAAAGGTGAGGGACAAGACTTCCAGGGAGCAGCGCCTGTGCCAGAAGAATGGAAAGGTTGGCTAGGGATCATGGAGGCCTTGGAGATTATAGGATCCTCTAATAGAGAAGCAAAGATGTTGAACATGTCCAAAGGTTAGGATCTTGGGGGGAGATGAAGAAGAGGGTGAGGTTGAAATAGTAGAAAGGATTACAACAATCTCTATACCATTGTGCGAAATCGATTAGATCTTATTCAAAGGGCTGGGGATCTTCAACGGGTTGTAAAAAAACAACCTCATGGAAGGAGAAAGAGGAAAGGGAGGTACTTTAGAGGAATAAATATGGTTTGTGGGTCAGGAAAGGGAACCACACCTGAGAGGGAAGACTTTGAACCAGGAAGGATTGCAAAAACCATGAGAGGAGGAATGATAACCACTGAATTCTTCTAGGACGGCTCCTGAGAACTTTAATCCCGATTCTTTAGCGGCGATATAGATTCAACCATATCAGTATTAGGATGAGACGGTGCAAAAAAATGGAGGAACTCACAACAACCGGAGGACTAAAATCAGCTATTAAAGGATCCTTCTAAGGCCGAGACCTGGGGACCTGATAGGAATCCAAACCAACATGAATCTTTCTACAATAAAAATAAGAGATCCTATAAAAAGGAAACACAGGACAAATATGAACTAGTGAAGAATATAAGAAATCATTTTCCACCATGATAACTTCGTGCCTACCCTAAGAAGAATCTATTATGATAAGGTTTGTGAGAAATCCAACTCCATGCAAAGACGAGCTTCCAAGGAATCCAACATGTTGAGAGTCTGGGTGTCCGCACATAAGAAATAGCCTAAAGAGGCACCAATAGCCCTTAGAAAACAAACACAGTGAAATGGAAGTGGAAATCATAGAATGGAAATCCAAACTACTGCTGAAGATGGATCACACCCAGAGTAAACTGCCATGGACCACATGTGTAGATTAAAGCACCACTTCCCTCAGAACCTGGATCTAGAAGACCAGGCCTTCACAAAGTCTTCTTGAGGTGGCAACACCACACAAACCACCTTTCTATTGGGAACTGAGACCCTCACCTATGAGTCCACACCCTAAGAACCCACAAATGATTGAAATGACATAAGAGGCGGTCATTCAAGACCAACTATTTCTATATCAAGGTCCATTGAAGCCTAGTAGAATCTTCTTTGGGATCCACTAAAGGAAAATATTGTGATGGAAAGCCCTCCAATGATGACTTACTACACTACTATAAGGGAACAACCAGGAAATATAGTAGGGGAGATGGAGCCCATGGTGGGAGTTGAATAAAAACATCTTTGTGTGAGACATCAGGTGACATGAAATCGAACATCGGATTATTGGTTCAGCAGCAGATTCGTATTAAAATAAACTCAGTTGTGACCACAAAAATTTGTGAGAATCATCAATGTAAATGAAGAGCCAAACCAAACAACAGAATAATAAAGAGGACACATTTTTTAACATGAAAAAACCCTCTTTATAAAGGATAAAAAAATCACGGGGAAACTCCAAGAATATTCACTTTGATTGAGAGAATACAAAGAATCCAAGAAATATCCCAAACATAAATTAAAAATGTAGCATAGAAAAACCTGTGTGAAATTCACAACCCAATACGCCTTCGCCGCCTCTCTGATAATAGTTCGTGAAAATTTGTCACCCTTTAGAGATCAAAACTGAACACACGACGTTGTTGTACAACCCAATTCACTATTGTCTGCTACCACCCACACTCGAAACCGTTGTCCACGTTTTTCACACAAGCCTCCTCCCTCTCCTGCTGGTACGTGTGTCTCCCCTCTTCTCTTGGTATGTAAATTATAAATCATGGATGATGCCTCAATTTTATAGGCACTCATTCCCGCATCAACAACGTGTTTCCGCGTGAATTTAATTCACATGGCCGCAACTCGCGTTTCCCTTTTTCAGTAATGTTTCCTCATAAAAACCAGTACAATTATTTGTGTTTCTTACTGATTAAATATGGGTGATTCACATAGTGGGATTCATGCCCATATTGAACTATTTAATAGGAAAAATGATTTTACACGTTGGAAACAAAGAGTTAAAAATATTATGGTCTGTGAGAAGACAGTGAAGGCATTGAAGAAAAAATCAGATAAATTGGAGGCAACGAGCATTGGTGATTGGAAAGATATGAGAGAGTTAGAGACAAGCACAATTCAGATGTATTTGGGTGATAATACGGTATGGAAAGTGATGAATCTGACAGATCCAAAGAAGATCTTGGCGAAACCTAAAAGCATGTATAAATCAAAATTCTCTAAAAATCGTTTATAGTTGAAAAATGATTATATCGTTTGAGAATTCCAGAGAATGGATATTTAGGTAACCATATAGACGAGTTCAAAAAACTTCTAATGGAGCTATCCTCAATGGATGTCAAGATGGATGACAAAGGTAACATAGTACATGTTGAAATGGGAGAAAAAGACAAGGCTTTTCTTCTTTTGGGTTCGTTTCCTGATTCATATGATAATATCGTCACCACACTGTTGTTCGGGAAAGATACACTGAAGTTGGATGATGTGATTTCGTCTTTGTTGATGAACGAGACTTCGAGAAGGACAAATGATGGTGAATCTTCATGTAATAGTGGTATTTTGGTTATGGCAGGTGGACGTGGTAGTCAGAGAGGTCGGTCAAAGACAAGATGAAAGTTAAAGTTCTTCTATTGAAACAAGGAGGGTCATATGTAGAGACGCTGATATGAATTGAAAAAATCTTAAGGAAGAAAATAAGGAGCACGAAACCCATTCTAAGGATACCGGCATAAGTCTTGTTCAGGGTGAGGGTGACTTACCTTCAGTTAGCATTGGTTGTCGGTGGTCAGATTTGTACACCGAAAGGGTGGTTGATTCAGCAACATCGTACCATATTTCACCAAAATGGTACTATTTTATTTGTATGGAGAAGGTGACTTTGGTAGATTGAAGATGGGAAATGAATATTATGCTATTTTCATTGTTGTTGGTGATATTTGTATCACTAAGAATGCAGGTTGTACACTAACATTGAAGTATGTGTGAAATGTTCTAGGTATACACCATAATTTGTTATCTTCTTGTGCAATTTATACTAATGGATTTAAGAGTTCGTTTGGCAGTGGAAGATGGACTTTGTCCAGAATATCGATGGTTTATGCATGAGGCAAAATGAATGACATGCTTTATAGGAAATATGTAAAGGTATGTAGTTGTATGGGAAATCCAATTGCGAAGAGGCCTTCGTCAGATTTGTGGCATAAGTAATTGTTGTGCATGATTCAAAGAACATCGACTAAGTAAAATAAGGTTTGGAAGCCGAAGAATGTAAGGTAAGGTGTTTCAGATCTTACACCTAATTATTTTTATTCAGAGAGTGCCACTATGGAAGAAAGAATGATAATCCAAGATTGGGTTCAAATGCCTAAAGATGAGGGGGAAGACTTCCAGGGAGCAACGCTTGTGCCAGAGGAATGGAAAGGTTGGCTAGGGACCATGGAGGATATTGACCTTATAAGATCCTCTAATAGAGCAGAAAAGATGTTGGACAGGGCCAAAGGTCTGGCTCTTGGGGGTACATGAAGAAGAGGAAGACGTTGAAGTAGTAGAAAGGATAGCAACCATCTCTATACCATTGTGCAAAATCGATTAAATCTTCTTCCGAGGGCTGGGGATCTTTGACGGTTTTTAAAAAACCAATATCGTGGAAGGAGAAAGAGGCGAGGGAGGGGATTTGGAGGAATAAAGATGATTTTTGGGTTAAGAAAAGAAACCACACCTGAGAGGGAAGCCTCTGAACCAGGAAGGATTGCAAAAACCGTGAGAGGAGCAATGATAACCACTGAATTCTTCTGGGATGGCTCCTGAGAATGTTACACCCATGCCTTTAGTGGCAACATAGTTTCATCCATATCAGTATTGTGATGAGACGGTGCAAAACAATGGAGGAATTCATAGCAATCAGAGGACTAGAAGAAGCTATTAAAGGATCCTTCTAAGGCTGAGATGTGGGGACCTGATAGGTAACCAAACCAGCATGAAGCTTCCTACAATACAAATAAGTGTTCCCATAAAAAGGAAACAAGTAAAAATATGATCTAGTGAAGAATATAAAAATTCATTTTCCACCATGATAACTCCTTGCCTACCCTGAGAAGAATCTGCTATGATAAGGTCTGTGAGAGATCCAACTCCATGCAAAGACGGGCTTCCAAGGCATCCAACATGTTGAGAGTCTGGGTGTACTCACATTAGAAAGATCCTAAATAGGCACCGATAGACCTTATAAAAGAAACACATTGAAATTGAAGTGGAAATCCTAGAATAGAAATAAAAACTACTGTTGAAGATGAATCACACCCAGATTGAACTGCCATGGACCACATAAATAGATTAAAGTGCCACTTCCCACAGGACCTGGATCTAGAAGACCAGTCCTTCACAAAGTCTTCTTGAGGTGACAACATCACACAAAACACCTTCCTATTGAGAATTAAGAATCTCACCTGGGAGGCCACACCCTAGGATCCCACCAATGATTGAATAAATAGAATAGGTGGTCATTAAAGACCAAATATTTCTATATCAAGGTATATTGAAGCCTAGTTTAAGTTTCCTCAAGATCCACTATAGTAAAATCTTGTGATGGAAATCCCTCTACTGACGAATTACTACATCGCTATAAGGTCACAACCGGGAAATCTATCAGGGGAGATGTAGCCCATGGTGGAAGTTGAAAAAGAATATCTTTGAGTGAGACATCAGGCATCGTGAATCCGAACACCAGATTGTTGGCCTGGTAGCGGATTGGTTTCAAAATAAACTCAGTTGTGAAAACAAAAATTTGTGATAATCATCAATGTAAAAGAAGATCCAAACCAAACAAAAAAATAATAAAAAGGGAACATTTTTTAATGTGAAACAACCCTCTTTGTAGAGGATTAAATAAACATGGGGAAACTCCAAGAATATTCACTTTTATTGAGAGAATACAAAGAATCAAAGAAATATCCCAAACAAAAATTATAAATATAGCGTAGAAAAACCTGTGTGAAATTCACACCCCAATACACCTTCACCGCCTCTCTGATAATAGTTCGAGGAAAGTCGTCACCCTTTGGAGATCAAACCTAAAAACATTCCATTGTCGTAGCACCTTTTTGCACAGCCCAATTCATTGTTGTCTGCTTCCACCCACACTCAAAACTGTTGTCCACGTTTTTCGCACAAGCCTCTGCCCTCTGCTGCTACTACATCTGCGTCCTCTCTGCTCTTGGTATCCAAATGATTAAGCATGGATGATGCCTCCATTTTATAGGCACTCATTCTAGCGTCAACAACGTGTCTCCACGTGAATTTAATTTCCGTGGCCACAACTCGCATTTCCCTTTTTTAGTAATGTGCCCTCATAAAAACCCGTGCCATTATTTGTGTTTCTTTCTGATTAAATATGGGTGATTCAAACTATGGTATTATTTCCCATATTGATATATTTAATAGGCAAAATTATTTTACTCTTTGGAAACAAAGAGTTCAAATTATTATGGTCTGTGAGAAGAGAGTGAAGGTATTGAATAAAAAATCAGATAAATCAGAGATGATGAGCGTTGGTGACTGGAAAGATATGAGAGAGTTGGAGACAAGCACGATTCAAGTGTATTTGGGTGATAATAAACTGTGGGAAGTGAAAAAATCTGATAGATCTAGAGGAGATCTGGGTGAATCCTGAAAGCAGGTATAAATTAAAATCCCCCAAAAATCCTTTATAGTTAAAGAAACGATTGTATCGTTTGTGAATCCCAGAGAATGGAGATTTAGGTAACCATCTAGACAAGTTCACCATACTATTGACAGATCTATCCTCAATGGATGTCAAGATGGATGAAAAAGGTAACATAGTACATGTTGAAATGGAATAAGAAGACAAGGCTTTGCTTCTTTTGGGTTCATTTCCTGATTTATATGATAATATCATCCCCACACTGTTGTTTGGGAAAGATAAGCAGATGTTGGATTATGTGATTTTGTTGTTGTTGTTGAATGAGACTTGGAGAAAGACAAATGATGGTGAATCTTTAGGTAATAGTGGTATTTTGGTTGTGGCATATGGACGTGGTAGTCAGAGAGGTCGGTGAAAGACAAGAAGAAAGGTAAAGTGATTATTTTGCAACAAGGAGGGTCATATGTAGAGACACTTCCATGAATTGAAAAATATTAAGGAGGAAAATAAGGTGCACAACACCAATTCTAAGGATACTGGCATAAGTCTTATTCAGTGTGAAATTGATTTACTTTCAGTTGGCGTTGATTTTCAGAGGTCAGATTTGTACACCGAATGGGTGGTTGATTCAGCAACATCGTACCTATTTCACCAAAGAGGGGACTATTTTCTTTGTATGAAGAAGTTTACTTTGGTAGATTGAAGATGGGAAATGAATATTATGTTTTTTTCAATGGTGTTGGTGATATTTGTATCACTAAGAATACAGGTTGTACAGTGACATTGAAGGATGTGAGAAATGTTCCAGGTATACGCTATATTTTGTTATCTTCTTGTGAAATTGATACTTATGGATTCAGGAGTTCGTTTGGCAGTGGAAGATGGACTTTGTCCAGAATATCAATGATTTATGAATGAGGAAAAATGGATGACATGCTTTATAGGACATATGTAAAGACATGCGGTGGTTTGAAAAATCCAATTGTGAAGAGGCCTTCGTCTGATTTGGGGCACAAGCAATCGTCGTGTATGAGTCAAAGACCATAGACTAATTTGAAGAAGGATTGGAAGCCAAAACATGTCTGGTCAGGTGTTTCATATCTTACACCTAATTAGTTTTTAGAGAGTGACACTATGGAAGAATGAATGAAAACCAATGATTGGGTTCACATGCCTAAAGGTGAGGGGGAAGACTTCCAGGGAGAATCACCTGTGCCAGAAGAATAGAAAGGTTGGCTAGGGACCATAGAGGACTTTGAGCTTATATGATCCTCTAATAGAGAAACAAAGATGTTGGATAGGGCCAAAGGTTCGACTCCTGGTGGGACATGAAGAAGAGGGAGAGGTTGAAGTAGTAGAAAGGATAGCAACCATCTATATACCACTGTGCAAAACTGATTAGATCTTCTTCAGAGGGCTGGGGATCTTCGACGGGTTGTAAAAAACCATCATCGTGGAAGGAGAAAGAGGAAAGGGAGGGAATTTGGAGGAATAAATATGGTTTGTAGGTTATGAAAGGGAACCACACCTGAGAGGGAAGCCTCTGAACTAGGATGGATTGAATAATCCATGAGAGGAGCAACAATAACCACTGAATAATTCTAGGATGGCTCCTAATAACTTTACACACGAGCCTTTATAGGCAATATAGTTTTAGCCATATTAGTATTGTGATGAGATGGTGCAAAAAATGGAGGAATTCACAGCAATCGGAGGACTAGAAGCAGCTATTAAAGGATCCTTCTAAGGCTGAGACCTGAGACCTAATAGGAAACCAAACCAGTACGAAGCTTCCTACAATAAAAATAAGTGTTCCCATAAAAATGACACACAAGACAAATATGATCTAGTGAAGAATATAAGAAATCATTTTCCACAACAATAACTCCTTGCCTACCCTGAGAAGAATCTGCTATGATAAGGTCTGTGAGAGATCCAACTCCATGCAAAGACGGGCTTCCAAGGAATCCAACATGTTGAGAGTCTGGGTGTCCGCACATAAGAAAGAGCCTAAAGAGGCACCAATAGCCATTAGAAAACAAACACTGTGAAATGGAAGTGGAAATATTAGAATGGAAATCCAAAATACTGCTGAATATGAATCACACCCAGAGTGAACTGCCATGGACCACATGAATAGATTAAAGCGACACTTCCCGCGGGACCTGAATCTAGTAGACCAGGAGATCACACAATCTTCCTGAGGCGACAACCCCACACAAACCACCTTACTGTTGAGAACTGAGACCCTCTCCTAGGAGGCCACACCCTAGGATCCCACCAATGATTGAAATAATATAAGAGGTGGTCATTCAAGACCAAATCTTTCTATATCAAGGTCCATTTAAGCCTAGTTGAAGCTTACTCGAGAGCCACTAAAGGAAAAGCTTGTGATGGAAAGCCCTCCACTAAGGACTTACTACACTTATATAAGGGCACAACTGGGAAATCTACCAGGGGATATGGAGCCAATGGTGGAAGTTGAAGAAGAAAATCTTTGATCGAGACATCGGGCATCGTGAAACCGAACACCGGATTGTTGGATCGGTTGCATATTGGTTTCAAAATAAACTCAGTTGTGACAGCAACAATTTGTGAGAATCATCAATGTAAATGAATAACCAAACCAAACAACAGATTATTAAAGAGGACACACATTTTAACATGAAAAAATTCTCCTTGTAGAGGATTAAAAAATCACGGGGAAACTCCAAGAATATTCACTTTGATTGAGATAATACAAAGTATACAAAAAATATACCAAACATAAATTACAAATATAACATAGAAAAACCTGTGTGAAATTCACAACCTAATACACCTTCGCCACCTCTCTGATAATAGTTCGTGACAAGTCGTAAACCATCGGAGATCAAACCTAAACACACGACGTTGTTATAGCACCTTGTTACAGAAACCAATTCACTGTTGTCTGCTGCCACCCACACTCGAAACCGTTGTCCAAATTTTTCACACAAGTCTCCACCTTCTAGTGCTGCTAAGTGTGCATCCCCTCTTCTATTGGTATTTAAATGATAAATCTTGGATGATGCATCCATTTTATATGCACTCATTCCTACATCAACAATGTGTCTCTGCGTGAATTTAATTCACGTGGCCGCAACTCGCGTTTCCCTTTTTCAGTAATGTGTCCTCATAAAAACGAGTTCCATTACTTCAAAAAAATGGGTTGAACCACAATAATCTACCCCTTTAGCCTCTTGAAGACGGATATCACATATAAAAAACTTAGTTGGAAAGAAAACTGGTAGGTATCACACCAACCGTCAACGTCTACAGAAAATATGTCATTCCCCTTTTGCATATCTGATGGAAACTTGAAATCTCCCCATTCAAAGGAAATCCAAATGCTGAAATCTTCATCATATCAATGTCTGCACCAATACCACCAGAACCAATCATATCTGGATCCTCCATAATTGTGATCACCACATAATCAGGAGCACCTGCATAAATTACTCTCTCTCTCTCTGTTCAACATCCTCTGAGTAGTCAAAAACTCTTAGTGCATCACCCCGATCATTGGTTTTCATTCTTTATTCCATAGTGGCACTATCTGAAGAAAAATAATTAGGCATAAGATCTGAAACACCTGACCTGACATTCTTCGGCTTCCAAAACTTCTTCAACTTATTCGATGGTCTTTGACTCATGCACAACGATTGCTTGTGCCACAAATATGAAGAAGGCCTCTTCGCAATTGGATTTGTCATACCACCACATGCCTTTACATATGTCCTATAAATAATTTCATCCACTTTTCCACGTGCATAAACCATTGATATTCTGGAAAAATTCCATCTTCCACTACCAAACAAACTCTTGAATCCATCAGTATTAATTGCACAAGAAGATAACAAATTATGGCGTATACCTGGAACATTTCACACATCATTCAATGTCAGTGTACAACCTACATTCATAGTGATACAAATATCACCAACACCAATGACAATAACAAAATATTCATTTACCATCTCCAATATACCATAGTCACCATCTTCATACAACGAAAATAGTCCCCTCTTTGGTGAAATATGGTACGATGTTGCTGAATCAAGCACCCATTCGATGTATAAATCTGACCTCCGACAATCAACGCCAACTGAAAGTAAATCCCCCTCACCCTAAACAAGACTTATGCTGGAATCCATAGAATTGGCATCATGCGCCTTAGTTTCTTCCTTATGTTTTTTCAATTAATAGCAGTGTCTCTACATATGACCCTCCTTTTTGCAAAATAAACACTTTACCTTTGTTCTTGTCTTTGACCGACCTCTTTGACTACCACGTCTATCTTCCACAACCAAAATACCACTATTACCTAAATATTCACCATCATTTGTCTTTCTCCAAGTCTCGTTCATCAACAATGACGAAATCAGATCATCCAACTTCTGTGCATCTTTACCGAACAACAGTGTAGTGACGAGATTATCATATGAATTAGGAAATGAACCCAAAAGAAGCAAAGCCTTGTCTTCTTCTTCCATTCCAACATGTACAATGTTACCTTTTCATCCATATTAATAGACATTGAGGATAGATCCATTAAAAGTTTGGTGAACTCGTTCAGATGGTTACCTAAATCTCCATTCTCTGGCATTCGCAAACGATACAATCATTTCTTCAACTATAAACATTTTTTGGGGGATTTTGATTTATACCTGCTTTCAGGCTTCCCCCGGATCACCTCTGGATCTACTAGATTCATCACTTCCCACAGTGTATTAACACGCAATGACATATGAATCGTACTTTTCGCCAACTCTCTCATATCTTTTCAATCACCAATGCTCATCATCTCCGATTTATCTGATCTTTTCTTTAATGCCTTTACTGTCTTCTCATGAACCATAATATTTTTAACTCTTTTCTGCCAAAGTGTAAAATAATTTTTCCTATTAAATAGTTCAATATGGGAAGGAATCCCACAGTGTGAATCACCCATATTTAATCAGCAAGAAACATGGATAACCTCCTATGATACCAGATGTTGGGTCTGAAGTGGATTGGTTTCAAAATAAACTTAGTTGTGACAACAACAATTTATGAGAATCACAAATGTAAATGAAGTACCAAACCAAATAGCAGAATAATAAAGGGGATATAGATTTTAATGTGAAAAAATCATCCTTGCAGAGGATTAAAAAACCACATGACATCTTCGAGAATATTCACTATGAATGAGAGAATACAAATAATCCAATAAATATCCCAAACTTGAATTACAAATACAACAAAGAAAAACCTATATGAAATTCACACCCCGATATGCCTTCATCGCCTCTCTGATAATAGTTTGTGATAAATCGTCACCCTTTGTAGATCAAACCCAAACATGTGGCGTTGTGGTAGCACCTCACTGCACAACCCAATTCGCCGTTGTCTGCTGCCACCCACACTCGAAACCGTTGTCGACGTTTTCCACACAAGCCTCCGCCCTCTGCTACTGCCATGTGTGCACACACTCTTCTTCTGCTGTTGTGGATTATAAAGCATGGTCGCTGCCTCTATTTTATAGTAACTCATTCCCGCATCAAAAAAGTGTCTCTGCATGAATTTAACTCACCCATCCGCGACTATGATTCTATTTTTCAATAACGTGTCCTCATAAAAACAGGCGACATTACTTCCAAAAAACAGACTGAACCCCAACACAGAGGTGGGGGAACATACGACGACTAATGAAGAGGGGAGGAACAAGCCCGAAACATAATTACCGAAGCCATGAGTGCCGTAACAGTCACTAAATTTTGAAATTGCGACACAACATCCAACACATTCTCTAAAATAAAAAATATGGTCCATTGATGTGAGAATCCGTTACGAAAAACTCCCAACTGATATTTTAGAAATTCTTAAACAAATGGTACTTAAGCCATTAACACCCAATACAACTCTCTTTTTCCAACTGAAACACCTAAACGGTGCTTACTCAAGCCCTTTTAGCTAGAGACACGACCAAGATATTATCTCTTTAAGTATTTGGCCAGAAGGTACTCTCCACCTTTGGTCTTCAACATCAGAAAGGGACAATTCAAATCCATAACACTTACCACCATTGTAATTTCCTTAGAATGCACGTTCTAAGCATTCTATAGATGCTCCAGACATGTTTTCTTTTTCTGAGTGAACTCGATTGCATCTGAGGTCAAAATAGGTATCTCATTAAAGGAAATAGTCGAATCCCAATTGACCTAACTGAAACTGGTCACATGAGTTTTCCTCGAAAAACACTTTCGACTCTTTAAACCACATCTACCTTAGCCTGGAGATTTTCTTCAAACATTTTCATTCATCTGGAGACATCGAAAGAGGGAAAAATAGGTCGAGCATCCTCTGACCAACCATTCTCAAAAAAATGCATGGCTTAGATGATCGGCATATTACAAACTATACCACAATGCCTTCTCCCAAGGAATCTTGTGTTTAGCATGAACACGTTCATCGATGCTCATACCCAACATCTAAAGATGTTCTTTTGTCAAACCATCACCTGACCATTTGAACTGTCATGCCTCAGAATGAACAAGGGCATAATCCAGATCTTGCCCACTGGAATCATTACCCCTTTTATAGAACTACATCATGCCTAAAAAACATTCTTGTGGTAATCTATGACTCAAAGAACTGGAGTCTAAGGAACTAAATCATGTATTTCATACTCCATATACAAGTGAGACGTTGGAATAAGTCCACAAAGTCCACTTAAAAACATTGACTGAGGCTAAGCCTAGAGATGATTCCGCCCAGCAATAAAGTCAAAGGGAATGGATGGTTTCCAAGAGTCCATCCAAAGAACTCTTGCATGGGAATCCAAGGTCCACTAAAGACTAACCAACCCTAAAATAAAATCACACGTCTATTATGTAACCAGATAGAGATCACATATAAATCCCAATGTCTTTAAAACTTTAGCGTGGTGTAAGACCAACACTCTCTTAGTGAATCAAGGAATAAGTTAGGATATGGGACATGATCATCTCTTTAAGAAGATCATACTAAGTGGAAACCAAGAAGATAAAAAGAAGAATGGTCAAACAATGATTGGTCGACTTCTCTAAATATGCTCAGCTTTTCCTGCCAATGCACCACCACAATCTTATATCAATCCTTCACCTCCAGAGGCCTCACTTGATCATTCAAGAAAAACCACCGAATTCCTCTAAGAAAAATGGTGTTTCTTGGAGGTTACTTACACAACCAACCCCATCGATGTCATGCATCTAAGAAATCAACGACACATTTTAAATCTTGAATGCCTCAAGGTAACTCAAGAAAAACTATCCATTTCAAATTAGTCCTCCTTGAATGTTCTAATTATACTTGTAAGGTCACATTTTCACCAAAACCTACATGAAAAACCCCACCTTAGGAGTTTTCTAGTCATCGAGAGAAAAGACAGACCAACCTCTCATAAGCATGCAAGATCAAACCTACCATAAAAATACACATGACACTCCACCGAGTCACACTCATCTATGTCATAACATTATATTGTTTGGCATGGAAGCAAGAACCATACTGACTTGTGTTTTAAAACACCGGAGTATCTAGGAAGTCATCCCAAGCATTGAGATGAACTAATTTCTTTAACTCCTAGGTCACTATACCTGAAGATGACCTGAGAATGCACTCAACATCACAAGGATCAATGATTTCACCAAAATCAACCACTTCGTTACACTATTTCGCACTCGATGAGTACCATGTACATGAATGAATACTACCATGAACTTTTAGAATAAAAACATCACATCCTCGATATTATCCATAGGATATACCATATATTCATTCAAGTATCTAATGGTCTAGGTAAGATATCCAAACCAATGTCGTATTGACTCATATGACCATCAACATGGATGACGTCATACCAAGTCATCCATACCATTGAAAAAGAATTGGGCAAGAGACTTACGGAGCTGCTAACCATGACCTAGGAATTTCTAGCCTTATGAAACTAATCATTTCAAGAGAATCATTCCAATAAAAATGCTATGGAAAACATGAAAACTCATCCGAAAAAGTGTGTGATGTTAAGTTAAGAGTCCTACTTAGGATAATGAAACCTGAACAACTCCAAAAATTAGAAAACACACAACATTTAACATGGAACTAAATCTATAAGGGTGATACCTACCATGCACTATCATCTTACGAAGAACAAACACCTAACCTATCACAAGGTAACACCAAAAAATGTTACAAGGCTCAATATTCAATCATTTAAGCCATTGATAAAAGGAAAATGAACTTCAGAAAATTATCACATTTGTGTTCCAAGGAAACTCAAAGAGAAACTTAATCTGCCCTTACAAGAGGGTTTAATAAAAGGAACCCACATTAGGTTTTATATTAAGGCCATTTCATTGATTAAAATTAATTTTTAATCAATTAAAAGATTTAAAACAAAAAACCAAGCACCAATTATAAAACAACGTTCTTGGTACCTTTTTCAACCAATGCCCCAAGGGAAAATAGGGAAGTTATATAAAAATTTTCATTTAAACATTTAACATTTATTAACATCCCTTCATAATTATTAATTTATCATATAATGTTATATTTAATTCATAACAGATAAGGCGACCTATGAGGGTCCCATTAAGACAACTTGGGTTCATTAGAAGGAAACCCAATATCATTTTCTTAGTTTAAAAAAAAGATTGATAACACCCCTAAATAGGTCATCTTATAAGATATATGACACAAATGACCTAATTTGGTCCATTTGAGCATTTATGTATTTAACCAATTCATTATAGATTAAAATTAAACAACTATTACATTTCAAGCATTTGAAACATTATATGGTCATATAAACAATGTCATGATTACCTAGGTTTCCACAACCCCAATCTATAAAGTGTCCATACATACTTTTGACCAAATTCAAGCTCCCATTTAATAGAAAAAAATTATTTTAGGATATAACATGCTCATATCAATACCACAACCACAAGGGTGACCAACTACCAATCCATAAAGTGCATATACACTTTACGATTGCAATTTGGCTCCCATTAATAAAAAAATCACCTTAGTATTTAAAATTTACCTACCTTTTCATTTTAACTATAGTATGTAAACATTAATATAAATCTCAAAGGATGGTTCTATAATACAGGTTAGCTATCCCCAATTATAAGGTTCCCATACACCTTAAAATCAAAAACTAGTTCCTGTTTAATCGCAACCAATAATTCCAGTACATTTAACCATTTACATATATAAAAACTAGCATGCCATTTTAAGAAATCTAGGCCTGATATTATAAGAAATAAAAACAAATAAATGTTCTATTAAGCACAGGAGCCCAATAAAAGGAAAGGAAAATTAACTAAGTAGGTAACATGACATATCATCAACTAAGAATGTGATATAAATAGGAATACTATATAATTACCTATGTAGGTAAAAACTAAGAATGTTATAAAAACACATATAATGGAATATAACAAGAATGTGATTTAACAAAAGCATGATATAACATTAAAGGCACATAACTAAAATAGAAATTAAGATATCTATGAAACTGCGTTGCATGGAATATACATGGAATGTGAATCTCTATGTACCTATAATGATGTATGTAATGATTCTTCGTTTATATACTGAGCCAAGGGAAAAATACCATACGTTCATAAATCAATACACATTGGAAATTGAACTATTCACCCATGGTGATATCATATCAACAATAATAGAAAACAATATGAACATCAATCCCATCCCTAGCCACATGGACATTTTCCCATGGGTGGGGTGATCAGTCCCAGAAAAAACAATTTACTAAGCACAAACACATTCATAATCTCTATTTTATGATCCAAAAAAAGTAAGAAAAATGAAATGAAACACTTCTGATACCACTTTGTAACATCCTAAACCAACTGGCCTCTAAGATGGTAGCCAGATCGGTGGGTCACATGGCCTCAAACGCACCTCCACTTAAGCCAGCGGATACCGACTATCAACAAGGGTGTAAGTATGTGATAATGTCGATACCATACCCTCATATAAAAATAGATAATGGTATAACACATCATAAATAATAGAAAATATTAAAATTAGTAATAAATGAACGATAAAGGAGTAGTAGAATAATAATAGTCAATTGAATAAATAAATAGATAGCAAACCCCAATATACAATAGATGCATGGATGTCCTAAAGATGATAAGTAATTTAAAATAGAAGACATACAATACAGTAAAAATACAAAGAAAATAACTAAAATAAAATACCCAAGGGTGATCTCTATGAGAATCCCAAACTCTAGCTCAGTCCCATTCTTCTAACTCTTAGGTACTAGCTAAACATCTCAAGCAATCAACCATGATCCTGCAAATATAAGATCTACTCGGTTACCCTAGTGAAATGGAGGCCTGAGTAGGGTATGAGATAATAATCATAGTAGGATACCACCCATAGTGTAAACAAATGAATACATTAAATGTAATAAAATGTAATTTAATGTGCATATTTAAGAAGAAAGGAAAACAAGTAGTGTTGAATAAATAAACAACAACCCACCTAGGTTCTGAAGGGAAACCTGGCAGTTATACCTACTTCAAATCATATCCAGAATAAGTGTTTGATAATTTACCATACATATATAGTAATAATATATATTTACATAATGTAGATCTATATTGAATCCACTTATAAGAACCAGGTGCAAAATGATGCCTAATTGGCACATACCTAGAATATTAGTTACTGGCTGGACATGGGTATAAATCAATCATCCATAACTAGTCTGAATGATCCTAAAAGCTCAAACAATAGGTTAAATTTCCTACACAAAAATAGAGTTAGAGAATTCATTATAAAACACTCGATATGGTGAGTGAGAAGCCATGGAAACTTAATAATCATGTTTTGTGGAACCTCAACCAAACTCACATATAGTATCATTGGTGCGAGACATCATGCTCAACACCTGATGTAAGGGAGTGTGACGATTCCTTGATCAACAAAACCCTTACCATAATACAAAGCATATGTGATAGAATAATGATATTTATAGTAAACAGAAATGAGGTAATACCGCTCATGCCTTACATTTATCAATCCCATATAAAGGCTTCATCATATTTATAATACAATCCATGATGTAATACCTCTCTTTATTTTCATTAAAATAAGCATTATAATCAATGTAATTCCACTTATAAAAATTCTAATGAATCATGAAATAAACGTCTTGGCCTTAAAAATCATTACATTTCATTTCACATCATCAGTTTAATTCAATTCGCATAATCCGAGTTAATTATATTATAACAAGAGGTGTGGTTTTACCACCCTATTCAATTCCATTTCAAATATTTTACATAACACATTCATGGGGTGTACGCCATCATGAAAATTAAATTCAAATTAAAACATGAAATAAAATTAAAAAACATGGATATTTATTTATCAAGGTAAAAAAGGGCCCTTAGAAGGTTCCATGGTCTAGAGGGAATATGCCTACATGGGAAATTCCCATAGTAAGCTGGGACAAGCATTTAGGAGGTACCTATATTTCATGGGTTATTTAGAAAAGAGTTGTCAATACATACACTTAGGAGGTTACATAGTTATATTAACATTTATATAGGAGGAGAACACTCCATTTATCAAGGTCCTTTGAAGCAATGCACAAAACATGACTCATAGTTTTAAAAAACGCAAAAGAAAAACACCAATTCTAAATGTCCTAGAATGCATTAAATCACTAATCAATATTTGTAATTTCAAAGATAGTTCACATCATCCAAGGTGTTTTATTACAGAAACATGTCATTGTTCTTCACACAATTCATTAAGAATATTTAAAAATCACATTCAATATTCTACACATGATATACTAATGGTGAGTTTTTAAAACTGACAACCTAGCATGTAAAAAATTTAATAAGAATCAACATAGAATTTAAGGGGTTCCATTATCATTTAGGCCAGACCCTAGAAGGGGTAATTCCATTATATATCCAAGAATAATTCTTATAAGGCATTCCAGAAATTTAATCATTTAATTATAAAGGAAAATTCACATCGGGACACCGGAGGGCTGTCCATAGTTGAAGGAATCATCCTATAATATATTAAAAAATAATCATAAGGAGTTCATCTAATTTAAATGATAAATTTGGTATGAAGGAACCCATTATAAATCAATGTGAATCAAAGGATGGTGGTTGGAACAACAAAGCTGTTTATAAATGAGGTAAAAATTAAGGAAAAAGTCATAGAATAACTACATCGTACCTAGATAAACCTACTTCTTTAATTTCAAGCATTGGTTCAATATAGTTTGTAAGAGATCAAAGAATCATATATTCATCCTGAAAATAGGGAAAATGATCTCACAACCAAATAGTATAGTAGATGAAATGAAGAACATGAAATAGATCAGAGAGGATCCAAGAGATTACTGAGTTATATCTACAGAGACCGATGATGAACGATTCAGACAACTGATGATGGAGTTATCCTAAAGCCTAGCTTGGAGATGAGGAGAATCCAAAGGCACCATGGGGAGAGCCTCACACAGCTATTGGAGAGGATTAAAGAAGAAAAATAAGGAAAAAATAAATAATGGTTTCATTAAGTGAAACTCAGTAATTTCATCCCCAAACTATGGGCACTTGGTTTGTGATGCAAGGTTACCCTAACCATACACCAACCATGTGGTGAATAGTGAAAGAGTACTTTCTATGTGGCACTATGCGTGTAATCTAAGCCCATGGTTTAGAAAAACCATATGCACCCCACGCGCGATGTTTCTGCTTCTTTACTGTAGTTGAATGGTTTACTACTGAGGGTTCGAACGGTTTCCAAAAATTGTGTTCCCAATAAAGACCCTACAAACATTTGATTTCCAGAAACTAGTTCTCCCGAAGCTCAATGAAATACCCAAGAAGCCTCTCGGTTCTTCAACTAAGTCTAAAAAACACATTGAAATGCTACAACTCTCATATTGACATTCCAATGATCAATTTAAAAAAATACAGTCTAGTAAATGTCCTTGTTCAAATTCTTTTGGATTTTCATCCAGTTCAAAAACATGGTTCGTTACAAAGGAAACTAAACTATGACCAGAAAAGTATCAAGCTAATGATTTAATTAATCCTAAACCCCCTTTCTTTCTAGGAATAATGGATCCAAATTAATAAGAGTATTGGGTAGATAAAATTGAGAGGATCAATAAATTCATTGAGATTCATGAAACTATTAAGATAACATGATAAGAATTTTTGGTTTTAAGGCAATAGTCAAAGATGGTGGGAGTCATTGGTATTGGAAAAGTAGCATAATTTGATGTTATAGAAAGACTTATATAACATATTCATCAAGGATTTATATTATAAAACTTTTTCCCTTTCGAAGTTTTGAGTGTTTAAGGACCTCTATTAGGGAGAGTGTTCAATGTTGGTTTATTCTAATCACTTAACGGAGCTAGTCCACTTTTCCCCTAAGGTAGTTTCCATTGAAAATATGAAATACCAATAGTGTGAAATGGGTTTGTGTCTAGACATTCAATATCAAGTATAATTGTTTAGGTTGAAGACATATAATGAGGAAGTTGAATAAGTTATAATAGTAGAGATTGACTAGGTTGGTAAGTCAGGTTTATCTGGGATTATACTATTACTAGACAAGAGTGGGAGTGGATTGTTTAAAATGAATAGGAAGTTCAATGACTAGGGGAAGAAGGGTGGTAGTAACATTGATTATCAACCCTGACCACCTTCATCTGTAGCGATAGGTAATGGATCCGTTGTGTGGTGTTAGTGTGGAAAATCTAGACATGCATGGTCCACATACCCATAACCACTGAGAATTCCCTATCTTTGTTGATTAATGGTCCATATGTAATGGTTTTTAAGGATACCCATCCCACTCAGAGTAGGGAAGTCTCTATATTTCTTGTTGAAAATGAATATCCTTTAAATATATCCAGTTATAGGGGGTCTTGTTCTGGGGGTGTTTTGGATAGGCCACATATTCTTTTTGAAATATTCAGTTTCAAGGAATAGTTATAAGTCATTAGACAACCAAAGGAATAGAAAGAGGTGAGTCACCTTTATAATATGGATTAGGTTCCAATGGAACCAGATACATGATTTATGTTAGATAGAGGGGGAAATGTTCTTATCTCATCATCCATTGTAATTTAATTGTTTGTTACTGGTGCTTATTGTTAATATATGTATGCCTTCCTTATGAAACTTGTAACGTCTCGGATCCGGGTGACACACAATGTGTTCATCAAACCCAATTGGTCACATGAATTCAAGCGCATTTTCCCAAATTCTGGAGGATACTGACTAGCTACGAGGGCCTAGGTCTGATAGTGGGGAAACTATGCCCTCATTTGTCAAAGTGTAGTGCAATGGAGAAATATAAACATACCAAAAACAGAAGTAGTAAAAACTATCAAGATGAAATGGACAACGATACTGAAATAAAATATGACCAACAGTCATATATATGATGATGCAATATGTACCTAGTTCTAAGAAAGCAGGCAAAACAGGATACACTGCAATCTAAAAAAATACAGTACAAGGTACAAGTACAGAAAGGCAAAACTAAATAGTGCAACAGGAACTCAGTAGCATCGTAAGCCTATGTTCGGTCCCATGATCTCCTACTCCTCTACAACAATCAAGTACCTATATAGGGACTCTTTACCTTATCAACACCTGCATCAATATAATCTGTTTGGGCCCAAGACATGACCCAAACATGGTGTGAGAAATAAATCCCAGTAGGCAACCACCAAAGGCCCGTGCCCAACTGTCAGTGAAAAATTTGCAACGGCAGTATGCAAGAAAGAAATACAGTATGCTCGGAAGTACTCAAAAGCAGATACTCTTACCAGTTCCATTACCATTTAATTATTATTTAACAATTCAATATAATTGAATTACAAGTTCCCAAGACCCATCCTTGACCGACAATCTCCTATACAGTGCCATAGAAAAAACCATATCAGGCTATCTAACAAGTATAAGGTAATAACAATACCAAGCCTGTGCTTTAGCATGACAGGTATAACATAAGAAACCACCAAAGTGAATATTCAAAGTAAACTGTTTCCTCATACATAAAAAATCCTTACCCTATGTAATCAGAATCAAAACCTTCAAGTTAATACCCTCAGGCATAATGAATATTGCGCTTAAGCATACAAGATATGGCCCTCAGGCACGGAATCTACTGCCCCCAGGCATAAGAAAAGTTGTCCTCAGGCTAAACAAAACACTTCCCTCTGGCTAAAAATAACATTACACTCAGGATAAGAAAGTAACCAAGCCATGCCCAACACATAAAAAAGAATTTTATATAAATTTCCTCTCAAGAAAACTCAAAACATGCTTATAATCACGGCATACCCATGAGTATCCTGACCAAATGACTAAACAAGATAAACACACCCACAGGGTGGCCCTGGATCAAGGAAATGATCCCAAAAAACAATTTATATTTGTTTAATAAATTACCTATGAAATTATATATATTTTAACAGTAAAGGTCCCAAACATACGACACCCCAAACATGGGCACGTAACACAATGATACACAAAATCAACACGATAGTTGTAATTAAACACCAGACCACCTACCTCGATCTCCTCTGATCAATATACATGAACGATGCCTACCTAATCACCCGAGAAGGACATAGATATGGGATAAACATTTACCTGTTGAAACTCAAATAACTTCCCTTATGGAAATAATTGTAAGGATAGGTTCAATAAGTGAGAATATCTCACCCGCGCGGTTCCAATGAGATCGACGACGAAGGAATCAGAGTTCCGTTGTGCGGTCGGGAGATCCTACAAGTTCTGGCCTTCTCTCCTATATATATCATCGAGTTGTAAGTTTAATCTATCAAAAGATAAGGATAATGCATATTTTTAAGGAAAAAAATAACTACACGACAAGTACTCTCAAGAACACGACGTGTACTTTCCATTTTTTAAACTGTTCCCCTGATGGATTCTTTCCACCGCGTTACTGTTCACTAGCCAACTTGATTACACGGTGTGTACCATCGTTCTGCTGGAGGCTACTCCCACTACCTTATTGTTCACCTGCCAACTGATTACACGACATGTATATACTAAGTACACAGTGTGTAGTCAGATTTTACAACCTTCATCACCGAAAGGCCTACATGCCCTGTATTCTCATACCGCATGGCCAAAGTACGTGGTGTGTGGAAAAAGTACATGGTGTGTACCCATAAATTTGGTATCCCCCCCCCATTTTCCTTATTTTCTCAAAAAAAATTATGGAGAAGGAAAAGAAGAAACATGTACCTCAAGAATAAGAACTGGGTTCTTACAAACTTCCCCCCTTAAAGAAATTTGTCCCTGAATTTCCCTTCCAAGGTTGGTGAAGAAAAAGATGAGAATAACTCTGGCCACTGAGCACATACGTCAGTCTCCCACTCCTAGTTTTCATCCTACACTCAGCCATGCTACAATTGCACCCGTATAAGAGGAACTGAACAGCCTCAGAGAACCTTCGTGCTCCTATCAACAATACGAATCAGATGCTTCTCAAAGGATGCATCGACCTGAAGTTCAACCTCCTCAGGCTGAAAAACATGAGATGGGTATAATTGATAATGGCGCAGCTGAGATTCATGGAAGACATCATGCATGGCTCGGTACCTCTATGGCAACTGCAACTGATAGGCAACCGGTCCGACTCTCTCCAGAATCTCAAACAGCCCTACATACCTTGGTGAAAGTTTACCCTGTCTCCTGATCCACCTATGCCCCAACCTCAGTGAAACACACATTAAAACCTGATCCCAAACCACAAACTCCAAGGGTCGTCTATGGAGATCAGCATATGATTTCTGATGAGACTGTGAAGTAGCCATTTGCTTTTAAATCAACTAGACCTGCTCTGAAGTCTCCGATACAGGACATGGTCCCAGTAAAGCTGCCCCACCTACCTCTAACCATCACAAGGGTGATTGGCATGGCCTACCATATAAATCCTCATAAGGTGCCATCTTAATAGTTTCCTGAAAACTATTATTGTAGGAAAACTTGACTAGGGGTATGTGCTTCTCCCAAGATACCCCAAGGTCCAGGAAGCATGCACACAGCATGTACTCTAGCACCTGTATCGTACGCTCTGACTGACCATCAGTCTAAGGGTGGTAAGCTATCCTCAAAAGCACCTGTGTACCCAATTCCCTCTGAAAACCTTTCCAGAAATGAGACATAAAACGGGTGTCCCTATATGAAATTATAGAACGAGGGACCCCACGAATATGTACGACCTCTCAGATATACAAATTCCTGAGCTCGTCAACCCCAAAGGTCTCCTTGATGATCAAAAAGTGAGCTACCTTCGCAAGTATGTCCATAACAACACACACGGAATCATTGCCTCAAGGTGACCTCGACAACCAAGTCATGAAATCCATCGCGACATCATCCCATTTTCACTCTGAAATGGGTAACTGTCGTAACAGTCCGGCTAGCCTCTGATGCTCCGCCTTCACCTGCTGACAGATGGAACATCTCGTGACAAAACTAGCTACCTCTCTTTTCATAACTGACCACTAATACTAACATCTCAAGTCACAGTACATTTTGGTAACTCTAGGATGCACAGTCCAAGATGAAGCATGAAACTCCTGCATCATCTCTTCACATATATCCCTTGCAACCCACACTCATCCAGGGATACACAATACCTCATCCTCGCCTATCGTCCAACCAGGAGGAGGATCCTCACTTGACACTAACTCTCATAGAACTAGGTATTCTATATCGGATAACTGTCTCATAATCAATCTATCTAGGAGGGTAGAAGTCATAGCTAAGGATTAAAGACAGGCTCACCCCTGAATATCGTGCACCACCAAATGCATCTTAGAAAACAGAGCCATAAGCTTCCACTCACCACTAGCCTCCTGCACTGCCTGTATCTGATTCCTCCTACTCAATGCATCAGCTACTGAGTTACCCTTACCAGTTGTATAGGCAAGCTCAAAGTCAAAGGACTGAAGTTATTCAACCCACATTCACTTTCACAAATTTAGGTCACGTTGGGTAAAGATGTATTTCAGACTTTTGTGGTCCATAAACACCACAAAATGTTTTCCCAAGAGATAATGTCTCCAACAGCGCAACGTATGAACAACTACAGCCAACTCGAGATCATGTGGCAGGTAATTCCTCTCATGTGGCCTCAACTGCCAGGACCTGTACGCAACTGTAAATGCTGAAAAGTTCTTAAGTATTGAAGAAAGTTCCGAATTGAAAAAAATCGAAGTCCTATTCGGACCTGGAGACCCGATCGGGAGGGCCCGGAGGTGCTGCGTGAAAAAAAGGATTAAGTACGCGAAAAAAGTTGTCCCGCACAGAAAGTACTGGGATTCACGAAGAGTCCAGGTGCTGACACGGAATCATTTCACAACCACGCCCCGCGCGATTGACCTTTCGCGTTGCCGCCTCCGTCACACAATTATTTCACGCAGCCCTGAATTCCGCGCCGCCGGATTCCTATAAATAGAAAGTGACCCCCTTAATTTTCGGGGATGAAAAATTCGAACCGCATCTCATGCGCGAAGTCCTCCTTACGCGCTCGTGCAATATGGACTTCAGGTATGGTTCTTTTTTGCGCCAAGTTTCCTCGGGATCTGCCTTTGTGCGAGGTCCCCATGGATTAGACTAAACTACAACCCCTTACTTTCCATGCAATCACTTCCTTTGCACGTAATCCCTTCCTTTGCACGCAATCCCTACCTTTGTGCACAATCCCTTCAAGTATTGCAATCCCTTCAAGTAGCATGAAAAACCTCATACCCCTATTTCATGCAAGCATCACTGATTTCGTGCCAGCCTGTGGACTTTTCGCGCCAGGCCCCTTTATTTCTCACAAACCTCAAGGGTTGTGTGCAATCCCCAGGGCCCTTCACCTTGGTGCTCCCTGGGTGCCCTCTTGCGCGAACGCCCGATTCCCTCCTTCTGGGTGCCATTAGAAAGTGTCTCGTGCACCCCAGGAATCCGCATCATACATGGTTTTCCCGTGCGACCTTCTAGGCTTGTACGAAGTAACTTCAAAGTCCCTTGGACAATCCTTCCCATTGCGTTTCTTCGCCTCATGCTTCTTCGCATAGGCACGCAAATGGATATTTCATTTTCACATAGCCATGCTAATGTGGACCCCTCAATGGTTCGCTCCACGACACCCACTATGTACGGCCTTGCCGATGCCTTACCTCCCATAAGGAGTAGAGGGTACCAGTTTTGTAAGTCCTAGGGGTGTAGAGCCAACCCACCTCATCCGAGCTACATGACGTTAACCTACCAATCACCTCATCCTCAACACATGACGTTAAACTGTGACCTAACCCCGTGCCTCGCACGCAGGGTCCCCCCACCTCGTACATTCTCCAGGCCCACTCATCTCCACGGGAATGGGATTATCCCTCACAGGGGGTGATTTATTGGAGTGGCATTTGTCCGCGGGGAAGGGAAACCACCTTGGTGTAAGGCCCTAGATTTTCTTGCATGAGGAATCACCCCTGCTCCCCCTCATCTCCTCGGTGCCAAGACCAGCGGAGGGTAAGATAGGGAATGAGGCTCCTCATTTCTTCGGTCCCAAATCCCTCTCCCGCTGTGCTTTTTTGCCACTCGGGCCTCCATCCTGGATTAAGTCCTGACACCTTGGTATGGTAAATGCGTAATCCCCTCTTCATTTCCTATGGACGCACCCTTCGTGACATGATCGTCAGGTCTCTGCTAGCTCTTGTTTCTCACACTGAGCATGACTCCTGTGAGCTTAGAGTGAGCACCGACCATGACGCACCTTGGGCTGCCTCAGAGTGTAAGCCCTAACCCATCCCAAACTACGGGGACTTTGATCCATGCTAAGGCATGGTACGTAGGAAGCCTCCATGAGGTTCAAGCCCCACCACCTTGGGTTTCCCCAGAGTGTAATCCCCAATCTATTTGAACAATGTGGACTTTGATCCATGCTAAGGCATGGTACGTAGGAAGCCTCCACGAGGTTCAAGACCCACCACCTTGGGCCGCCTCAGAGTGTAAGCCCCAACCATTCCAAACTATGGGGACTTTGATCTGTGCTAAGGAATGGTACGTAGGAAGCCTCCACGAGGTTCAAGCCCCACCACCTTGGGCCGCTTCAGAGTGTAATCCCCAATCTATTTTAACTACGCAGACTTTGATCCGTGCTAAGGCATGGTACGTAGGAAGCCTCCACGAGGTTCAAGCCCCACCACCTTAGGCCGCCTCAGAGTGTAAGCCCCAACCCATACCAAACTACAGGGACATTGATCCGTGCTAAGTCATGGTACGTAGGAATCCTCCACGAGGTTCAAGCCCCACCACCTTGGGCCGCCTCAGAGTGTAAGCCTCAACCATCTTGAACTATGGGGACATTGATCAGTGCTAAGGCATGGTATGTAGGAAGCCTCCAAGAGGTTAAAGCCCCCCCCCACCTTGGGCCACCTCAGAGTGTAAGCCCCAACCCATACCAAACTACGGGGACTTTGATCCGTGCTAAGGCATGGTACGTAGGAAGCCTCTACGAGGTTCAAGCCCCACCACCATGGGCCGCCTCAGAGTGTAAGCCCCAACCCATCCCGAACTATGGGGACTTTGATCCATGCTAAGGCATGGTATGTAAGAAGCCTCCACGAGGTTCATGCCCCCCCACCTTGGTCCGACTCCGAGTGTAAGCCCCAACCCATCCTGAACTGCGGGGACATTGATCCGTTCTAAGCCATGGTACGTAGGAAGCCTCTACGTGGTTCAAGCCCCACCACCTTGGTCCCCCTCAGAGTGTAAGACCCAACCATCCTGAACTACGGGGAATTTGATCCATGATAAGGCATGGTACATAAGAATCCTCCACGAGGTTCAAGCCCAACCACCTTGGGCCGCCTCAGAGTACAAGCCCCAACCCATCCCAAACTACATGGACTTTGATCCGTGCTAAGGTATGGTACGTAGGAAACCTCCACGAGGTTCAAGCCCCACCACCTTGGGCCGCCTCAAAGTGTAAGCCCCAACCCATTTGAACTAAGTGGACTTTGATCCATGTCAAGGCATGGTACATAGGAAGCCTCAACGAGGTTCAAGCCCAATAAACCATTGGCCCTGACCATCTCCTTGTTGGTGTGACAAGCCCCATTTCCACCTTGGGCCACCTCAGAGCCTAAGCCCCAATCTATCTGGACCCCAGGTCCCCCATTCACGTTGGTTCACCGAACCTATATCCTTGGACTACCTCAGAGCGTAAGCCCCAAATGCCCCCATCCCACATGATGTTAAACTGTTTTCCATCCCGAACTACGGGGACTTTGATCCGTGCTAAGGAATGGTATGTAGGAAGCCTCCACGAGGTTCAAGCCCGCCATCTGGTCGTTCCGACCCCATTCACGTCGGTTCACCAACACCATCAGGCCGCCTTAGAGTGTATGCCCTATACCCGTACCGCATGACGTTAAACTATATCCACTACCTGAATTATGAAGACTTTGATTCCCCCCCATGGGGATACGTAGGAGGCCGCCATGAGGCTCAAGCCCATAACCCATGTCTCATCCTGACCTCTCCCTTGAGCCCACGTGCCTCAGGAAGCTCATTCCCAAACCTAGAGGATCCACTTCCTCTGGGTCCCATCCATGCATCCATTCTCACGGGTCGCCTCTTCAGGTGTCCCATAATCTCACCGAACTATACAGACTTTGATTTCCCGGCATGAGGATACGTAGGAAGTCTCTTCAGGACTCAATCCCAGAGCCATCATTCATCCTGATTCTTACGCGGGCCACCACATCCCGGTGAGATCATGCCACCTCACTCTCCTCCACAGCATTCGGGAAGCTGCCCACGTGTTGGCCCCAACATCGGTGTTCCCTCCAGGGGGTTCTTCAATCTGATCTACTCCAACCAATGTTCTGATCTTTCCGATCGGTCTCCGTTGGATGTTAAACTTGTGGCATACCCCGTGTTACACATGGGAAGCTGAGGAAAACTTCATATACATTCCTATGGAATATAATTCCCCATGTTCGATGTGGGATACCTCGGGCTTCTGTGCCCTCGAGAAGCCCTATAATAAGGGACAGAAGATAGACATACCAATTCCCCAGTGTCAAGAAACGCCAGTGTTTCCCCAATGTGACTAATATCCTAACCGAAGGTTGTTTCCTTGACCAGACCCCTTGGAAGGTCCTGATAGAAGTGACGTAATTAATTGGTGTCCATGAAGATATGGCGTCGAGAAGAGTTTCACGAACTACATCTTAAATCAATAAGGGAAACCCGGACTAGGTGATGAGTTTTGAGGAGGAATCCAGGGAAGGAAGAACCGAAATCCCATCATCCCATTTTGATCAAGGAGAAGATGTCCCTGAATAAGAAACTGATGTCGCCGACTTTGGAAATCGGGAATAAGGGGTAACAACGGTGTGTCCTCTGCGTGACGGATGCGCGTGCCCCAGTGAAAGCATTGGAAATAGAAAATGGTGAACCCGACATGAAACTCCTCTCTTCAGAATAGAGGCTAGTAGCATTCGGGGCATCAGTGGATAAGAATGTCATCTAACTTCATCATCCGGTACCAGGTCCCCCCAAACAAGCCTGACATGAAACTTGCTAGGAGTTGTGACAGTTATGACATTGAGAATTCCGTTCTGTGACGTTGTCTGTGTGGATCCCTCTTGCCGACCGTGGAAGATGGAATGGTGCTAGGTCACTGGTTGTCCATTTCTTTTCCCCACAGTGTTAATGAGTTTATCTCCCTTCTTTCAAGAATCAAGTTGTTGCATCCAGAGCTCGTTCACCTGCTCATTGGCACAAGAGCAGGGGAAACATCGACGTGGATACCCTGCGCGGTTCCACTTCTTCCACGACGGCCATGACTGCTGGGCGCACACACCCCCTCTCCCCACCAGATATTATCCAACGAACGGTAATTAACAACCTTGTACGCAGGTACGGGTAGGAGGGGGTCATCCCCACTAGGGATATGGCTCACCTAGACCTTGAGGCAGTTGCTCCTCACCATCCACGCTTCACTCAAGGGCCGCGCAGTGAGCCACTACTCCCCACCCCAACATTCAGTCATTTCAGGAGTTTGTCCCCGGAACGCCTTCACAGCTCCCTCCCCTACGCCGACAAGGTAGGGGATGTTCGGGCCCGTCCAAATGGAGTTCCACTTCAAGGGCTCTCAGTGAGGGCCCCCACCAAGCCGCGTCAGCACTGCCTCCTGGTTCCCAAATCCGAAGAGCAGGTAAGCCATGCACCTCCACCACCAGCTCCAGTCTATCTGACCCGGCACCAGCATCGGTCACATGCAGAAGAGGATGCCCGCCATGGGGTGTCAACATCAGTGACCACTGTGGACCGTGCCACCGCTGGATCCTATCAAAAACTCCCTGAATACATTGAGAGGGGAAGCTATACACCCGACTTGGATCGAGGCCCCAACCGCCCCATGGGTAGGCTAGGTGATGGCCGCCGCAGACCAATCCGTAGTAAAGCCACCCAGTGTGAAGGCCTACTCCATGCCACCATTATGGAAGGTGAAGGCCTTCCCTGCTTCCAACCTCAACTTGGTGGTCTACCTGACACCACCTTCAACCCAAGTAAGTTTCTTCCCCATGAGAACAACACTCCGTGTGGGGGTCTCTCTTGTGCTCACTACACTGGGTACGGGGCCACTCCCCTTGTTGTGGACCGCGAGTATGGAGACGTTGCATGTCCGGTCACTCACCAACATGGTGGTTATCCCCATGTCCCTATGCTAATAGGTGAAGCTCCTCCTCGCCCCAGCAATTGGAGAGGTGGAAGACAGCCCCACTTCACCAACACCCAACACAGAGGTCCTCCCTATGTCCCTTTCGACATTTGTCCCGGTGCTCCCCGCACCCTGGATTTCTTAGGTGGAAACCCTCTCCACCCCAGCATTAGTGCTGCTAGAGGTCCCCATGTTGGAAATCAGCTCTACCTTGAAGAACCATCATGGGGCAGGAGAGAAGGTCGTTGCCACAACAAGAGGAATCCTAGGGAAGGCCGAACAAGAATCAGGCCAGTCAGCTTCTCGGACTCCGAGGCGGAGTACGACTTGGTGCGGGAGCCCTCCTCTCAGTCCCCCGAGTTAAGGGGCGGGGCAGGAACGAGGTGCATCAGCTTTATACTCCCGGAATTCTGGATCCACATGATCCCTACTTCCCTCTAAAGGTATATCTAGGAGGATGAGAACTTGGCATGTTCCCAGGGGCCGATCGTGCAGTCGTCGCCATCATTGCCAGAAGAGCCCTCTGCCACAGAGCAATTTTAGGGGTCAATTGAGGGAGAACCGTGACATGACTCACCCTCGGAAGGCACTGATGTTGTGGCAGTAGCCTTGGTCACCAGTCCATCTTATCATGATATGGTGGCCAGGTCACTACAACCCTCAGAGGACAGCCCAAGATTCGGCAGCCAATCAGCTCGCTCGCCGTATTCTCCACTGGCCAGCCCGCCGGCCCAGCGGCCTACCTCAGCGCCGTTTCCAATTCCTCAATCCCCCCTCAGTTGACGAGTAGGGAAATCAAAGGCCAGACTATGAATCTGAGTTGGGGAGCTTCTGGACTATCCTCACAGAGGGCCACTTCCCCGAGAATATTTGGCCGGTCTCAGGGTTGAACTTTGATATGCCATAATCGCTCACCACAGAGGAGTTTGAATGTTTTCTCTAGACCCTCTGGGCGACTCACCTCCATATTTTCCACCGACGGGTGACTTATCCCGGGATCCAAGAGAACCTGGAAGACATAGGTGAGAAATGTCATCTGGTTGACCTGGCCACGCTCCCCGTGGTCCAGCACCCTGAGTCACCTGGCCACCACAAGGCCCTCCAACATCAATGCATTCAATGTTTCCAAGTACTCCACAATGTTATTAATGAGGATAACCCCCATGCGCAAGTCTGTGGAGGGGGCAGTACGTTTCCCTCCTTTTCAGTGCGATTCGCCGACAGCCTGAATCACTTGGCGATAGTGAGGACGTGCCCCCAAGAAGAGTGGCAGTCAACATGGACAATATATTAGGAGGGGAGAACAAGCTAGAACTCATCAATGGGATCCTCCTCCCTGAGGATGTTCCCCCACTTTTGGACCCATCAGGGAGGATTACTCGCCAGTAGAGAAACCTCCTAGCTCCCCCTCCACCCACTGAGGCATTGATATTGAGCTGGAATTTCAGTAAGGGAAAAGAGCATGTTGGATCTGTCAAACACTCTAATCTGTCTACCTTAGAGAAAAAGACGGAAGAGGACCTCGAGAAGGCCATGCTGAACCAGCAGTTTGCTGAGAAAAAGAAGTTAGTTGATGAACTTCTGGCTGAACGCATTGCAGAGCGGTGACCTGACTACAGGGATCCTAGCCTGGGGCAGTAGGGGTAGGAAAAACTACCCCTCGATGAGATTCTCCCAGGAAACCCTGATCATGCCATATTCGCTGACAGGATGGAATCAGGAGCTCACAGAAATAGGGCACATTATGTCTCGCCGAACCCTCCCGAGTGGCGCGACAATCCAAGGAACCCCGCTCGGGCTCCTCCGACCACCCCAAGGGTTGCTCCACCAGCTGCTCCATGAGTCGTCGAGCTCGGCTACCGCATTGAATATCCTGGAAATGCGATCATGGTTAGGGATCCCCACCAGGATATGGACCTGCGTCCAGACGATCCGATGATAGCGCTCATCACCCGCGTCGAGGATTTGTAAATGCGACAGGTGGCTATCCCACCGGATGGAAAACCATAACCGGCATCGGTGGATGACATACCGGCACCCCCGAGATTTGGGAATCCAACTTTATACCCCTTTAATGGGATGGGGGACCCACCACAGCACCTGGTCCACTTTAACTCAAGGTGTGGACCTATGTTAGGTACCCCAGCGCAGCAGAAGGTCGCCAAGATCCGTTGCTTTGTTCAGACAATGGAGGGGCCATCATTCGTTTGGTACAACCAGCTCCCTGTTGGATCTGTGACTAGATGTGAGGACATTTGCAGGCAGTTCCTTTACTAGTTCAACTCTACCACCCAGAATATGAACATCGCAGACCTCTTCAGGTGCAATAAAAGGCCCGATGAGTGAGTCTTGGACTTCATCTCCCGGCGGAAGGGGCTCAAATACTCCCTTAACATGCCACTGACTCCAGAGCAATTACTGACGATGTGCGTGGGGAATGTCAATAAGGAACTGGTTCCCTCCCTGATCACTCCCGGAGGGTTCCGATACTTCTCGGATAAGGCTCAGCACCTTGAAGAAGCCCTGTAATAGGCTAGCCAAGCACGCCTGCTGCCCCTGTAATTCTTACAAGGAGAGATGCCAGAGCCAAGCCCGCCATGGTGGCCCAGGTAGAGGCCCCCAGAAAGCTATAATTTCTACCAGTAGATCCAACTTCGCAGCCCCACAGAGGTCCACCACCGCAGACACAGATTTGAGCCTAGCAGCGTCCTCAGAATCGGTAGGCACCCATGTGTAACGCGTCGCCGCCACCTAGGAGAGATAATCATGTTCTTCCTCCTCGACAGGCTCATTTATCCCCCCTTCAGGGATAGGCTCCTAGAGCCCCCTTTTCTGAAAAAAGGAATCAAGCCTACTCGTTCGATGAGGCCCGGGTCCCTAGATATTTCCGAAACGCCTTAGAGCAGAGAATTGTGCGAATGCCTGAGTGCTGAAATCCAGAAGAGGCACATCTCACTAATCACCCTAACTACTACCCTTACCACCGGATCCTAAGACACACCATCAAGTAATTATATGTGTTCAAGGACTGGCTCCAAGACCAGATTAGCAACAACATAGTCAGGTTGTACCCAACCCCGACATAAGTGGTGGGTGTCTTTGTGAGATCAGATAGTAGTAGCGACGATGAAGGTGGATGGCAGCAGGTTTCTGAACATGGGTCCCAGAAGTATAACAACAGTATGGCTCGCAAGATGGTCGCCCATGCCCATGGCATCATTTGGGAACGCCTGAATCAGCTGGAGCCTTCAGAAGCTACGAACACCACTTCTGCATCATCATCTCAGCTGGCCTCTTCCTAGAAGAGCAAGCATCTGCAGTGCAAGAAGAAGCAATGTGCCCTGCCAAGGCCATCGTTGGCCCGCACTCTCAGTGAATTTATGCCCCTGGAGATGGGAATTCCCCCCAGAATCTACCCAGTGTTGGATGATTCATCAAGTGACAGCCAGGCGTACGCTTCGGTTAACACCGTCGAGTTGGTAACTCCCTATATGACTCCCGACAGAGAGAGTTCTAGGAGAACCTCCCCAACATCCCCAGCCAATGCCAACATCGGCGGAACCGCGACCATATGGGTCACCGGGGAAAGTCAGTTGGCACCTCCAGCCAGGCCATGCAATCCACTGAGACCAGACAGCAGGTCCACCGCAGAACTCAGCATGCGCAGCCTCTTCATCCGGTGTCGACAGGTCCACCTCCACCACCTTTTGTGCTACTGGATCAGGCAGAGCCACTTCGGCCATACTGCAACCAGTTTTTCCCTACTGCAGGTGGATCTCAGTCACCCGGTCCTCATATGGAAGCTACTATCCAAGCCTTGACTAGTGAGCAATGGGATATACCCAGTACTTTTCAGTCACCGGTCCAGCCGGTAGGGCCCTCCATGCCCCCAATCGCAGAGCGGCCTCTTGTGAGCAGAAGTTCGCACCTGACGCGAAAGTATGATGTTCTGAAACTCCTCGCTGGCATCCCAGCGAGGCTCTCCTTCCTTGACACCCTTCTCTTATTGCTAGATATGCGCAAAACACTCGATGAGGATTTAAGGAGCCCCCTCCAGTTTGAGAAAGAGGTAACAACTTTAGAGGCCTTCCGTGATGAATTAGTTGAGGATGTTGAATTCCAGGCCATCATCTTGTTCTCGGGAGAGGAAGAAGGCTCCCCCATACAGGGTCACATCCAGCCGTTGTATATCAATGACCAATTCAATGCCATGGAGATTCATCATTGTCTCATTGACACTGGTTCCGGGATCAACCTTAGCCTGATGCGGACACTGCGGAAGCTAGGGTTATCTGAAGATGACCTAACTCCCTCCGATTTAAGGATCCAGGGATATGACATGATAGAGCAGAATCCGGTCAGCAAAATCCGTCTGAAGACCCAGTTCGGTGGACTAATTTCTAGCACCGAGTTCATGGTTGTCTCCTAGGACACCGCGTAGAATGCATTGATGGGTATGCCATGGCTCTACCTGCACACGGTGGTCCCCTCATCATATCACCAATGTCTCAAGTACTCACTTAATGGTTGAGTAGGTGTACTCCAAGGTGATGCATCTCCTTTGGCCTCTTATGAAGCCCTCTACTTGGATGCGGATTATTACAATAACAAGGATAAGCAAGTCCAGGCAAGCAAAGTTGAGCATGTTGCTACTACGACCGCCCCGTGGGCAGGCCTGAATGATGCCTACGTCTTCCTGATCAATCGGTTGGAGGCCAAAACCCCCGATATGGGGCAATGCTTTGTCATTTCTGGGACGAGGGGGAATCATGCTCCCAAATCAAGGTGGCATCGGAAGTTCACTTCGCATTATTATACAAACCAGGCTCCAATGATCCTGGAGCCTCCCACTCCCGTCAGGTATCGAGATGTCTGGTTCATAAAAATGGAAGTGCGTCATACTTTTCTGTTTCACTAGGCTGGAATAAGTTATCTCCATCCGACACACCACTATTTCTTTGATATTGTCAAGCGTGGACCCTTGGGCCAGAGACCATACAAAATCGGTTCAACAACCTTCATAGCCATCGTATCAACTGTGCTAGAGTTCCCCGATGCAATGACCATAACCGCACAAGCTGGTAGTAGCCTCCGATCAGGGTTTTGTAGCTCAGAATCATGTTCCCCCATGGAGGATCCATCTATAAATGGAGAAGAAGATATAGAGGATGCTCCCCCTGCCTTTGAGGAAGGCGTCTCAGCAACGGTCGATGAGTTGGTGCAGGTGAACCTCAGTAACGAGGCAGATCTAAGACCCACATTGATAAGTGTCGTTATTCCCCCCAAGGAGCAGCAGTGGTATGTATAATTCCTCAAATAGCACCTTGTTGTATTTTCCTGGAGTTATGAAGAGATGCCAGGCCTAGATTCTCATGTAGTCTTCCACCGCCTCGGTCTCCCGATAAACCATCGCGGGTTCAAGCAGCCTCCCAAAAAGATGAACCCTTATCACGGTGCCATGGTTGAGGTCAAAGTTGAAAAGCTCATAAGATCCAAATTTGTTAAGGAGATCCAGTATCCAAAGTGGTTAGCCAACATCGTGCCAGTCAGGAAGAAGAACGGATAGATCAGAGTCTGCATTGACTTCCGGGATCTCCACCGCCACTGTCCGAAGGATGATTTTCCCCTTCCAGTGAAAAAAATGTCGATCAATGCTATGATAGGGTTCCAAGACCTCTCCTTCATGGATGGATACTCTGATATAATCATATCTAGATGGACCCTAAGGATTAAGATTTTACTACCTTCAGAGCGCCCCAAGGTACTTTCTGTTACTAGGTTATGCCCTTCGGCTTGAAGAATTCAGGTGCCACCTATCAGCGGGCCATGCATCGCATATTCATGCCGATCCTGGGAATTTTGGTGGAATGTTATGTGGATGATCTGGTGGTCAAATATCCTATCTCCAGGACCATCTCAAGGATCTTGAGAAAGTGTTCGGCTTTCTCCGTTCCTGCCACTTGAAGATGAACCCATTGAAGTGTTCCTTTGGGGTCACCTTCGGGAAGTTTCTTGGCTTTTTTATCAGGTAACTAGGCATCAAGATCGACCTAGAGAAGATAAAGTCCATCAATCAGATGCCTCCCCTGAGCAATATTCGAGAGCTTCGAGGTTTTCAAGGCCACTTAGCCTACATACGTCGATTCATCACGAATCTGGATGGTAAGTGTAAGTCCTTTTCTCGGCTCATGAAGAAGGGAACCGCCTATGGGTGGGATGAGGAGTGCCATACCACCATTGAGGAAATCATGTAATATCTTCTCCGACCTCCGGTCTTGATGACACCCATCTCTGGGAAGCTGCTGATTCTCTATGTCACTACCCTGGAATGGTCCCTCGGCACCCTTCTCACCCAAAAGAACAATGAGGGGACAAAGAAAAGCCTCTACTACCTCAACCGCATTCTCCTAGATACGGAAACCAGATACTCTGTTATAGAGAAGAGCTGACTTGAGCTTGTATTTGGTGTGAAGAAATTACGACATTACCTGCAGCACCATGAGGTACAGCTGGTCTCTCTGGTAGACCCGCTGAAGTACATTCTGAATCGCCCCATGTTGACTGGCTGACTAGCGTGGTGGGTGGTGATCCTACAACAGTTTGGCATCAGGTTCATGCCCCAAAAGGCAATCAAGAAGCAAGCATTGAAAGACTCTCTATCTGCCCATCCAACCCCCATGGACCAATCCATGGACTTGGATTTTCCTGATGAGGCAATCCTCTCGGTCGATCAAACTGTTCCGTGTTGGTAGATGCACTTTGATGGTGCCTCCCGGAGCCCCACCAGTAGGAGGCTCAATGATCTTAGTCTCAACAGAGTAGGTTTGGGTATCGTCTTTATCACCCTGGCGCAAGACCTCCTGCCTTACTCATTCCTGTTGTCGGAAGGTTGCACTAACAACGAGGCAGAGTAACAGGCCCTCATTACTGGTCTCGAGCTGGCCCTTAAGATCGATGTGCCCCATTTGAATGTGAAAGGGGATTCCCATATGGTCATCAACCAGGTCAATGGAGATTATGTTTTCAGGAAGACAAAGATCATACTGTTTTTAGAATGCACTCTCCAGCTAATGACCCACTTCCCTTCTCGGCCAGAGGTTATCCATGTCCCTTGGTCATAGAACGGTCGAGCAGATTCATTGGCTAGCCTGGCCACATCACTTGCAGAAACTGAACAGGATAGTCTAATCATCCACATGGCGCACTGTAAAGTCATTTCTCCCATCACCCCATAGGATGACGATGGCCCACGGGTAAGCCATCTTACCACCGTAGCTTCCACGTCAGGAACCCCAGGCCCTTCAGATGTGGTGGTTGAAGCGACTCCCGTGTGGATAGCCCATTTTTTAGAGTATCTCCAAAATGGTTTTCTCCTGGCTGATCGGCCCAAACCCAAGTGAAACTGACACCACGCATTCTAGTTTACCCTCCAGAGTGGTCCCAATATTGATAAGATCCTCTATAAGCACGGTTTAGATGGTGTTCTCCTCCATTTCATTCAAGGGGTTGAGATTCCACAGGTCCTGCAAGAGGTTCACACCGGTTCCTATGGTTCCCACCAGGCTGGGCCGAAACTGTCCCATCAGATCCATAGACTGGGGTACTTCTGGACCTCTATGATCCATGAATATATCGAGTTTTCCAAGATATTCCATGCATTCCAAGTTCATGATAACTTTTTGCATCGGCCACTGGAGCCTCTCCATACTACCAAGTACTCTTGGACCTTTGCAGTATGGGGGTTAGATGTCGTGGGACCATACCCACTGGTAACAAATCGCCAATGCCGATTCATTCTGACCGCTACGGATTTCTTTTCCAAGTGGGAAACGAAAATTCCGCTCAAGGAAGTCAAGACTCGTTCTATCGTCGACTTCGTGAGTTCCAATATCATCTATCGATTTGGGGTTCCTCACGTTATCCTAACTGATAACAGCACCAACTTTCGAGCAACCGATCTGAAAAAATTGTACGCCAAGTACTACATTTGCTGCAACCATACCTCCCACTATCACGCACAAGCAAATGGATAGATCGAGGAATTCAATAAAACTCTCTCTAAAATTTTGAAGAAAATTCTTGGTCAGAACAAGAAGAGTTGGCCGAACAAGATCCCCAATGACCTTTGGGATTATCAGACGACGGCCTATAATTCCATCTAGGTGACCCCATATTCTCTAGTTTATGGAACCGAGGCCATCCTACCCATTGAGATTCAGTTGCCCTCATTGCGCACAATAGTCTATGACCAGAAAGCGCCAGATAGAGTGGCTGAAATCCGTCTAGCTGAATTGGAAGCACTGGACAAGAATAGGCTTTGTTCCTTACACAACCTAGAAAGGCATCAAAGTAGGATGGCTTGAGCTTTCAATAAGAAGGTTTGCCTCCTCTCTTTCCTACAAGGCGATTTGGTATTAGCCCTAAGGGAACCAATGATCCCCGTCAGGAAACTACCCAATTTGGAGCCCAAATGGGAAGGACCTTTCATTGTTCATAAGGTTTATCCCAATGGAGAATACTCCCTGGTGAGCATGGATGGTGAGAATATAACTCCTCGCACCAATGCCAAATTCATCAAGAAATACTTTTCCTAACATCCCTAGTCCAAGTTATTAGACCTTAAACTAAGACCCTGGTCCGAGTTCTAAGACCTTAAACTAAGACCCTGGTTCGAGTTCTAAGACCATAAACTAAGACCCTAGTCCGAGTTCTAAGACCTTAAATTAAGACCCTGGTCCGAGTTCTAAGACCTTAAACTAAGACCCTGGTCCGAGTTCTAAGACCTTAAACTAGGACCCTCGTCCGAGTTCTAAGAACTTAAACTAAGACCCTTTCCAGAACTACATGCGACTTGATTCTCATACTTATGAGATATGTGGGAACGCCCATACATTTCATCCTGGATCCAGCCCCAGGGATAACCAATTCCTTCCCCCCTTTCCTCTCTTTTTTATGGTCCTGCACGACCTTAAACTGCGCTTGGTCCTACATTTGGGCCCTTACGGTCCCGCATGACCCTCAATTGTATGTCGTCCCACATGATGTTAAAATGTATGTCGTCCCGCATGATGTTAAACTTTATTTCCAAGGACTACATATGGCTTGATTCACATCCTTATGGGATACGTATGACCTCATGAACATTTAAATTTCAGGCCCAACCCCATCTTATAGAGATCCCACGATCTCCCGGTCACCTAGGTCCCTGGGCATGTTCCTCTCCACGAGGAGGATATATAGGTGTGCTATAGGGTTTTTCACGCCATGCCCCCATTATACTAGAAATCCACTATCTCTTCGACGCTCTCAAATTGAGCTCCTCGACCCTTTTCAGTGGTTCACCAATGTGCCTAAGAGTACTCTGGTCTAGGACCTGGAGTGTCAGATTCAACTAAGGAAAGTTCTTTCCACTTGTCAGGATTCATGTATCCCTTCATTTGGGCCCCTGTTATCTTTCACACCCAAAGGGACCCCCAAGAACTGCATGGATACCACACCTAAGGGATCTCCTACCATTACATTCCAATTCCCCTAATGGTTTCAGACAACAAATTGATACAAATCCCGCGTTGCGAACACGGTCAGCGGTCGATGCTCATTTGTTTGTCCCCATTTCAGGCTAACGTGACAGGATGTTGTGTTGAAAACATTGTAACACCATGAGATTTTATGAGAAATTTTTTTTTTTATGTTTTATGTTATAAAAAACAACAAACGAATCTTTCACTACACACAACACTGGCTTGTCTTGCGTTACACGCAATCACGACCTTCCTCGATAGCGTGTGTAGTACGCAATACCGGGTTTCATTAAACAATGATATATTATTATAATATTAGTATGGACTAGCCGTTATGAATAATATTAAATACATTTTGAACATTATTATTCATCTTACACATTTTATAAAACATGGTATGTGAACAAAATAATTTTTTTCAGGTAAAAAAATTATTTTTCAAAAAATGTTGTTTTGCCACCTTTTGATGGAGCACCTACTTTAAATATAGTTTTTGGAAGGTTTATAAGTTCAATTTTGCAAAATAATATTATTATTTGGAATCAAGATATAAAAATTTACTTTGGATAATTTTTTCATATTATTCTGATAACTTTCATATTTTAATGAATAGTAAAAACACGCTATATTTTAATTAAAAACAACTTTTTCATCATAATAATTTATATGGTTAAATTATAATATTGAATGGGTTTAAAGTATAAATAGAATATATTTTTACCATTTAATATAATTTATGTCATTACCATTAATTTTACATTGAATTCCTAGGTAAAAACATTTCAATATTTGGCAATGTTTTAACTTTTAAAACTCGTTTTCTTAACAATGAGATTAATTTTAAATTAATTACTACAACTTATGTATTTTGAATTTTAAAAATTGGATTCCATATTTAAATTATGTCGGTCCAAATTATGTTAATGGGTTACTTTTATTTTTTTGATATTATGAATAGTAACTACGGTAATTTTTATTTACTATAGTTAAAGGTAAATCGGGTAATTAAGGGTAAAAATAAGAATATAAAATTATCCTAACACCTCCCAAAATTCTATTAGATGACTAAAAGTCGACCCATATCACCTAAGGTTCAGAATAGATTAATTTTATGGACTTTTTACCATGAAAAGAATTTAATTATTATTAAAACCAAAGAAAGTGACAACATGTCACTCTCTTAAATCTTATAAGTATACTAATTTTAATTTAGAGATAAAATTCATGAAACTTCGAACATGAATAGTATCCATAAATATAATAAAATTATCTACATCATGTAAATTTATTTATAATTTTTAGGGATTAAATAATTATCATTAAAGGTGACACAATAGTGATGTTGAAATTATTTTATTCATTGAAATATAAAATAAATGGTATTAAAAATATTAAAATAAATATTATATGAACTATTTAATGTGATCCACTAACTTTATAGATAAATATGACATGTGATGAATCTATTAAAGATTTTAGTTCGAATATATACTATATTTAGATTTTATTTAAATTCAAATAAATGAATAGTGTCAAAATTGACACTATTGTTATTTTATAAAAATAACATATTATAAAATTGTTTAAAAATCAAAAAAATATTTAAAAATAATAATTTTAAATTTATATGGTCGAAAATTTCATAAGTTATCTAATTATGGATAATTCACAACACATAAGTAATTATTTATATCAATTTAAAATTTAGAATATTATTACCACAAATAAAATTAAATAGATTAAATAAGGATAAATCAATTTGATAAGGTTTAAAATAAATTCACAACAGGTCTAAATTTTATTGGTTGATGCGATTACAACCCTATCTCATCTCATCTTTTAATTGAGTCATTTATGGAGGTTTTTATGTGGGGTTGGAATTTATTATAAATTAATATTTCTTATAATTCCAAAGGTGCCCCTCTCCTCCATTATAAAAGGGCACCTCCTCCCTCTCCTCCTCACACCACTTTGAGCCTTCAAGCTCGGCCAAAACCAGAAAATTTCTCTTCTCAACTTCCCTAGAAACATACTAGAGGTCATGGTATTCTTCAAAGACCATATTTAGTGCCCTAAGAAGAGGTTAAGAAGATGCGCGTCAAAGAAGAGGTAATATCCTTTACCGATTCTTTCCAATTTATTTCTTCTTCTACTTCTTATTCTTTATTTTTTTCATCATAAATTAAAAACATCAGTATCAATCATATACTGATATGTTATTATAAATATTAAACAACCCTATTTCACCTTCTATCCATCCTATGGAAAATGAAATCACCACGCGTGCGTACGTACGGAATACCGTCTCCACGCCGTGGTGTAATCTGTTTTCCACCACCACCTTACTTGGATGGGTATAATGGTCTAAAGAATAACTATACATGATTATTATAACATGATACTAATTATGAGACATTCCATATTCCACTCCAATACTATTCAATAGTTATGGGAACGATATCACCGCTCGTGCGTACGTACGACCTACCTTCTCCACGATGTGATGCGACTCGTTCTACATGATCTTCATTAAATAATGATTATATAAATTAATTGAATGAATAAATATGATATATATTACACTAATACCATTCGGTAAATAAGGTATCTATAACATAAAAAGAGGAATAAGAATTTATTCAACAAGACATGCATAAGAACATAAAGCAATGAACACCTGAATAACAAGTAGCAATGAAATATATTTAATAAGAAGATAAGAATATGACCATATATGATATCATAAAAATGAATATGATTCTGTAATAAGTTAATGACATTATTCTAATCATTATATAGGAGGTTCAGATATGTATGAAGCATATCAGACCTAAGTTAAGGGAAAATCTCACAATCTCATTTTTATCAGAGATTGTTTATACTTCAGAACTTACTAGGGCATATTTATCATCCACATCCATGTTTCCCCAATATGTAATATTATTTCTATCCTCCTAAAACTGTTTAAATCCAATTTTTCCTATTGGTGATTTTTTAGTAAAAGATATGAAAGTAATCTTTTTTCATTTTTAGTACGAGATACTTTTAGACTTTTTCGGCCAAAGTACGAGAAAAATGTTTCTTAACTTATACGGCATGAATGGATTTTTATGATTCCATAGAACATTATTTCCATGAAGATTATTATAAAAGCTTTCAAGTTTATATTTAATTAAATTCTTTTAGTTTAAAATGTTATGACATGATTAAGAAAGGAAAAAATTGTTTGAAGTAGAAAGGATATTTTCCTCAAGAATGGAGTTCAAGTGTTTTATAAAAATTATTTTCCATATAAGATAATATAGGGTTCTTTTTCTATCCCTATTATTAAATTGATTTGATTATGTTGTGATGGAATTATTTTTATGAAGTCCTTTATCTTATATGAATTGTTTTATGATGTCACGATGTTTAAGAATCTCGTTTTTATTACATGGGTTATGATATGATGTATGATTTATGATTTTTTAGCCCACATAAGAATGGTTTCATTATGATATGGGTGGGACCTATATCTCCCTCCATTGCATTGGGTAAATATTTATATCTCATGACATAGACATGGATGGAACGACATGTTAATCTGGTTTAGTGATACATGACTGAAACGAGGAGTGAACTCGGTTCAGAAATGGACTTTGTCCACCAAGATAATCTTGGAAATGAGTCTTGACTAATAAGAAATGATCTTCTATGATTATGTGTGTATTCCAAAAAGTTTTATGTTATATTTTATGATCATTGGGATTACATTTCACTACTATGATTTATCCCATGTTATGTTATTATGATCTCTTTTGCAGGTTAAGATTTTCAAAATTTTATGTTCTTATGAATATGATATGATTGATATTTCCCTTTTTCACCCTTACTAAGCATTTGAGATCACCCTTTTTTGTATGTTTTTGTTTCCCCAGGTCAGGAAGAAGGGTATTAAGTAGTATTTCCCAAAAGGGACTCTAGATATGATGAAATAAACGAGAGACAATGTAGATGATTTATGAACCAGTTGTTTATGTTTCATTGTTTCTAAAGACACTATACCTATACGGTCCTATTAGGGTTTTGTTATATGTTGTAATAAGTATGCTTCAATTCTGAAGTAATAACAATGTATGTAAAATATGGGTCGTTATAGTTGGTATCAGAGGAAAGGTATAGTCATCCTTTGGAAACTAGGATGTGAAAGCCTTAGTAAGAACCCTAAGGATATGCCTAAGCATAGAACACAATATTAGTGTTTTAGAAATGGCCATGAATAACCTATGATATGAACTTAAGTGTAAAATTTTATTCTTGATTATGTCATTTTCCTATTATTTTTAGTGTTTCTCACACTATGCTTATTGGTTTTAGTCAATGGATAGAACCTGAAGAAACCATGTTAATGCTAAATGTGATGGGAAATGAAATGATTGTCCGCCTGAGCAACCAAATGTTATAGGATCTGGAATGAAAAATCTTGTAGCCATGCTCACACAACTTTCTCAAGCTATGAATCATGCAGGACTTCCAAACAAGAAAATGAAGGAGCAACATTCTGTTGAATCCTTCATGATGCAGCGTCCACCTTCATTCAGCGGGTCTTCTGATCCATTAGTGACTGAACAATGGATTAGTACCATTTAAAAGATATTTTTAGTCCTCCAATGTTCTGAACATGATAAATTCATCTTAGTAGCATATCGTTTCGAAGGTGAAGCTGGTCAATGGTGGAATCTTATCAAGAATACGAGGAAAAGAGACGAAATTGAGTCCATGGAATGGGATGAGTTCAAGAACATATTTTTCATTTAGTACTTCCCTCGTATTCTTCAAACAAATATGGATAAGGAGTTTCTTTAACTCAAGAAAAAGGATGATGAATCGGTTGGTACCTATGAAGCAAATTTTACAAGACTTGCAAGGTACACTTCCAAAATTATTATCCAACCTGAGAGTAAGATTGATCGATTCTTTAGTGGCTTAAAACTAAGTATTTAAAGGGCCTTATCCATAAGGGACTTTAATAGCTACGAGGAAATTGTTCCATGTGCTCTCAATGTTGAGATGGATATTGGAGTAAGCCATCAGTCATATGGGTTTGATAAGAAGAGGAAAATAGAATTCAAAGGGAAATCTAAAGACCACACTAAAAAGAAGATGAGTTTTACCTTATGCTCAATGTGTGGAATGAAACATGGAGGGAATTGTCTTAAAGGGACAAGTAAATGTTTCAAATGTAGAAAAGAAGGTCATCGGGCATTTGAATGCCGCAATGATGGGAAAAATATATCTAGTGATGCGAACAAAGAAAAGGATACATAGAATTCACCTCCTACACTTCAATGTTACAAGTGCAAGGAAATGGGGCATTATGCTAATCAATTCCCTAATCCAAGGGTAGTTAATGATGATGGATGTCAACAAAATATTAAGGACAAAGAAAAAGGAAAGTCACATGCAATTTCTATCGGTGATGTGGAGTATGATAACGAAGTTATGAAAGGTACACTTACCATCCACTCTAAAGTAGCAAATGTTTTATTTGATTCTGGATCCACCTACTCTTTTATTTTTGAGTAATTTTCTAAGGGTATCACTGTACTACCTCAAAAATTAGATGTTGAGTTAGCTGTGACAACTCCTAATGGTACAACAGTTGCATTAAAAGTTTATAATTCTTCTCCAATTGACATTTGTGGGAAAGTGCTTCCTGCAAATCTTGTGATCCTTCCTATAGTGTAATTTGATGTGATTCTTGGCATGGATTGGATTTACTTATATGGAGATCATATCGAATTCCAAATAAGGGAAGTCACATTTAGTATTCTTGATCAATCTATGATTATATATCGATGCAAGGATGAATATAACCTTGCAGTGGAAATTTCTTCCATCTTATGGGTCTTGATTCCAATAAATGAAGGTTATTTATCTCAAATGGTTGGATAGAAAATCACGATTAAGAATATTCCCATTGTATGGGAGTTTGATGATGTCTTTCTAGAGGAATTGCCAGGTCTTCCACCAGATTGTGAAGTTGAGGTTTCAATAGAACTCATACCGGGTGCTATGACCATTTCAAAGACACCTTATAGAATAGCCGCAATTGAGTTGTAGGAATTGAAGAAGCAACTCCAAGAGAATCTTGATAAGGGATTCATACGCCCTAGTGCATCACCTTGGGGAGCAACTGTTCTGTTTGTTAAGAATAAATATGGATCAACGTGACTCTGAATTGATTATCGAGAACATAACAAGATCACTATCAAGAACAAATATCCTCTCCAGCGCATTGATGACTTATTTGACCAACTACGCGGAGCTCAATACTTTTCCAAGATTGATCTTCGTTTAGGGTATCGTCTGTAACACCCCGAGATTTTATGAAAAATATTCTTTTAATTTCATTAAGTTCTTGTGTTGTATGCTACACCAATATTACCTTGCACTATACGCAACACCGTATTAGCTTGCAGTATACGCAACACTATTCTTGGATTGTGTTACACACAATTTTGATAATAGTTATTCTATGAAACATTGAGTATATATATATATATATATATTCAATGTATAAATGAAATATGGTTGGATTATGCTATAAGAAACAATGAATTATTCTTGCACAGCATGCAACCCTGACTTGGCTTGCATTACACGCAATCGCGACCTTCCTCAATAGCGTGTGTTGTACGCAATACCGGGTTTTACTAAACAACGATATATTATTATAATATTATTATGAACTAGCCGTTAAGAATAGTATTAACTAAATTTTGAATCTTATAACATTATTATTCGTCTTTCACATTTTCTAAAACATGGTATAAGAACAAAATAAAATTTTCGGGTAAAATAAGTATTTGTCAAAAAATAAAGTTTTGCTGCCTTTTGATGGCGCACCCACTTTAAATCTAGTTTTTGACATGTTTATAAGTTCAATTTGACAAAATAAAATTATTCTTTGGAATAATGAAATAAAAAATTTACTTTGGATAAATTTTTCATATTTTTCTGGTAACTTTTATATTTTGATGAATAGTAAAAACACGCTATATTTTAATTAAAAACAACTTTTTTCATCGCAATAATTTATAAGGTTAAATTATAATATTTAACGGTTTTAAAGTATAAATAGAATATATTTTTACCATTTAATATAATGTATGTCATTAGCATTGATTCTACCTTGAATTCGCAGGATAAATCAATTCAATCTTTTGCAATGTTTTAAAGAAAAACCCGTTTTCTTTCGACAACGAGATTAATTTTAATTTAATTTCTGCAACTTTTGTGTATTGAATTTGGAAAAATGGATTCCATATTTGGAATCAGTGGATCCAAATTATGTTAATAAGCTACTTTTTATTTTTCGGAATTATGAATAGTAACTACGGTAAATTTTATTTACCATAATTAAAGGTAAATCGGGTAATTAAGGGTAAATATAATATTATAAAATTACCCTAGCACATGTCAAAATCCTATTGGATGACTAAAAGTCGACCCATATCACCTAAGGGTCGGATTAGATTCATTTAATGGACTTTTGTCCATGAAAATAATTTAATTATTATTAAAACCAAAGAATGTGACAACATGTCACTTTCTTAAATCTTATAAGTATAATAATTTTAATTTAGTGATACACTTCATGAAAATTCGAACATGAATAGTCTACAAAAATATAATACAATTATCTACATCATAGGAATTTATTTATAATTTTTAGGGATTAAATAATTATCATTTATTATGACACAAAGATGATGCAGTAATTATCTTATTAATGCAATATTGACACAATTGATGTTATAAATACCCAAATAAATGTAATTTAAGACTTTTTATGAATTAAACTAATTTTATATGTTAATATGACATGTTATTATCGATTTAATTAACTTTTTTCTAACTAATCAATCTGTTATGAGTTTCACAAAAATCAATTACTAAATAGTGTCAAAATTTGATATAAAATAGTTTTTAAAACAAATATTATATTATTAATTGTTATTTTATTCCTAAAAATCTACGGTTCTGCCAAATGACTTAGATAAGGTTATATATATTAATAATAAACAACTTGGGGTTGTTTGGCTTGATATAGTAAGTTTATTAACCTTATAGTGTAAGAAAACAAGAAGACACGGTAAAAGTAAAATTATCTAACTTAAAGTTAAATATAAATGATAAGGTTAAAATAGGAACCTAAACTTGTCTAAATTATATTGTATTAGAGGATTGAGACCCCTACCCACCTTGGATTCTAAATAAATCAATTTGGAGCTATTTAAAACCGAATTTGGCTTTATAATAGAATAATATTTTTAGTTATTCCAAAGGTGCCCCTCTCCTCCCTTATAAAAGGGCACCCCCTCCCTCTCTTCCTCACAACACTTTGAGCCTTCAAGCTCGGCAAACCTCTGCCAAATTCTCTTATCCACTTCCCTAGAAACATCCTAGAGGTTCGTGTCTTCCTCAAAGACCAATTTTAGTTCCCTAAGAGGAGGTCTCAAAGAGGCGCTTCAAAGAAGAGGTAATTTCCGTTACCGATTCTTTCATCTTTATTTCTTCTTCCGCCTCTTCTTATTTAGTTGTTTCATTATGAAGTAATAACATAAGTATAACTCATATAATGATATGTTATTATAAGTATGAAACAACCCTATTTCACCATCTATCCATCCTACGGAAAATGAAATCACCGCGCGTGCGTACGTACGGAATACCGTCTCCACGCCGTGGTGAAATCTCTTTTCCACCACCACCTTACTTGGATGGGTATAATGGTGTAAATAATAACTATATATGATTATTTTAAAGTGATATTTATTCTGAAATAGTATACATACACTCCAATACAGTCCCACGATCATGAGAATGATATCATCGCTCGTGCGTATGTATGGACTACCGTCTCCACGACGCGATGAGATTCATTCTCCACTTTAACCATTCATGAATGATTATAAAGTATATATAATAAGTAATCATGAAATATATGACATAATAATGATACTGGATTTATGTGTATATATATGTATGTCATATACTTAATTCCATTCAACTCAATAAGGAAACGAAAACAACGTTCATGCGTACGTACGACCTACCGTCTCCATGAACGGTGTATTTCTTTCCATTTACTAATTTATTATATATATGTATATTCTGAATATATATTATATATAAACCATGTTTTATATTCTGGAATTAAGTAATCATGATCTAAGTAATCATATGAATAATTACAAGTCAAAACACGGATGACAAATGAAACAATTTTACCCAAAACGCTCTTTAACATGGAATTTACAAAATAACGGGTAATACAAAGTCATAAGTGAACCATATATGATATCATAACAATTAATATGATTCTGTAATAAGTCAATGACATTATTTAAATCATTATACAGGAGGTTCAGACACTTATGAAGCAAATCAGACCTAAGGTAAGGGAAATATCACAATCTCATTTTTATCCGAGATTGTTTATTCCTTGGTATTTGCTGGGGTGTATTTTATCATCCACATCCATGTTTCCTCAATATGTAATATTTATATCCTTATACAATATTTTATATCAAATTTTACCCTTTGGTGATTTTTTAGTAAAATATATGAAATGAATCTTTTGTCGTTTTTCGTACGAGGTACTTTTTGACTTTTCCGACAAAATTACGAGAAGAATGTTTTCTTTTAACTTATACGACAAGAATGGATTTTTAAAAAATTCCCTTACAAGTTTTCAAGTTTATTTTTAATCAACTTCTTTTAGTTTAAAATTCTATGACATGTTATGAAAGGAAAAATATTTTTGAAGTAGAAAGAATATTTTCCTCAAGAATGGAGTTTAAGTGTTTTATCAGAATTATTTTCCATCTAAGATAATAAAAGGGTTCTGTTTTTATCCTTATGATTACATTGATTTGATTATGTTGTGATGGAATTATTTTTATGAATTCCTTTATCTTATATGAATTGTTTTATGATGTCACGATGTTTAAGATTCCCATTTTTATTACATGGGTTATTCTATGATGTATGGTTTATGATTTTGTGGCACACATAATAATGGTATCATTATGAGATGGGTGGGACCTATATCTCCCTCCAATGCATTGGGTAAAGATTTTATATCTCATGAGATAGACATGGCTGGAACGGTAGGTTATACCGGTTCAGTGAAACAAGACTGAAACGAGGAGTGAACTCGGTTCAGAAAGAGACTTTGTCCGCTAAGATAGTCTTGGCGATGAGTCTTGACTAATAAGAAATTATTCTCTATGATTATGTGTGTATGACACAAAGTTTCATGTTTTAAGTTATGATTATTGGGATTACATTTCACTACTATGATTTGTCCCATGTTATGATATTATGATATCTTTTGCAGGTTAAGATTTCCAAAATGTTATGTTCTTATGAATACGATGTGATTGATATTTATTTTGTTTACCCTTACTAGGCATTTGAGCTCACCCTTTTATGTTTTCTTTTCCCTAGGATATAAAGAAAGGTTTTAGGTATAAAAAAAAGAAAGATCTTTATGGGAGATGTTGAAGATCTTTCACCATGATTAGAAGATTACGTTCCAAGTTTCCAAAGACACTAAACTATTACAGTCCTTGTGTGTGTGTTTTTGTTATGTACTAAGTATTCCGCAAAAGTAATGTAATGTCTATGTATGTCAAGCTTCGGGTCTCTACATCGTCAATTAAGGTTAAAAAAAGGATATACCAAAGACGGATTCTTGTATAAGGTATGGACACTATGAATTTATAGTGATGTCATTTGGTCTTACTAATTCCCCTGTTATCTTCATGAATCTGATGAATAGAGTCTTTAGAGAATATCATGATCAGTTTGTGGTAGTCTTTTTAGACGATATTATAGTCTATTGAAAGAGCAAGGAAGAACACGAAGATCACCTGAGAATTTTATTAAAGACCCTGAGAAAGGAGAATCTTTATGCCAAATTTACCAAGTGTGGATTTTGGATTCAAAAAGCTTCATTTTTGGGTCACATAATCTCAAAAGAGGTGATATATGTGGATCCAGCAAAAATAGAGGTTATCGAAAGATGGTTGAGACCAACAATAGTAACTGAGATCCGAATTTTTCTTGGTTTGGATGGATATTATTGATGTTTTGTAAAATATTTTTCATGATTATCTAATCCACTCACCAGGTTGACTCGAAAAGGAGTTAAGTTCATGTGGATGGAGGAGTGTGAAGAGAATTTAAAGGATTTGAAAAGAAGGTTATCCAGTGCACATGTGCTCACACTACCTTGTAGTAGAGAAAGGTTTGTGATCTATAGTGATGCATACAAGACGGGATTGGGGTGTGTTCTCATGAAAAATGATATGGTGATATATTATGCCACACGACAGTTGAAAATCCATGAGAAAAATTACCCAACTCTTCATTTAGAGTTAGCTGCGGTAATCTTTGCATTAAAGATTTGGAGGCATTATATTTATGGTGAAAGGCGTGATATTTGTACTGATCATAAATGTTTAAAGTATATTTTCACCAAAAAGGAGTTGAATATGCGCCAAAGAAAATGGTTGGAGCTGATTAAGGATTATGACTGCACAATTAATTACCACCCTTGGAAAGTAAACAAGGTGGAAGATACATTAAGTCGACAAGACCATGCTAGCTTATCCATGATGAGGATCACAAAAGATCCAATATTTATGGATTTACAAAGGATGGATCTTGGAATTATAATGGAAGGTGAAAAATCTTATCTTTCTCAAATGAATGTTCAACCATCTATACATATGAAGATTAAAGAGGCACAGAAAGAAGATGCAGAGTTAAAAAAGAAGGTGAGAAATGTTCTTGAATTTCACATTGATTGCAATGAAATAATAAGGTTTAGGAATCAGGTTTGTGTTCTTCCCATCCTAGAATTAATGAAGGAAATATTGGATGAGGCTCATAGTTATTCATTCTCAATTCAACCTGGAAGCACGGAGATGTATAAGGACCTGAAGAAGTACTTCTGGTGGGATGGCATGAAAAGAGATGTTGCTGAATATGTCTCTCGATTATTGGTTTTTCAGTAAGTTAAAGCTAAGAGACATAAGTCTAAGGGGATGTTGCAACCATTACCCATACCAAAATGGAAATGGGAAAACATCACTATGGACTTTGTCACTGGACTTCCTAAAACATCCAAAGGCAATAATGTTATCTGAGTTATAGTTGATCGTCTTACGAAGTCGGCACACTTCATTTCTATTAGAGAAGATTTCTCTCTTGATCATATTGCCAGGATATATGTGAAGGAAGTGGTAAGATTTCATGGAGTACCACTTTCCATTATATCTGATCAGGATCCGAGGTTTACCTTGATGTTTTGGCGAAGTCTTCAGCATAGTGTAGATACAGAGTTAAGTTTCAACACTTCTTATTATCCTCAGATAGACGGTCAGTCTGAGAGGAAAATTCAAAATCTAGAAGACATGTTGAGAGCTTTCTCTATGGATTTCAAAGGTGGTTAGGATCAACACCTACCTTTGGTGGAATTTTCTTATAATAATATCTTTAACTCCAGTATTCAGATGGATCTTTATGAAGCTCTCTATTGAAAGAAATTCCGAACTCCAAATTGCTGGGATGAAGTTTGGGAAAGAAAGCTATTAGGATATGATCTTATTGATGAGATGGCAGAAAACGTATGATCTATTCAACAACACATAAGAGCAGCTCTGAGTCGATAAAAAAGTTATGTCGATAACCGAAGAAAAGACCTAGAGTTTGAAGTGGGTGATAAAGTGTTCTTACGAATATCTCCTTGAAAGAGAGTAACGAGATTTAGAAAGAAGGGAAAGATGTGCCCTAAGATTATTGGTTCTTTTGAGATATTGGATCGTGTTGGGAAGGTAGCTTACCAATTGGTGCATCCACCGAATCTCTCTCAAGTTCATGATCTATTCCATGTATCTCTCCTGAAAAATTACATACTTGATCCTTCACATGTATTAGGCTCAGAAGTGGTACCGCTGGAGCAAGATATTTCTTATGCAAAACAACCGATAGAGATTCTGGATCTAGTGTAAATGTATTGCAAAACAAGACCACTCGCTTGGTTAAAGTTTTATAGAGAAACCACCAATTAGAAAAAGCTATATGAGAACTTGAGGATATGATGAGGGCGAGGTATCTTCATCTGTTTGTTATGAAGTGACGAATTTCGGGGGAAAAACTCTTTTTAAGGAGGGTAGAATGTAACACCCTGAGATTTTATGATAAATATATATTTATTTTATGTCTTATGTTATACACAACACCAAATGAATCTTTCACTACACACAACACTGGCTTGGCTTGCATTACACGCAATCACGACCATCCTCGATAGCGTGTGTAGTACGCAATACCGAGTTTCACTAAACAACGATATATTGTTATAATATTATTATGGACTAGCCATAATGAATAGTATTAAATACATTTTGAACATTATTATTCATCTTACACTTTTTCTTAAACATGGTATGTGAACAAAATAATTTTTTCAGGTAAAATAAGTATTTTTCAAAAAATGCAGTTTTGCCTCCTTTTAATGGCGCACCCGCTTTAAATATAGTTTTGTGAATAAAAATTTACTTTGGATAAAATTTTCATATTATTCTGATAACATTCATATTTTAATGAATAGTAAAAACATGCTATATTTTAATTTAAAACAAAATTTTTCTTAATAATAATTAATATGGTTAAATTATAATATTGAATGGTTTTAAAGTATAAATAGAATATATGTTTACCATTTAATATAATTTATGTAATTACCAATAATTTTACATTGAATTCATAGGTAAAAACATTTCAATCTTTGGAAATGTTTTAACTTTTAAAACCCGTTTTCTTAACAACGGGATTAATTTTAAATTAATTACTAAACCTTCTGTGTTTTTAATTTTGAAAAATGGATTCCATATTTGAATTCAGTGGATCCAAATTATTTTAATAGGTTACTTTTATTTTTTTGATATTATGAATAGTAACTACAGTAATTTTTATTTACTGTAGTTAAAGGTAAATTGGGTAATTAAGGGTAAAAATAAGATTATAAAATTACCCTAAAACCTGCCAAAATTCTATTGGATGACTAAAAGTAGGTCCATATCACCTAAGAGTTGGAATAGATTAATTTTATGGACTTTTGACAATGAAAATATTTTAATTATTATTAAAACCAAAGAAAGTGACAACATGTCACTCTCTTAAGTATTATAAGTATAAATATTTTAATTTAGTGATAAACTTCATGAAACTTTGAACATGAATAGTATCCAGAAATAAAATAAAATTATCTACAACATTTTAATTTATTTAGAATTTTTATGGATTATATAATTATCATTAAATGTGACACAATAGTGATGTTGAAATTATTTTATTGATTAAAATATCAAATAAATAGTTTTAAAAATATTAAAATAAATATTATATGAACTATTTAATGTGCTCCACTAATTTTCTAGACAAATATGACATTTTATGAATCTATTAAAGCTTTTATTTCGAATAGATATTCTATTTAGATTTTATTTAAATTCAAATAAATGAATAGTATCAAAATTGACACTATTGTTATTTTATAAAAATAACATATTATAAAATTGTTTAAAAATAACAAAAATATTTAAAAATTATAAATTTAAATTTATATGGTCTAAAATGTCATACATTATCTAATTATTGATAATTCATAGCACATAATTAATTATTTATATCAATTTAAAATTTAGAATATTATTACCACAAATAAAATTAAATAGATTAAATAAGGATAAATCAATTTGATAAAGTTTAAAATAAATAAACAACATGTATAAATTTTATTGGTTGATGATATTACAACCTTATATCATCTCATCTTATAATTCAGTCATTTTTGGAAGTTTTTAAGTGGGGTTGTAATTTATTATAAATTAATATTTCTTATAATTCCAAAGGTGCCCCTCTCCTCCCTTATAAAAGGGAACCTCCTCCCACTCCTCCTCACACCACTTTGAGCCTTCAATATCATCCAACCCCTGAATATTTCTCTTCTCCACTTCCATAGAAATATACTATAGGTCCTGGTATTCTTAAAAGACCAACTTTAGTGCCCTTAGAGGAGGTTAAGAAGAGGCACGTCGAAGAAGAGGTAATATCCTTTACTGATTCTTTACAATTTATTTATTCTTCTACATATTCTTCTTTATTTGTTTCATCATAAATTAATAACATCGGTATCAATCATATAATTATATGTTATTATAAGTATGAAACAACCCTATTTCACCTTTTATCCATCCTACATGAAAATGAAATCACCACGTGTGCGTACGTACAGAATACCGTCTCCACGCCGTATTGTAATCTATTTTCCACCACCACCTTACTTCAATGGGTATAATGGTGTCAATAATAACTATATATGATTATTATAACATGATAATAATTCTGAGACATTCCATCTTCCACTCTAATACCATTCAATAGTTATGGGAACGATATCATCGCTCGTGCGTACGTACGACCTACCGTCTCCACGATGTGATGCGACTCGTTCTACATGATCTTCATTGAATAATGATTATATAAATTAATTGAATGATTAAATATTGTATATATTAAACTAATACCATTCTATAAATAAGGTATTTATAACCTAAAAATAGGAATAATAATTTATTCTACAAGACATGCATAAGAACATAAAGCAATGAACACCCGAATAACAAGTAGCAATGAAATATTACTAATAAGAAGACAAGAATATGACCATGTATGATATCATAACAATGAATATGATTCTGTAATAAGTCAATGACATTATTTTAATCATTATACAGGAGTTTCGGATATGTACGAAGCATATCAGACCTATGGTAAGGGAAAATCTCACAATCTCATTTTTATCAGAGATTGTTTATAATTCAGAATTTACTGGGGCATATTTATCATCCACATCCATGTTTCCAAAATATTTAATAGTATTTCTATCTTCCTAAAATTTTTTAAATCCAATTTTACCTATTGGTGAATTTTTAGTAAAATATATGAAAGGAATCTTTTTTCGTTTTCAGTATGAGATACTTTTTGAATTTTTCGGGCAAAGTACGAGAAGAATGTTTTTTTAACTTATACGGAATGAATGGATTTTTTATGATTCCATAGAAAATTATTTCCATGAAACTTAATTTAATAGTTTTCAAGTTTATTTTTAATTAAATTCTTTTAGTTTAAAATTTTATTACATGATAAAGAAAGGAAAAATGTTTTTCAAGTAGAAAGGATATTTTTCTCAAGAATGGAGTTCAAGTGTTTTATCAAAATTATTTTCCATCTAAGATAATATAGGGTTCTGTTTATATCCCTATTATTACATTAATTTGATTATGTTGCGATGGAATTATTTTTATGAAGTCCTTTATCTTATATGAATTGTTTTATGTTGTCACAATGTTTAAGAATCCCATTTTTATTACATGGGTTATGCTATGATGTATGATTTATGATTTTGTGGCACACATGAAAATGGATTTATTATTAGATGGGTGGGACCTATATAGCCCTACAATGCATTGGGTAAAGATTTATATCTCATGAGATATACATGGCTGGAATGGCATGTTAATTCGGTTCAGTGATACAGGACTGAAATGAGGAGTGAACTCGGTTCAGAAATGGACTTTTTCCACAAAGATAGTCTTGGAAATGAGTCTTGACTAATAAGAAATGATCATCTATGATTATGTGTGTATGTCACAATGTTTCATGTTATATATTATGATCATTGAAATTAAATTTCACTATTATGATTTATCCCATGTTATGATATTATGATCTCCTTTTCAGGTTAAGATTTTCAAAATGTTATGTTCTTATGAATATGATATGATTGATATTTCTTTTGTTTACCCTTACTGAGCATTTGAGCTCACCATTTTTTGTATGTTTTCTTTTACCCAGGTCAGGAAGAAAGGTATTAAGTTGGGTATGCCAAAAGGGACTCTAAATATGATGAAATAAATGGGAGACAATGTAGATTCTTTACGAACTAGTTGTTTATGTTTTCCAGTTTCTAAAGACACTATACCTATACAGTCCTATCAAGGTTTTGTTATATGTTTTAATAAGTATGCTTCAATTCTGAAGTAATAACAATGTATGTAAAGTATGGGTTGTTATAAACATGGTCAGTAGTAATCCTTCATCATCACGCCAGAAACTTCAGGCCTTGAATTTTGGATGCATGATTCACATTATGTTCCACCCCCATCGTATCAAGGTGGAATCTCGACACTCTTTACACTACCCCTCAGTGTACCTCTGCACGTCAGGCAGACAAAGCTGCAATACGACGTATCTCGGGGCTCTCGTGATCCGAGTGCTAAGACCATAAACTGGGATCTTCTCTAAGAGCTATGATCAGCTTGAACCTCATCCCCATGGGATATATGGGGCCACCCAAACATTGCATTTTGGGTCCAATTCAACTGGAAGCTAGCATCTCCTACCCCTTATCCACTGACCCTCACTGGCCTCCTGGCCTGAGTCTCCTCTCCAGGAATCACTCACGGGGATGGTGTGGACCTCATCCTCATTCAAGTCGGGTATGCTTTCTCGCATCATGCTCATTCCCCCAGGTCCAAGCCATAAGACTTTAAACTGTGCTGGTTGGTCCTACCACATGACCATAAACTGTGATGATATCATCCCGGTCGCATGATGAAGAATGACACTGCATTGTGATAACCTCATCATAGAGGATATCACATTGGGTATCAGTCATTTACCATACCATTTTTCAACGCCCGTATACGGCTTGATTATTGTGTATATGGCAGGAATTTCTACCATAGACCAGTCGCTCCACAAAAGAAAAACCATTCACCTTAAAGGACAAACAAGATACATCAAATGCCGCTTCTTTTGGTGTGAGGGCTGGACCCGCACGCCCCTTTCATCCTTTGCACTGGTACATTACCGTGTCATGCCACCCTCTAAGAACTACGTATGGATTGATTCTCATCCTCATGAGATATGTAGGGGAGCCCAGGTAATTACCTGTGAGACAAACCTAACTTTCATGTTCAGTCCCTTGACCTGAACACTTCCACAGGGAACACATGGTAAGTAGGTTTTATGTCCTCATTCACGTTTGGTTTTGTAACCACCTTACCATGTGTCTCCTGCTCTCCTTACCCATCCTTGGTCCATGTTCTATGACCTTAAACTAAGACCCTTTCTCGAACTACGTGCAAATTGATTCTCATACTTATGGGATACGTAGGAACGCCCATACATTTCGTCTCAGGCCCAGCCCCGGGGATCACCAAATCCCATCCCCCATCACTGTCGTCCCCTTGGCATGACTTCTCGGGGAATTGTGCAACTGTATCATTTTCCCTAAACAAATTCGGGATGCACCATGATGATATTGTGAAGCGAAAGTTCCCTCGCCAGAGAGGTCCTGTCTAAAAGTAGGGATGATCCATGACCAGATTAATGTGCCCGCCTAATGTGCTTCCACCATGGTGGCGTAATATTGGGAGTGTTGGATTATATATGAACAAAACACCACTTCACTTTCCATGCTTTGCATGCCCCTTTATTCGGATCCTCATCCTCTTTCACATTTGAAGGGACCCCCTAATAGTACAGATGCTTGACCTATGGTCCGTCTGCTGCCCTCGTCCAACGTTCCGGAAGACTGATCACATTTGAAGGGACCCCCTAATAGTATGGATGCTCGACCTATGGTCCACCTACTATCCTGGGCCAACGTTCCAGAAGACTGGTCGATGATATTTGAGTGAGGCCCCATGTGGCAAACATGGTCAGAGTTTGGACCTCTTTTGTTGTCCCCTTTTCAGGATAATGTAATAAGGATGCTGTGTTTTGAACACATTCAAAAGTCGTCCTTTATTGCCATTCCCCTCCCATAATGTTCTGAATTTTGGTAACATGATTCACATTTTTCATTTCCCTATATTCGGACTGATTCCAATACCCCTGGAATTTCCCCACTCGTGCACTAGAGCACATTGAGAAGATGATACATCGATTGGTCTGAGGTCCTCTTCATTTGGATGGGACTCCCTCTTCTCCTCAGAAATTCAGGTTCAAATTTCGAATGCCCGAAGCATGGTTGACGCTCCCACGATCAAACGAAGTGATAGTACGATCCTCCTTTTCTTCTCATGGACCATGTGAGCACAGGGATGGATTGCTATTTATTTCAGGATTATGGTTGAGCATGTTAAACCAAAGAGACAAGTCTATTAAGAAGAGGGGAAAGTATGTTTGTCTATACATACATTTCAAAAGAACAAGCAGCAGTAAAAGCGGGATGAGTGTATGCGTTTGGCCAAAATAGGGCCTCTATGGGTCGACTTCTTAGATAGAGCTCTCAAATGACACCACTTTTTTTCTGGTGGCCTCCAAGACTGCCTCCCGTCCCCTGTGGACCCTTTCTTTATCGGTGGCCGTAGAGCGCATCTCATTGACCCTGGCCAGTGCCCGCGCCTGTTTAGCTTGGAGCTCGGTTATCTGGAGACTCACTTATACGAGTTGTTCTTGGGCGTCTGCCAGATGGGCCCTCAACAGCTCCACAATCTCAGAGAAGTTTGTGATGAATACCTCCTACTCTTTCTCCTATTCCTTGAGGCGTTGGACCTCATGTTCTTCCCTCACAAATGCTCGGGTGCTCTCCGACTCCTCTTGGCACCGGATGACGTCAACGCGCCGACTGCTCTCATGCATCTTCTCGACCATGTATTCATGGACCTTCAGGTGAAGATGTTGAGCATATTCCCCTCCATCATATATGAAGCACAACCAGGTGTGGAGTGATCCCATCCGCTTCATCCATTCCGCCTGTGGCTGATTGAGAAAACGCCGGATGCACTTCCATCCCTTGTGTCGCATCATCCGACTCTCCTCGACCACTTCCGAATCTGAATCATAAATTTCTTCAGGATAAGTGGGCCGATAGACAGGGAAGACAACCAACATGGAAGTAGCAGGGTCTTCCTCAGAGATTCCTCCTAGGGGAATGGGCTCCTTCTCATCTGGGTGACCTCCCTCTCTCCCCGTGATCCTGGTGGCACCCTTGTTGACTTTCAGCCCTGCCCTGACAGCAGTGCCACTGGTGTTCGCCACTCCCTACTCACCAATTGCCGGATCCAACTCAGTTTGGGAGGCATTTTTTGGATGGGGTGACACATTTTCCATCGGCATGCTCATGGATGGTCCGGGCTCAACATCCCGACGAGCCTCCAATGCCGTCATCACTATAAAGACAAGGAGCACCCTGATCAGTTGGGTCCCCCGACATGAGTACCGGTTTCAAAGAAATGAACTTGTAGGAACCCAAGGCATTAGCCTCTAGTGCTCTGGCCGCTACGGGAGCAGTCGTGGCAGGGGATACCTCATCACTTTTTAGCTCGATAATGAGCGCCAGTGCCCCACCTTGTTCCATTGGAGCTCCTCCTCCTCCGAATGGGGAATCCTAATCCGTCCCAGCACCAGTGTGCTCCTGTGTAAGACAAGGAAGTGGATTAAGGGTTACAAAGAAAGCAAACAAAAGGATAAGGATATACAAGGGTCGAAGCATACCTCGAGTATCTCGGTTACGTCTACTTCAGAGCTGATGATCTCACCGCTCTCTCGAAGAATCCCTTAGTGGGACGCCCCCTGAAACCCTTCACCCTCAGGATCCCCTTCTTCTTCTCCTTCTCCTTGTCCTTCTTCTTCACCTTCCCCTTCTCCTTCTTCCTCCTCTCCTGTTTCACCACCCTCCGACTCCTCATCGCTGTCATCCTCCCCCGGTGGCATCCTTTCCGGATAATGATCATGGCCGAGCAGCACCTTCACCAAGAGAGGTGGCTCCACACGCCGACCCTGTTGGCGTGCATACGTGTCCATGTCCATTAGGTACGCATGTCGTCAATGGAAGTTTACTCTGTCGGAAACCCAGAAAATCCTGAATTCTGGCAACTGAATTCCATCCCGCACTATCTTCTTCCAGAGGGCTTCGGTACTCGTTTACTGTCGCAGGGTTAGCCAGGCCGACCATAGTGCAGGAAAGATCATGTCGTGGGAAGGTTGAAGAAGTTATCTTATCTGCTTCCCATGAAGTTCTCTAGATGCTCCATTGGACCCTCCTCTAGGCGAAAAGGGCGCGACCACGCCATGTGATGCCCCCCGCTGTTGAGGTTCCGGCCTGTGCAGGCCCCATTGCCTGAGGCACTTCTGATCCTCCCCCTCTAGAGGCACCCTGCCTGCTCTCTCGCCATCGAGGTTCCTCAATGGAAACCTTGAGCTTCTGAACTTGCTTATGCATATGCCCCTCAAGATATGCTATGGTCCAATGTTCAACATACTCAGTCAAGAGGCCATTGTTGACTCTGGTAGGAGGTAAAGTGATGATGTCTCTGGAGCCGTAGGTTGTGAACATCATCCACAGCTGACGAAGAACACAAGGATGCCTCTCCTCCTAGACTTCTGTGTATACTCTCATTGGCATTTTCTGGAGGAATCCGAACTACCTGGTGGACCTGGATGGTACATAAGTCTCACAAAAGATCTTCCCATCAATCCGGACCACAATCACCCTACCTCTAATGCTCTGGAAGTACTTCTTCTACTCTAGTGAGCGTTGACCATCGTCTATTAGCTGACTAGTTGGGGTGGGAAATGGGATGAAGGAGAAGTTGTCATGATTACCAATCCTAATCCATACTCCCTCCTCATTGAGCATCATCGTCGTGACCCTAGAAATATTCAGCATAGAGGGTCGCAAGCCATTACCTGGAGGACAGCTGGCAATCTGGAAAGTGTATCCACCACAGTGAGCTGCAACCCAGCCATGGAAGATCTGGAAGGGTCCACATACTCTCCTAGGATATCCCCCCCCCCTCGAGATGCATCCCAATATAGCGTACAAACATGCCAGCATGGGGACCCCCAGGTTGAACCTCTTGTTGGCAGCCATGATGCCCACCATCACCAGGGTCGCTGGATGGATGCCCATCCATGCATCCCGCACCGGAAAGAGCCATCCTCTAAGGAAAGTGGTGAGGAATCCGGTGTACCGGACACTCAGATCATGAGCCTCATTGATGCTGTAGCCCCATGATTGGTATTGCCCTGCCTTCAGGATCATCCAATATGATCCGCTATTGCTCCTCTGAGCCGCAGTTGGACACCGTTTCTCCCGCCCAGGCATCTTGACTTCCGAATTCTTCTCGTGGAATAGGCTGAACCAGTCCTTATAGGCGATGTATTTCAGGAATTCCTTGACCTTCAAATTCTCCTTGGACAACTTCAGCAGGTGCCACGTTATTATGGGGTTCGAGACCTGTCACCCTAGATGTTCATCGGCGGGAGGAACTCATCATATTGATGGCCTTCCAGAGGGATGCCTCTGATGCAGTGGATGTCCCAGAGACTGATGCTGACTTCCCCATGGTGAAGATGGAATGTGTTGGTATCGGGGGACCACCGGGTGAACAGCTCTGGCCCACGCTCAGGCTGCTGGTAGAAGTATAACTGCAATGTCCACACCACCTCGAATAGACCAATGTACCGCAACTCGACCCCAAATTGGTTGCATGTCTGGCGAACCCAGTACGCCTAGGCCCACTCACTGGTGAAGTTGCCTCTGGACCACAAGTCTTAATCCTACAGTCAACCTTTTGTCTTGTCAGTGACGATTTGATGGAAAGTGCTCGCGTAGAGATCTGGTGAGCTCTCCGCAACAGGATCATCCCCAAAAATGGTCCTGGTCCTGGGATTCAGGACATAGATGTCCATATGCCTAGTTTCTCTAGAAGTATGACCGTTGTTGGTGATGTTGTAATGAGGAAGGTCATCTTCGCAGGTCACCCATGACCGCGGTGTATTATCCTTGAAACCCGGCAGGGGAACCTCCTCCAGAATGCCGACGTCCCACATCGTCAGATTTTCAAACAAGGTGTACTGTTTTTGGGTGGGGGTTAGCATGTTGAAGATGGTGTGGTTGTTGGAGACAACCCTATTTGCGCCAAAAACCTCCAAGTTCACAACCATTTTAGCTTTGTGAGCAGCGACTTCCCCTTCATCAACCCGGTTTGCAGCCATCTTTTTTCGACCAAGTGTTTCAGGAGTTGGCACAAAAACTGGAAGGTTGGCATGGAATCTAAGAGTTTGGCACGTAAAATCAGCGGGCATCGCAAAATTTTAGGCTGTGATGCGCAAAGTCCTGGGTTTGTGCAGAAAGTCTCGCCAAATCTCGGAGGAATTATGTGATGCCAAGTGGGTTTTCATGCAGGAACGGAAGAAATTTTGCACATGAGAGCTCAGAGCTTATCGCGTGAGAAAATTCATATGGAGCATGGGACCCTTGGCCGCTTTTAAAGGCTAATCCTAGGTTCCGTGCCCGTGAAAAATCAGATTCAGCGCCTGGCCAAGTTTTGCCTTCCGCTCAAATTTTTTGTGTGCAGGGGCCCACGAAGCCCTGAATTTTGGGATTTCCCTCAGAATATGATCACTACGACCCCTCGTCGATCCAATTCTGAGGGAGGGAATTTGTAGATGCCGAATAGTGCTTAAGTGCTGAAGAAATTTTCGAAGAAAAAAAAGCGAAGTCATATTCAGACCTCGAGATCCGATCCGAAGGGCCCAGAGGTGCTGCACGAAAAAAAAGGATGAAGTGTGCGAAAAAGGTTTCCCCGCGTGGAAAGTACTAGGATTCGCGAAGAGTCCTAGTGCTGGTGAGAAATCATTTAGCGCCCACTCCCCGTGCGATTGACCTTTCGCGCTGCTGCCTCCATCGCGCAATTATTTCATTCAGCCCTGAATTCCACGCCACCGGATGCCTATAAATAGAATGCGACTCCATTACTTTTTGGGGATGAAAAATTCGAACCGCCTCTTGTGCGCGAAGTCCGCCTTCCGCAATCGCACAATATGTCCTTCAGGTATGGTTATTTTTCGTGCCAAGTCACCCCTGGATCTGCATTCACACGAGGTCCACATGGCTTAGACTAAACTCCAACCCCTTCCTTTGCACGCAATCACTTTCTTTGTGCGCAATCTCTTCCTTTGCGCACAATCCCTTCCTTTTCTCACAATCCCTTCAAGTAGCGCAACCCCTTCAAGTAGCGTGCAAAACCTCAGCCCCCTATTTCACACAAGCATCACAGATTTTGCGCTAGCCCGGGGAATTTTCACATCGGGCCCATTTATTTCGCGCAAACCTCAAGGGTTGCGTGCAATCCCTGGGACCCTTCACCTCAGTGCTCCCCAGGCTCCCTCTTACGCGAACGCCCGATGCCCTCCTTCTGGGTGCCATTCATAGGTGTCTCGTGCACCCTGGGAATCCGCATCATACATGGTTTTCTCGTGTGACCTTCTAGGCTCGTACGAAGTAACTTCAAAGTCCCTTGGACAATTCTTCCCATTGCGTTGCTTCGTCTCATGCTTCTTCACATAGGCACGCTAATAGCTATTTATTCTTCGCATAACCATGCCAATGTGGACCCCTCGATGGTTAACTCCATGACACCCCCTTAGTATGACCTTTCCAATGCCTTCCCTCCCATAAGAAGCAGAGGGTACCAGTTATGTAAGTCCTAGGGGTGTGGAGCCAACCCACCTCGTCCGAGCTGCAGGAAGTTAAACTGCCAAGCACCTCGTCCTCAACACATGATGTTAAACTATGACCTGGCCCCATTCCTCCCACGTAGGGTCCCCCCGCCTTAGACATTATCCACACCCACTCGTCTCCACGGGGATGGGATCATCCCTCACAAGGGGTGATTTATTGGAGCAGCATTTGTCCATGGGGAAGGGTAGCCACCTTGGTGTAAGCCCCTAGCTTTTCTTGCAAGAGGCAGTACTCCTGCTCCTCCTTACTTCCTCGGTGCCAAGGCCAGTAGAGGGCATGATAGGGAATGGGGATCCTCCTTTCTTCGGTCTCAAATCCCTCTCCCACTACACTTTGTCGCCACTCGGGCCTCCATCCTGGATTAAGTCCTGACACATTAGGCCTCTCAACGCATAATCCCCTCTTCGTTTTCCATAGATGCACCCTTCACGATGTGATCATCAGGTCTCTACTAGCTCTTCTTTCTCACACTGAGCATGACTCCCATCAGCTTAGAGTGAGCACCGACCATGACGCACCTTGGGCCGCCTCATAGTATAAGCCCCAACCCATCCCGAACTATGGGGCATTTCATCCGTGCTATGGCATGGTGCGTAGGAAGCCTCTATGAGGTTCAAGCCCCACCACCTTGGTCCACCTCAGAGTGTAAGGCCCAATCCAATTGAACTACGTGGACTTTGATCCATGTTAAGGAATGGTACGTAGGAAGTCTCCGCGAGGTTCAAGCCCCATCACCTTGGGATGCCTCAGAGTGTAAGCCTCAACCATCCTGAACTATGAGGACTTTGATCCGTCCTAAGACATGGAATGTAGGAAACATCCATGAGGTTCAAGCCCCACCACCATGAGCTGCCTCAGAGTGTAAACCCCAATCCATTTGAACTACGTGGACTTTGATCCATGCTAAGGCATGGTACGTAGGAAGCCTCCACGAGGTTCAAGCCCCACCACCTTGGGATGCCTCAGAGTGTAAGCCCCAAACCACCCCGAACTACGAGGACTTTGATCCGTGCTAAGGCATGGTACGTAGGAAGTGTCCAAAAGGTTCAAGCCCCACCACCTTGGGCCACCTCAGAGTGTAAGCCCCATCTATCCTAAACTATGGGGAATTTGATCCGTGCTATGGCATGGTACATAGAAAGCCTCAACGAGTTTTAAGCCGCACAACCTTGAGCCGCCTCAGAGTGTAAGCCCCAACCCATCCCGAACTACGGGGACTTTGATCCTTGCTAAGGCATGGTACGTAGGAAGCCTCCACAAGGTTCAAGCCCCACCACCTTGAGCTACCTCAGAGTGTAAGACCCATCCCATCCCAAACTACGAGGACTTTGATCCGTGCTAAGGCATGGTACGTAGGAAGCCTCCATGACGTTCAAGACCCACCACCTTGGGCCACCTCAGAGTGTAAGCCCCAACCCATCCCGAACTACGAGGACTTTGATCCGTGCTAAGGCATGGTACGTAGGAAGCCTCCCTGAGGTTCAAGCCCCACCATCTTGGGCCGCCTTCGAGGGTAATACCCAACCATCCAACACTACGGGAACTTTGATCTGTGATAAGGCATGGTACGTAGGAATCCTCCACGAGGTTCAAGCCCCACCACCTTGGGCCACCTCAGAGTGTAAGCCCCAACCCATCCCGAACTACAGGGAATTTGATCCGTGCTAAGGCATGGTACGTAGGAAGCCTCCACGAGGTTCAAGCCCCACCACCTTGGGACCCCTCAGAGTGTAATCCCCAAACATCCTGAACTACGGGGAATTTGATCCGTGCTAAGGCATGGTACATAGGAAGCCTCCACGAGGTTCAAGTCCCAACACCTTGGGCCGCCTTAGAGTGTAAGCCCCAACCCATCCCGAACTACGGGGACTTTGACCCGTGCTAAGACATAGTATGTAGGAAGCCTCCGCGAGGTTCAAGCCCCACCACCTTGGGCTGACTTAGAGTGTAAGCCCCAACCCATTTGAACTATGTGGAATTTGATCCATGTCAAGGCATGGTACATGGGAATCCTCCACAAGGTTCAGGCCCGATAAACCATTGGCCTCGACCATCTACGTGTCGGTGTGCCAAGACCCATTTCTACCTTGGGCAACCTCAGAGCCTAAGCCCCAATCCATCTGGACCCCAGGTCCCCCATTCACGTCGGTTCACCGACACTATATCCTTGGGCGGCCTCAGTGAGTAAGCCCCAAATGCCCCCGTCCCGCCTGACATTAAACTACATTCCATACCGAACTACGGGGACTTTGATCCGTGATAAGGAATGGTACATAGGAAGCCTCCACGAGGTTCAATCCCACCATCTGGTCGTTCCGACCCCATTAAATTCGGTTTTCCAACACCATCAGGCCGCCTCGGAGTGTAAGCCCCATACCCGTCCCACATGATGTTAAACTGTATCCACTACCTGAACTATAGAGACTTTGATTCCCCGCCACAGGGATACGTACGAGGCCTCCAAAAGGCTCAATCCCATCACCCATGTCTCATCCTGACCTCTACCTCGAGCCCACGCGCGATGGGAAGCTCATTCCCTAAACCGGAGGTTCTACTTCCTCTGGGTCCCATCCATGTTTCCATTATCGTGGGTCACCTCTTCAGGTGTCCCATCATCTCACCAAACTATGTAGACTTTGATTCCCCACCTTGGGGATACGTAGGAAGTATTTTTGGGACTCAAGCCTAGAGCCATCATTCATCCTGATTCTTACCTCGGCCGCTATATCCCAGTGAGATCATGCCACCTCACTCCCCTCCATAGCATTCAAGAAGCCACCCACATGTTGGTCCCAACATCAGTGTTCAATCCAGGGGTTATTCAATCTGATCCACTCCAACCAGTGTTCTGATTAGTCCGATCCATCTTTGCTGGACGTTAAACTTGTGGCATACCCTGTGTTACACATGGTAAGCTGATGAAAACCACAGATACATGCCTATGGCATACAATTACCCACGTTCGATGTGGGATGCCTTGGGTTTCTGCGCCCTCGAGAAGCCCTATAATAAGGGACATAAGACATAAATACAAATTCCCCAGTGTCAAGACACACCAGTGATGCCGCAACGTGAATACTCTCCTAACCAAAGGTTGCTCCCCTGACCAGACCCCTGGGAAGGTCCTGACATAAGTGGAGTAATTAACTGGTGTCCATGAAGATATGGCACCGGGAAGAGTTTCATGAAGTACATCTTAAATATATAAGGGAGACCCGGACTAGGTGACGAGTTTCGTGGGGGAATCCATAGAACGAAGAAATGACATCCCATCATCCTGTTTCTATCAAGGAGCAGACATCCCTGAATAAGGAATAGAAGCTATCTGCCTTTGGAAAGTGGGAATGCTGGGTAACAATGGTGCATCCTATGCATGACGGATGCGCGCGCCCTGACAAAAGCATCAGAAACAATAACTACTTGATCGCCCTGTATCAACACTGCTCCCAGCCCAATACCTGATGCATTATAGTAAATTGCATTGCTCTTCCCTTTCTCTGGATGTATTAGGACTGGTGATGAGGTCAACCTTCCCTTCATCTCCTGAAAGGCTATATCGTAAGCTTTTGACCAAAAGAACTTCATACCCTTCTTATTCAAACCCATCAACGGTGCTGATAAGAGGGATAAGTCTTGTATAAATCACCTGTAGTTACCAGCCAGCCCAAATAAACTCCATATTTAAAACATGTTCTTCAGCTTCTCCCAGGAAACTACTAATCTCACTTTCTCTGGGTCCACCGCAACTCCTGCATCTGAAATAATATGAACTAGGAAGTGAATCTGGTCCATCCAAAAGTGGTACTTTGAGATCTTAGCATATAACTGATGCTCTCTTAGTGTACTCAAAACGATTTCAAGATGGGTGGAATGGTCGTGTTGAGTGTGATAGTATACCAATATATCATCCATGAAGAATACCACAAAAGAATCCAGATATGGGTGGAACACACGATTTATCAGAGCCATGAAAACTGCTGGCACCTCCGTGAGTCCGAACGACATGACCAAATACTCGTATAGACCATATCTTCTCCGAAAGGCTGTAAGAAGTATTTCTGATGGTATAACAAGAAACTGATGATATCCGGATCTCAATTCAATCTTGGAGAACACTCATGCTCCTCGAAGTTGATCAAAAAGATCATAAATCCTCAGAAAGGGATATCAGTCCTTGACCATCAACTGGTTCAACTTCTGATAATCCACACAGAGTCTTAGGGTACCATCTGTCGTTTTCGCAAACAGGACAGGCGAACCCTAAGGAGAAGTAATAGGTCAGATGAAACCCTTTTCCTGCAACTCCTCAAAATGCTTCTTGAGCTCCCACAACTCTGGTGTAGCCATCCTATAAGGAGGAATGGACATCAGTGCCACTCCTAGAACAATCTCAATAGAGAAATCCACCTCTTGCTATATAGGTAGACCTAAAAAGTCATCTGGGAAGACATCCCTGAAATGATCGACCACTGGAGGGAAATCCTTCTGAAAAGTTCCCCAGTCATCCAGATATAAACTTGCAATCTGGGCTATCACTCCACCTTGCCCATTATGCTCGGGTCCAGCTCAGTTCTCCTGGACATACCATTCTCCCTTGTATAGAAACTTTCTGCCCTCTGGTGATGTGAAACTCACCCTGCGATGATAGATATCTACAAATTCATGGAAGGGTACCAACCAGTCCATTCCGATAATAACATCATAGCTCGTCATTCCTAAGACATAGAGGTCCCATAGAAAGTGACACCCACCAACCTCAAGGGGTAACTCCCTGCAATGATGTACACCAACTGTTCTAATTCCCAACAGAGTGTCTAGCATCATGATATCATAAGAAGAAACATAGAGCCCAAGGCTCTCCACAGTGGGGATAGATATAAAGCTACGTATAGCCCAAGTATCGAAAATTACTGAAGATAAAACAGAAGCAACTAAGATTGTACCTCTGATAGTGGAAGGTCCGGGATCCTGCTCTTGTTGGGTATGTTGCACTGCATATGCTTTCCCAGTGTTGTAGCCCTATGACACAACTAGGGTACCCTGAGCTGACCCGCCCTGCTGTCTCTGAGATCCTGGTGTCTGGATACCACGACCATGACCACTATCTCAGCCTGAACATCCAAACATATTCCAATTACCCGACTCGTAAAAAGCTGCTGGACCTGCTCCTGCATGCGGAGTATGCACAAAAACCCTCTCACTAGTCACTAGTGGAAATGCCCTGCAAAAACACTGGAGATGACACATCTTGCCGCAAGCTTGGCACTCCACTGGGTCACGTGGACACTAAGGCCTCTTGTTCTCCTCTTTACAACACTGGTAGCACATCACTTGGCCACCTGAAGAAATATTCTAGCTTGTACTACCACTGTAAGAGAAATATACATGACTCTTCCTCTTACTGGTAGAAATAGTACCAGAGACCGGTGCCAAACTGCCCTAGTCCGCACCACTAGATTCCTGCAGGTTTCGCTCAGTAATCAATGCCTGGTTCACAATAGCATGCACTGTAGGAAACCTTAAAACATTCACCAGTGCTCAGATGCCATATCTAAGACCATCCTCAAAGCGTATAGCCTACAACGTCTCATCACCCACCAGAACAGGTGAAAAATGTTGTAGATTGGTGAAGTAGGAAGAATAATCTATCACTAACATGGTGCCCTGCTGCAGATTCATGAACTCTCAAGCTCGATATTACCTTAGCATCTCCAGAAAGAATAAGTCATAGAAGACTACCTGAAAATATTCCCATTCCATGTCTCGGTGATGCTCAGTCTGGGTGGTAACATCCCACCATCTCATGATAGAATCACACAACATGTATGTAGCAAGCTTGACCCTCCTCCCAGGAGGCGTCTCCAAATGCTCTAAGATCATCTACATAGAACACAACCATGACTCTGCAGCCTGTGGTCTACCATCCCCTGAAAACGTAGGTCGATTCTGCTGCTGGAATATATGTTTGAGCTCTGCCATAGATGAGGCAGCCGGCGGTACTCCCTGGAAGGTCTGCATAAACTGCATGAAGCCTTCACATAACTATGAATCCACACCTGCGTCCAGTGTAATGGATGGCGCCGCATCTGGCACAGCTGGAGGATTCATCGGTATCCCGTGGCCTACCATCTCTGGAGTATAATCATTTCTACTCTCTTGGAGAAAAAACCATGGTCGTCTTAGTGGCATGAATCTACAAGGTCAAACACATGCCTTAGATTAAGATCATCAAGGACTAAGAACTAGAAGCATAAGAAGAAAACAAGAGAAAGAAAACATTCAAGTTTTAATAAAAACAAGACTACATGGCATGTATAATAACTACACGACATGTTCCATTATGTCTTTCACATGGGCATGTACTTATGCCAGAACTGGTTGTGTAATACCCCAAACACATGGTGTGTTGTCCACACACATGGCGTGTACTTGAATTTTCTTCCCCTGCCCGAGTCCTTCTACATGGCTTAGCCACACAACTCTCTTTTGAACAAGACTAAACGGCGTGTATAAGGTCTACATGGTGTTTTACCTTAAGCCCTTACGTGGTTGTGTTCTGATACTGGCTTGGGCCTGTCTCAACCATAGGTACACGACGTGTTACACCCGTACAAGGCGTGTACACCACTCTGCCTCTCCAACCATACGACCAAGTATACACGGTCTCTTACCGATAAAGACCACATGGTGTGTCCCACAGGTACACGGCGTGTACTAGACAAGCTTCACCGACCAGTGTTGTTCGAGACACAGCCAGATACACGACTCACACTACACGGTGTGTTCCAGATGGACACATCGTGTACCTGAAAGGATAACACTGATTTGTGTTATTAGTTACATGATCGAATTCCTAGATTACACTACATGGCGTGTTTGGAAGTGACACGACGTGTTTAAGTGAATATTTCTCCATCCGTGTTGTTGGTCACATGGGCAGACACAGGGTCAACACGACATGGCGTGTACAACTGGTACACAACGTGTTTCCTATAGAGTTTTTCCCAAACCCATGTTTCTGCTTACACAGCCTGTGACACAGTTAGAGCTACACAACATGCACTTAAAAAAAATCACCTCTTCCCGAACAGAAGAGTACATGGCATTTGTTCATAGAACCACACACCGTGTTGTCTGGGTTTCCAGAAAGTAGGCCTCAGAAACTACTCCAGATCCCCTTTTCCTTAAATTTAAAGCGTCGATATGAAAAATTACAATTCGTGGGGGCCCATACTACTCGCGAACCAAAGTTTAGCACCCAACCATTCCCATTATAGTACAAAATGAAACGAAAGGCCGGATCATGATCCGCTAAATTCTGGTCTAAGAGAGCCCATACTTCTTAGGAACCAAGGTTCAGTGTCCATAAACCCAACTATAAAATGTAACAATACCCTATCAATAGTAGGATTATCTATAAAGGTACCTATCACAACAACAAGCATTTTCAAGCACAACATCTATCGCAACAACATGAAATTCCTAATGCACCTAGATAGCATGGAAACTATGCATGGCATGTGATTCTAACATGTTCCTAAATGATGCATGAGATGACATACCCTCATCTCATAGGGTTGCAACTAAATATAACCCAAGTATAAAAATATAAACAACACACTACAAGTGCCTCACCCAATGATGAAAATAAAATCAACTGTAAAATTGAAAAACCAGATAAATTTCTATTAAACGAGGTAGATTGGATTTTCCTTATACACGGGTTAGCTACTCATGTGAACAACTTATTACCAAATACCAATTCCAAAATATCCCTGATTATAGGATCCAAACAGTAATTCAAAGAAAAGAAACGCTCTGATACCACATTGTAACGTCCCAGATCTGGGTTCCACACAATGGGTGCCTCGAACCCAGTTGGTCACATGACCTCAAGAAAATTTACACAAATGCTAGAGGCTTCTAACTTGCAGCGAGGGCCTAGGTATGATAGTGGGGAAACTATTCCCTCATTTGTCAATGTGTAGCACATCAGATAAATATAAACATACCAAAAACAGAAGAAGTAAACACTATCAAGATGAAATAGACAACGTTACTAAAATAAAAGATGACCAACAATCATATATAGGATGATGCAATATGTCCCTGGTCTAAGAAATTAGGCAAAAAAGGATAAAATGCAATCTAAAACAATATAGTATAAGGTACAAGTAAAACAAGGAAAAACAAAACAGTGCAGTAGGAACTCAGCAGCATCACAAGCCTAAGCTCAGTCCCATGCTCTCCTACTCCTCTGCCCCAATCAAGTACATGTATAGGGACTCTTTCCCTTATCAACACCTACAATAATATAATCTGTTTGGGCCTAAGACATGACCCAAACAGGGTGTGAGAAATAAATACTAGTAGGCAACCACCAAATGCCCGTGCCCAACTATCAGTGAAAAATGTGCAACAACAATATGCAAGGAAGAAATACAGTATGCTAGGAAGTACTCAAAAGCATCTACTCCTACCAGTTCCATTACCTTTTAATTATTATTTAACAATTCATTATAATTGAATTACAAGTTTCCAAGATCCAGCCTCTACTGAAAATCTCCTATACATTGCCGCAATAAAAACCATATCTGGCTATCTAACAAGTAGAAGGTAATAACAGTACCAAGCCTGTGCTTTAGCTTGGCAGGTATAACATAAGAAACCACCACAGTGAATATTCAAAGAAAACAATGTCCTCATACATGCAAATCCTTACCCTCGGGTAATTAGAATCGAAACCCTTGGGTGATTGCCCTCATGCATAACGAATATTGCCCTCAGGAATACGAGATATTTCCCTCAGGCATAGAAGCTACTTCCCTCTTGCATAAGAAAAGTCGCTCTGAGGCTAAACAAAACACTGCCCTCAGGCTAAGAAAAACACTGCCCTCAGTCTAAGAAAGTAATCGGGCCAATCCCAACACATAAACAAGCAGTTTATATACATTTCCTCTCAAGAAAACTCAAAACATGCTTATAATCATGGCATACCCATGAGTAACCTGGACAAATGGATGAACAAGGAAAACACACCCACGGGGTGGCCCTGGATCAAGGCAACGATCCCAAACAGAAGTTTATACTTGTTTAATAAATTACCTATGTAATTCTAGATATCTTAATAGTCATGGACTCATCCATACGACACCCCAAACATGGGCGCGTAACACAATGATACACAAACTCAACTCGACATTTGTAATTAAACACCAGACCACCTACCTCAATCTCCTCTGATCGATATACGTGAACGACACCTCCCGAATCACCCGAGAAGGAAGTAGATCTGGGATAAAAATTTACCCATTCAAACTCCAATAACTTCCTTTAGGGAACGAATTGGAAGGATAGGTTCAAGAAGAGATAAGATCTCACTCGTTCCATTCCAACGAGATCGACAGTAAAGGAATCAAAGTTTCAGTGTGCGGTTAAGACCTCCTCCAAGTTATGGCATTATCTCCTGTGGATCTTGTCGAGTTATAAGATTCCTCTGTCGAAAGAGGTGGCTAATTCCTATTTTTAACAAAAAAACATAACTACACGTCATGTACTCTCATGTACATGATGTTTACTTTCCATTTTTTAAACTATTCCCTTGACGGCTTCTTTCCACCACGTTACTGTTCACCATCCAACCTGATTACACAACATGTATGACTAAGTACAAGGCTTGTACCATCATTCCACTAGCAGCTACTCCCACCACCTTACTGTTCACATGAGGACTGATTAAACAGTGTGTATATACTAAGTACATGGCATGTAGTCCGTTTTTAAACCCTTCATCACTGATAGGCCTACACGCCCTGTATTCTCATCCCACATGGCCAAAGTACATGGTGTGTGGAAAAAGTACACGGTGTGTACCCATAAATTTGGGATTTCCCCCCCATTTTCCTTATTTTCTCAAAAACACTTAAGGAAAATGAAAATAAGAAACCCATACCTCAAGAATAAGAACCGAGTTCTTACAAAACTATTGAAAGTCTTTACTAAGATAATTTTGTATGTCATGGAGATATTTACACCTCTATATAGGAGAAAATGGAAGGGTTTTTTATGCTTATCTTGTGATGTATCATTATTAGAGGATGTGCTAAAGTGGTTTTCCCATGTCCTTGAGATATACCTTTTTGATGTGATTATAAGACTGAATAGGATGATGATTTTCATGGACCACAAAGAATTTTATCATCGGTAGGTCACATTCACATCCCCATATAGAAGAAATCAAGTGTTTCAGGGATAATGGGATCTGAAATATGGATGATTTAGACTACTAAATTTAGATATTCATTGGATTTATTATCATATGTATTCCATATTAATGGAGGATTAAGGTAAGGTCTCTAAGAGTTGGCCTTATTCTATGGTGGATGATTTCCCCAAGCTATTCCCAGAGTATTTTTTATTTTTACCTCTAGAACTAGATGTGAATTTAAATATTTATTTGGTTTCAGGGACCCAACTGATATCTATTATCTTATATTTAATACCCTCACCAAGTTTAAGGAGTTGATGATATAGTTGGATGATTTAGAATCTAAAGATTCCATTTACCCAAGAACATCTATTGGGGCCACTCTAATTCTTTTTTCCAATAATACTGATAGATCCTTGAGACTATGAAATGATCACCTGAAGGAGAATCATTACACCATCAAGGAAAAATTCATTTTCCCCATACCAATGCTTAATTTGACTATCTTGAAGGGGAAATGCAGTTTTTAATTATCAACCTCTATTATGGGTATTACTGGGTTAGAGTGAGAGAATTATATATTCCATAGATAAATTTTGAAAAAATATATGACCATTTTGAGTATTTGGTAATGAGTTCTACATTAATGAATTATCCCATGGTTTTCATGGATATAACTAATAGGGTGTTCTATAAATACTATGAATACATTTTCAGGGAGTTTGTGTATGAAATCATGGTTTACTCAGGGTGGTAGTAAGAGCACTGGAAACTTCTATGGATTATTCTATGTATGATGGGATCTCACTATATTTATTCCAAATTATTGAGGTAAGAAATATATATCTCGGGAGTCATGATTCTAGGAAATGTGATCTCAAAACAAGGTGTTTTAGTTTACCTAAAAAACATTAAGTCAGTGATATCATGGAAGGATAAGAGATATGTCTTTGAGATTAGATTTTTTTGGGACTTATATGGTATTATAGGCGGTTCGTTAGAGATTTATCTCGACATGACTCACTGTTCATAACCCAAAAAGAAGTGAAGTTCTATTATATCCTATAATTACATCCATATTTTGAGGAAAATATTATGTGGTGGTCAACCACTATCCATATCATGATTTTACTTGAGGGTAGTCATGATTTTATTGTTTATTAGAATGCATTAGGTATGGTTTCAAGTTGTGGGTTTTGTAGGGTGACCATGTTGTGGAATATAGATTATACCAACTCTGACCAATGAGAAGAATTACCCAACCCACAACCTTGACCATGAGATAGTGATGCATGCCCTTAAATACCATGACATATCTTTCCCAAGAATTATTTGAACTTGAGGTAGTGACGACTAATTGAGTACCTTTATGGGTTTGAATTAAATATTGTCTACATTCATGATAAGTGAAATATAGTTATTGATGCCATTAGAAGTAATTTTACAACCTAGTATCTAAACAAGTCCAGTGGTGAATAGGATCTGATGAGAATCCTCACTCGAATGCATCTAGAAGCCAAATAACAGAGAGGTGGTATGTTCTTAGATAATTTTCATACCAAAATATCCCCTATGGAACAAAATTTGGGTGAGAAACAAAAGGATGTTTTGTTATAGAATTCTACCCAATTTCTAAATTGAGTGGTTGTTTCTAGAGAATTTTCATTAACTCCCAAATGATTCATCTACAAAAAGGGATTCCCTGTTGTTATGTAGTCTCTAGGAAATGTTTGGATTAATGACTGCTATCTGTCTTAGTTGTTTGTTCATCAAGTTTCCATTAACATGTTTCATGATTTGTGTCAACAATTTTGTAGTCTATGTATGGGGCATGGTATAGGTAACTTCACACCTTGATGTTATACTTGTCAGCATGTCAATAATGAGCATTCAAATCCCTCATTCTTACTATATCCTATTTCTATCCCTACATAGGTATTGGACAAGGTAGCGATGGATTTCATTATTAGGTTACCCGATACCCCCCCCATAGGACTAATGCAATATGAGTAGTCATCCATTTAATGAAACAATCATCCATTTTTTATCTCAACTAAGGACTCAAAAAAAATTCAGAACATCTTTGTTGGTTGTTTATTCAGAAGATAACGAGGTTTCACATTGTTTCATTTTTAATTTTTAATCACAGTGACCCCTATTTTACCTATAATTTCTATGAATTCTTGAAGAATGAAATGGGGTTGTAGTTTAGCCTTATCATGGTATACCATCATCAAGTGTATGGTAAGACTGAGCAGGTTAACCAAATTCTAGAGGATATAATTTGTGTCGGTGTGTTATAATTTTTTGGATCATGGTAAAACTATCTTCGATTAGTGATATTTTATGATAATAACTATAAAAATCCTCAATTAGGATGGATCCTTCTGAAGGAATTGATGGTTGAACACATCGGTCACCTCTATAATAGATAGTGGTATTCTAAACTTAATTAGTGGCACCGATCATCCTCTATAATAGGAATGGAAATATTTAGACGATCAGGTGGTGTTTAATGAAATTTCATTATTATTATAAGTCCTATGACGTTCATCTATTTCATGAATTGTAATTATAAGTGGGTGATCAGGTGTTTATAAGGTGACACATTGCATGGTTCATTGTTGTCCAATGAAGCAAGGGAGGATTACACTGGGATACATCATACATTTTTATATTATCGGTTGAATCATTAAGGTCATGTATAGCTTGGATTTTCCTTCCATGTTGTCAAAAAATAATGATTTTTTAAAGTTATCTCAATCAAAGTGGTAATATTAATATCTATCACATGTGATGATATGGGATGATCTTGAGTTGGAATTTGATATATTAGTGACCAAGAAGCCAGTTCAAATTGTAGATTCACAGGTAAATGTTCATATGGGAAAATTGATTTTGTTAGTTTGGATTATGTGGCATCATGGGAATGATGGGAATGAGTTGTGGGAATGGAAATATTTTGTAAAGGTGTAGGATCCTTAATTTTTATTTAATAAAACTTTGGTTTGAATTTATAAGGGAAACAATAATCATTGTGGGTAGAATTATCACACCAATGATGTTGTTGTGAGGTATTGTCCATTTATTTTTGGTAATTATTTTCTTCTATATCTTTTCTGGGTTTTTATTAAAAGAAAATTTTGATTTCTATGTTATAGAGGGTGGTTTTTGGTTTGTGAAAATTTATTAAGAACCACAAACCAACCATTGATATCTATCTATCACTAGGTAGAGGCCATGAAAAATTTCATGGTTAATGACATAGCTATGTGACATCCTCGAGAAGATTTTGTGTCCTAGATAGTGGAACATGAGTTCCTTTATGGTTAGGTCAATAGTTTTTGTGACCATGTAGAAAAAACTATGCACTTCCACCTATTGGACCAAGGGCACCCATATGGTTGGCACACTGTCTGGTAGACCTTGTGACCAAACCATGCAGTATGCCCAATTTTGAAAATAATTATTTTTCCAAAAATACCCATCCAATATTTTGAAACCTTTCCACTCCAAGTTTCCAAAACATTTCCTCTCTAGACATAGGTTTTCCTCTCATATTATTCAATTACATATTTGTTTTAATCCTTTGGTGATTTGATATTGGATAATAATGTAAAATATATGTATGTTCTTCCACTTCATTCTCCTTGGGATCTTCAAAAATTCTTCATTTTGGTTCCTTCTCTATGGTGTTTGTGGTGACCTGGAGTGGGTTGAATCTAATTTTCATGTTTTTGGTTTTGATGTTTGGAGTGTGTTATTTCTTCCATAGGATATCAACTTGTTTTTGTATACAGTTTATAATTGGTTGGTGGTGATTCAAAGGGGAAAGGTAGGTGGTTTAGTTTTGTGCCATTATATTATGATTTAAATTTTATTTCTTCTATTTTTAAATGTTTTGTATGTTGTATATGTGTGTGTGTAGAAATGGGTGATTTACAAGGCATTGTTGTGAGAATATGTATTTTAATAGGATAATCCCCTACTGAGTGGGTTAGAAATTATATAGTTGGCATGTTATTAGTTGGTTTATGACCAAATGGAATTGGTATGGTTTTATGATGGAATAATGCACTTAAGAGCCGTAGTTACCAAGGAAGATAGGATAAGACTAATAGTTGTACGAGTTGATTGGGCCTTATAAAATTCATATTAGTAATACTATGATACAAAAATAACTAAATGATGTGATATGGACTACTACCTTTGGGCCTTGGGTTTTCCTCCCTAGTGGCTCTTGATCGGGAAGGGATCTTAGTCTATTTGATCATATTTTTTTTTGGTCTTATACCCATTATTAGCGATTTTTTGTATTTTTTATAAATTTAAATGTATCATGGGATGTGTATATTCTTCTCTTGTATAACTATTATTTCGAATATGGTTGTGATTTTATGTAAATTTTGTCTTGATATTTTTTATGGAAGATAATTATTTTTCTTTTGGTCAAATATTTACCAATGGAGCCCATCGATGACCTAAAAATAGATTCCAACTAGTTGGGATTGGGAATTCCCATTTTCGATGCCACAGGATAAGCTGAGTATTGGGTTATAAGGAATCCAAGACCAGTTTGTGATATCTAAGGAAGTGTGGTTGGGGAGAAGTTCTAGATTCAATAATTCACAAAATTTGAAAATTCAGATTCCATTTTTTTTGGAAATGTTGGGAAATAAAATATAATTACAAAAATTTCTATAAACATGTTTAAATAACTAAATATAAATGATTATAGACATTGGTAATTAGAGAGACCCCATTTACCGATGTTTTTACAAAATATTAGCAAATAACATGTAACTTCCGATGATTCTAAAAACATCGATAAATTGATAATAAAAAATATTTATAAGAATAACTAATTTGAAAAACAATATTTATTTAAGTTCTTATGTTTATGTTTATATAAATTAATTAGTGAAGTTTATAAATGATGATAATGTAAAGAAACATCGTTACATTACATTTTTTGTTAGTGAGAGATTTAAAATAAATTATAAAAAAATATTAAAAGTAAGACAATTTAGAGAAATTATTATGTTCTTAGAATTTAGTAGTTAAATAAAACTAATTAGAGATGTGTGAAAAGTTTATATTCAAATTATATCACTATATTTATGTAATTAAAATCAAATTATTTGAATAGTGTCAATAATGAAATTAATGATATTTTATGAAAATAATATTTTATTAAATCATTTAAAAATAATAAAATACTTGAAAACAAAAAATGGGGATATGATTTGATCTAAATTTCAGCCATTTTCCATTTTTTTATTTATTTTTACCTTATAAGTAAAATAAAAAACCTTTAATATTAAAAAAGGCATTACCATGATTACGAGTAAAATTGGGTAACCAAGGGGTTAAATCAAAAGATAAGGTTTCAAATGATGCCAAAGAATTTCAAAATTACTTTTTATGATTATATTTTGATCATATAATCTTATAATTTAAATATCTACCCATTTGGAATCATTTTTCATTACAATCACTTAATTATATTGTAATCATTTTTTTAATTCCGTTTGTGTCCTTTACCTCTCGTATAAATAGACCCCATTCTCTCTTTCTTATACACCACTTTGAGCCATATATCTTTATAAAATCATACAAACCACATCCCTAAAATACTTATCCGTAATTTATAAGTTCATATCATCTATAAATATTAATCCTAGGGTCTATAATAGTATATATAGAAGAGTTCATTCAAAGAAAATGTGATTTAATTAACCGATCATTGTCTCCTTTAATTATTATTTTACCCACTCTAATACTTTTTTATTTATCATAATATAATATTATTTATATCATAATTATACTTATATTTCATTTTTATTAATACACCACCATTATCCACAATATTTTCCATCAATTGTGAATTTAATGCATCGCTTGTGCATACGTATGACTTACCGTCTCTATGTAGTGATATAATTAATTATTCATCACCATATTTTATAGAGGTGTATTAAGATGGGTTTAATGTGACATAATATATTTATGAAATAATCATTCTTTTATTATGATAGTATCATATCTGACCTACTATCATCCAATCCAATGGAAAATGATAACATTGCTCATGCATATTTGTGAACTACCACCTCTACTAAGCGAAGTGATTCAGTTTTTTCCACTATACATGGATTGTAATATGGGAAGATCTATTATATATGTATATTATATATAATATAATAATGATTTTGGAATGGTGAATTATTTTTTACCTTTCTTTCATTATATTTGGAGGAAATTGAAATCAATATTCATGTGCACATACGATCTAACATCTCCATAAATGATGTAATTAATTTTTTATCTCATCTGGTCATGGATGATTATAAATAAACACACACACACACACACACATATATATATTTAATGAATTTATATTATATTTATCTCATAATTATTATTCTGAATACGATGGAATATTGATCAATGTAGAAGGTCCAAAACTACCAAACAAGAACATACATGAAGAACTTAGTTTTTATCTGCATGAATAATGATTTTAATAAAGGATTGTAAATAAATGGATGATAAAATGATACAAGTAAATATTATATTGTATTATATAAATTATAATTGTTCTTTAATATATTTATAATGAATATATATTTATTATATGACAGGATGAAATAGAAATTAAGGAAGTTGAACATGAGGTAAGGGTTTATTTTTCACAATGTCATCATTATTTGGGATTATTTATGTTTACATCAATATTGGGGGACTTATTTTATCATTATATCTTAATCCTAATCTATTTCTATCAAATAAATTTATTTCATAAAAATAAACATTTTACTTCAATTTTCTAGTCTTTCTTTGGAAACAAAAAATATTTTTTTAATGAGAACTAATTTTTTTTCTCATCTTGGTCAAGAATATTTTTCTTCTATGTTAATATTTTACTTATAATGATTAAATGAATGTTTTTAATATCATTCAATGATATAATAAATTAAAATTTACCCAATTCGTAATTTTTATAATATGTATCGAATGGATTCTTTATCATTTTCAGATTGAGGTACTTTTGAATTTTACAAAAAATGTGAAAGAAATCGTTGATTTAACATACGTGAAACAAATATAATTTTAATATAACATGGAAATCCATTAAATTGATGATAAATTAAAAATTTATATTTTTTCTTTTGAAGGAATGTAGTTTGGTATTATTTGGGAGTTTTTTATATTTTAAATAAGTTAATTCAGAGTAAAAAATATTATTTTCCACATGAAATTTTCTAGTGATCCTTTTTATGTATTTTCATCTATGTTAATATCTATTAATGAATCTTATAATTTATTGAGTATATAATATAATGATACCATCCATAATATTTCTTCAAATAGTTTATGATCATTTTGATGGGGGAAATTATTGATATTCTATATGCTAGTAATTCGAATATGGACAATTATAGATTTTAGGTCATATTGATTATTTTTACGATTTATTAAGATAATGAACGGATTTTACTTTTATAAGATTGGTGGGGATGAAAATTATATAAACCCTTGATGCATATGTTGGTCTCATGATATAAAACTAGAGGGGTATTTGGCTGAGGTCTCACCTATTTATATAGATTCCTTGGAATGAGGCCATGACAGTTTGTTTATGATGTCTAAAATTATGAATTCCATAATTATAAAATAAGTTATTGAGTTCAATGTAATTATTTTAATTTTTATTATATATATCTATATGATTCAAGTTCATGGGTATATTTTTATGGAATTATTTGACTGTCATTTTTTGTTGTCATATTACTCATCCATTATTTAGCATCCATTGTATGCAAAACATTACTGAGTATATGAGCTCACCCCATTATCATGTCTCCGTTACCCATGATTAAAGTAAGAGTAATATTCTGGATAATAAATAATGATATATATATAATAATGATGCTTTCAATGATAATACATTGTTTTATTTTATGTTATCCAATGTAATGTGAGATTAAATTTTGTATCTAGTTTTCCATGGATACTAAACTATTCAACCCATTAGAATGTGATATCTTTTATATAATGAAAATATAATAATTTATCCATCATCTATGGAATTATATAGTCGGGGTCTTTATGGTTATTATCAAAAGATGTTTAGTAGAAACCATGTGATCTAAATTTAGGAAAACAATGATTAGGGATCACTACCCAATTACCAACTTTAAGGATAAGTCTAAGTATACGATGGAATACTAATGTTTTGGTAAAGAGATATTATGTTTTATTCACATAAATTCATACCCTTTAGGATTATACATGTTTAAATGGTATTATAATAGTCGTATCATGGGGTAATAATCCTAAAAGAAGATGGTCATGTAAATTTCAATCATCATTATGGTGAACGTTGAACATTCCCTTTCTATAAACATGGTTGGAATTTCAAACGGGATATGATTGTGTTAATTTAATTTTTAAAAAAAACCATTTATAATTATTTTTGAAAAAATTATGGTTTGAAAATATCCTCATAGAAATCATTTTTATGATTCTAAGATTAGTTATTTATAAATTTTTTATTTATTTTAAGTGTTTCAGAAGTCTCAAAACTCTAAATTATTATTCATAATATTATTATAATATATATTATATTAAATTATTTATAATAGAAAACATGGACAAGGAATTTAAATATTATCATTGAAAATAATTTATGTAGGGATTTCCCTCTTAGGGAAGATAATAAAGCAAGATTTGGTGCTTTAGATGGATATGGAGCGAAAGATAGAGCTCTAAAAATTAAAAAAAAATTAGGGTACCTAACACATGTTATAATTAATATCCCATACCATTTGTAGAATCTTAATGATCAAAAATTTAGTGTAATAATGTTAGATCATCTCATGGGACAATAACCTCCATCAAATAGTGGAAAAAAATTATTTGTAGTTGATAAGTGGATATGTTACTTAGAAAAGATATTTCTCTATTTGGAATGTAATGAAAGATATTTTTTTTCATTTTAGTTTATCATATCATGCTATATGAAGATAAATTGTGGTTATTGATTTAAAAGGCTAAGGATGTAGAAGAAATAAGTAACTTGGAGTGGAATTATTTTAAGGGACTGTTCATGGAAAATTATTTTCCTCATGAACAAAGAGTGGATATATTGATAAAATTCTAGAGTCTCATAGAAAAATAAGAGGGTAATGTTTCATTTTATGAATATATATTTAGAAGGTTAGAAATGGGTGATTTGGAATATGTCTGTAATCTATATAGATATATTGTCAGTTTCTTTAATGGGATTAATCCAATCATTCAATAGAAACTAGTCTCCCAAAAAATCCCTTCAAATGAAGATATAATATCATTTTATATATATAAATAGAAATAATTATAAAATTAATATATATAATACGTAAATAAATATAATGGTAGGATGACAAGGAAAATAAATAAATAAGGGGAATAAGAGAAAGTGAAATTTTCAAACATGTGATACTTATAGAGGGAAACCTCTTTGTACTTTATTTAATGAAAAAGGAGTTTAAATCATCTGTAGATTAAAATTCCATGATTCAAATGAATATAGGGGTAAGGGAGAATCCATTAATTTTTTTATCTCTTATGAGATGGGGATATATTCTAAGTAATTACACAATCACGAAGTGAACTTACCATAAAATAATCCATTAAGAGAAGGAAAAGGTAATGAAATTACTACCGCAAATGCAGAAGTTACTAGTGATGTGGTTAGAGGTACACTTATCACTCAATAGGCATTGTAAATGATTTATTTGATTCTCTTTGTACCCTATATTTTATATTTGATGATTTTTTTAAGTGTATCACATAATCACATCAATAATTAGATCATGAGTAGGTGGTGAAAGCTCATAATTGTATGATGTCTGTATCTCATGTCTATAGCTCCTATGCAATATAATTGCTTTGGATCATTATTCCTATGAATCTTGTTAATTTTCCCACTAGTTGAATTTGATATAATATTTATACGGATTGGGTCTCAATATAGATCCTATATCAACTATCATGGATGAAAAGTTGTATTAAATATTCTGAATGAACTTCCAATAGTGTATCAGTATGATGATGAACCTGTAGTCCCAATAAATATTAATTCCATAATTTGGGTTATTCTACATATTTATTAGGGATATTTATAAAAAATTGTTGGGGAGAAACTAAACATTTAAAATTTTAAAGTTATTCTAGAATATGCTGCTGTATTTCTGATGGTCTTTACTTGAAATCCCTTGAATCATGAAGTTGAGTTTTCAATTGAAATCATACATGGTGATACAGTAATTTCATATACACATTATAGAATATCTCTGATTCAGTTACTATAATTTAATTATAAATTTCATGAGAATATAGATAAGTTATTAATTTTTCCTAGTGCTTCACCATATGTTGAACCTGTTCTTTTTTTAATGAAAAAGATGGTTCAACGCATCTTTTCATTTAATATCAGTTAAATAAAATGATAGCTATTAAGAATATGAATAATATAACACATATTAATGTTATTTTTCATTAATTAAAAGGAGATTTATATTTTTCCATGATTAATATTTTATTTGGATATCATCGTTTATTGATGATGAAAGAGGATATACCCAATTAACCTATCTGTATAAGGTTTGGTCATTACAAATTTATAATAATTCCATTTAGAATTACTGATGATCCTGATATTATTATTGATTGAATTAAAATTGTATTTAAATATTACATTGATCATTTTTTGTAGTATTTATAGATGATATTCTTATATATTTAATGATTAAGGATGTGTATGAATAAAAATTGAGAATATTGATAAAGAACCCAATGAAGGATACATTATTTGATAAATTTAACCAAGTGTGAATTTTGGATTTATAATGTTTCATTCCTAGACCATATAATCTCAGGTAAGGATTTTTTATTGGATCCATGAATGTTGGATGGTATTGGGTTATGGACTAGACTGACCATTATAATCAAGATATTTAGTTTTCACATTTCAGATGCATATTATCGATTATTTTTGGAGAATTTCTCATAAATCTATAATCCCCTCACGAAGTTAATTCATACGGGATAAAAGATCCTTTTGATTGATGAATGAAAAGAAAATTTCAATGAAATGAATAAAAGATTATTCAACACATATATTATTATATTAACATATAAGTGATAATGGATTTTAATCTATACTGCTGTAGTAAGCAGGTAACTAAGATGTATCCTCACACAGAATGATTTGGTGATAACTAATGAAATTTTATAATTGTAGTATGCTAAGAAAAATTACCCAACTTATTATTCATAGTTCATTGTGGTAATTTTTACATTAATTATTTGGAGGAATTATCATTTTTGATAAAGGTGTGATATATATATTGATCGTATATGTTTCATGTATATATTCACTAAATAATATCTGAATATGTGCCATAGAATATTACTAGGTTTGATTAAATATTATAAATGATCAATGCATAACACTATAGGAAAATGAAAAAGGTGGACCATGTTTTGAGTTTAAATGGTCATTCTATATTATCTAATATAATGACCATAAAAGTAAAATACATTTATTTAATTACAAAAATTATCTAAAAATAATAAGGGATGTTGATAAATATTGTCTTTCACAAATGGGGGTTCATCCAACTATCAATGTGAGGATTAAAAATAAAAACAATGATTATGTGGAAGTGTTGATGAAGATAAAATATATTCCTAAATTTATCCTTGATTATAATATAATGATAAGGTTATGGAACCATGTATGTGTTTCGTATATATAAGATTCTATTATGGAGTTATTGTATGAGGTGAATATTTCATCATTCCATATTCATCCAAGAATTGTGATGATTTTTATAGATATGAATTAGTATTTGTGGTGGGATAATATGAAGATGGATAATTAAGATTATGTATCTCAGTGCTTGGAATGACAACACGTCCAAGGATGAAAGAATGAAGTCAAAGCGTATGTTGCAACCATCACCCATACCATAATTGAAATGATAAAAATAACTATTTATTTTATCATTGGACTCCCCAAAATGTAAAGATTATTTAATACTATTTGTGACGTATTCAATCTTCTTATGAAGTGAAAATACATCATTTATATCAGATAATATTTCACTCTTGATCATATTTATATAATATAAATTAAGGAAACAATATATTTGAATGGAGTACAAATTTCTATTTTATCTGATCGAGATCTACGACTTAACTCTATATTTTTTGATGTATTCAACTAAATTTGTATTCATAGTTGTGTTCTAGTAGATATTGCTAACCTTAAATAGATTCTTAGTTTGAGTGGACCATTAAAAGATTAGATTGCATGTTGAGAGGAAGCATTATGGATTAAAGAGTTGGTTGATATCAACACATTCCTCTATTAGATTCTTCTTACAACAATATCATTAACTGAAGAATTAATATGGATCCCTATAAAGAAATATATGGGAAGAAGTGTTGTAATAAAACATGTTAAGAATAAGTTGGAGAAAAAATGTTTTTTGGACTCGATCTATCTAAGGAAATAGGATAGAATGTTAGATCCATTCAATAAGTTATCATAAAAACTAGGTGTTGATAGAAAATATATATTGGTAAACATCAATAAAATTTGGAATTAAAAAAGGTGAGAATGTATATCAATGAATTTATCCATGGAGGAAGTATTAAAATTTGAGAATAAGGTAAGCATGGCCCCTATATATATTATACAACATGATATTCTTGATATTATCAAGATATTGCATTATCACTTAGCACTTCCACCAAATGTATTTCAAGTTCATGATGTATTCCATATATCTCTCATACAAAAGTACATACATGATCCTTCACATGTACTTAAATTAGATGCTATAACACTGGAGTATAATCCTTCATATGAATAAAAATTGGTATAAATCATGGATCATAGTGATAATGTGTTATAAAACAAGGCCAGTCACCGGGTTAATGTTCTCAAGAGGAGTGAAATTTTTGAAGAAGCTACTTAGGAACCCAAGAATGAAATGAAATTGATATATAATCATTTTATTGTATCAAAGTTATGGAATTTCATGGGTGAAACAAATATTAAGGATGGTATATTGTAACACCCCATGATTTTATGATATATTTCTGTTCAGTTTTTTGATAGATAATAGTACACACAATATTGAATCTAAATGAACCATAATATAGTATACCATTATAACCTAGCAATTAATTTGGTGGGTATGAATATGAATATCTAAATTTTGAATAATTTATTTTCTAAAAAGGTATAAAATAATTTCATTGGATAAAAATTATTTTGAAACAAAAGTAAAATCATTTCCAAGTAAAAGAGTAGTTTCTTAAGAAACCATTTTTTTGTACAGAATATATTTTTATCAGAATAAATTTAATTTATCACTCTTGGAGAAATATTTTAATGAAATTTATATATTATCTATTAAATGTATTTTTAACACTGATATATTATTTTTATAGTCATATAATATTAATAAATCCAATATTATAAATGAAAATATAATTATTATAAAGATGGTTTTCATCACATTTTTCATGATTGTTTTGAAATTAATTTATTGCACAGATAGAAAATAAATATTTAAAAATAGATTCCATATTTGGAATCAAAAGGATCAAATTTGGTAAATAGGTTTCTTTTATTTTTTTACATTATGAATATTAAACTTAGAGAAATTTTGTCACCTATATAAGGTAAAATGAGTAAAATAGTTTTAAGACATTTGATTAGAGCCTTAAAATTAATATTAAACATTATTATATCCTATTTTTTGAGTTTACATTTATTATTATAATTCATTTAAAAGAAAGAAATTTGGGTCATTTTTTGATGATGACCCTTATATTTTTTTATGAAAAGAATAAATACCAGGTGTCAATGTCTTGAATTTAATATCTGTAAATATTTATTATAAGTAAAAATACAGGATAAAAATTGTTCAAAATGTTTATTTTGAGTATGAATTAATTTTTATTATCTTGGTATTTTGTTGTCATTTTTTTTTTGTGATTGAATAATTAGCATAAATTCTTACACAACAATGTAACATTATTTGTTAAAACTATAAGAAAATAAAATAAATGATATTAAAAATATTAAAATCAATAAAATTTCTTCAAATTATTCTAATCCATTATTTTTTTGATAAATATAATATATTGTGATTTTTTAAGGTTTTATATTTTGATTTCATAATTGTATTGTTATCTTCAAAGTCTAATTAAATGAATAGTGTAAAAATTTGAATTAATGATATTTTTTGAAAATAATATTTAATTAAATTATTTAAACATTCTAAACATCAGTAACTAGGAAATGGGGGATATTAATTGGTAAAAATTTAAATTGCTTATATATTTAGGATGTAACTATTAATTTATATGTAAAATTAGAACCCTTTATTTTGAAAAGGTCATTACCATATATAAGATTAAAATTGGTTATCCAAGGGGTTAAAGAAAAAATTAATGTGTAAAATGACATGAAATCCAATATAAAATTCATTAGATGATTAAATCTCAACATTATATTCATTATAATTGAATATATTATTATTTATAATCATTTTGAATGAGAATGACTTAATTTTATTTTAACCGATTTAGAAATTCTAATTGTTTCCTTTCCCAACCTTATAAAAGGACTCACCTTAACTACTTTATTCTCACCAAATCAACCCATATAGATTGAATAAACCTACCTAAATACCTCCAAAAAATTCTTATAATGTTATAGAGGTTATGGTCTTCCCAAAAGACTAACCCTTGGGTCCTTATGAGGGGCTTCTTGTTTTATCTACTATAAATAATTGGTATTTATCATAAAATAACAACTTAAGTGTCCTAAATATAAATAAATTTTATTATTATTATGAATCCACCACTATCCACCCTTTTTCTATCAAATGGGAAGTGAAATTATTACTCATGTGTACGTACGACTTATCATCTCCACATAGCGATATAATTAATTTTAAATCACCATATTATATAATCAGGTATTATGTAGGGTTTTATGTTTATATATAATATTTATTATATAGTTATTATGTATTAATGATATTATCATATCTACCATCTTACTCTAAAATGTGTCGGGAAATGATAACTTTGGTCATGCATACGTGTGGACTACCACCCCCACGAAGCGATGTGATTCGTTTTATGTTTACTCATTACATAGATGGTAGTTAGGGTATATTTAATAAATAATATACATATATATATAATATTATAATGATTTTGATAGGTTATTTTTTATTTAACATTCTTTTATTCCATTTTCAAAAAGTGAAAACAACATTCATGTGTACCTACGACCTACCCTATTCATGAACAATGTATTTTATTTTTCTATATATAATTTTTATGAATGATTCTAAATTAATTTATAATGAATGTATATAATATTTATATCAGTAAAATAATTCTATATAATGTGAAGCCATGATCAATTTATAATGAAAAAACATCCAAATCGAAGCATACAAGAAGAACGAAGCACTTATCACCAAGATCTATGATTTTAATAGAAAATTATTTATAAATGGGTGATAAAAGGTTATAAGTAAATCATATATTTTATAATATATATGAGTATTATTATTAAATATATTTAATATCCATATATATATTATAAAAATCATATTAAAATAAACAATGGAAGTTGAACCTGATATAAGTGTAAATTTCTCAATCTCATCATTATTCATGATTGTTTATTTTTATTTCTATACTAGGAGAATAATTTGTTTTTAATATACTAAATAAAATATATTTTCTTATCCTATTTTTATTTCTAGAAATTAATTTTTTTTCATTTCATTTTACTCTCTTTCTATACTCAAGATATTGAAATATTTGTTTTATGGAATATCAATTATGTTTTTCCACTCGGTCAGGAATTATTTTCTTCCATGTTTATATTTTCCATAAAACAATTAAAATAATGTTTTTTCTATTCTCTAATGTTTTATAAAAGATATTTTTACCCATGATTTACCTTTTAAAAAATGTTTTAAAAATAATATTCTTTTTATTTTCTGAATGAGCTACATTTGTATTTTTACAGAAAATATGAAAGGACCCTCTCTCTAATGATGAAAGCCAGAACAAAATTTTCCACCAAAAATACCTCCCAATTATTTAAAGTATCCATTAAATGTTAAATTTTTTCCTTTAGAAACAATATTTTCCATAAAATTTGGGAAATTATTATAATTTAAAAAAATTATTTCAATATGAAATGATTGTTTTTCTTATGAAATTTTCCGGTGATTCTTTTTATCTATTTTAGTCTATGTTATTATTAATTTGGTAATATTATTCTTTTTTTAATAATATAATATAATAATACCATGAACCATATTTATTTGTATTTTTTATGATCAGTTTAACAGAGGAATGTATTAAAATTTCATATAATAGTTTTTATAATATGGAATTTTTTTATTTTAAGGTATGTTGATTATGTTTTATTGTATATTCATAGTAATAATGAATTTTACTTGTTAAATAATTTAGGGTAATAAGAATTACATATCCCCTAAATTAATTTTTACATCTCATGAGATAAAATATTTGGGGCATTTGGTCAAGGACTTACACATTAATGTAGATATCTTTTCTTGAGGCCTCATTGGTATGTTTAAGGTGTTTGAAATTATAAATTCCATCATTATGAAATTAGTTATTGATGTCATGTAACAACCTCGAATTTTATCAATGGAATTTCCATTCAAATAATTATGTTATATAGTATAAAACTCATAAATCACATATGTAACCTAATAAAAATATTATTTTCAGAATTAATAATGAAATAAGTGGTATTTATATAAATTAAGGAACTTATACCAATGAAATAGTAACATGACAATTGGAATAGTTATGTGACCATTAAAAATAGTTAACTGACCAATAGAATAGTATCCTTACCTATGGAAGTAAAAATGAAAATTTTTATCTTATATATATATATATATATTTTAAAGGCAATGTCTTGGTCAATGACCAAGATGAAGATTATTATTAACAAGCGATAGATTATAGAAGTCTGAATGATAGAATTTTATTATAATATTTAGTAAGGAGAGGGAGGAGATCATTCAGCAACTCATCAGACCACGTAATGTCCTGGTTGATCCCCTTGCTGGAAAGAGCATCTGCCACCATATTAGCTTCACGGTATGCATGTGTGGAAATATATCTGATCTCTAAAAGCGAGTTCAGTCAGAGCTTCCAACTCACAATGAGGGGCCAAGATAGGTGGACCAACCCATTCCAAATAGCTTGAACAATGGTGGTAGGGTCACTTTCGATCTAGATATTCTTCCAGCCTTTATTCTTGACAAATTTGATGGCATGGATGGGAGCCATCATCTCAGCTTCATGGGAGGAAGTGACCCCGCAGCTACCATAGAAACAACCATGGCAGTGACCTATAGAGTCTCTGAAGATTTCCCCACAACCCCTGGGAAAGGATTTCTTTTGTAAGCTCCATCCACATTGATCTTGATCCATCTAGGAAGAGGGTATTTACAAAAGACTTCAAGAAAACATTTTGGCTGAGGAAAAATGCCTTCAATCTGCAGACACTGCAGGATCAAAAAGTCACTGATCGTGTTGTCACAATTGGATTTCTGGATCGAGGTAGCATCTTTAAAAGAAATCAGGATTCTCGTGCGACCTGCCATGAGATTGGCCGAGTGATTATTGTGAATAGTGGAATTTCTACCATACCAGATAATGTGTAGAAGCTCCGCTACGGAAGATAGGAAGAGGTGTTTGATTTGTGGTGAGAGTCTAAGCTCCACACAATACTTTAGCTGAAATAGGATATTTTCAAAAGGGTTCCATCTACAATCAAAAGTGTGAGCAATAAAATTCCACATAGCAAATGCCTTAGCACAAGATAAAAAGAGATGAGTGATATCTTCTCGATGTTGTTGGCATAGAGGGAATTTGAGTAAATCGTGATTTTATTTAGAAATTAAATTTCACATATTTAGGAAATTATTTTCATAAAATATAGTTCATTATTTAATTAAACATAAAAAAATTTAGGGTGAATTTTTGTGATTTTTCTAAAATAGTTGAATTTTTTGGTGAATAGTGAAATACGGTAATTTACGATATAAGTTAAATACATGAATTATTGATTCATGGATGATTAATAGATGATTTAATCACCACTAGTTCAAAATCACATCCCTAGTTACTACACATTATGACAAAAATCTACACTATTTATAGTCTTGATCGAAAATAAGAAACAAATGAATAAAATAATAAACACCCCTATCATCCACTATAAATACCACCCCACACCACTTCTTTTACTAAAACCTCCAAAGCCTTGAAGATTTATTATTTATAACCAATTCCTCTCACCCACCTCTTTCCAAACTCCGGGTCTATCTTCTCTCACAAAAATACCAATCCCAAGTTCCTTAAAGATGTTCTTAGATAGAATAAGTTCAAGAGGTAAAATCTTATTTTTTTTCTTTTAATTTTTCTTAAATTTATTTTCTTTTGTTATGAAATAATGAACTCCCTATAAAAAAGTGTCATTATATATAAATTATCAATTTTATACTTTAATTTTATTCTTTTAATATTATATCCATCATTAATTCTATTCTCTTCCCCTTTTGTTCTAAAAACAAAAACATTGTTTACGAGGTGTCGATTCACCACCTTCATCAATGATGTTTTTTTGTTTTCTAATACGGCCTTTAAGGATGGTCATAAAACCATTATAATGGTTAAAAAATATTTTAAAATGTATATTAATCTTATTTAGTGTTCTTGGAATGTGTAAATATTAATAATAACAAATAATAAAACAAATCTTGTCCATGATGATCGAAAAGATGCCAAAATAATCTCAACAATTATCATTAACATTTAATCTAATGAATCATCCTCATATATTAAAAAATTATATATAATAACATTTAATCTTATGTAATTTTATTAATAACCTTTAATTAAATTTCTAGATAACTATTTCCATTTTTATGATCTTTCACACATGCATACAAGTTAACCAATTGTGAAAACCAAGGAAAGAAGCACTACTGAATGAAGAAATTGAATCTTATAACTCATTAAAAAGATCATAAATGAACTTCATAAAGTTATACTAAAAGAATACATGTTTAATAGGTTTTTAATTAAATTATTAATGAATCTAATTTCATTATCTAGGACATTAAGTATAAGTTCAGAACACTTTCAGACATAAGTTAAGGGATTCTCTTTAAACCCCCATTTTTTCATCATGTTACACATTATATATATGTAACCCAATGTAATTCATAAATATTCTCATGAACTCATCATAAATTCCATGTGTATGTTCTGAAAATATGTACCTAGACCAATTATTCTTTCTTAATGGGGAAATATATCTTCTATAAGGTTCTCCTTTTCAATTCCTCTTGATAAACAAGCTCGATTAAAGGGAACTTCCCAATTTATAACCCATTTTCCTTTACACTCAATTATATATTTAAATCTACAATTTTTTTTATAAAATTACTCTTTTTTCATGAAATACTATCTTAGTTAATTTCTAGTTTTATGCAAACAAATATTTCTCTTTTCCTCTTTAAGGACTCTTATATTTTTCCTTAAACCTTGCTAAAGTGGATCATTTCTAATGTTTCTTAAAAACACTTTTAACATGTTATCAAATTATTTAGTCATAATTTATCATCTTATATTCATATTTTACCTCATCAATGACTAATTATGATTTAAATCCATTCATTCATCGATACAATTATGGTATTCCCTTTGTTTATTCATTATGAAATGATTATGATACAAATTTCATTCCATGGGTGACCCTTTTGTTTATTCATTATGAATGATTATTCATATAGAACACATATTCATGAACATATTTTGATGGGTTCACCCAAATATCACTTTAGTACATTTTTTAATGTTTTAGTCTCATGAGGCATCATGTTGGGACAAGGAGTGAACTTGATTCCTTTATGGGGCTTTGTCTGCCATGTGCAATGGTCTTGGAAATTAGACTTGACTCATGATTATGTCGTGTTTCAGGTTGTTTCCACATTAATACTATGATATGATTACATTATCCCATGTTCTAAATGTTCTAATTCCATATGTTTATTCATGTTCCATACATTTTTATGGCATCATGTTATTCCTTCTACCCCATGTGCTATGATTTATTACTATGTTTATTCCCTTATTGGGATTTTTTGATCATACATTTGTTCATGTATTCCTTAGGTTTTCCTATGAATATGTAAGAGCTGAAATAAAGTTATGAGATCATTAAAGAGATTACATATTTTTTTATTTTTGGGTTTCATGATTTCTAATTATGTATCTAGTTATCCATGTCACGAACTGTCCCCCCCAGGGCCCGTGCCGTGACATCCCCCAAGCCCACCTCCTGAAGGCCAAGGGTTGGATACTAGCATTGAAGGCATCAACCTATAAGTGGGATGGATTTTCTTTAGTACTCATACACACACACACACAACCACATCCCAATGATGGAAAGATAAACATGAATTCCACTAAACAACCACCGAGTAAAAGTAAAAATTGTAGGTCAAATGGGATAGAATGCAAACCCAACCAAAGATAAACTGAAAATAGGAAAGTGAAAGGAAAAAACTAAAATCCATCCACTGGAAACCCCACCTAATGGGTAAGTGTAGAGTAGCTGATGGAATCCATAGAAGTACGCCCCGCTTGTATGGTCTCACTGGGCACCACCGGGTCCAAGGCCACCAAGCCCTTCGTCAAGGTGGTGGTAATCCGCACCAGACACAACACGTGATGGAAAATCCCATGTAGGGGTGAGTAACAAAATACTCAGTAGCCCCCCCCCAAGGAAATACCACAAATAAATCCAAAAATAGAACCATGAAGCGTGACCATGAAGCATAATCATAACATAAGATAGCTAACTCCAGGTTTATTCTAGAGTAGGAATATAGGACCATCAGTCACATCATCGAACACTTTGGGCTGTTGGAGAACTCCTAATCAATGAGTACAGTGGGCCTAATAGGTCACATAGATACCTCCTAACACTAACCTTGGACTACTGTGGTACTCATCTTTGATGAGTACCATGTGTATTTTGGGTCACACAGAAGCCGCTCCCCACCGTGGGTATGTCGGGTCACAAAAAAGTCGCTTCTCACCATGGTCATACTAAGGTACTCCCCCTATCGAGTATTGTGGGTCTACCAAGTCACATAGAGCCGCTCTCCACTGAGGTCTTTCTAGGTCACACATAATTCTCTCCCCAGAGGTCCATCATAGTTGATCCATAGAGGGTCACTTGTCAATATTCTTTAGGTCTCATCAAACCGAAGAGTTTCTGCACGTAGTGTGCTTGATTCTTGGAGAAGCACTCATCAAGCCATTCGTAAAATTTCAACTTCTATTAAATCCTACATAGAGTATTCTAGATGATCTTCCTCATCACGAGGGTTACAACACCGCAAACGAATCATCAATTAGATGCCCAGTTTTGAATGATATTGGCTTTTTCTCAAAAAGGGATCAGTGGGGTCCTGGTCTTGTCCGACTCGGTTGGATCAGCCCGGGTCTGCAACCTGACCCTGACCAAGGCTCGGTCCACCATAGGCAGACCGGTTCCACCTTGCTGGGACATAGTTGGAAGTCACGCCTGGCCTCCCCTTTCCCCATGGGTTGTCTGCGGGGCCAATGTCTCCGCTGCAATCAGCTGACCGCAGTGGGCCACGGGCGATGTTCATGGTGTTGCGTCTGTGGCGCACCAATGTGGCCAGGTGGACGCGTCCTGTGGCCTCCAGTCACTAGAACGAATGCCGACAGTTCTTGACACACTGCTTCAGCTTGAGCCAGCTGTGGCTCTCCCCCCAGTGCACCATCGTGGCATGTCGCCGCCTGCTTGTAGCCGCTGCCACTGGTCACCACTGGAGGGTTCTTTCGCGGACCACCGGGACTGCTCTGGTGGTCCGTTATTCACACTACTGGTGCTTATGGCCTCTAGGGGACACCATATTTCATGAGATGTCCTAGAATCCTCATTACTACAACATTGAAGCTGCGTTCACAAAGAATGCACAAAACACACAAGGGAGAGGGGCTCAGGCCTTGTTTGTGTCAGCCCGTACCCTCCAAGTTAGAGGTTTATGAACATGTGATGGTTTGGTATTGATGTTCTATTAACAAATAATTAATATTAGTATAGAAATTCCATGAAAAACCCCCTCCTGCAAGAATGAGCGATCTGCGGAGCAACCTGTTCATGGGTTGATCTGCGTTCATAGTTTTAGAAAGAAGAATGGGGAAACTTGAACAAAATAAACTCCTACCAAAAAGTTGTTTATCGCTGAAGAAATCCTCCTGTGAGGATTTATGTTCTATTTGAAGACATAAGCATTCGTTACTTCCCAATTCCATTCTTTGAGGTGTGTCTAAGTCACTAGTGATTGGCCGGCGTTCGTCATTTTTCATTAGAGAGGATTTTATCCATAAGATCGTTAGAGAAAATTCCACATTTGATTTCCCCAACACGTTATATTGTTAATAGAGAAACACATCACAAAATTTCTATTACACAGTGTCTCCATGTCATTACGATGTTTCATTAATTAAACAAGGTTCCTATTTTTCTTCCATTAAAGGGTATCTTTAAAGGAGCTCGTCTCCACCTCATCGCCGCACCGCAGTGCTGGTGTGCCACTGCTCAACGATGAGAAAAGGAAATAAAATAACTTTTTTAATATTTTTTTTTATTTTTTGAGAAGTCCAAAAAATAAAATTTTCTCTCAACCCATTCCGGTCGAGGTTAGGTCCATTCTAGGAGAATCCCTCCATTTTGAGTTCAACAATGACATCAAATTTTCGATCCGAGCACCGGTTTAAAAGTTAGAAAACCCCACTTTCCTATTTACTTAAATGAAATTCAAAAAACATCAAAATTCTATTCCGATCTCATTGGGCCTCAAAATCATGTACCTTCAAAGCATCTGGTCTCGAAATAATTTCTTATAATTTAAAGTAATTTACACTGAAAATTATAGGATATTAAATTCGCCCCACCTTAGGGATTTACATCCTCAAAATCAAAAACAAAGTCTAAAAATGAGGGTATTGAACTTGAATATGAGCCTCCCGCTCCCATGTGATATTTTAAATATTCCCATGTTGCCACCAAAAGTACGCTAGAGGAATCGACCATCCAAGAAAGAACCACTTCTGTCGATCCTCTATCTCCATTGGAAACTCCAAAAATGTCACCCCATAATCAATGTCCAGCTCTCCCCAGTCAATGATGTGTGACGGATCATGCACGTACCTTCTTATCTGCAACACGTAAAAACATCATGCACTAGATGCATCTGTAGGAAAAGAGCTATGTTGTATTCCACATCACCAACTCTACTAAGAATTTGGAATGGTATGATAATCCTTAGAGATAACTTTCGGCCCCAAAAAATCTCTACAAACCCCATTGGGTTGAGACCCAAAAGAAAACATGGTATCCCTCCTCAAACACCATGGGTTTCTGTCTTCTGTCAGCATACAATTTATGCCTACTCTGTGCAGTCCTAATCTGCTTATGGATGATCTGCACTATCTAAGTGGTCGATCGTACCAACTCTAGACCCATGAGTGCTGAATCCCCTAGGCCTTTATAGCATATATGTGACATGCATGGCTGCCCTTACAAGGCCTAAAATGATTCCATGACAATGGTGGAGTGATATAATTTGTTGTATGAAATATCCACTAGTGGTAGTTGGTCCTCCCAAATACAACCAAAATCAAGGGAGCAAGCACGAAGCATGTCCTCTAAGGTCTGTATGGTCTACTCTGTCTGACCATCTATTTTTTGGTGAAAGGATAAGCTCAAGCGCACCTGAGTCCCGAATGCCTCATATAATTCCTTCCACAATCAGGATATAGAGCGAGTGTCATGATTTGAGACGATTGTCGAAGGCACCCCATGTAGCCGCACTATCTCCCTGGCGTAGAGGATTCCCAAGCCCTCTACCAATCCCTGCTCCCAGATGGGTGGGGAGTGAGCCGACATGGTGAGTCGGTCAATGATAACCCATATAGAATCGTAGCCTCAGTACATGCATGATAATCCTGTCACTAAGTACATTGATATACAATCCAACTTCCACTTTGGTACCTCAAGTGGCTATTCCAAGACTACAAGAAACTGATGCTCAGCCTTCACTTGCTGACAAGTGAGGCATCGTGAAATGATCTCTGCCACCACTTTCTTCATCCCTGGCTACCAGTATTGATGTCCGAGGTCATGGTATATCTTCTCCACACTATGATACACTGCCAAATGAGATGTATGGAACTCCCTCAACACCTACACCTGCAATGTCACTAGTACTACGATGCATCCTCTAAAAAGGACGAAGTGATCTCCACCTATTGAAAATCCATTAGGTGTCTACCCTGAGGATAACTAAGCATATTGGGCCTCATTGTTAACATCCACAAGTTGTGCCTCCCTGAATCATTGTAAGAGTGGAGGAGTGACAATCATAGATTGAAGGTAAGCTGCTCCATCATCATCCTCGAAGGATATATGCATTGTAGCCAGCTACTATGTTTCCTCGCTAAGTAGTTGAAAATTAGAACTCTTACTGAGCAGGTCTACCACCATGTTCCCCTTCCGAGGAGTATAGACTATCTTAAAGTCATAGTCTTAGAGGAACTCCATCCACCACCACTGTCTCAAGTTCAGGTCCGTCTTTGATAAGATATACCTGAGAATATTTTGGTTGAAGTAGACTGTAAACCATTCACTCATCAAGTAGTGCCGCCACATATTCAAGTAAAATACCACTGCTGCTAACTCTAGGTCATTTTTTGTGTATTTTTGCTCATGCTGCCTCAAATACTGTGAGCCGTAGATGATCATGACTCGCTTATGCATCGGGACACATCCCATTCCAGTCCCTGATGCATCGTAGAAGACTACATACCCAACACCCTATTCTAATAGTCTGAAGATAGGGGCACTCTCCACTCTCTTCCTCAGCTCTTGGAAATTATTTGGGAACTTCTATGTCCACACTATGGGTTGTTCCTTCTGTGTCATGGATGATAAAGGTGCTTCTACTCTGGAAAAGTCGGACACAAACCTATGGTAGTATCCAGCCAACCCCAAGAAACTCCGCACCTCAGTCACACTACTAAGTGTCTCCCAAGTAAGCAATATCTCTATCATTGTTGGATCCACATCAAATCCAGCCTACGATATGACATGTCCTATAAATTGGAATTACCAAATCCAAAACTGGATATTTGAGAGATTCCAATAAAGGTAGTTCTCTCGAAATGTATCTAGGACTATCCGCAAGTGTGTAACGTGATCCTCTTATGATGCCAAGTACACCAAGATGTCATTAATGAAGACTATGATGAACTGGTCAAGTTAAGGATGGAATATCTTGTTCATGAGTCACATGAACACTTTTGGGGAATTGGTTACACCGAAAGGCATCACCAAAAACTCATAGTGGCCATACTGGTACATAAAGGCTGTCTTCAGTACGTCCTTATCCCATACCCAACGATTATGATAGCCTAATCCGAGGACTTTCTTCGAGAACCACCTTACTCCCTTCATCTAGTTGAACAGATCATCAATCCTCGGTAGTGAATACTTCTTCTTTATGGTCACCTGGTTCTGGCATCAGAAGTCCACGCAAAAACTCAAACTTCTTTCAACCTTCTTGAAAAAAAAAACACTGGGGCTACCCATGGTGAAATGTTGGGCCTCATGAACCCCTTATCCTGTAAGTACTCTAACTGTACCCTAAATTGACATAGCTCCATGGGAGCCATCCGATATGCTGGTGTGGATATCAGTTACATCCAGGGGTGCATGTTGATTCTGAAGTCTACCTCCCTCTAAGGAGGTAGTCCCAGAACATTCTCAGGAACGAAATCCTCTGATACCACTTTTTCACAACCTGTCCCCCTAGAGCACATGCAATGACATCCCAAAGACTGCCACGTTGAGTTTGAGGCTAACCAAATGGTGAGTGATCAGTTTTACCCTCCTTCGAATTTTTTTTCCTGTGCTACAAAAGTTCCCTTCTCATCGATGAAGGAAACCTTGGTACCATCCTTTCACACACACTGCACTTTGTGCCTAAAATAGTCGATCTGGCCATGGATTATAGATAACCATTCTATATCCAAGATTACTTCATAAGGACCTGACACCACTACTAGGATATCTCAGCCGAAGCTCTCGCCTCCAAGAGTAAGCTCACACTGTCGGCACCAGTGTGTAATTGTTGAATCCCCTCATGTAGAAGTCTCTAATTGTAAGGATCAAGCCAAAAGTTCCACTGGAATCTTTGATCCCCAAAAGAGGTCTATGTAAAGGAAACAGTGACTGGAACCTATCTTTATAAGAACTGAAACAAAGATGGAGAAGACACAGATCATACCAATAATCATCTCTAGAGCGTTGTGGTCGTAAGCCTCCATCACTTGAAGTTGGCCTCACCCCTGTCTTCTGACTCCCTAAACCATTGGTGGACCACATAGGGGTGGTATTGGTAGCACCACGAACCATAATCCACTTCCTTCCACTTGTCCTTATCCCCTTCCACATCCTCCACCCTGCAGACCTCCTCGTTTGAACCTCTTTCTCTACCTTGGCGGTCCCTTGACCGTTTGCTTCCTACTACTCACAAATGAAGAATATTATACCAGATGGGTAAGTGTAGAGTAGCTACTGAAATCCATAGAAGTACGCCCACCTACCTGGTATCACGTGGAACCACTGGGTCTTGGGACACCAAGTCCACATAAAGGTGGTGGTCGTCTGCACCAGAAAAAACAAGTGTGGGCGAATCCCTTAGAGGGCTGAGTAACAAAATACTCAATAGGGCCCCTAAAAAATAAAGGAAATATCACAAAGAAACCCACAAAAAAACCACAAATCATGACCTTGAATTATGATCACAAAACAAGAAATCACACACCAAGTATATTCTGGAGTAGGAAAGTAGGACCATAATTCATATCATCAAACACCTTGGGCTCCTGGAGAACTCCTCCTCAATGATTATAGTGGGTCTGTCAGTTCACATAGAAGCCAATTCCCACTAAACTTGGACTATTGTGGTACACATCCCTGATGAGTATCGTGGGTATACTGGGTCACACAGAAGATACTCCCCATCGTGGGCATGTTGGGTCACACAGAAGCCACTTCCCACCTTGTTCATACTGAGGTACTCCTCCTATCGGGTACCATGGGTCTATCGGGTCACATTGAGTCGATCCCCACCATGGGCCTGTCTGGTCACATAGAAGATGCTTCCCACTTGGCCATCATAGCTGATCCACACAAGGTTGCTTGTCAATAGTCTTCAGGTCTCATCCAACTGAAGGGTTTCCACATGTAGTGTGATTTATTTTGCGAGAACCATTCCTCAAGCCATTCTTCACATTTCAACTTCAATGAAAGCCTCCATATAGAAATCCAAAAATATCTTCAACATTAATATGGTTTCATCTATGTAAACAACCTGTCAATCAGATGACTGATTTGAAAGATATTGGTATTTTTCCAAAAAGGGGACAGTTGGGCCCGTGGTCCACCAACCCAACCTAGGTCCGCCGACCCGACCCGAACCCAGCTTGACCTAGGTCCAGCCCGTTGGGCCGTGGGTCTGGGTCGTTGGGCCGTTGGTCCGGGCCATTGGGCCAGGGGTCTGGTCCATTGGGCCGCAGGTCAGTCCCACGCCCTTCCTGGTTCGCCTGGCCGAGACATAGCTGGAAGATGCATCCAGCCCCCCCTTCCCCCACGGGTTGTCTGTGGGGACATCACCTCTTCCACAGTCAGTTGACCGTGGCCCACCGCATGCGACATGGTGTGGTGCCAAATCCGTGGTGCACCGATGCTGTCGGGTGGCCGCGTCCTCCCACCTCCAACCGCCGACACGAAGGCCGGCAGCTATGGTCGCACAGCCGAGGCCCGAGCCAGCCGCGGTGCTCCTCCCAGCGTGCTATTGTGTGGCGCCACCTCCCACCCTTGGCCACCGGTGACTGCTGGTACCGGCCCACCATTATATTATTCTTTGGACCACCGGGTCCACTCCTATGGTCCGTTCTTCACACCGATTGTGCCTACGGCCTCCGAGGGATGCTATCTTCTCTACAATGGCCTCATATCCTCTTTGCCACCACTACGAAGATGTGATCACAAACAACATAAAAACACAAAAGGAGGTGGCGCTCGGGCCTTGTTTTTGTTGGCTCGCACCCTCATCATTAGAGGTTTATAAACATGGGATGGTTTGAGATTTATGTTCTATCACTAAATAATTAATCCTAGTATAGAAAACCCAATAAAAATAACAATTGATCTGCAGATCAACCTATTCATGGGTTGATCTGCATTCATTATTTTAGAATGAAGGATGGGGAAACATGAACCAAATAAACCCCTACCTCCAAGGTGTTCATCACTAAAGAAATTTGCCTATGAGAATTCATGTTCTGTTCAAAGCCATCATCATTCGTCGCTTCTCGGTTCTGTTCTTCAAGGTGCGTCGAAGTTGTTGGTGATTCTCCAGTGTTCTTCATTCGTCGTTGGAGAAGGTTTTAACCAAATTTTTGTTAGAGTAAATTACACATTTTATTTCCCCAATGTGTTATCTCATTAATAGAGAAACATGTCACATCATTTATACTACACTACTACCCCACGTCGTTATGTTGTTTCATTAATGAAATAGTGTGTCTGTTTATATTTTGTTAAGAAGTATCATTAAAGGGGCTCGTCGCCACCTCATCGCCGCACCGAAGTGATGGCGTGCCACTGATCAATAGTGATAAAATAAAATAAAATAACTTTTTATGTTATTTTATTATTTTCCAAAATGTCTAAAAACTAACTTTTTCCCTCGACCCACTCCGGTCGAGGTTAGGTCCATTCTAGGTGAATCCCGCTATTCGAAGTTCAAGGATGCCCTCAGATTTTTTATCTGAGAATCAGTTTAAAATTTAGAAAACCCAATTTCATGTTTACTTAAATGAACTTAAAAAATGTTCAAAATTCTATTTCGGGTTCACCGGGCCTCGGTATCAGGTTCCATCAAAGCGTCTGGTCTTGAAATAATTTCATATAATTTAAAATAATTTACCCAAAAAATTCTGGGACATTACAATACAAATACACTATCCTTTATGATAATTGGATTGTAATTGATGGTTAATTATGGATAAAACCATGTAATAATATGTCTAAAATTCCTCGGGATATTATAGTTGGAATCAGAGTAGGGTCTAGTTATTTTTTGGGATTTATACTAGAAAACTTTAGTAAGAACCCTATGTATAATTATATCACCATGGATAACCTTGATAAAAACATAAGGAATCCAATTCTTAGATATAATTTTCATTTAAAAGTTTATCCTTCAATTTTTAAAGTTTCCTTTTTATATTCTTATAAGATAATTATTCAATCCCTCACCTTTTTTCACCTTAGTAATTAAAACAAAATTTTGAGTATGAAATTTCATAAGGGTGGAGGAATGTGATGAACCAATAATATTTTAAATGGAATTTACGTTCTTATAATTATTTTATATAGTATAAACATCACATGACCCTAATATAATTATTTTTTAATAAATTAATATTGACATAAGTGGTATTTATAGAAATTAAGAAACCAATAACAATGTAATAATAACTAGACTACTGGAATAGTAATGAAACCATTATAAATAGGTAACTGGAAAATAGATTAATAAAATCACTTATTAAATTAAAAATAAAATTTTGGTATCTTATAAATTAAAATATGAAATATTTATATCTTTGAATATGTAAATAAATGTTTTAAAATGATAAATTAAGTGTTAGTATTTTTGTGAAACCTAAATGTTTGTTTATGATATTTTAATTAAAACAATGATTTAAAAGAAAATTTCTTTTCATAATATCTATTCATAAATTAATATTTTTTGTCTTATTATTATATTATAATTTTATGAGACCTTAGTTAATTTTATAAATTGTTATAAAATCAGTAATAATTTTAAAATCAGTATCTTTTTAGCAAATGATGATTTTATTTAGAAATTAAATTTCTCATATTTTAAAAATTATTTTCATAAAATAAGGTCTATTTTGGAATTCTACTCATTATAAAATGGTTAGGGTGAATTGTCTGTATTTTTAGAAGATAATTTTTTTACGAATAATGAAATATTATAATTTACGCTATAAGCTAAATACACGAATTATGGAGTTAGGGATGATATATGACTGATGTAATAACCACTATCTCAGACACACATGAACTATTTACTTTACATAGTCATAATAATCTATACTATTGATATTTTTGTGCCAAAATAATTAACAAATGAGTTAAATAGTCAAAATACAATCTCTCCTTCACTATAAAAACCACCCCATACCACCCATTCTCCTCACACCTACAAATCATTTAATTTTACTTATGTTATACCCAATTACTATCCCAAACCTCAACCCCACTTCATAGTCATTATGGTATCCCCAAAATACTATTCACATGTTCCTTATGGAGCTTCTCAAGGAGAAGAAGTTCAAGAGGTAAAATCCTCTTTCATTTTGTTTTAATTTCTTTTCAATTTCTTTTCTTTTTTTATCCTATAGTAACCTCCCTATCACAAAGTGGCATGATAAATAAATTATATTTTATATACTATAATTGTATTATGTTATTTATATAAGCATCATAAATTCTCTTTTCTTCCCATATTGTTATAAAAATGAAAACATCATCTGTGAGGTGTCGATTCACCACCTTTGTTAATGATAATGTTTTTCTAATACCGTCATTAATAATGGTCATAAAACCATTATAATGGATAAAATAAATTTTAAAATGTATATTACCACATATTTTGTATTATGGAACTAATATATATACATAATAATAAATAATGAAATAAAAATGGTTCATGATGATTGAAATGATTCCATAATAATCTAAATGGTTATTGATAACATTTTTTTCTAATAAATCATCCTCATATCTAGAAAAAATGATATAAAAAGCCATTTAATATTATATAAGATATTTAAAAGTTTATAATTTCAATTATAGATAAATATTTCTATTTTACATGAGATTTCATACATGTATAATGGTCAAAAAAATGTGAAAACCATGGAAATAAACACTCCCAAATAACCAAATTAAATCTTATAACTCATTAAAAAGGCCATAATCGAACATAATAAAATTATAATAAATAAAATACATGTTGAATAGTTTATGAATTTAATTATTAATAAAAATAATTTAATTATCTAGGACATTAATTTAATATACAGAATAGTTTTCGATATAAGGAATGAAATTCTCTCCGAACCCCCATTTTCACTTCAATTTAATCTTTTTTATCTCATTACCCTAATGTAAGTCTTAAATATTCTTATTTATTTCAATTATTTTATTTTATCCTATGAAAATATATACCTATCACAAATTATCTTTATTTTTTGGGGAAATTCATGTTTTATAATGTTTCCTTTCCAATTCCTCCCGATAAGAAAGCCTAATTAAAGGGAACATTCCAATTTTTAACCCATTTCAATGTAAACTACATAATATGTTTTAATCCAAAAATATATTTATAAAATCACTATTTTTATCATTAAATACTATCATAGTTAATTTATTGTTTTATTCTAACAATTATTCCTTTTTCTTCTTTAAATACTCTTATATATTTTCCCTTAAGCCATACTACAATGGATCTTTTATAAAGTTTCTTAAAAAGTATTTTTACATGTTATCAATTCATTTGGTCATAATATTTCATGATACATTCCTATTTAACTTTTTTAATGTATAATTATTATTTAAATCCATTTTTTCATAGACACCAATATGGTATTCCTTTTGGTTTTTCCTTATGACATGATGATGATACCCATTTCTTTCCATGGGTGACCCTTATGTTTATTACTAATTCCCAATTCTTCACATGGATAACATATGCATTAAAATGTTTTGATGGGTGAACCTAGAAAATTATCCAATTCATTGGGTTATGTTTTATTCTCATGATATGTCATGTTGGGAGAGGTAGGAAACCTAATTCCTTTATCGGACTTTGTCTGCCATATGCAATGGTCTGGGATTTTAGCCTTGACTCATGAATATGTCATGTTGAATGTTGTTGTAACATTATTATGATGTTATTTTTTCATAATCTCATGTTCTAAATGTTATTATTCCTTATGTTTATTTATGTTTCATGCGTTTTTTATGTCATCTTGTAATTCCATCTAACCCGAGTGCTTTACTTTATTACTATGTTTATTCCCTAACTAGGATTTTTAGATCATCCCTTTTTTCATGTATTCCCCAGGTTATCCTATGAAAATTTAAAAAATCATAGAAATTTAAGATCTCATTATGGTGATTAAATTAATGGTTTTTTATTTTTAGTTTCATGATTTCTAATTATGTATCTAATCATCCAATGAAACTAGACTTTTTGATCCTTGGTTTGTAATTGATGGTTAATTATGCTAAAATCATGTAATAATATGTGTAAAAGGAAAGGTATGTTATATTTTAATGTTATTATTTTAAAAGTTATGATATCCATGGACATGTTTCAATATCATGGGATTATTTATATAGAATTATTTGACAATTATTTATTTCTACCATATTATTCATGTATCATTTAGCTTCTATTTTACAAATACCCTTACTAAGCATATGATCTCACCACTTTATTATTTCCCCATTATCCAATATTACATTAAGTGTACTATGATTAATAATCAAGTATGTTCTAGGGAATACATTAATGTTCAAAAAATACTATGTTGTATATTTTCTTTTAAAATGTATTGTTAGATCCATGTATGTATCTTGTTTTCCAAGTCTACTAAAATATTTAGTCCCTGGGGATGTGGCCACTTGTACCTAGTACCAATGTAATAAAGTAGCCACAGAGTCTGGGCTTGTTGGGTCAGAGTATTTACATATTCCATTGTCATATTTAGTCATAAATACATGATTTTTCACAACGTATTATTATTTTTTTAAACCATATCCAAATCATTAGAACATGTTAGTGGAACAATGAAGACTAATGGTCATAATTGAATATAGTTTACTGTAATAATATTTTTTATTTGACCTTCTTATGGGGGATCATATTCAAAACATTAGAAACATCAATTCAACTTGATGAAATTCATATAGTTTTTTGGGAGCATCAATCATAAAACATGATAAATCATGGGAACAATGAAAAACACATCCAATATATTTTAAATCATAAATAAATATTTACCGTATTGGATTCCTCACTTGCATACTCATTGAAAGAAAATACAAAAAAGTATAATTATAAATCTATCCCTTTATATTTCTATTCAATGCCAATGTAGAATATACTGTGTCATTATGTTCTCTTCAATTTTTCTCTCCTATTTTATTTTATTCTCTCCCCATTTATTAGTGAAAATAAAATGTACCTAAGAGAGTATGGTTTCATTTATTTATTTATAAAATTTTCATCAAATGTTATATAATAATTTAAAAACGAGATGACCTGGTGTTGAAAACAAGGGGGTATAATTGAGACATCAATTTTGGAAATTCCTAAATCATAATATGATACCAAGTGATATATAAAAGAATGATTAATTCCATATAGGGGTTTTAACAATTTCCGTGTTCAGAGTAATTGGATCATAAAAAATTGATACTATTATAGTGGATTTTTTAAACAATTTATAAATAAAATTCATTAGATACTTTAATCCTAAAATTCATGAACTCATTGATATATACATATGTAAAAAAATAAATAATAATAGGAACATAATGTTTACTAAATCATCATAGATCTTCCTTAAGATTATTTTGATCATTTAATTGATTCAATTTGATTCTCCCCTTATTGTTTGACTTCAATTATTTTTTTTGAGAATAAGGATATGATAGTGTGCAAACATACCTCATCAATGATTTCTTAAACACAAAACATTAAGATATAATAGCATTGAATAATGTATAATTACGGCATCCCACCTTTTTATAATATAACGTTTTATTACATTTTACAAATAGAGGGTCTTTAAAGTCTAGTGTGTTGGAAATCAGGAAAATAAAACCAGAAAATAGAAAATATTATTCTAATGAACTTATAGGGATTAATCATAAGTTCTTAATATGTACAATTATTTCATCTCATAACCAGGAGACATACATCAAAGGAATGGGTGAGCAGAAGGCCCAGTAAGGAAAGCAAGGGAATCAGTGTACTTGTGAAATCAATAAGAGCTTAATAAAAACATAAAGACATGAGAAATGGAAGTAGAGGCATATCATAATAAAAATAAATTGAATAAAAACGTGAATATGTTGATACAAAATTTCATTTAGACATTCATGAACATATCACCCAGGTTCATTCTCAAGGTGTCATAAAAACATTACCAAGGTTATTCACCAAGGTATCGTGTAAATTGTCATCTCTAGAGATTAATTACTTACCCAATAAATTGGAGACATATCAGGGTTAACCCTTAATATGTATTTATTTTCATGTGAGACACATAGATCATAATAAAAAATTTCATAAAAAACCCAAATAGAATCATAGAAATGGGTTTCGTGTCAAAATTGTGACGTTTAAAAAGTACATAAAAATAAGATCATTATGTCATTTATAACCCATGGAAAGGGAGTGAGAGTTATATGTATGCCAATTACAGAATGAAATAGTTCAATTTTATGTATTTATTTATACACCTGAAAATTTAAATAGATTTGGGTATCCATATAAAATAATACAAGATAATTTATTGAGAAAAATAGAGATTTTGAGACGAAAATTCTGCTGCATAACGGCTGCATAACACCATTTTAGAAGACATTAAAAAGATAGAGTAAAAGGGTCAGAAACTCAAAAATAATTCATAATACAGTATGGGTACATAATAAGACCATGGTATGAATATTTTAATGACATTCCAAATGAAAATAAATTATGAAAGAAAAGAGAAGACGAAAATTATTTTATGAAAAATTCAGCAGCCAAATGGCGTCGCTAAAAAATTCAGAAAATAAATTGATGAGAGAGGAAGGGGTATCTCATCATTTGGTCATGAAATGGATAGTAATAAGAATATATAAGAACATATCTCCACATAAGAAGATTTAAAATATAAGACATAACATAAAGGAAATCATGATTAAAAAAATGGAGGTTGAAAGGTTCCCTTACCCTGAAGAGTAACTTTGAAAGCTTGAAGGTTATGACTATGGGGGGGCTTGAAGGAACCTTGGGAGGACACCATAGGAGGTAGAAAGACCATAGCTTTGTTGAGGAGAATTTTGGAATGAAATGAAAGAAGTTATGGCTTGGTATTTATAGGAAAAGTGAGGGTATATTTAATTAATTTCCAAGGGACACCTCATCGGTGGTATTTGAAAAACCATGGGCTTTCCTATGGTATTTGTGCATGGTATTGGACACTTAGGACACCTCAGAAAATTTATTACTATTAAAAATTCTACCAGAATGATTAAATCATCATTACATCATCAATGATGTCATTAAACACTTGAAACTCAAACCTGTATTTTTACTATTTACTGAAACTTCAACTGTTTCAGAAAAATCCCAAAAATTTACCCTAACATAATATCAATGCTCTGAATTCAAAAATGAACTCAATTTTCTGAAAATATTTTTTTAAAATATTTTTAATTTAATGTTTAAATAAAATCATTATTTATTCAAAAAACAACAACTCTAAAACTATAAATTATTTTGTAACACCTTGAAAAAGTAATCAAGGTCCCAAAATATTATCGTATAACAATAAGATAATAAAGTAACAATTAATGATTAAATTTTATGTAAATACATTTTATTTTTAAATTATTAAATTAATTATAAAATGGTAAATAAAATATTTATGACATACAAAAATAAAAAAACTTATACTATGATTTTTTTTACTTTTAAGATATCTAAATTGTAATTATACATTCATGGTTGATGTTTCTATTTTTTTGGCTGATTTACTATTCATTAATATTCATAAGGTTCTGTTACTATTCATACTTTACTATTCCCTAAAAATCAAGTTGATCTTATTAGACTCTAAATTTCTTACTGATCATAACTGTAGAAGACCATTTTTTGAAAAAATTATTTCACATTATTAATTATTTAAAGTTTACATTAATATTTTAAAATACCATTTTTTCCCAAAATTCATTAGTAATCTGGAATAATAAATTTATCCTACATTAATCTAGATATTTGAAATTCACCAAATTTTCTATAATAATAAATAAAAATTTCAATTATACAAAAAGTTTACACAAGTAACTAAGGTCGCGTTACATATCCCCTTATAACACCAGCATATGACCTAAGTGTAAGGTGTGCTATGGTGATAGAATCTTGGGGCGGCTCGGACAACTTTTCCTGAGTGGTGATTTCAATCAGCTTGAACTTCTCACTTATGTGATTTTCCTTAATATTCACATGTTTAAGCTCAGCTTGGGATTGGTCCATATAAAATCCCAGAGATGATACCTCTTTCTCAAGCTCTGACAGATGGGCTTTATACGACCCGAGTCTACTGGATGAGGCCATCAACACTTCATTATGTATTAATTAACCAAGATAACTTGTATTTATAAACAATAATTGTAATGTTAAGAGTTATTTTACAATGTTTATATTGACCAACGATCATATTTACCAATGGTTATATCACAGTCAAAACCCAACGATCTCACTTCATTAATTAAAGGATGTAGTTTTGTGGAGTAAAAAATGAAATAACACAAAAAAGTAGGAAATAATTTTTTTCAAAATTTTGGGTGTTACAATAATGCTTGAGAAAATTCTTTGGAAACTCACCATCATTTGATGATCTCTAATTTCACTTTATCATGATGGATCATTTCATTTGATATTTTTCAAAATGTTAAGTGACATAAATGTCATTTTTTATTTTCAAATCCATGATAGTGAGTTCAATTTTTTTGATGAACTCTATTATCATGATCATATTTATAATTGTTGATAATTGAACTTTTAGAATAAATAATTTTCAATATTAAAATAGATATTTCAAACCAAGATGGTGTCTTTCATAAAGTGTGGATTATATATTACAAAATTCATGAATAGTAATATTATTTTTTAAATAACTTAATTACCCTATTGAATATTCTTTTCACCTTTAACTCCCTACAAGTAATGAGAAAACAAAATGTATACGGGAAAAATATAGAATTAATTTTATTTAAAGTGAGAGAAATAATGGGGATAATTATTTCTCAATCATAAAACACATTTTTATTCCTCACCAAGTTAGTATTAACTCTTCATGTTGATTTTTTTTTTCATTTTGTCTTTGGGTTTCATGGTATCATCACATTATTTTTTGATAAAATTTTGTGGAATTTACTTTCTCATGTTAGCTATTGAGGCATATTAGTCACTCAACACTTTATTATTCTTATTTGGTATTCTATTATGATATGGTGTTATGAACAAACTATTTTCAATGATATTCCATACTCATTTAACCCTTCTACAAATCAGTTCTGATATTTTCTAAACAGAAATTATTGAAACCTGTATGGAAAATTTATTTATTCATGTGAAAATTTTTAATTCCTCAAGAATCTAATTTCCCATACTCTTATTTAATATTCCTTACAATTTCAACACTATCTGGGAAAATTACTGATATTTAATCTGTAATATTCACATTGTGCATTGTAGTTCCCCATCGATTTTCAGGGGTTCCATTTTCCACTTTAGTCCATATAATTTGTTTTAGGATTAGTCTTCCAAATTGATTCTTAGGATTTATCTCCATAATTATGATGTATATATCTATCTTACCATGATCCATGATGAAACATATTCTTCAACAAAAAAAAACATTTTATTTAATTTGGCATGTAAACCTTCATGATTTTATTTTGGTTTTATTAAGAATCAATATTTTGATTTTCATACAACGTTGAATTATTTTTCTTATTCAAAAATAATCTTAGGAATAGTTTTGATCTAGTTATTTCCCATTGTATACTTATATTTAGTCTTCATCTTCTTTGGTCTTCTATTTTTATTTTTTAGTAGAGTGGTTGTATGATTTATACATTCATGTCTATTCATAATGACCACTCCCATTGAAAATACCACAATAGCTCTTCAATAATTCCAATTTCTTTTAAATGACACCTTATTTCCTTCCATATGTGGTCATTACATCTTTAACTCATTCCCCCTAATATCGTAATCCTTTTATTTTTAGATAATAAAATATTATACATGAAATAATATTCCATGTTCCCAACTCCTTTATAACAACAATAATTGATGACAAATCATTATCTCTTATTTTGAGTTATAGTCTAGATAATTGACATGATTGTCGATTTTATTACTTCACACTCTTATTCATAGATTTATTAAGGTAATAGTTCCTTATATTGTTATATTTCATCACTACAGATATTGTGATAATAACTTTATAATCCTACTGAATTCACATTTTCCCATATTTTAATTCTAATCCTATAATATGCATAGAACCAAAATTTTGAAAAACATTTTTTACAGATTTGGATGTTAAAGTTTTCTCATATAATAATTCAGATTGGTCATTAAATTGTTTAAATATTATATTTCCACCAGAATAATGTATTTTATTTGAATAATCCTCCTTATATGTTAATGTGGTCGTATCTCTTTTTGTAACAACTCATATTTCAAGTTGTTGCAATGACACAACTTGAACATTTCCAAAATTTTCTAGTTTGACTCAATGTTCATGAAGTTTCACATTTATGAAGGTTTTCATATCCAACACATACTTTATTCTATACTCACATTCCATTTTAATTCTTAAAAATTTATCATCATCAAGTTTTTTCTTCACCAATATCAAAATAGAAATCTCTATAATATTTTTTTTCTTTAATATCAAGTTGAGCATTCTTAAAATCAAATTTGTATTTTTTTTCAACTATTTCATTTTAATTGGATTCAAATTCCACAGTGACATCCACATTTTCTTAAATTTTATTTAGCCACTAATTTATAAAATTGGTGTATCTTTGTTGATTTTCTACAATATATAATTATTTCTATCCATTTTTTAGAGATAATGATATTGGCCTGAATTATTTCGTCAAAGGGTTTTTGTAGATTATTTGTGAATTATTTTATATTTCTAACCCCAATACATTTAGAAGTAAATTGTTTTTTGAGATCAACTAAAGTCATCAACCTTTATTCCAATTCACTCTCCCTTTTCATAGATTCATATTATATTTGGGTGATCTATTAATTAATTTTATTCATCCAAACTATATAATATTCATTATATAAAGAATGATCTTCACCACTTCTAAATGGTTATTTTTTTATAATCATGGATAAATATATGTGATACCAATTCATCAGCATGTGTGGTAGAACTAGTTTGTATTTTGTTCAAAGCACATTGATCTAAAATATCCCCAATTTCTATTCAGGACATAACTTTCTCAATAATAATTCATTTTGAAACCGACTAATCATCCTATTCACACATAAGGAATGATTTATTCATCTATATCATTTATTTATTTCTTTAGATCTTTACATTTTAGGCTAAGAATAAATTATGATCTATAATAGATACAAAACCTCTTATTTTTCACCCCATTCTAAATTGTGAAGTGAAATAATGTCTTTAAAAGGATTTAAATTAGAATATCCAATCATAGGTGTGACCTATCCACCTAATAAAAATTGTTTGGATCAATATAGGAAAACAACATTGAGGTGGGGTGAATTAGTGATGGAAAAAATTTATCGCTTTAAATAATTATCTCTTTTATTAAATATGTTACTTATTGAGTAAGTGGATACCTACTTTTCTTCACCAGTATTTAAAAATAATTCACTCAAAATAGTAAATCGTAATAGACACCAAGGTTTTTTAATAGGGTTTGTATCCAGTGGTGATGACCTGGTCCCCAGTGTAAAGTGGATATTATCCCATTCACACACAACTTTCATTATATTATCATGAAAATAACATTGAATGGTATTACCTTAAATTTATTATCATGGATCAGATTAGGTATAATGAAATCTTAAATGTTGATGCCCAAGATTACATGAGATTTTTATATCCATATTGAAGTCATCAATAGTATAGAAAAATTATTCTTTTCAAGACTCCAATGAGACTTATAAACTTCATTGAAATGAAAACATACAAATGATTCTTCTATTTCATATATATTAATGGGGTGAATGAGATAATGTAGTAATCAATTAGTTTTCCTCTTATTTTTCTTCTTCAATCAAAATAATATGAATATGATTTAGACTCATGAAAATAGAAATATCTGATCCAAAAACAATCCACAAATACCAGAATTACCAAAAATTATTCTTCAAATTTTTATCATCAAAAAAATATAATATATATTGCATTATTATTTTAGATTCTTAATTCCACACACAAATTTAATCACTGAATGTAGTATTAGTTTCAATTTGGTAAAACTTTTTCTTTTCAGAATTGAATGATTAATTTTAGTGAATTGTTTTATTTTTCATCACCTTATTATAACCATGAAAAAATTTACACCCCTTTCCCATGAAATATTGAGTGTTAATGTCTCTTAATTAATGTAATTAATATATCCATGTAAATTCACTTAGGTATTGGCATCAAAGTTATCTTTCCTGTATGTGTATTGTGCATGTTTTAATTCTAATAAGAACACAGTTTTTTCATGATATTCACTTGATCCAATATTTATGTAATGCATTATGTGGTGTATAAAACTATATAGAGATTTATGGAATTTTTATAAATATTATCTTTTGTAAAAGTGTAAATCCATTAATATTGTTTTAAACATCACGTAATCCTTGAGTCCGATTTAAACTATAAAAGGTAAAGAAAAATTATAAAATTCACATATATTCAAATTTATTGTTATTTTTCATGATGTCGAGAATTTTTAGTTATTCTATTTCATGATGATGACTGGCTCATAGAATATTACGTCATTTTCTCATTCCAATGGGGATCATAGATTCCTTATTTTTAATATGGAAAAGATTGACCTCTAAAAAGAATAAGAAACTTCAACTCAACATGGTCCCAAAATATTTATGGATAAATGATCACTACCTTTGGTCATTTTATCAACTAAATTAATATAAAAGTTTCAATATTTTTCTGAAAAAAGTTTGGATTTGACGAAATTTTAATAACAACAATGATTTTGGTATTTTTCAAATGCATGTTTTTTTAGAACCTTCGTGACATAAAAGAGCATGGTGTCTTTTCTTATATGATGAATCATCACGTGCATATAAAAAACAATCATGTGAATCATCCCCATCCACACATATTCACCATGTTAAACTTCATTTCATTATCATTTCATTATTGTGAATCCTCATCGAACAATCATCTGTATGCATTGTGAATATTTCATGAATATCGATTCATGGTCTTGTTAGCTCAATTACTATATTTTCAAGATTATCTTGATGATCAATATAGATGGAGGATGTTTCCTGTCACAATATTACATAGTGGTTTATCCCAACTACAAAATAGTAGTTGTGTGTCCCTATCCTCACATAATAGTAACCATAACAAGGGTAACCCATATAATGGTATCATTCATAAACCATAACCTACATAGGGGTAGATGAAGGATGAAGTCAAAGTGTAGGTTAAATAAAATAGATGAGATTATCCTAATTATGTGGATTGTCTTCTATGTGTATGTTTTTAATGAATGAATTGTGTCTTTATTTGGTTCTCATCCCACATCGGTCTTGATAATAGTTTAGTTCTACATTATATAAGATCCCACATCTTAAGTTGCTCGAGCATGCACCAGAAAAACCATGCACACACCAACCATAAAATTCCATGCAACACCCTTCAACATTCCCCTCTCTACCCTCCGACAAACCTTGTGTATGCACCATATGCACTCTATGCGGGAATTATATAAGAACAATACCTCATCTCACCATGGATATCTGGCCCTCCTATCACCCCCATGTGGTTGTTGTTAAAAATGGTCCCTCATCTATGGGATTTAGATATCCTAACTAGTTGGTTATAGCAAGATAATTTCTGTTTAAGAACCATAATATATACAGAATATAATTAGTTTGTATAAAATTAAAAATCCAACCCAATTTCATTTTTCAAAATAATTGATCATGGAAAAAATAAATTTTTTCTATATTTTTTCATGGACTTTAAATTTCTACATGAAAATAAGTTTTTCAATGATCATAAACCATAAATAATCACCTTAAAAAAATCTCACATGAAATAATTAATAGAATATTTATAATTTATATTTATTATTTTTTAAAATATATTTAAAAAATTAGCACATGTTCATGAACAAATAAAGACCAATTCATCAAGTTTTATAATTAAATCCACTTCATCAAAATAATATATATACTTTGAAAATTTTGTGGATGGATCTTCTTCAAATTTTCAATATCCTCCAATCTTGTTCATTCAATGCATGTAATAGTTTGGGAACACAGAAAGCTACTTCCAAGTGAGTAAAATTCTTCAATGCATATTAACATTTACTGCTTCATAACATACTAACTCATTGACAAAAAATAAAACACAAACACATATTAGGATCATAAAAAACCAATGTAAATGCGTAGAATAAAATAAAAATAAATTAATTAGTATATAATGGAAAACCACAATCCTCTACTAGATGATAATTTATTTAAACCCAGACGATGATCTTAATTTTTATATCTATTTATTATAGTGATATAGGATTATGGGGTATATATGCAACATGGGGTGTATGAATTGAAATGATATATATTGAAATTGTGTGGATAAATTGAGATGTATTGATTTTATTGAGAGTATATAAAATATTATATGCGTTTTTTGGTAGTGGATACTATTGATTCCAATGAAAAATATGAGATAAGAATGGGGGTGGGATAGATTAAAAGGGATATTTTTTAACATTTATTGATAGAAGTATTGATAATGAAATTAATGTGTTTTATAGAGCCTTAATTATTATAAAATATATTTCAAAACCATATCTGAGATTTCAATATTTTAATAAGCCTTTATAATGTGGTGGTAATACAAAATGAATAAAGGGGACAACATTAAAGTGGTGTAAAATTTTTTATCATGGAATAATATTTATATTTTTTTATAAAACAAAAAAAATTATAAGTTTTTTTCTTTTTGATGATACAAAATACTACTGAAAAAAGGATAATTTATTATCAAAATTTTGTATTCCTAGTCTAATTATTTTCTCAATATTTGGCCTCATGTGAAGAAGGAAATAATTTTATTTTGTGATGACCACTCAAAGGATGTTTATCCTCATCCTATAACATAGAATCTATGGAGAATGTAAAATCAAGGATACTAAGTGGTATCACGAATTTATGATGAAAAAGTGGGGTTTAATTGATTATCTAGTTATACAAATTACAAAAATTGTTATTTATTTCATATTTTATAGTAATGATTTGTCATTGTGATCATGATCATAGTATGTATGACATTGAAGGAACTTCAATTTATAATATTTTATGAGGTTAAAGAATAAATTGAGTGACATGGAAAAAATAAATGTTATTAAATTAACCTCTTTTTTCTTATACGGAGATCCAAATATGTAGGAATAGTATATTTTTTATGACACATTAGTATGTGATAAATTCACCAAGAATAATTCATTATGAATAAAAATGAATATAGTAAAAGTATTTTCAAGTTGATGTTATAATGGAAAATGGTTTAATGGAACTTAATGGTGTGGATGATAATATAAATGTGGTTGAAAGTGCGTATTGATTTGTAGGAAAATTGAAATTGATGATATTTATGAATTTATGTGTTAAAAATGGAATTATTTAACTCTCTTAATCTAGGTTTTCTGTTGAATTTTTATTATGAGATTAATTTTCCATAATATTAAAATAACGTGGATGTGTAACATATCTAATTATATAAATTCATCATAAACTGATCAAATGATCACATATCTTGTTAATATGATGAAATAATCATATTTAAAAGGATGGAGTGAAGCTGATGAAGGGACACTAGTACCTTTTATCAAAATTATATTAAGAAGGATTTATGTATCAGAAAAAGATAAACCTTATACTTTTTATTCAATTATGTGGAAAAAAGAAACCCAAAAAATCAATATTTTTGGTGGTACATGGGCTTAATTGGAAATTGTTTAGACATTATTTCCATTAGAAAAATATTAATGTATTTTAAAGCTGTATTCTCAAAAGAAAAACAATGGGGAGGTGGGTTTATGGGAATTATGAGGGTTTTTGTTGAATTTTATTTTGATAATAAGGGGAGGATGCAAATGATTGAGGGTTTTCAAGGTAGTTTTTTTTTCAAAAAAGGTTTCGGGAATATTTTTTAAAAATTACTAAGGGTTGTATTTTGTGAAGATATAAAGATGTGATAAAGTTGAAATAAAATTAAATCATAAATTTTTAAGGAAGTATAATAAAGAATGGAATTAATATAAACGAAGTTATAATAGGAAGATGTTCCTTTATGTTATGTTTAAGTGGTACACGTGTAAGAAGTAGGTTAGTGATGAAAAAATAAACTATTTATATTTCAAAATATCATGGACATGTGCTTTGAAAGACCAAATTGTTGTGAAATGTAAAATATGGATCAAATGGATGTTTTGTAATGCTTATTTTGAAAATTTAAGAACATCCTATCATTGGAATTAATAGGAACATACATGGAATTATCTAAAGGTGGATGTATGAGGATTGGTGAAGGAATAAATCGCTGATACTTGGTGAGAATTGCTATTCCATAGTTTATTATGAAGTAGAAAACATGGAGAATTATTATTTTTTGTTTTAGAGGGAATTTTTATTTGGAGGAATTACAAATTTAAATTCACTTTATGTCCATTCATGGGTATGTTATAATCTAGAGAAGTTGAAATGGAAAGTATCATGAAGGTCCTGATGAATTTGAATTGAAATTCAATATTTTTTTCTAAGTGTTTTTTTAATTTTGGTGGTTCAGTGTTTAATTGAAACAAGGAGTTAATTTATACCATGATATGGAATATGGTATTTTTCCAATGAAAAATATCTATGTAAAATAGATTGCTTAGAAATTATACAAGATAATCAATTTTAGACTTACTGTAAGAATGATTATACATCATGAGTGATTAATTGGATTATATGATAAAATCATAAATGATAATGAGGACTAAAATAAGGTTAAATGAAACACATTCTTAGAGAAACTCTATGACATGGAGAATGATATTTGTGTTGTGCTGTTTTCTAAAGAAGATGTGAAAATAGGTAGCTAATCGTGAAGAAACCCATTTTATATGGAGTTTTTTCAAATGAAGATCTATTTTTCTGTAGTTCAATAACTATTTCATGGTATAATTGATGTGGATAATGTAATGGGTATTTTGAGTAGCGTGAAATCTATAAAGCTTAAATATTATATGTGATGGACAAATTTTTTTATTTGGAACTCCTTTGACACATTGGTGGTTATGAAAAAATCATTATCTTATTAAGTAGTTTACAAATGTTGTAATATACTAAGAGATGATACAAGTGAATAATTTTAAATATAAGAAGTTAAGTGTAATGAATATGATGAATTTGAATTAAAATTCAAATCACATGATATAATACCGAGAGAAAAGGTAGGAATAATAAAATAATGCCAATCTGAATAAAAAATCTTACAAATAGAATATATATAAAAAAAATAATGTATTACAAGAATGAATATTGAAGATTAATGAAGTTGTTTATAAACAAATTCATCATTTTATAATTAAAATAAATAGGATTTATTTTTATAGATTTATGTTATATTTAATATCAATTTTGAGGGAAACCATTAGATTATGAATAATAAGGGAATAAAGTATAGATAATGACATAAGATATATTCACTACAACAAAAGCCGGTCCTAGCGGCGGTTTTTTTCCTGTTTAGCGGCGGTTTAAACCGCCGCTATATTGTGTGGCGGCGGTTTACAAAAACCGTCGCTAAGTTTGGCGTCAGCAATCTATTAGCGGCGGTTTTTTCGATTCCGCGGCGGTTTTAGAAATGTGTCATAGATCCGTCATTTAGCGGCGGTTTCTCTTCATTTAGCGGCGGTTATATGGGTATCTGACATTTTTTATTCGCGGCGGTTTTAACCGCCGCTAAATTCAGGCGTTTGATGCGCCTATTCTGCGGCGGTGAAAACCGCCGCTAAATATCAACATAATATATTTAGCGGCGGTTAAAACCGCCGCTAAATGTTGAACTGGAAAAAAAAATATGTTGGATCTGCTCCACCACTGCCCTAAATTTTCCAAAACCACAACCACATCTCACCCATCAGCCCCACATAATATCACATCCACACATCATCATCCCATAATCATGTACATGCGTCACAACACATCAAGGATCATTTTATAGATTTATCAACGGGTATTTTATCACATGATACTTTATTTTAGGAGTGTTGTAACACAATCCATAATCATAGAGTATCCATTTCATTAGAAAAATATAAGTGGTTGGTTAATTTCCCTTTTAGGGTGATATCACAACAATAACAATAGACACAACAGTCACAACACATATCATCCAGTGAAAGAAAATCCCCCAATGACCATAATTTTAACCAAGGTATCAATATCATACAATCCATCATATCATAATAATATCAAAGCTGTAAAAACATGTGAATCATTCCTATTTTCCCCCTTCAGTTTCAATTAGCCAATTATTTATCTTTGATTAAGCCAGCACAACTAGAACCCATAGATGAACAAGAGTAACCCCCCATGCATGATACACAATAAAGAGAAATAACTGATTCCCTACCTTAAAGAATATTTTTCGACTCGCAGCACACCACAGGGTGAAGAAGAAATGACCATAAACCACAAATGCATGAAAAACCCACAAATAAACCTACATTGTGCCAAAATATCATCAAAATCTAAACCAACTCAGACCCTAGACCAAAAAGGAATCATTGTATTGAATCCCCAAGAGAATAATAAGAGGAAACTAACCAAGAAGAAGGAAGGTATTACCACCAATTTCCAACCAACATCCACTGAATCCAATGACATCCACCATGCCTAAACTAAAAACAAATTGGTATTCCTGGACCCATTGGAGTGGTGTAAAAATTTTAAGGCCATGACAGAGCCTTTTATCATTAACCTTTCATGCCTTAGCCATTTATGGTCATGAGATTGGTCTTTTAGTGTGATACATATTGGATATGGATCCAATAGGGGTATGAATATGGGTTACATATATGGTATTTTCATTGGATGTGGTATCATCACATGAATATTGCATTAAGAATCTTTTTGTCAACACATGAGGAATCCAGAACACAATAAATAAAATGCATAGAAGGAAACATGAGAAATCAAGAAAATGTTAGGACATGGAAATGTTTGGTGGCAACTATGTGCCATAAATGTTACATATACAAACCAACTGTTATCATACTTGTTCAACACATCAACAATACTACTACTCATCATCTGATGCTGCATCGTCACCCTCTCCACCTTCATCTCCACCACCTGCTGCCACCTGTAAGAACATTATATTGAAAATTAAATATTGTTCATATTTATAATAAAAATTAAAACCAATAAAAGTTTGAAAACTAAATGATTTTGATTTTTTTGTGATTTACCTTCTCACCACTACCCGATGCACTACCACCGGGGGCATATCTGCTCATATGCTGACGTATTTCAAGCAACTCTTTCTGCAAAGCAGATATCTGATCCCCCTGCTGGTGAACTGTGTTTTGTAGAGCAGACATCTCTCTCTGAGCATCTTCAGGTATGAAATGACTATAACCAGGAGTAGATGAGGCCGAAATCCCTGATGGCATGCGAAAGACCTCAGATGATACGGGTCCCAAACCCATCCCGCGCACTCTACCAGGATGCTCCTTCCCAAGGACTTGACCAACCGGGTCATCCTGGGAGACTGAGTAGGATTACCCAGGATTGGCATCCCATATTTCTTTAATTTTTACCTATAAATAAAATATCAATATATATTAACACTTTAAAAACTGATATTAAGTTATTATAATAAATAATTGACTTCATACCCCAACTTCTCTGGCAGGTTCATTAACAAAACTTCCATCTGTTTTTTTATGAACATCCAGCCACAGTTCTGTTCGGGATGATTCATGCCCTAAACTCTGTGACTGCATTAAACAAAGATAAATCATCAATCAAATATGTTAAATAGATAATATTATCTTATAAATATTTAAACTAATTAAAAGATTACCAATGACATTCGGCTTCTTGAAAAGCTTTTTGAACCCGCAGTGTGCGGGATTACCTGCTTCGCCCGGTTTGAAGCATTCTTTCTTGAGAGATCCTGAAATAAATAAAATTCAATTTAACAGTATTGTATTCAATGTCTATCTCCTCTTCATGTACATGTATAAATGTAAAATGAGGATAATATAATAATATATATTTCAATACCATCCGCTTCTCATCACGATGTCTATCGACAAAAACCTTCTACTGTTCTTTCGGTACCCCACTGGGTATCTTCTTATACATCTGCTACACGGTCAACGAAGAATCGTTGAAATCACACCACAACCTCCATTTGAAATCTTTCCATTTTTTTCCAAGATTTTTCAATGTCCACTTCTGTGCTATCACATCAGCAACGGTAAAGTGGGAGAACATCTGTATACAGAAATTCATTTTGAATATATTAGTAAAATGACATTCAATTAAACCATAAAGTAATAAAATTACCTTTATCTGAGAATCATAAACTTCATTTTTCCAGTTTGGAGGCATATGCCTCCAATCATCATACGAAATAGGTAGGGAAACGGGCTCCGCTGCCAGCTGACCTATAATCTGACCAAGTAAACCTGCGGCGTCATCCGTCGGGACCACATAAGAATCAAATGGCACCACTATCTTCTTGCCATGCATGTTCCAAACATCAGAACTTTTTATGTATTTTTCCACGGTTTCATTGTCTTCATCTGCAATGAGCAAACAATTACTATAAACAAAATGCAATAAATTTATTTAATTAAAATTTGTACCTATGACTGCGACCCTCCAGAATGTCCGTGATGAACTGGAGGGGGCGTGTCGCTGCCCCACTGCTAAAGCTCCTGTAGGGGGAGGCGATGACTCATCCTATAATGAGGAATCCACTGATGGTGTCAGAGATGGTGCAGGGGGAGATGATGCCGTGGGGATAGACGGATCGTCATCTGTTGCAGAAGAAGAAGGAATAGTGTACCGCTTCTTCATTGGCATTCCTGTCATTTAATCAAATAAAATTAAGTTCAGAATATATATTTCAAAAAATTTATGCAGAAAAAAAAAAATTAAAAATTATAATAGATGCCCAGTATTAACAAACAAAATATATATAACAATGATAATGAATGACTACAGAAATGAAACAAGTTGTTGCTGAATGAATAAATAATTGTACATACAATCATTGTCCCCTTCAATCATGTCTGTTTCCTGCTCCATTGCTTCATCCACTTCATTCATCCTTGCTAGACCAATATTTTCAATATCATGATGGACAAATAATTCTGCTTCCTATTGTTGATGAAATTCAATTGCAGAGGTCAAATCTTACACTTCATCACCCATATCATACAAATCTCTTTGTATTACGTGAGTAACTACACTCCACCCTTCATCCACAACATCATTCACATAATATACCATTTTGCCTGCGATGTTAAGATATATGGATCATGCAGTTCACGATCACCAACATCCATCAAGCGAGAGAAGTTTACAGAAGTAAATTGCAAGGAATCTCTTTTAACACCTCTGATAAAATCGAACAATTTTCATTTGAATAAAACAACAGAAAAATGCCCGTGGTAGTTTAATTCAATAATATCATGCAGCTTTCCATAGTATTCCACTTCAGCAAATGTAAAAATACCACTATTCTATGTTTTCAAACCCACTTCTCGATCGACTGTATGAAATCTAAAACCATTCACATTATAAGCGTTGAACTTTCTAACTTGTTTTATAGGACCTCTAGCAAGAAACATCAAATCTTCTGAAAAGTCAGCTCGAGTATCAGTATTCATGATCTGAAAAAAAAAATATAATTTAATAGATTTTCAAATTGTATGTGTCAAAGTAATATTCTTATTTATTGCAATATTTATAAAATTACACGTCGTGCAAACCATTCTACCAGCTCTTTATTCAAAGCTTTCGTTATATCTTTTTCATTTCGTGTTCGACTTCTCATTCGTCTCTTTGTTTGTATCCTCAACTCTTCAATAAATGGATCTAAAATTTCACTATTCAGCAGCCCATATCTATGTGCCGGTAATAATTCCAATTCTGTTAGTGTCGCGTATGAGGTCCTCCCAACTGATCGGCCAATAGCAGGAAATATTTTTGATTTCTGATGCATTTGAGATTGAGTTGATGTGTCGTCAACACTTCCAACTCGAGTAAATCTTGTCTCAATATCATCCAAATATCTGGAACAAAAGGTGAGACACTCCTCGGCCAAATAGCCTTCAGCAATAGAGCCTTCTGGTTGAGCTTTATTTCTCACGTATGCTTTCAAATGACCAAGATATCTGTGAAAAAAAATAATAATATTATGCATTTATTTAAATGCCAAAAAATGTTTACTTAACTGGAAAAATATAAATAAAATACCTCTCAATTGGATACATCCATCGATAATGAACGGGGCCTCCTAATTTATCTTCGTCAACCAAATGCACAGTTAAATGCATCATGACAGTAAAAAACGATGGAGGGAAGATCATCTCCATTGCACAAAGGGTCAATACAAACCTCTCTTGTAGGTTGTCAAGCTGAAATGGATGTAGAGCCTTCTCACATAACTGTCTGAAAAATGTGCAGAAATGGAGTACAACAGCAGTAACTTTTTCAGGTAATAATGTACGCAATGCCAATGGTAGTAACTGTTGTAACAAAACATGTGAATCATGACTTTTCAATCCATATAACTTACGATTCTTCAAGTCAACACACCTCGAGATGTTACTCGAATACCCATCAGATACCTTCACATTCTTTAAAATTTGATGGAACGTATCTTTATCCCTATTTTTCAATAAAAAAATGGCTGGAGCATACTTTTCATTCTCATCTGGCCAGAGATCACGTTTTATGTTCATTACTTGTAAGTCTTTGCAAGCATTGAGATGATCCTTCGACTTTCCATGCTCATTAAGTAATGTGAAAATAAAATTATCACATACATTCTTCTCAATATGAATCACATCAAGATTGTGGCGCAAAGAATTAAATTCCCAATACGGAAGTTTGAAGAATATACTTTTTTTCTTCCATTGTTGCGTTCTGATTTCACTTGACGATGCACTTTGCACTCGTTTTCCGCTATCATTCAAATGATGAACCTTCCCAAATTCTTTTTTAATATTTTCAAGCTGTGTCAATATTGCAGAATCGGTTAACAACTTTGGAGGTGGTCTACGATCAATGCAACCATTAAATTTTGATTTGTTCAGCCGAAATCTATGAGATGCATCAAGAAATCTTCGATGGCACAAGAAGCACCATTTTCTACTGTGAGGTAGCCGTTTGGGCTCGAAATCAAAGTTACAAACGGGACAAGCCAAACCCGTATAAGTGTTCCAACCAGATAAATTCCCAAGCCCAGGGAAGTCACTAATGGTCCACATTAAAGCAGCATGCATTTTAAACATTGTTTTAGAAGAAACATCAAATGTCTCAATACCGTTGCTCCATAACTCCTGCAATTCTTCAATCAAAGGCTGTAGGTATACATCAATATCATTTCCAGGCATTTGTTTTCTAGGAATAATAATCGAAATGATAAAAGATGTTTGTTGCATACACATCCACGGAGGCAGATTATAAGGGATCAAAACAACTGTCCAAATGCTATAACTCGTACTCAAAGTCCCAAATGGGTTGAATCCATCGGCAGCCAATCCCAATCGAACATTCCTAGGATCAGCTGAGAAATCTGGATGTAATGAATCAAATGTCTTCCACGATTGGGAATCTCGTGGATGTCTCATTAACCCATCATTGTTATTATCTACAGCATGCCACTTCATGTGTTCGACGGTTTTTGATGACATGAATAATCTTTGCAATCGAGGCTTCAAAGGAAAGTAACGCAAAACTTTTGCAGGTGTGTTTCTTTTCTTCTTCTCCGTGAAATTATGTTCAGTCATACTTCCAACATCACCCTTTGACTGCCATCTAGAAGAAGAACATTTCTTACAATTATGTCTACTTGAATCCTCTCCCCAGTAAAGCATACAATCATTGGGACACACATGTATTTTTGTATAATTCAGACCAAGCTTGTTAACAACTTTTTTCATATCATAAAACGATTCTGGGATTTTTGCTTCAGGAAATGCATCACGAATAAATTCCAATAACATGGACATTGCCTTATTTGTAATTCCACATAGACATTTGATATTGTACAACTTCAGTAGAAATGAAAGCTTTGAATATTTCAAACACCCACTATACAACTCTTGATTTCCATCGTCAACTAAATCATGAAATGCATTTTCCCCACTAAAGTTTTCCCTTACATTTGGCTCCACAGAATCAAGAGGATCCAATGATATGTTACAATCTTGATCTACTTGTGTTATAGTCTCAGAAACATCACTTGTCACGTTGCAATTTGTAGCACCCTCTTCTGGTTGTTCTGATATGTTTTGATGCTCATAGTGGTGTCTTGCAGTGCCGAATGCATCATTTATGAGGTTTTGCATTTCATTTTCCATTGTCGAAGAACTTGGGACCTCATTTTGTGGATTAACATCAGTCCTCAATCTTTCTGTATTGTTTGATTCTCCATTCCAAATCCAACACAAATATTGCTCAGGGAATTGCTTCAGTATTAAATGTTCATAAACTTCATCTCTCTTCAACCATGTTCTAAATTTACATTTAGGACATGGACATCTTATTCTCCCTTCAACGGACCGATTAGAAATTGCAAAATCTAAAAACCCATTGAAACACTTAACATATTGAGGTGTGTTCCTCGGTAATGTGATCCAGCTTTTATCCATGTATATCACAATGTGCCTACACAAAATATACGATAGTGTAATATTACAGAAACATAATATAATAAAGATGAACCATTGACCATAAAGTATTCATAATATAATAAAGATGATTCATTGACCACATTTACCATTTCAGACCAACTGAACAAGTCTGGTCCATAGGAGACAGCGTCAACACCTCATTGAGGAGCAATAAGAATATCGAGATACACACTTATCATAACACCATCGATCACACATTTATGTTGCCTCAAACAACACCCCATTGATGTGTGATCGAAACTGATCATAATGCATTTTAAATCAAGTTAACTACATTCACTGAAACCATTTTCACAATGGGTAATGTTTGTTTTATTGTTCTAGGGAAATCTAAATGGCCACATTTAAGTTTTGGGGTTCATCTTGTGATGGAAGCATGAGACATGGTGTTTTAATTTCTTGAATAAATTAGTGATAATGACCCTCCTAAGGTGGAGAGAATTATGTTAGTCATGGAAATGTGGAGAAAACTGTAGAGTGGATGTGGAGGAATCAAGGTTCCAAATAGAAACCTATAAGGGACATGTTTGGGGGTTCTTAGGGAAGGCCAGGTGGAACTTGGATATGGTGTGTGTAGGTGATGGAGGTATACCTTAAGTGAGAAGGCTTCGTGTTTGGGTAGAAGGGCGACATGCCAATAGGGGATGTTGGGAACCAACGGAGTGAGTTAGCAGGAATGGAAAGACATAGTTGGATAGAAAGGGAATGGATGTGGTGGGATGTGAGGAACCTCAAGTTAATGTTGAAATGATAAGTTTATCCTAGTAATGTGAATGAGTTTTGAAGAAGAACCAAGTAGTCCTTGGTTGAGATATAGATGGTGAAAGTGTGACAAATCTGGGTAGTTTTGGCAGAAATAATGAATGCTAGAATTGGGTGGAGTTTTCATGGATATTGTGAGTTGGAAAACATGTTAGGGAAGTTTTGAAGGTTGAGTTGAGGTTCTGTTGACCGCTTTTATGATGAGTGAAGTTCTCAAAACTAGAAAATTGTGGTGACGAAGTAAGTAATATGGTGTTGAGAACCATGGAAGGAAAGTAATCGATTAATGGTGTGGCTAGAGTTTCAAGTTGGATGGTCTCAGGTAGGAACCATATTAGTGTATTAGTTTTGGTGATGGGTGTTGGATCAGGTTTTTGATGGTTGAATACCTTGAGATGAAGGTTATGCTTGGGTTGTGCTTTGGATGTTTGAAATGGAGTGAGGCTGTTGGGCCTTGAGTTCTGGATTGATGTAGGTCATAGAATGTGGTTGGAATCTATGTATCCCTTTAGCGACAATGAGTTTGTGTCACCATTATAATTTTGGTAACTAGGTGAGGTGGTGCTAAGAATTTTGGGCCATGAGTTGTGGAGAGGATTGGAACAAAGGTGTTCTTATTGTCTCTCCACAGGGTAGTGTAGTGCCTTATCGATATCCTCTTGTGCGGTGGTATAGTAACATTACCTAAAACTTTAATTTTCATTTGATGTTGATAATAAATAGTTGAGGTGGATGCGTCCTCAAAGATAATTGGGTTTTAATTGTGGTTCATGGTTGGGGAAAATATTTTCAGGTAGGACCTTTTCCTTAGTCCGAGTGTTGTTATAACATGGTTGAGTCCAAGGAGTATATTAGAAGATGGAAGTTTATAGGTGGGTCTGTGGAACTAAAATTGGCCTTAGGGGTGCTGTGATGCTTGGGAAGTTTGGATATGTGATGATATGTTATAATGTGGGGAGGTTTTAAGATCCCAACCCTTATCCATGTGATATGATGAAAAAAATTACACCATGTAACCATAAATATCACACACCCTAATAACATGGATACCCATGACTTCTATGAGGAACCTTTCCGTTACATACATTATATAAAAAAGGACCTGAAAACACCCAATGGTCAGAGTATGGTGTGAGAAAATGAATATTAGAAATATTACACCATGTTTTTTATAAGGAGACATTAGAAAAATAAAACAATTATTCTTATTAAGGGAAAATAAAATAATAAAAAATATATATATATATATATATTAAAAAAATGGTAATTCACCCTTTTAGAATATATTAAAAAGAATAATCAAATTGACACATCATATTCCATTTAAAATAAATGTGATTAAACCATTTGAAAATGTATTTATAAATAACCTCTTTGAAAAGGAAAACAATAGAAAATACTCCTATGGTATATTAGGTATAAGTTATCTAAGATCCTTTTAAATCTATGGTCAAATGACTATTTCCATACATATCCCTAAAATATGTTCCCTTAAATGAGGTAATCACCCTGATAAGTGAATCCACTATGGAAACAATATTTAGTTATATTTTTAGTGTAAATCATTGATAGGTAGCCACAATTCATCCTAGAATTATTTTCTTATTATATCCCTTACTAAGTACCACATGATCCCATCTATCGTAGCCCATATTGGAAGGATTTCATTTATTAATTTTCCCACACATAAAGGATTTCAATTTCAAAAATGACCCATACATGTAGGATTTAAATTAAAAATTCAAACTATTTGGAGGGAATATCACACATCAATAATCAAACTACTTAATTTCAAATAAAACATGATTCAAAATCCATTTTCAAAATCAATTCCAAATTAATAAATCATTTAATCAAATAATTCAAAAAACAAACCATTATAAGAATCATAAATCAATCTATTAATCAACTTATATAATCCAAAAAAATGATATAGCAAGTATGGATTATAAAATAAAAGATATCTTTAAATCCTACTACCTAAAATACATAATTTTTTTAAAAATGAATGAAATAAATACCAATAGGATCAAAAACTAAAATAAATCCATTAACCAAGAGACCCATATAATGAATCTTAGATTCAATTAGAAACAAATCATCAAGATGGATGTGATAATAGAGAAAACTCACTTTGGGGCCGAGGTCGAAGTGAGAAAGGTCGTCGGGAGAAGGGGGTCACGGGTTGTCGGTCGCAGGCACCGCCGGAGGAGGTCGCGGGGTCGTCGGAGGAGGTCGCGGGGTCGCTGGAGGAGGTCGCGGGATCGCCGGGGGGTCGCGGGGGGCTGCGGGCGAGGGTTGCAGCACGCGGGGTCGGGGGAAACGGGGGTCGGGGTAGGGAAGGGTCGGGGTTTTTTAAAAAAAACAAAGGTTTAGCGGCGGTTTATTAAAAACCGCCGCGAAACGTATTTCGGAAAACGTTTAGCGGCGGTTTTGTGAACCGCCACCACAAAACCGCCGCTAAACACTGTGTATTTTGTAGTGATTATTCAAATTTTGTTGTTTCGAAGAAGAAGATATAGTATAAAAATAGTCATTATCTGAAATTATCATTATTCGGAATTAAACTACTATTTAATGTATTTCTGGAAGACATTAGTTCAACTTTTTGGGAACATAGTTGAATATTTTAGGCCCATGAAATTTGGTGGAGCATAAGGAATACCATGGTGAATCACACCTATATTTAAAATGTAGATCATAACCTGTCTCCAAATTTTCAATTGATTATCCGATTTAGTGACAAACTTTAAAGAGAGAAAAATCCCACAAACTTATGTGTTTTGGAGTTGTGCATGATGGGGGAGAAGGTTGTGACCCTCAAGAGGTAGTGTGCTATAACCTGAGAAATTGTACAAGGATCGATCCTCAGTTATGTGTGAATTTATCAGAATGGTATAGGAATTGATCCTTTTATTAGAGAGAGAAAGATGGAATGGATATCATCAAGATCTGCAAGATAGTGGATTATTGAAACATTAATTTATTACCACTGAATACTCTTGGGATATAACCCAGTAAAGGTGAGACAAGTAATTCTTGTAGGTCCATCAATTTATATACATTCTATATATGCATTAAGTTTTTTAATAGTTTATCTTATCAATACATCCAACACCTTTTATTGATAACATGTGATGAAAATTAAATTATTACACTACCTAGTGTTGGAAATGTTAAGATGGGAAACTCTTTGATTTATCCCCTTATTGTGTCTTAGTTTACTATATTAATGAATGGAAAAATCTATTATTATAATATAAATATTTAGTTTTCTAATTTATTATATTAATAATGTTATAAATTTTTAAAAAATTCATATTTTTCAATCCCATTAATAATTTTGACAAGTAATGGGTCAACTGTAGCCAGTCAAGGTAATTTTTTAAATGGTTTATTGAATTAAATAAGATATATATAAATTCACCTTTATTAACCCCCACCATTGGAGAAGGAATTTATTGTTTTACATTGTGACGAATCTATGAAAAATATATGGTGACTCATTATGTAACATGAGAGAGATGTTTTTTTTGTGATATAAGGTAATTAATGAACCATCAATAATGTTATCCACCTAATGATCAAGAACATGATGTAGTAATATTTTCATTGAATATATGGAGGAATTATCACCATGGTGGGATATGTTACATATATGTAGATCATAAGGGTATAATGTATTTATTCTCATATATGGAGTAAAATATAAGATAATTTATCTGGCTATAACTGCTTGTATACCATGACTGTATTATATAATAAACATTGGGAGGGTACTGAATGTGGAATATGTATTGATTAATAATTATTATTGAATTAGTATATATAAATATCTAATACCCATATATTCACTATTTTGGGAAATGGAAAATATTGATGAATGGGAAACCTCCTTCCTTTTCAAATTAATAGTTAAACCATCCTTCCCAGATATGAAAAAATATAATGAAAATATGATAAGGGTCTTCAATAAATGTTTAAATACATAAAATATGGGATATTTATAAACATCTTGTATGAAAGTGTATTTTTAAAATTTTAAATGAGGATATGTATAACATCTATACTAGATCATATAATGGAATTTCAAGATGCAACTCATAACATAATTTTCCCTATACACCCATGTAGAACCAAATTATATTAATATTTAAATGAAAATTTCTAGTGTGACAACATGACCTTTTAAATTTATAAATATTTAATAAAATACATGATATTATAACAAGTAAAATTTGAGAGTCAACTTGAAATGGTTCACATGAAACCTCTCCATAAAAATCTATGTAGTTGGAAAATATCATAATTGACATTGTTAGCAGGATTCCAAATACATCTAATATAAATGATAAAATATGAGTCATAATGGATCATCTTATAATTCATAAACACTAACTTCTAATACGAGGGGATCTAAAACTTGAGTATCATTAATGAAATTAATTTATTGATTCTTTGATACAAAATGGTTCACCACTATTAGTTCTATCTAACTAGGTTCCATATTTGACATTAAAGTCAATGATTAGTCTTGAGAAGGCATTGAACACTATGATACACATTATCACTACCTCCCATCATCAAACTAATTGGTATTCTAAATTACCTATCAAAGAATCATAATATTTTTAGAGGTTATTGTGACTTTAATTTCAAGTAATATTGGACCAAAATATACTTCTAGTATATTTTTTATACAATGATATTTTTCATTCACGAATAGAAATGGTACCATAAAAATCATTGAATGAGGAAATATTTCATACAAACACTTATATGTATAATGTTTTTAAAAATAGGATAGTAGTTTATGAACTATTTGAGGATATAATTGGGAAATTATGCTCCATGAAAAATCCTAACAAGATATCTTAAATTAGATAAAAATTTAAATAGGTAATCTATGAAATTATAAATAATATCACATAGGGTATCATGTATTATTTTATATATCACAATATAAGGGTTTTATATTATAAAGAATGAAGTTTAATTTATCTCCAAGGTTCTTTGGGACCAGTGATATTTTCAATAGAATTTGAACATTTCATAATCATTTGTGTATACCACCAAAATTTATCATATTATATATCTTCATCAATCTATTATTGTTCTAAATGTAAATATGACACCCAAAACACATACTCATAAATAGTGAAATTGAGGAAGATACTAATATTACTATAATTAAGTCCCTATACAAATTATTGACATTATAGAGAAGGTGATGTAGAATCAGGAAAAATAGGATGTCATATTATGTTGGAGGATTTAAAATCTAGAGGGAGAATCATGGGAGCCTTATCAAATAATTAGGTTAAAATTATTCTAGTTTTTAATGTAATTATATACACCTAAAAATTCAAGAATGAAATTATTTATGTTGGGATAATCTAATGTGCATTCCATGACTAAATAAATAAATATCTTATTAAAATTTCAACCACATAACATATTCACTTTGATTACATTACAAATTTAAAATACAATGAAGGATATTACATACTCATTAACAAATGAAACTAGTGATATAGAGATCAAAACTATATAGGATAAATCCAGAATCATGACCCCAAAAGATCATAATTTATATAGAATAAAAAATATGTGTGATACATTTTTATTATAATGAAAAAACCCCATGGAATATACATTGTATAAGAACATACAAAAATATATGAATGATTTTAGATGTAATAATTATTGATATATATAAGTTATAATATGATAAGAGTATGGTTAAAGTGACTACAAGAAAAATATATTCCCAATATGAAACTTTTAGTAGTTTTTATCTATTATATGTACAATTATCTTAAAAACCACATAAACTACTTTGTTAATAATATAGTTATTTTTTGAAGGGGTGACTTGGATAAAAGACCATGATAAATCTATTTAAAGAAAAAGAGATTACATGAGTCTAAACGTGAGAATTTTACTACAATCTTTCTCAAGAAAGGGTTATAGATTAAATAGAAATTCATACATCTGAGGGAGAAATTTGTTGATTCTTTAATTTTAATAGTCGTCCACAACCATACTAGATTACCAATAAACTTGAGTGGCGATTAATTTTAGATTAATGAGGTTAGAAAAGAATTCCAACTATTTCTCTATGAGTATCCATGATAAATGAATAACTCCATTCAGAATAGCTTGAAGAATATTGGTAGAGTTGCTTTCAAGCCATAGTTGGTTCCATCTTTTTTTCTTAGAAAATTGCACTGTGTGTATAATGTAAATAATGTCATCCTCTGACACAAAGGAAATTTTTCAAGATCCAAAAATGAATCCAAGTTCTCTTCCATTATTGTCCTGAAAAATGGGACCACACTGCAAAGGACCTGGGTTACCTTTTAAAGCCGCATAATCATTGATTTTGATCCATCCATACAATGGATCTTACCAGAATACCTTGAAAAATCATTCTTTTTTTAATTTCTAGAAACACTGAGTTTCTTGAAAATCTAGAAGTCCTGTACAACATTTTGACAGTTGTTTGATTGTATAATGTTTACTTATTTGGATACATTAATGATCTAGACAAGGGAATATTTCATGGAGAATGGTTCCTGATTATGTATGATAGAACTATAGCCTATCCATATGAGATGAATCTGATCTGTAGTTGCTGTAAGGAACATATTTTTGATCTTAGGTGTGAACTAGACAAGAATACATTGTTGGAACATATATTCCATGTTGTGAATTTTGGCCGCATATTTTCAAAGATGTTGTACATGGACTTCCAAAGTGTAGCAGTAACGGTACACAAAATAAATAAGTGATTTTTTTCTCCCTATTTTAATTACAGTATCTACACCTAGAAAAAATCATAATTCCAAAAGATTGAAAACAAAATGTCAGTTAGAATTCTTGGATGGGAAAACCTATAGATCAAAGTGAATCATGAAGGTATCATCTAAGGTTTATCAAAACACTTGATCAAATATAAATCACTATCCATGTCAAAGTTATCATGATATGAAAATGTGGTACATATTATGACTTAATTAGGGTATAAAAATTATATATTATTTACATATTTGTTCATCCCAAAAAAAATATGTTATTTTATTAAATTAATTTATTTTAATATATAAAGTCAATTTTTAAACATTGAGAGGAGATTCTAAATTCTAAAATACAAAATAATATTTCAAAAATAATTTTTTATCAATAAAATACACTTCAATGAAAAATTTAATAATAATAAATTTATCACAGTTCTAAAATAAATTAATATAAAGACCAATTTATAATTTAAAACAATAATTGTTTAAAATCATGTGTAACCCAAAGGGTTTTTTATTCTCCAAAACCTATATTTATAATTCTTATATCTGAAAATAATTATATATTTCTCCCACAACTGTTATAAATACCGACACATCCTCTCATTTTACATCACTCCAAAATTAGCGAGTATTGTTGTAACGACCCAATGTTTTATCAATAGAAATTCAATTCTTATAATTATGTCATATAGTATAATCACATGAAATCAGAACGAGAACACAATAAAGACTTTATAAATAATGAATAAACGAAATAAAAGGAATTTTTGAATTTAAGGAAAAGATACCAAAGGAACAATAATTTGGCCTTTGGAATAGTAACATAACCCTTATGAATAGTAAACCAGACAATTGAATAGTAACCTCACCAATGAATGTGTAAATAAAATTTATACATCTTATAAATAAAAATATGATATAATTATATCATAGTACAAGTAAATAAATATTTTAATAAATTATTAATTAAGTCTTTGTATTTTTGTAATTCATAAATATTTAATTACAATGTCATAATTAATTTAATAATTTAAAAGAAAATTTATTTTAATAATATAATTAATAAATTAATATGTTGATTTATTTTGATGTTAATACAATTTTATGAGACCTTAATTAAATTTTCAAGGTGTTATAAAATCAGTTATAATTGTAAAAATATATATTTTCCAAGTAAATTATGATTTTAATTGAAATTACAAATTCTCATATCTAGAAAATTATTTTCATAAAATGGAGTTCATTTTTAAATTATGAAAGTCAAAAGAAGGTTATGGTATCTATAGTTTTTATTAGAGGAGAAGTTTTTTAATTTTTAGAGACTAGAAATAGAACACATTAGTAAGAACCCTAAGGATAAGACAAAGTATGAGAAAACATACCAACATTTTGGTAAGTATATAGTAAGTGGTTAATAAAGAAAATACATCCCTATTTGGATACTACAAGTGGATGTGGTTCTGGAAAAGATGTACCTAGGAGTAACAACTTCGAAAATATGTTCCAAGCTTGACTCATGGTATCTTGGTATACGACAATGAGCCTTACTGCACACCTGGTTTGAAACCCATGGGGGTATATTCTTTGGTAAATTCATTATCTCATTACAAACCATTATTAAGGGAACAAAGAAAATTCCCATAAGAATATATGTTAGGAAACAGACCATGGATAAATTAGATTTAAACCTAGGAAATCATAAGTTAGGATATAATTTTACTTTAATAATTTATCATTTTATGTTTTAAGTTTCCTTTTGATGCTTAATAGCTAAGTATTCAGGCCCCCAAATTGAACTTTGTTTTTCTTAGTTAATGGTGGGAAATAGAAGAAAATGAGCCACCAATATATTTGATAGGTAATGTGATGATTTCCCTAATGAAATTCCTAATTTGATGGGAATGTGTGATTAATACTTCAGGACATTACTTGCTCAACTGGGTCAAGTTATGAATAATAAAATAAATTGTGTGGAATGCCCTCCATCTATAATGAATGATAAAGTTTTTGTTGAATCCATCATGTGGAAAAGGCTTCCCATGTTTAGATGATCTTCTAATATCCTCCTCATGTAATTGTGGTTTAACTCCGTTGAAAAGATATCCCATGTCCTCTAGTGGTCAAAAGAAGAGAAATTTGTGCTTGTGGTCTATCATTTTTATAGGGAAGCTGATCAGTTGTGGACACTGATCAAAAATAAAAATTCCATGGAGGAAATTGATTCCATTTATAGGGTTGAATTCAAGAATTCTTTTTTCTATAAATATTTTTTTCAAACCCTCCTTAATATTGAAATAGAGTTACTCATACTTATGTATAAAGAAGATGAGTCTATCGAGGCTTATGAAAAAAATGTTCCAATGATTGAAAGATACTCCTCTACAATGTCATGAACACCAAAAGCAATGTGGATGACATCTTTAGCAGACTAAATCTAAGTCTATGAAAAGAGTTGGTGATTTGAGACTTCGAAAATTATGAGAATATATTCCATTGTAATCTCTAGGTTAAAATGGATTTTAGAGACACTCAACGGTTTTGTGGACCAAGTGAAAAGAGAGAGGAAAATGGAGTCTAATATGGGTGGATTGAAAAATAAATTCCATGATGTAAAGAAGATTGAATATGCCACGTGTAAAAATTATGGGATGAAGAATCCTAGGAACTATCTAAAGGGAGTTAAGAAATTATTCAAATGTGGATGAATGGGCATCTGGATAAGAATATACAAAGGGATATGAAGAATAAAACTAATGTGGAAGAGTAAAATAAGGTTCATATCAACACTCAGCTTGTAGTGTAGTGTTTCAACTTTAAGGAACATGAGAATTTTTTGAACCAATTCCCTAAATAGAGCGTTCTCAGAGGAAATAAAAAACAACCTACAAGGAAATAAAGAAGGTCGTATGCTATCACTACTACTGAGGTGGATTCAGACAACAATATAGTGACAGGTACGGTGGTTATTCTTTCAATAATTGTGAACGTACTATTTTATTCTGGTTCTACGAAATGCTTTCATAACTTTCAATTTTAGTAGAATTATTCAAACACCACCTCAAAATACGGAGGATGAGTTATATTTGAGAATATAAAATGTAGAAATTATTGCATCTGAAATAAATAACTACTCCCCAGTTAATTTTTTTGGGCTAAACCTCCTATAAAATCTTTTCTTACTCCCTTTGATAGAGTTTAATTCTATATTTTCAATTTATTGACTCTGTTTATTAAAAGAAAATATCAATTGTCGGGAAATAGAGATCAATCTTCACGTCTTAAAAAGTCCTCCAATTCATTACAAGTGTAAGGAGGAAGATGAAAATCCTTTAGAATCATCATCTCAGGTGTGTATATTACTTCCTTATAATCAAGAATATCTCACTCAAATTATTGATACAAAGGAGATGATCATGCTCAAAGACATGCCCATCGCAAGGGATTACACTGATGTATTCCCTAAATAATTACCTTGTCTTCCTCTTAACCAAGAGGTTGAGTTCTCAATTGAACATATTTTTGGATCTATTCCTATATCAAATACACCTTATAGAATAAATATCATTGAGCTTAAATAACTGAAGAAGCAGTTACAAGAGAATATAGAAAAGGGTTTTATATGCCTGAATGCTTCACTATGGGGTGCACCAGTCCTCTTTGTCAAGAATAAGGATAGATCAATGTGCCTCTGTATTAATTATTGTGAGCTTAATTAAATCATGATAAAGAAAAATTATCCCCTTCCTCAGATAGATTACTTGTTCAATCAGCTATGTGAGGCTATTTATTTCTCTAAGGTGGACCTTTGGTCAGGATATCACCAATTATAGGTGAATAAAGAAGATATTCCTAAGAATTAATTGGGAATAATTTAAATAAACTATGAGTTCATAGATATTCCCTTTATACTCACTAATGATCCCACAATATTCATGGACTTAATGAATAGAGACTTTTGGGATTACCTCAACAAAGTTGTGGTAGTCTTTATCGATGATATTTTGATATACTCCAATAGTAAGGAGGAACATCATGAGCATTTGAATAATATGATGAAGAAATTATAAAGGGATAAAATATATGAAAATTATAGTAAAAGTGAGTTCTAGATAGAGTAAGTATCATTCTTGGGGCATGAAATCCCTAGCCAAGGTATTTCTATAGATTCTTCCAAGATAAAGGCAATCGAAGAGTGGTCCATGCCAACATATATAATAGTGATTTTTAGATTTACTGATCCATCTAGGTATTACCAATGATTTTTAATGAACTTATCAAGATTTTAAAACCCATTTACAAAGTTATCATAGAAGGGTGTGGAGTTTTTCTAAACTCGATAATGTTATTAAAGCTTTAAGGAGCACAAAAAGAGGCCTATTACTATGACAGTACTCACACTCCTGATAAGTGGAGAACTATTTATGGTGTACAATGATGCTTTAAAAATGGATTTGAGTATGTACTAATTGATAATGATAAATTAATATCCTACACATCAAGGAAGTTGATAATTAATGAGAAAAACTATCCTACACTGTAAGGAAATTGATAATTAATGAGAAAAACTATCCTACACATGATTTGGAGATGGAGATCATGATCTTCGCATTGAAAATATGGAAGTATTATCTATATGGGGAGAAGTTTGAGATATATACTAATCAAAAGAGTCTCAAATATATATTCACATAAAAGAAGATTAATATGTTCCAGTAAAGATGGTTAGTGGTCATCAAGGATTATGATTACTCAATCCACTTCCATCCTATCAAGGCATGTAAGGTGGATGGTGCTCTAAGTAGAAACGATCCTGCATCTTTATCAATAATGAGAATTGAGAAGGACCCAATATTCATAGACATAAAAAGGATATACATGGGAATCATTAAGGGAGGAACATAATCAATCCTATCTCAAATTATTTCAAAACCATACCTTATGAAGAAAACAAAGAATTCTCAAAGGAATGATGTGGAAATTTAGAAAAGGGTTAAAGCTATCAAGAATGGGAAATCCTCTGCATTCATGATCAATGAGAATGGATTTATATGATTTGGGTCAGGAGTATGTGTACCATCCAATCTAGAGATAAAGAAAGAGCTTCTGAATGATAAACCTAGGTCAACCTTCTCTATTCACCCAGGGAGAACAAAGATGTATTGAGATCTTTATGAGAACTTTTGGTTGGACAATATGAAAAAGTAGATCACTGAATATACATCAATGTGCCTAGTATTCCAGCAAGTGAAGGCTAAAAGAAAATTTTACAAAGGTTTGATTCAACCATTATCCATACCAATTTGTAAGTTATAGAATATAACCATGGACTTTGTTACTGGAAATCCAATGAAATTCAAAGGGAACAATGCTATATGGGTTCTGGTGGATCATCTTACAAAGACATCTCACTTTCTCACAAATCGTGAGGACTTCTCACTAAATCAACTTTCATAGATATATATCAATGATTTGGTAAGGCTACATGGAGTACCACTATTTATTGTATCTAATAAAGATACAAGATTCACCTTGAAGTTCTGGAAAAGTCTCCAAGACACTCTAAGCACTGAGCTAAAATTCATTAAAGCATATCATCCCCAAACTGATGGCTAATATGAGCAGACTATTTAAACACTGGAAGAAAAATTTATAGTGAGTTCTCTGGACTTAAAAGGAGGATGGTACTGATGTCTTCCTCTGGTTGATTTATCATACAATAATAGTTTCCACTTGATCATCCAAATGTCTCTATATGAATCCCTTTATTGTAAAGTTTTAGAATACGGACTTGCTAGGATGAAGTTGGTGAATGTAATATGTTAGGACCTGAAATGGTCAAAGAAATGGTAGAGGAGGTGAAAACCATTCAGCAGAATATCAAGGAATCCCAATTTATACAGAAGAGTTATGTAGAAAATCATTAAAAGGACCTCTAGTTTATGGTTGGGAATATGGTATTTCTCCATATATCTTAACGGAAAAGGATCATGAAATTTGGGAAGAAATGGACGAAAAGTCCCAAGTACACCAGCTACTTCAAGATACTTGATCTTGTCTGAGCTATGGCCTATCTATTAGAACTTCCACTGACCATGTCTTAAGTACACACTGTATTCCATTAATCCCTCTTGAAGAAGTACATATTGGATCCCTCACATGTACTAAATTCAAAGGTGGTACAGTTAGAGAATGATCTTTCTAACGTGGAGGAACCAGTGAAGATATTGGACTATAGAGGTAAAGTTCTATGAAATAAGACTACTGACCTGGTCAAAGAACTTTGGTAATACCATAAGTACGAATAGGAAACATGGGATTTGGGGGAAGTGATGAAGGAAAAGTACCCACACCTATTTTCAACATAGCATGTAAAATGATGTTTTGAGGGAGAAATTTTATAAGGGGGAAAGAAAGTCATGAACCAAAGTTTTATCAATTAAAATTACCTAATTTTAATTATTTCATATAGTATAATAACACAAAACCACATAGATAAAACAATAAAAACATTATAAATGATTAATTAATGAAATAAACAACCTTTTTAGAAGTTAAGGAACAAATACCAAAGGAATAGTAACTTGAAATTAGGAATAGTAACATGACCATTATGAATAGTAAACCAAAAAATTGAATAGTAACTCCACAAATGAAAATATAAATAAATTTTATCCATCTTATAAGTGACAATATGTTATAGTTATATCATAGTACACAAAAAATATTTTAAAAAAATATTAATTAAGTGTCGGTATTTTTGTAAGTCATAAATATTTATTTACAATGTTATGATTAATTTAATAATTTAAAAGAAAGTTTATTGTCATAAAATGTATTCATAAATTAATATTTTAATCCATTTTTATTTAAAGACAATTTTACTAGAGTTTAATTAATTTTAAAAAGTTTTATAAAATCGGTTATAATTTTAAAATATGTATTTTAAAAAAAAATGAGGATTTTCATTAAAATTTAAATTTCTCATATTTAGAAATATATTTTCAAATAATGGAGTTAATTTTGTAATTATACACATATATAAATGGTTAGGATGAGTTTTTGGGATTTTTTTAAATAATTGAATTTTTGGTGAATAGTAAAATATAACTATTTAAGATAAATGCTAAATACACGAGTTATGGAGTCATAGATGATGTATGGATTATGTACGCCCAAAAACTCAATCTATAATTCATTATTTTAATATTTGTTTTTATAATTATCAATCTATTCATATTCTTGATTCATTTAATAAACTAATGATTAAAATATTGAGAAAACACCCCTCTCCTCAACTAAAAATACTACCCTCACCACCTCTTTTCCTCACACCTCTCAAGCCTTGAGCCTCGTCCAAATTATAACCAATACTCTTCCCAAAACACTATAACAATTCCAAGATATTTTTGTTCTAAAAAAATACCAAAACCAATCCTTTAAGGAGACTCTCAAGAAGAAGAAATCAAGTGGTAAAACCCTATTCTTTTTCTTTTACTTTTTTTTCAAGTTCCTTTCTTTTCTTATATTCTTAAAATTAACCTAGTACAAGTGGAATGAAAACTCAATTATATTACATATACTATAATTTCATCATGTTAATGTAATAATTATTCATCAAATCTCATCTCTTATCTTTTTTATATTAATAATGAAAACATGTTCGGTGAGGTGCAGATCTACCACATTCACGGACGACGTGCTTTCATGTTTTAGTTCCACCTTCAAGGATGGTCATGAAACCATTTTATATGGTTGAACCAGATTATAATATATTTATTATAAATTATTTAATGTTTTGTAACAATCATATATATATATGATATTAAATAATATAACAAAACTAGTTTTTTGTGATTGAAAGCTCAATAAAATTAATCTAAACGATTATCATCAACATGTTATCTAATGATTCATCTTAAAAAAAATAAAAAAATGAATTATATGATCATTTAACAATATTTATGTTCATTAATAACTATAACATTAATTTAGGAAATCTATTCTCACCTTACATGATTTTTTTATAAGTATATAAGTAAACTGATCTTGAAAACCAAGGAAACCAACGCTCCTGAATGGTGAAATAGAATCTCATAACCCATCAAAAGGTACGTTAATTAACATAATAAAACAATAATAAATAAAAAAATTAATTTTTAAAAGGTTATAAAATAATAAATTAATGGATTTAATTTGATTATTTGGGACATTAATATCAATTGTCGAATCGTTTAAGACATAATGTAAGGGATTATACCCGAACATTCTTTATTCCTTTGGGTTATTCTTTCTCTCTTTTTACCCAAATAAAATTATATTTTATTTTAATATCCATATTCCAAATTATATTTATATGTTAAAAACTCATGTATAAAAATCCTTTCATCATTCTATTCATGAATGCACATTTTTTAAAAGATTTTCCAATCAATTCTTCCAAATAAGCAAGGCTGATTAACGGGAACTTCCCGAATTCTTACCCATTTTCAAATGCAATCCATAATATATTTTAATCAACAATTATTTTAATAAAATAAATCAATTTATTATGAAATCTTTATTGGTTCACTTCTTATTTTATATAAAATATTATTCCCTTTTCTTCTTTAAATTCTCTTTAATATTTTCCTTAAACCGCACTAAAATATTTTAATTCTAAAGTTTCTTATTTACTATTTTTACATGTTATCACATTAGTTGGAAATAAATTATCATGATATAAGTCTATTAAAATTTATTAATGTACATTTATGATTTATTTACTTTCATTCATGTACATTTTTATAATACACCCATTTATTAAGGTTTATAACATGATTATCTGTTTCTTTCCATGGGTAACCATTATGTTTATGTTTCATTCCTTACATATTATTCTTAATGTTTCACACATATTAATGAACATGTTATGATGGGTGCACCCAGATAGTTCTCCAATGCATTTGGTAATTTTAAGTTTAATGAGACGTTATATGCAATGGTCTTGGTGCTTAGCCTTGATGCGCACTCCATGTGAAATGGTCTTGGTTGTTATCCTTGACTCATGCTCTTCTACGTGAAACAACCCTTGAATCATGATCCTCTATGTGCAGTGATCCTTGAATTGTGCTAAAGTCATGTTTTATGTTTCTTCCACATTACTATGAATATATTTTTATATGATCCCATGTTTTATATGTTATGATTCTATATATTTAATCATGTTTAATGCATTTTTATATCCTTATGTTATGCATTTTGACCCATGTGAGAGACTTATTTTAATGTTTATTACCTTACTGATATTTTAGCTAATCCATTTATTCATGTTATTCCCATTTAATTCTATGTAGATGTAAGGGCTTAAGAAATATGAGGAGCTCTTTATGAATATTAAATAAAATATGTTCTTATTTTAGAAACATGATGTTTAATTATGTACCAAATCTCCGGGACACTAGACCTCATGATTCTTGTCTAGTAATTTAATGTATAATTATTATTAAAATAATGTAATGATAATTGAAAAAGGATAGGGTCTCTGTAATTTTCCTCCTAAATATTATTTTACACTAGCCCCTCTAATTAATTCCTAGGTCACATGGAGTATTTTGAGGATTTGATAAGATATATATTATATAGGTCTTGATAATCAATTATTTTCATTTATTATTTGTAATTATTTCTATTTCCATTTAATTTCTAAATCAATTGATTTTAAAATTAATAGAATTAAATTATAATTGTAATGTGATTTATACATCACTATTCTTATTCATTATACAACCTTCATAAGTCATTATAATGATAAAATATTAAAATACACATAAAAACTATTATCTAAATTTATATATATACTATATATATTTTGTATTGATGATGTGTTATTTCAATGTGTGGGACATTTTTTAAGGAAGGATAATAATGATGTAGCTTGTGGAGCCTCTATCAGTTTCTTGGTGGATTGATATCTATTTTTTCACAAGTTCCCCATTTCTATCAAATCATAAAAAAACTCTATGCCTAATCTTAAGGAAAAATTATTTATAAAATTTGTATCAAATATTTGGGTCTCAAACTACTTTTTATGGTATTTTCAAACAATTTTTTGGTCTCTAGAAATTGGAAAATACTATATCCCATGAATACTTCCTATTGATATCATCATATGATGAATGTTTAAAAACATTATAGTACATTTTCATCCATTGTATAAGTATAAATTCTATTTAATTATGGAAATTAATGAGTTTATCATTTGACTACTGTATACTGACAAAGATAGATATAATAATCAACACACTAAGAAAAAATTAACAATCTATATATCCATTATTTATATGAATGCTACTTTTCAAATCATAGCCATATTTATGTATAAGATTATTAAAGGTATTTAATGATATCTATTAAATAAACATATATTTAAAATGAATAATTCATAGTTATTATATTTTGACATGTGAGGTTTTATAGTATCTAACTACTTGGTCTATTGATATGTTTTATGATAAAGTGTATATTAGAAATTTGTTCTTTACTAATATAACTCTCTAAGATGTGATTTTTGATGACATGACTGTATGGTCATTATGTTTGAAATTATATATTCCCTAATAATTAGGTTAATTATTATACATGGGATTATTTATTTCAATTGAAATATCACCCATGAATATATGATGCTCATTTTTTAGTTATGTGGAATTATTTGTTTTTATTGCTACCATATTTTGTATGTTTATTTTATTCTATATTATATTTCATTGTTCAATACTTCTTACCTAGTCTCTAAGTTCAGTCCTATAATTTTACCAAATTTCAACTATAAATAATTGATATTTTTATGTCTTATTGAATGGTAATCAAATTGAATTAGTCAATTTTGATGGATTAAAATAATGAAGAATATATCTGAGATGTAATGAATTGATCAGAAATGTATATAATATTTTGAGACTCCAAAATGGTTATATGATTTGTATTTTTAGGAATATATTATACATCATCATAATAAAATAACCATAGGCTATGGGTTATAATATTCAATTTGTTTTTACCATGTTTTTGATTTTATGGTTATTTCAATAAGGTAATTCCTTATAAGTTGAAGTTGTTATGTTTAATATAATAAGATGTAATACTAAGTAACTTTAATTCTGTGATGAGGTTGAGTGTGTCCATATATATATATTGGATACAAAGATGATATAGATGAAAAATTAACTTTAGGATATGTGACTCTATGTTGAGAATCCACTGGTTTTAGGTTTTGAAAAGGGAAGCATGATTTTTTTACAGAATTCTAATGTTTCGATCAAGATCAAACTACTGGGATATTATATATAATATCCAAATGTATATGTTAGTTTAATTAAGATTTATGATTTAATTGTTTTCCTTCAATGGTGTAATTGGGTGATAATATATCAAATACTCTCCCATCTATGATTTATGTTTTGTTGAGGTAATGGATGCATGTTAATCATATTCCCCAACATCATTGATTTATGTTTCTGTGAATTCCTACATATTTTAAAAAATGATTATTTTATACAAAGGGGGTATATATGATGTAGGGGGAGAAAAATTCTTCTGAATGAATATGTTAATATCATTATTAAGTTGTGTAATTTTTTTTGAAATTATTCTTGAAGTTTCAAGAAATATTTCTCCAATAATTGTTTTTCATATACGGAATATATTATGGATAACATTGATGTCCATAATACTATATCCTTTCTTTTATGTTATTTTTAATCATGTACATTAAGATATGGTTTATTTACTAACTTAATGTCTTGACATGAGTGACACCATCACTATTTAAACATCCTTTATCATTGTTATTAATAAGGGGTAAAACAATTAATTGAGTTCATTAGTGGTTAAGGTAAAGAACAATTGAGTTTTGAGAAGTAAGTTATGTATGGGGAAACAAATAAAATTTAATTTTAATTAGGGGATAAATAATTAATTTGGTAGAATATATGTTAACAAATTTTTTAATTTCCATTGAAAAATGTTCTACATAAAATGTTGAATGATATTTAATGAAATCCAAAGATAAAGTTATTAATACCAAAGATGATGATATGTTATTTTTTAAATAAAATTGTTGTATATATATGTTAGTATATCAAAATATTTTGGTGAAGAAGAAGTATTCCAATGGGATTAATGTTTATTAAACTTGGTGTTTATTGGATATTGAGTGAACACGGTTTTTATTTTAATATATTGATCCAAAACCATAGTTCTATTAAATATATCATACTATTATAAATGAATATGAAATATATATTTGAAATGGTTCTATAAATACCTATATATTTTCATAAGACAACATTAATGTTTCATTTTGGGTGACTTGAGTTCATAGTTATGTTGTTTGGATTCAGAAACACCACTTTATTTTCATGGGACTAATGGAGTTCATTTTTTGTGTGTTCTTAGATCAGTTTTGGTGATGTTGATCAACAAAATTCTTATAAACTCAAATTTTAAGAAGGATTCTGATATGAATTTGAGGGATTTTTACATGTCCTTTTCCATCCTTATAAATTATGGGTAGAAGTCAAAATATTTATTTTTTATTGAAACTTGCATTTACTATTGTATATGGTTTCTCAACAGTGAGTGTTTTTTATTTCATCAATGTTCGAGGTTATTATTTCATGTATTGTCCCAAATAATATTACATAGTTGTATATATTCCAAGGTCTCAAAGTATAATATTAAATGTTTTTTTTTCAGATTTACCTTTGATGGTAGAAACTTTTAAATCTTTGAAAAGGAATGAATATGGGTACATATAGACATATTTTTGTAGGTAGCTTCCAATGACTTAACGAAGAAGTTTATAAGTATCATATTCATAACTTTCCCAATGGATGTTTTTTTTGTGCTTTTCATTAGTGATTCACATCTCAATTTGTGTTTTATCTTGATATTTCATAAGGATGTGATCTTATTAGGGTCAAGGTATTTATGTCATCATGATCATAACTATTACACCAATGATCTATAGTTTGTAGATATGTTACCAGCTTTTATATTCTAGTGACATTATCATATCAATAAAAACATTACGGCTAGCACATGTCACAAAATATTTAGAATTTCATATACCATTATGAATTTATTATGCATTAGATGAGGTTAAAGTATTTATTTCATGTTTAAATCCATGATATGTCATATACCTTAAGGAAATAGTGTTTAGTAGTTTATGTAATGCATTGGAGGTTATAGGGAGATATGTTTTGGGATACTTGAGATTCATATATAGTGGTGGAGGATTCTATTGTGAACCTTATCGATCGATAAAGGAGAGTTATAGGGGTTTTATGTATTATATTCTTATGTAGTAATACTTATAACAACTATTTTTGGAGTTATAGTTTTTATATCTCAATGTGGTGGTTTGGAATGAAAATTTCATTTATGAAAATTTCCTAGAGTAATGGAAGAAGGATGATCTACATCACATGTTGTTTTGAGGGAAATACTATGATGAATAGTTTGAGATTCTTTATGAGATTCATAGAACAATTTTGGATGTGAATTAGGATGTATGCAATATAAATCATTCCATTAAAGTTCATTTATAATTATCCTAGATTATGTATTGAAGGTAAGAGTTCGTGTGATGATTCTTGTTCTGTTAGAAAGTAAAATAATAACATATTGATCCCAAATATTTTTTTCATCCATGGGTTTCATTCACTAGATATGTAGAGGCATCTCTATTGATTTTATTACAAGTATAAATTGATTTCATTTATAATTTTATATTATTTGGTTAAACACATTTCGTATTATGATGTTTGATCATTTAACTGTGATTATGGATAAGAGTGATATAAATTATTTATTAATGTAGTATGTGGATGAGTTTGTGAGGTGTCATAAGGTCCCAAAGACCATCATATCTAATCAAGTTCCATGTTTTACATCATATGTTTTTGGAGAATTGATGTTTTTTTTGTTATTATCTATTTAATATCCCATGATTTCTTACTAAGATGGATGGTTAGATTG